>JAPDVR010000025.1:29443138-30043138 GCA_026230005.1 Gila orcuttii
GAGAACATGTTTAATGTAGTGGTGGATGTGGCCATTGTGTCACTGGAGGAGAGGATCAAGACCTTGGCAGAGGTCAAGGAGAAGTTTGCTGTTCTTGTCAACTTCCCTAAGATGAAAAATGAAGAACTGCTGCAGCAGTGTGTGAAACACTAAGCGGCACTTTAAGTAATGGTGGACATGTCACGGGTGACAAAACGCTTAGCGAGCGGAACCCCTTGATGAGTCACGAGTTTCCCGAGGGAACGATTTGTGTGCGACACATCCCACTCCGGTTCCGGGTGTGGCAGAATCATTGCCCGGCCTGATTAACGCTAATGCACTACAGGTGCGAGAGAGAGAGAGGAGCGGCGTTTACACGGGCTGTTTGCTTCATCAGCCATAGATAAAAGGGCTATGGGAAGAGCGTCTAGTCGTGGTTTGTGGTCGTTGTTCGTGGGTCGTTGGTCCGTTGTTGGTCCCGTGCTGGTCTCGTGCTGTTCTCGTGCTGTTCTGTGTTCGGTGGTTCTGAGTTTCTTGGAGCAGTGGTGGGCATAAGCTTATTCTGGGAAACCGTCTGGGTGTGGAAGCCGCCCATTGAAGCTGCTGGATCAGAGTGATCGTCTGTGGGAAATCTGCTGGACTGAGTTATTGATCGAATCTGCACTGAGAGGAGAGAGAGAAAGATAAGTGAATTGTTTTCATCTTGCGAACATTTAAACAGTTTGAAGAGGATGCAGTGAGTGTGGAACTGATTGTTGGAGAAGCTATGTGTTTCAGAGTGGGTTGAGGAGGAACTGAAGATTTAATATCTCCCACGTGAGTGTAACAAATGAAGTGAGGCCTCTAAACAGCCCTACCGTGTGAGTGAATTGCAGTGTTATTGCTTTATGGATACACATTGAATTATGGTTGTGGAATTGAAGTGAACACGAGTGTGGTGTGCTTTTGCTGAGAAGTGGCCCCAACCCATGCTTGCAAGTTTGTAGAAAGTTGTTGCTATATCTGTTCTCCATCAGAAGTCTAGAGTAATACAGCTGAGCTGAAAAGCAGTTTGTACTGTGAAGAATCCTTACCTGTTCCACTTACTGTCCGAGTCTAGAAGTATGCAGCATCACCGACGAAGTAAGCTTTTAAACCACTGTCTCACTATCATGAACTGAAGAGAGTACTTTGTACTGCGAAGAATCCTTACTCGTTCTACTTACTGTCTGAGTCTGGAAGTATGCAGCGTTGCTGGTGAAGTAAGCTTTTAAACCACTGTCTCACTACTGTGAACCGACGAGAGTACTTTGTACTGTGAAGAATCCTTACTCGTTCTACTTACTGTCTGAGTCTGAAAGTATGCAGCGCTACTGGTGAAGTAAGCTTTTAAACCACTGTTTCACTACTGTGAACCGACGAAAGTACTTTGTACTGTGAAGAATCCTTACCTGTCCCACTTACTGTCCGAGTCTGGAAGTATGCAGCATCGCTGGTGAAAGAAGCTTTTAAATTATTGTTTCATTCCTGTGCACTGACGAAAATACTTTGTATTGTGAAGAATCCTTACCTGTCTACGTACCTTCTGAGCCCCGAAGTGTGCAGCTATCGCTGGAAGAGGAGTGCTTACCAGGTTACTTACCTTCTGAGCCCCGAAGTGTGCAGCTATCGCTGGAAAAGGAGTGCTTACCTGGTTACTTACCTTCTGAGCCCCGAAGTGTGCAGCTATCGCTGGAAAAGGAGTGCTTACCTGGTTACTTACCTTCTGAGCCCCGAAGTGTGCAGCTATTGCTGGAAGAAGAGTGCTTACCCGTCTCTCTACTGTCGGGGCCGTGGAGTGTGTAATATCCCGGGGAAGGAGCCCTCGATCTGCCCAGCTGTTCCGGGGAGAAGGCCCAGCGACCGTTACCATCCTTTCCTTTACTTCCATAAATACAGTGCTTAATAAAGATTGTTATTCCTTGAAATTTACCTTTGCCTCTGTCTGGTCCATTCCGTTGCGTACCTGTGGTGTTGGCTCCTCACGGTGGTGTCTGGAGTCAGGGGCGGTTGGTCATACGAGTCCGCCCCGGCCTGCACCGGTGACAGACAGTCAGACATAGATGGAAAAAAACTCGCCCTAGAGATGAGAAGTTTCCCTGACCTACCATCATCCAACATGACCACCATGGAGATTCCTGAGTTTTATCATGAAAAGCGACTGCAAGAAATCTGGCCAAACGTGTGTGTACACTGAGAGTATCAGTGACTGTAGCAGCTGCGGAGACGAGCTTTTCAAAGATCAAGCTGATTAAAACACACATGAGGTCTACCATGACCCGAGAGAGCCTAAGTGGACCTGCAGAGATCAGCATCTGTCATCATGTGTCTCAAAACTTGCCTTTTGATTCTGTCATTGATGACTTGAGACAAAGAGCTCTAGTTTCTCACATTTTTGCACAAATAAATTGTGAATAACCTCACAATTTTTCTCTGTAATGTGCTGAAATGTATCCTGTAATAGAGTTTTTGCACCTTTTGTCGATAAGTAGTTTAATTATTGTTTTTTTTCTTCTAGAATTGTTGTTTATTATTTATTTGACTATTTAACTTATGTATATGTTAACGTTGATCAATATTCATGCTATATTATTGTAAATTGTAATTCATATGAAAGATCTGTCTATAATCTGCATGTCGGTCCTGCATTTGAGAGAGATACACACATGAATGGCAGTAATAGTCAGTGAACAATTAACTGGGTTAATGTATTTTAGCATAAAGAAAATCTTATGTAACCGGGGCAGGAATAGCCTGCTATTTGATTAATTTCCCTGGTGATTTGCCTTATGGTTGCTTTGACTCAGCCGCGTGCGCTGTCCCCTTTAAGAGTGTGTGCATGCGCAGATGAAAAAAGAGCGCGTCAGACTGGAAGAGAACACAGTTTGAGACGGAGTCACACAGAGGGAGAAATAGTCGATTAAACTGTTAAAGAGAGAACATTTCCAGTTTGATATTGACTTGGGAATTTGTGGTAATAACAGTCGTGTGGTAGTATTGAGTGTATCGTTGTTTCCGCTGCTGATAACCAGTGTGGTGTTCCTGCACGTGAGGTCTTCCGTGGGGAAGGGAAACTCAGACGTTGTTGATGGAGATTGAGCAGGGGAGAACAACCACACGTGATATTGCACGTGTACCAGCTAACACATGAGCGTTTTCTGTGTGCTTCAGAGTCTCGATAAGACCACATACAGGCCACTACCGTTGTTTCTGGCACTCATTTTATTTGATTTCTGAGATTATAAATGTAAAAAACCACCTTATTTGTTTTTGTTTTGTAAGACTCTTATTACTTTGTGTTCTGCACTCATTGGAGTCAATTGGACAGTTTGTTATTTTGTTATATATGCCAATTTCTCGTATTAATTGGAATACTTTTCTAAAACTGCTTTTCTCCTGAACAAAAATATACATTGACGCTGTGTCCCATTTGAGGCTCAGTCGGGAATAAAAGAATCCTTTTTCTCTTTAGATGTTATGGCTGTGTCTTATTCTTTGACATAATGTTTAACGGCCACATCTAATTTGGTACCAGGAGTGGGTTTCCATTTTTGTTTGGGGGATTGACTTATTTTTGTGATAAGAGTGCTAAAATAGTAGGGTGCAAACAACGGTAGTGGTTAAGAGCGGCTGAGTGCTAGAAGGACCTGCAGAAGATTGTGTGCCATCCTAACAGAAGAGCTGCAGGAGGACCAAGGGCCAGCAAACCAGGACTGCTGCGTGTGAGGAGATTGTGAAGGACGGTGCTTGTTGAACTGACTGTTTAAGAACTGAGACTTTCTGCAACTGCGAGTCATGGACGCTGAGGGCATTGACGCTGAGGTCCTGGACGATGCAGCTGCCCAGGCTGAGGACATTCAAGGTGCAGCAGCTCCGGAAATGGACATTGAGGGAGGTAACCCCATCTTGCAGCTACAGTCACAGATCCTGGAGTTGGGACGTAGACATGATCAAGTAATGTCGACTCTTTCTAACATGACTAATGTACCTACTAGATCTTATGTGTATATCCCAAGAGAAAAACAAATGGTACCTTTTAGTGGGGATCCGGGAAAAGATTGCCAAAATGTTGATGAGTTCATTGAGGAACTTGAGAGAGTAATCAGAGTGAGGGGTTTAAATACAGAGGATCAGGTGGATTTTATCCTCTCCCACTTAAGGGGTTCTGCTCTAGATGAAGTCAGGTTGTGTATGGGAGGGGAGGATAAGTTACCTCAAGACATGTTCTCCTTCTTGAGGGCAGCCTTCAGGGAAAAGCGAAGCACCCCCCAGTTGTTACATGCATTTTATGCACGGAAACAATTGGATGGTGAAGATTTCCGTGACTATTCACACGCCCTGTCCTTGCTGCTCAATGCTGCACTCCAGCAGTCACCCCATATTGTTCCGAACATGCAGCTGGCATTGAAAGATCAGTTTATAGAGGGGGTGAGGGATTCAATTCTCCGTAGGGAACTGCGTAAGGTGGTTCGAGAGCGACCTCACGCTACATTATTTGAAGTCCGTGAGGAGGCCCTTATGTGGTGTTTGGAAGAGGGACCCCGTGCAGCTAATCTTGCTAGAAACCGAAATCTAGTGGGTGTGGGGGAAAATGTAGAGCATGCGAGAATGTCCGCCACAGTACCAAGTGACTTGAGTGTAGCCCTGCAGGAGGTAATTAAGGTAATTACACAACAAGGGAAAGCAATCGGGGAACTTACCAATGCTGTCCGTGACCTCACTATCCAGAGGTCTGACCCAAGTGGTGAGAAACCTAGTAAGGCCAGGTTTAAGCCAAAATATACCCGTGACGGCCAACCCATTTGTTTGAGATGCGAGGGCGTTGGACACATAGCCCGGCAATGCACTGTGCCACGCTTCCATGAAAACCCTGTGCCAGCTACGCTAGAGTCTCAGAGTCTTCAGGGAAACTGTGCGCCTCCATTGCGAAGAGCCGAGCAATGAGAGGTGGCACTGATGGCTCAAACCGTGGCACCCTGACCAAAGAGCGATTCCTGGAGCGTGCAGTGGGCAAGTGCCCAGAAGTCGAGATTCACATTGGGGGGGTAGCTGTCAGGTTTCTATTGGACACTGGCAGCAATGTGAGTACTTTGACAGAGAGTTTCTTTAAAGAGCATCTTCATGGAGAAGATAAAGACATGCATTGTACGACCAAGTGGTTGAAGATCACCGCTGCCAATAGGTTGCCGCTTCCCTACCTTGGGTATGTCGAACTTGATATCCGGGTAATGGGTTTGACTATACCTGGGTGTGGGTTCCTGGTGATTCCTGACCAAGAGGAAGGGGCGACCGACTCAGCGCCCCCGGGCATACTTAGCATGAACATAGCGCAGCGCTGTAAACAGTTGATTCTGGCCGAGTTTGACAATGCTTTGGAGGGGACGTTGGATGCTGACTGGAGAGCTGCCTTCAACAAGGTGCAAGAGGCTATCCCTGTGGAGGCGACCTCTATGGTTCGGACGGTGGGCACACATAAGCTGTATGTTCCTGCAGGCTCAGTTGCTACAATTCAGGCTAAAATACACAAGGAACTGATTGGAAACAGTGGCTTAGGATTGTTTGAACCAGGTTATACACCATTGCCAGGGGGCCTGGTCCTGGTTCCTACCTTGGTGTCGCCTGGTAGGCGAGTGTTCCCAGTGCAGGTAGTAAACTTGTCACCAGAGGATGTGTGGTTGCCGCCTAAGGTGAAACTTGGGATACTTACCCAGGGCTGTCGCTTTGAGGGTAGCTCCTGTGAGGTTACATTCCATCGTATCTCCGCAGATCATGAAGAAGTTACTGTCAACCAGAGATCAATTATAGGGGTTGGGAGTGACCTACAGTGTCCATTGGAGAAAGTGCGGATTTTATTTGATTTCTGAGATTATAAATGTAAAAAAATACCTTATTTGTTTTTGTTTTGTAAGACTCTTATTACTTTGTGTTCTGCACTCATTGGAGTCAATTGGACAGTTTGTTATTTTGTTATATATGCCAATTTCTCGTATTAATTGGAATACTTTTCTAAAACTGCTTTCCTCCTGAACAAAAATATACATTAACGCTGTGTCCCATTTGAGGCTCAGTCGGGAATAAAATAATCCCTTTTCTCTTTAGATGTTATGGCTGTGTCTTATTCTTTGACATAATGTTGAACGGCCACACTTATATTACATTTACTTTTAAAGTCTTTAGAAAGTTTGCTAAACATTGATATTGTGTAGTTTGTGATCCTCCATCAGCAGCTGCAGTTTCTCTCAGCTGTATCAGTGCAGTCACTGTGACGTCTGAATGACAGAGGTTTTTGTACGACTCTTTATCACTGTGTGAACACATACTGACTGTTGATGGAGTGTCTACTCAGACAGTAATAATCTCCTGTATCTTCAGTCTGGACTCCACTGATGGTCAGAGTAAAATCACTGCCATAGTTAGATCCACTGCCACTGAATCTAGACGGAGTTCCTGACTGAAGGCTTCTTATGTAATAAATCAGGAGTTTAGGAGCTTCTCCAGGTTTCTGCTGATACCAGGACACACAGTCACTACAGCCAGAAATCGGCTGACTGGTTTTACAGCTAATTGTAACAGTTTCTCCTTGTTTGACGGGTTTTATTGCTGGATTCTGAGTCACTGTCACTTGTCCCCAGATCTCTGAAATTAGACAGTTTAGTCATTAATGGTTATTGCACTGTAAATGAGATGTGATTGTTTATTTTGCAATATAATTATAAAAGATACTTACCCTGAATGCAGAGCGTCAGTGTCCAGATGAAGATGATTGTGTTCATTGTTGTAGTTTAGTCTTGTGTGATGATGAAGATTGTGTTGTGTTCTGCTCTCAGTCATGAAGTGTTAAACTCACAGCACTATAAACACTCTCAGAGCACTGAAGCATGTGCTGACAATGCAAAGAAGTGGGCAGGATTTACAACAGCTTGTGCTGAGAAACTGTAGCATGCGGCGCATGTGCGACACCCACAAGTAATATTCACTATAGGCCCATGTGATCAGAAGTAAGGAACGTCTTCTAGAGGGAGGAAGTGACGAATGTGGGTGAGTGAATAGTTGACAATTTTGCTCTCTTTGTATTTTGTTTCAATTAAAATTAATTACATATGAACAATCAACCAAGTCAGTAAATAAAACACTGTCATCACTCTTCTGTTGTTTTCTTCTAGGCTGAAAGATTCAACATTCAACAGTTTCATTTCAGTAAAGCATTCACTTTTCATTTAATGTGCGAATAAAGTAAGTTTAAAACCCAACACAGTAGGGCTGCTCGATTATGGAAAAAATCATAATCACGATTATTTTGGTCAGTATTGAAATCACGATTATGTAACACGATTATTTCACATGACTTTGGGAATGTGTTGCATTTATTAAAAAGACACCTTTCAACAATTTAAAAAAAAATCGAAATTTGAACATGTATTGTACTTTAACTATTAAAATAAATAATATAATACTTCTATAAGTATTTTAATAATTCCCGCAAGTCCACCAATTATAATGCGTGAAATTTCCCCGCAAACATTGATTCACTTTAGCATGTAGATCAGTACTTCTCAAAGTCCAGACTCCGGTCCGGATCTGGACCCGGAGGGAATTCAATCCGGACCCGCCTCCATTTCGTATTTCAAGAGCACTAATTGTGTGTAAGGGATTAAAAGTGTGGATTTCCTACTGTGATAAACGCATGTTAAAATCATTTGTTTATTTTTTATGTATTTTTTGAGATGGTCCGAAATTAAAAGGAAGGTGAGATATTTAAAGTTTTCCTCCGTGATTTAGTTGCCATGACATTCAGTGAGCGTATGACTTTTGACGTAATCGGGCGCAACGCGACACTTCACCGCAGTAAGCGTTTGAATGGGTGTGGAGGATGTCATTGTCCAGAAAAGAAAACTTGACGAAGAAAATAGAGTTTTCAAAGATGATTGGACAGAGAGGTATTCGTTCACAGATATTCCAAGTCTCCCGGAAGTTCCAGGAGTCTCCCGCATATTGATAGCGGCTCCCTGATGCCCGCAAATTAGTTAAAATCTCCCGAAATCTAAAGCGAGCGAGTAAGAGCGTGCACACACTGTGTTCCTCCAAACCGTGTAGCGCGCACGGCAGAGAGGGAGAGAGCGAGACCTTACGTGTGTGTGCAAATGTGCGTGTGTGCCTCATGAAGCGCATGCAGCTAGCTCTCCATTTGTGCACATGTAAACATGTCGTTCAACCAGACGATTCCCCTCCAGGAGATTATATTTGGCAGGAAAGCAGGAAACTCTCACAGGAATCACATTCACATGGATAGAAACATAAAACACACAAAAAAAAAAAACCCGCCTTGCAGAAGACAAGGCAATGCAACAATCAATATCTGATTATATACATATCTCAAATAGCACATCAACTTAACTTCTCGACAGTTATTAAACTCATCGACTCTTATAAATCAATCGTTCTTATTTTATGACACAATTAGCATTTCTTTTTCCCTTTTTTTCACATTTGGTAGCTTAGCTTTAGCCCACGTGCTATTCAATTTAGCTCACGCATTACACGCGGCCTGTTCATCTCAGCTCTTACTAAATCATTTCAGAGATTTTGGCATGTCTTTTATATGAAACAGATTAATATCTGGATTTTCACTCACCAAAGCGATAGAATCACTATTTCATAAAAGAAAGATCATTCACATCGATTCACTCCGAAATCCGTTCCATCTATTCTCCTCTGATCTTCACTTCACTCTTCTCTCTCTTCGACGACAACTTTTCAGACTAAAGTATTTAAAGTCCAACTTTCCAGAAGCACTCAGTTTTGTACAAGATCAATGTTTAACGCAAGGAGTTTGTGCAGAAATCCTCCGCAGCTGCTGTTTCGCTGCAAGATAAAGTGAGCAGAATTGAGCTGGTCACAGACATCCCAACCTGCAAAAAGTCATTTCAGGGGGGTATCCCGAACATTTCAGGGAGGTACTCCCTGTGGCCAAAACAGGAACGGCTTCTGAAAGAATGACGTGACAAGCAGAATTGGTTTCTGGGGGCACACCAGGACTTGCAGGCTGTTCTGAGGTGGTCTCCATGGTCATAACAGACAGGGTGAGCTGCTCTGGAATGGCCTCCATGGCCAGGTCAAAAACAGTCTCTGTGGAAGTAGCTGTGCTGATTTGAATGCCCACGCTAGACAAGATAGGACTGGTAAATGATTCAGGCTGTACAGTCTCAGGTTCCCTCAACACAGGCAAAGCTGGTGAAGTAGGCGGCTTAGGGTTTGGTTCCAGGTTATACATTTCTGGAACCACTGAATACAGGACCAACTGAGTAATTTCGATATCTTTATGTATCTCTATCCAATACTGTTTTATTACTGGACAATCCCAGAATATATGCCAATGGTTGGCATCTTCACTTCCACACTGCCTCCAGCACTTAGTCTCCTCCCCGGGACCAGGAATTTTCTGTTTTGGAGTAATAAAAAACCTGATCAAACATTTCCAACCAAATTCTTTCCATGAATGTGAGTTTGTGCATTTCCACTGTGATGCGCAGCAACCAATCCACTCCTCGTCAGTTATTTTCATGTTACTTTCCCTTTCCCATTTTGTTTTCAATTGAATTTGTTTGTTTATTCATAAATCCCTTATACAGCCGTGAGACAATACCCTTTTTGACTTTTGCCTGGTACGCATCAATATTTCATGAAGCACTGGTTCCTGCACATCCAGGGACCTAATAACTTCTTGATTGAGATAATGACGTATCTGCAGGTATCTATAAAAGTCCTGTTTCTCCAAATTATGACTTATTTTAAGTGTTTGAAAGTCTTTCACTTTACCATTATCAGTTAATGAGAAATGTGTTGTTATACCCTTAGACACCCAGTTCTGGAATCCAACATCTGTTTTATTGGGCTTGAAATCAGGGTCATAGGCACACCACCTTATTATCTTCAGATTACTGTGTAATTTATATCCATGTTTAACCTCCGTCCAGATTTTTAATTGTGATTTTATCCAAGGGTTTTCAATCTTGCATAGAGTCCTTTCTAAGTCTTTATTTCCCAGTATTGCCAGTAAAGGCGGTTCTGACATAAGAAGTACTTCAATGTCTTTCCACCTAGCACAGTAGCTTGTATTACATAGATTCATCAGGGGTTTAATTTGTGCAGAATAGAAATAATTTCTAAGATGTGGTACAGCCATACCCCCGTTTTCTTTGGAGAGCTGTAATGTTTTAAATCTGATCCTCGGCTTTTTTCCTGACCATATAAATCTAGAGATCATTTGGTCCCACTCTAAAAATTGCTTTTTTGTAATTTCTGCCGGGAGAACTTGGAACAAAAATAGAAATCTTGGTAATAGGTTAATTTTTACAGATTCAATTCTTGAATTAGACTCATGAAGGGAGTGATGGTCCATCTCTTTATATCAAGTTTTATTTTATTCAAAAGATCATCATAGTTACACCTAGCTATAATGGTTATATCTTTGGGGATTAAGATACCTAGGTATTTTAATATGGTCCGGTCCCATTTAAGATTTAATTCATCGCTTATTGTTTTTGGAGGATTATAATTAAATGTCCATATCTGTGTCTTGTTTACATTTAATTTATAACCAGCATAATCCCCAAAGCTACTTAGAGTCTGAAATAATTTGGGCAATGATGTGTTTGGTTCACTTATGTACAATAACACATCATCGGCGAATAGCGCCACCTTGTGTACATCACCGGAAATATTTATACCTTTTATACTGTTTGTTTGCCTTATTAATTGAGCTAACGGTTCAATATAAAGGGCGAAGAGTAAAGGGGAGAGTCCGCACCCTTGTCTTGTCCCGCGTTCTAGTTCAATAGTGTTTGATAAGTGACCATTTATTTTTATCTGCGCAGTTGGTTTTGTGTATAGTGCTCCGATCACTTTAACAAAATCTGAATGAAATCCGAGTCTCTCCAATACTCTACACAGAAAAGCCCAGCTTACGGAGTCGAAAGCTTTTTCAGCGTCAAGGCTGATCACTGCAGCTTGTGTTCGATGTTTTTTAATATGGTTTTAATATGTGTAATGTACGCCTTATATTATCATGAGTTTGTCTTTGTGGGATAAAACCTGTCTGATCAGTATGTGGTGATGCGATCAATCCTTATAGTGATTAGGGGCGGATACGGCACGTTCAAGGGACATAAAAGGAGATGAGGTTGACATCATTAAGCGCGTCTTTCTGGGTCCTGGGAGTGACGTCATTTCTTGTGCGCCGTGTTTATGTCCAGGAGGTAAGAGCTACTGGTGGCAAGTCTCATTATGAATGTTTGGTGTGGAAGGGTAATTTGACACTCATGTGATTTACAGTGTGTGGCTGAGGAGTACTTTAGACCCGTCGAACTAGTATTTATTAATGTGAGGCCATAATTGGCACGCCATCAAGTGCACTGGCCGGGGCGAGTTACAATACGCAGGTATGTTAAGCTTATTTTAACGTTAGGTTCACGAGACGGTGATTTCTTAAATTGAAATGTGTATTATATTTTTACAGTGACACGGGGGCCAGGAGGTGTTGCAGCAGGCTTTGTGGGCGCTGTTAGGCTTTATGCGACCCATTTGATGGTCCTGTGAGGATTACCTGCATCTGGTAGTCATTCGAACTGGAGCGCTTCCGAACTGAGTTGTATTCTCCTCTGCAAGCTGTCTTCGACCATTCCTCTGCCTTTTATTGGAACGAGGCATCGACCGCGTCGATCTGTACCTTTCACTCTAACTACCGGACGATCTCATTTCAGCGAACGAGGGTCTCCTTGACGACCGTAACGACGCATTTGTTGCCGATCTGTACTGTATATTTATTCTAACTTTTGGACGATCTCATTTCAGCGAACGAGGGTCTCCTTGACGACCGTAACGACGCATTTGTTGCCGATCTGTACTGTATATTTATTCTAACTTTTGGACGATCTCATTCCAGCGAACGAGGGTCTCTTTGACAACCATAACGACGCATTTGTTGCCGATCTGTACTGTATATTTATTCTAATTGTTTGACGATCTCATTCCAGCGCACGAGGGTCTCCTTGACGACCGTGACGACGCATTTGTTGCCAATCTGTACTGTATATTTATTCTAATTGTTTGATTGTCTCATTTTTAGCGAACGAGGGTCTCCTTGACGACCGGATCGATAGTGCGTTCACAGCCTTTGGTGACGCTTCTAAATTTAGTCTTTAATATAATTGACATTCAGACCTGAGTACAGTGGCGAGAAGCTACTAGTTTTGTCGCTACTACTGTGTTTCATTGTGAAGATTATGTCACTGTGGATGTTGCTTGTAAATGTGTTTTGAGTATTGTGTTGTGCTGACAAGAGTTCACCAGTGTCAGCCAGTGAATATTGTGACAAACTGATTCCTTCTGGCAACATGTGATGAGTGTTTAATTGACAGACCATTACGTGGAATGTGTATTTGTTTGGTTGTATCTCATACTGCTTTCTCTTCTACTCAGAATTGGGATTCCAGTATTAGCCAGAGTCCTCTGTGTGTGGTGGTGGTTCGGCTATCGGTCTGCAGTGTTCACAGCGGGTGATTTGGTGTTGTGTGGTGAGAGCACGAGTAGTTGCTGTGTTTATTGGACAGGCAAGATGAATCCCCCAGTTCTGAAGTGGTAGTGTTTGTGTGTGTGTGTGTGTCTGTCTGTGTAACGTGTTTTATGATTGATGCGTTCCGTTTGCTGTTTGCATATTAAAAGATACCAGTTGCATTTTATTGTATGTATTGAAGAATAAAATCTGTGAAGCGATTATCCTTGTCTGATACCTGACTCAGCCACTACGAATCTGTGTCTTTGCAAATTATCTGTGGGTCCCCGGCCAATTTCCGGGGTGGCGTAGTCGGTTTAGTGCCATAACTGGCCTTGTAGTAAACTCCTGATCGCAAGCTGCCACACTTGGCGTATAGTCGGCAGGGTGTTGTGGCTGTTGTACAGATTCAGACATTGTGATATTGTTTCTTTTCTCTTTGTGTATTTTTCTTGTTTAGTTGTGACAATACAGTAGAGTTTCGCCCGGTAAGTACCCCTTATAGTATTTGGCTATGGAGGCTGAATTACAGGAAATGAGAGATCTTGTGGCCCAGTTGAAGGCTGATAATGAGCGACTGCGACAGGAACGGGTGCCGGTTGAGCTGCCTGATCCTGGTGCAGGCTCTAGTAGTGCGTCACGGCCAGCAACGCCTAGTTTTGCTGAATCCAATGTTGGTACCGTTGAACGTTTCGTGTTTATTCCCCGAGAACGGCGTTGTCCAAAATTCAATGGTAGGTCCGGTATAGGCATTGAGGGATGGGTCGAAGAAGCTGAGGCGTGTATGCGTATGCGGAACATGACAATTGCTGAAAGGGCGTTCTTTTTGTTCGATCATCTTGAAGGAGAGGCTCGAGACGAAATTAAATATAGACCTAGTATGGATAAAGATGACCCTGAAAAAATTATTTCAGCACTGCGTGAGCTATATGGGTGTGCAGAATCCTACGTTGCACTTCAAGAGGTTTTTTACTCGCGGCGACAATTGGAGGGGGAAACATTACAAGAGTTCTCCCTGGCACTGTTGGGTCTCTTTGATAGACTTAAACAACAGTCACCGCATGTCATTTCAAATGCAGATGTAATTGTAAGGGACCAATTTATTGAATGCGTATTAGACAATGCGTTACGTAGGGAGCTGAAGCAATTAGTTCGGCGTCAGCCTGCTGCAACACTGTTGGAGGTGCGAGGGGAAGCTATCCGCTGGGAACGAGAGGGAATGCCAGGCAGTGCAAGGGGGCGAAGTCAATCTGTTCCTCTCGTGCATGGGATTCAATGTGGGGTTCAAGGCAATACTGGGTTGAGTCCTAGGCGTGGGGAGCGTTTGTCGGAATTGGGTGAATTGCGGGAAATGCTGAATCAGCAGCAAAAGCAACTTGACCAGCTTACTCAAATGTTTGCCAGTAGCCAAAGTCCCCAGTTTGGTGGTCGTTCGCCCCGTTCCGCTTCTGTGATTTGCCGACGGTGTCAGCAGCCCGGTCATTTCGCACGGGAGTGTAATTGGCAACCTCGTTCTCCTGGTACTCCAGTCCATCCTCGTGCTGATTTTTCATCTAGCAACACAAGGCCAGTTAGGCCCAGTTTCCCTAATCAGCCGGGAAACTAGTTCCCACCGGGCTACAGAGCCACAGTCCGGTTGGGGGTATGTATGGCTCCCGTGTTTTCCATAAGGGCGTATCAGTGTCTCGTTTAGTCTCCTCATGCCCACACCTCGTTGTTACGATTGGGGGTGTCTCAGTACCCTGTTTGATCGATACTGGTTCCATGGTGTCGACAATTACAGAGAGCTGTTTTAGGTCACGGTTCGAACCATGGGGCCAGGATCGTTTGCAGTCATGCCACTGGTTACAGCTCAGAGCAGCCAATGGACTGGAAATCCCTTATATTGGGTACATAGAATTAGACATTGAACTGTGTGGTCGCATGGTATCAGAGTGTGGAATACTGGTGGTTCGTGATCCTCCCGGCAGCAGCTCTAGCACTCCTGGCATTCTGGGAATGAATGTTCTTAATCGCTGCTACCGTGAGCTATTCGGGCAGTACGGACCCACCTTATTTGAGTTACCATTTGTGACGCAGGAGGTGGAATTGTCTCAAGCCTTTCAAACCTGTCAAAAGGTAGACGGCGTTCTCATAGGCGGAGGTAACGTAAAAGTCCGTGGTCGCCGAGTGTGTCGTGTTCCAGGCGGCACTTTGAAATTTGTCACTGCAACGTGTTCATCCGTTTTTGGTGGTAAGACCGTGTTATTTGAGCCCCTTGAGACCGGGTTGCCTGTTGGTTTGTTGGCCTCCCCGTCTCTAGTGTATGTGCGTGGTGGTACGGTTTTGGTGCCCATCGTTAACGTTGGTGTTCTCGACGCTGTTTTATATCCCACAACTATCCTTGGGAAGCTGCGGGAAGTGTATTTTGTAGATCTACCTGTTGGGCTGTCTGAGGTTTCAGGTGTGAACGACTGTATAGCAACCTGCGATAGCATTGTTGCATCAGGGGCAGAGCGCGTTGAAAGTGTAGAACTACTAGGGTTGTCTGACGAGGAGCAGGTACAGGTAAGAGCTCTTCTTCAGGAATTCCAGAGTGTGTTTTCCACTGGTGAGGGAGACCTGGGTTGCACGGACCTCTTGTCTCACGAAATTCCTGTAATGGATGAGACTCCAGTCCGACAACGTTATAGACGAATCCCTCCGTCCGAGTATGAGTTAGTTAAGACTCATATTAGCCAGCTTTTAGAGACGCAGGTGATTCGAGAAAGTTGCAGCCCATATGCTTCCCCACTAGTCTTGGTCAAGAAGAAGGACGGTAGCCTACGCATGTGCGTAGACTACCGTCAGCTCAATGCAAAGACTCGAAGGGACTCCTTCCCGCTCCCTCGAATTGAAGAGACATTAGATTCTTTAACAGGGGCTCGCTGGTTCACCACGTTAGATCTGGCCAGCGGGTACAATCAAGTCCCTGTTGCTGAATCTGATCGTCATAGAACAGCTTTTTGTACCCCCTTCGGGCTATATGAATGGAACCGTATGCCCTTTGGCCTGTGCAATGCTCCAGGCACCTTCCAACGTTTGATGGAGCGGCTCTTTGGCGACCAGCGACACCAGTCTGTCTTATTGTATCTTGACGACATTATTGTGTACTCCTCATCCGTGCAACACCATCTGCAGAGATTGAGGATGGTGCTGGGTCGCTTACGAGCCGCTGGCCTCAAGGTCAAGTTGGAAAAGTGTGCATTTTTTAGGGAAAAGGTGCAGTACTTGGGACACGTAATATCGTCCCAGGGGGTAGCGACAGACCCAGGTAAGGTTGAGGCTGTGGCTCAGTGGCCATGTCCCAAAACTGTGTCAGAGCTGCGGACGTTTCTTGGCTTTGTTAGCTACTATAGGCGGTTTGTAGAAGGATTTGCCCAGGTAGCAGCTCCATTACATCAGCTAGTGACCAAGGCAGGTGGAGGGAAAATGAGCAGCCGGAGACAGGAATTGGCAGCGTTGTGGTCCGAACAGTGTGAGCAAGCATTTCGTACCTTGAAGCAGAAGCTTACTACTGCACCGGTCCTTGCATATGCCGACTTTAAGCTTCCATTTATCTTGGAGATTGATGCCAGTCATGTAGGATTAGGTGCAGTGCTTTCCCAAGAGGTTGATGGTAAGGTGAGGCCAGTGGCTTACGCTAGCCGAGGTCTTCGGCTAGCGGAGCGTAATACTGCCACATACAGTTCCATGCGGCTCGAATTTTTGGCCTTAAAATGGGCCATGGCCGAAAAATTTCGTGAATACCTGTTGGGACATCGATGCATTGTACGCACAGACAATAATCCGCTCAGTCACCTGGCTACTGCAAAATTGGGCGCCACAGAACAGCGGTGGGCGGCCGAACTAGCGGCCTTTGATTTTGAGGTGCAGTATCGGTCAGGTAGGTCTAATCGGAATGCGGATGCATTATCGCGCTTGCCTTCTGGGGGACAGCCCATGGAAGAGAGTAGTCAGTTGGGAACAGTAGTTCCTGAATTATTGAGGCGTGTGCCTGTTGTGGATCCGATGGGACCCACCACTGTAAGAGCAGTGCAGGCCATGCCAAGTCGATCTGGGCCAGAACTAGTGGTGCTGCAGGAGGAAGATCCCATTATTGGTGCAGCTCTTAAGTATTGGCGCCAAGGGCGAGGCCCTGGGCCCAATGAGCGACGATTGCTGCCTAAGTTGGTGTTGGTATTACTTCGGCAGTGGGACCGTTTGGAGGAACAGGAGGGCCTGTTACATCGAAGGGTTTGTCGTTCGGATGGCGGCGACGAGGTGCTGCAGCTTGTGCTGCCTGCTGTGTTACAGCCTGAGGTACTGACCCAGTTACATCAGTGCCATGGGCATCAAGGCACTGAACGCACACTGGAGTTGGTGCGACAACGGTGCTACTGGCCAGGGATGTCGGCCGATGTAGCCCAGTGGGTACAGCAATGCGAGCGGTGCCAGCAGGCTAAGGAGGCTGCACCAGTTGCTCGGAGTTATATGGCACACCTACTTGCCTCCCGCCCGAATGAGATAGTGGCCCTTGATTTCACGGTCTTGGAGCCCTCTCACTCGGGGCAAGAAAACGTCCTGGTAATGACGGACGTATTCAGTAAGTTTACAGTGGCAGTCCCTACTCGAGATCAGCGGGCGGAAACTGTGGCCCGTGCCTTGGTGGAAGAGTGGTTCTATAAGCTTGGGGTCCCAGGGCGGATTCATTCCGATCAGGGCCGCAATTTTGAATCCCGTCTCATTCAGCAGTTGTGTAGCCTTTACCAGGTGGGTAAGTCCCGCACAACTCCATACCATCCAGCCGGTAACGGCCAGTGCGAACGGTTCAACCGTACATTACATAATTTATTGCGGACACTGCCTACCGGAAGAAAGAGGGACTGGGCTTCCTGTTTGTCCCAGGTGTTGTTTTGTTACAACACTACTCCCCACCAAGCCACTGGAGAATCTCCTTATTACTTAATGTTTGGACAGGAGGCTAGGCTCCCTGTGGATTTTTTGCTTGGACGTGTGCAGGAGCCAGTGGCCGGTGGAGTGCACCATTGGGTGGAAGAGCATCAGGCCCGGCTCCAAGTGGCCTTTGAGGGTGCCCGTGACCGGCTGCAAGTGGCAGCCCAACATCGGAAGGCCAAGTATGATCAACGGGTAAGGGAGAAGCCGCTGTCTGAGGGCCAATTGGTCTATCTGCGAGAGCATGGATTCTTGGGACGGCATAAGATCCAGGACCTATGGAGCTCGACGGTATACCAGGTAGTTCGGGCTCCACGAGATGGTGGGTCAGTGTACACGGTGGCCCCAGTACATGACCTCAGTAAGGTCCGTCAGGTGCACCGGATGTCCCTAAAATCCCGTATTCAAGGTAATCCGATACCAACAGAGTCTCTTGGGGATCGGGCAGAATTATCAGCACCCCTGGAAATGGAGAATGAATCCGAGGAAGGGGACTTGGCTTATGTGGTGGGAGTGGCCCCACCGGTCAGTCAAGGGGGTGCAGCGGTGAGTAGAGCTCCTTCAGAGGCAAGGGTCCGTCCCACCTCTGGATTTGAAGAATCAGGCAGTAGGCCTATAGTGGGAGTAAGTGGGGGTGGTGCAAGCTCACAGCCAGCGTCAGGATCCGTCATTCTTGGACCACCTAACGAGTCTGGAAGGGCCACAAGGCGAACTGTACGGGTTGGGGCAGGGCAACACTCCAACGTGCACCACTTGCCACGAGCTGTAGGAAGTGAAGCTTGTCAAAATTCCATGTCTACCTTAGGGTTTAATTCTGTGGTTACCTGGTTTAGACCTTGGGATCAGTAGAGGTGTTCATCGTCGGGACTACGATGACTAATGAGGGGGTAGATTGTGGTGATGCGATCAATCCTTATAGTGATTAGGGGCGGATACGGCACGTTCAAGGGACATAAAAGGAGATGAGGTTGACATCATTAAGCGCGTCTTTCTGGGTCCTGGGAGTGACGTCATTTCTTGTGCGCCGTGTTTATGTCCAGGAGGTAAGAGCTACTGGTGGCAAGTCTCATTATGAATGTTTGGTGTGGAAGGGTAATTTGACACTCATGTGATTTACAGTGTGTGGCTGAGGAGTACTTTAGACCCGTCGAACTAGTATTTATTAATGTGAGGCCATAATTGGCACGCCATCAAGTGCACTGGCCGGGGCGAGTTACAATACGCAGGTATGTTAAGCTTATTTTAACGTTAGGTTCACGAGACGGTGATTTCTTAAATTGAAATGTGTATTATATTTTTACAGTGACACGGGGGCCAGGAGGTGTTGCAGCAGGCTTTGTGGGCGCTGTTAGGCTTTATGCGACCCATTTGATGGTCCTGTGAGGATTACCTGCATCTGGTAGTCATTCGAACTGGAGCGCTTCCGAACTGAGTTGTATTCTCCTCTGCAAGCTGTCTTCGACCATTCCTCTGCCTTTTATTGGAACGAGGCATCGACCGCGTCGATCTGTACCTTTCACTCTAACTACCGGACGATCTCATTTCAGCGAACGAGGGTCTCCTTGACGACCGTAACGACGCATTTGTTGCCGATCTGTACTGTATATTTATTCTAACTTTTGGACGATCTCATTTCAGCGAACGAGGGTCTCCTTGACGACCGTAACGACGCATTTGTTGCCGATCTGTACTGTATATTTATTCTAACTTTTGGACGATCTCATTCCAGCGAACGAGGGTCTCTTTGACAACCATAACGACGCATTTGTTGCCGATCTGTACTGTATATTTATTCTAATTGTTTGACGATCTCATTCCAGCGCACGAGGGTCTCCTTGACGACCGTGACGACGCATTTGTTGCCAATCTGTACTGTATATTTATTCTAATTGTTTGATTGTCTCATTTTTAGCGAACGAGGGTCTCCTTGACGACCGGATCGATAGTGCGTTCACAGCCTTTGGTGACGCTTCTAAATTTAGTCTTTAATATAATTGACATTCAGACCTGAGTGCAGTGGCGAGAAGCTACTAGTTTTGTCGCTACTACTGTGTTTCATTGTGAAGATTATGTCACTGTGGATGTTGCTTGTAAATGTGTTTTGAGTATTGTGTTGTGCTGACAAGAGTTCACCAGTGTCAGCCAGTGAATGTTGTGACAAACTGATTCCTTCTGGCAACATGTGATGAGTGTTTAATTGACAGACCATTACGTGGAATGTGTATTTGTTTGGTTGTATCTCATACTGCTTTCTCTTCTACTCAGAATTGGGATTCCAGTATTAGCCAGAGTCCTCTGTGTGTGGTGGTGGTTCGGCTATCGGTCTGCAGTGTTCACAGCGGGTGATTTGGTGTTGTGTGGTGAGAGCACGAGTAGTTGCTGTGTTTATTGGACAGGCAAGATGAATCCCCCAGTTCTGAAGTGGTAGTGTTTGTGTGTGTGTGTGTGTCTGTCTGTGTAACGTGTTTTATGATTGATGCGTTCCGTTTGCTGTTTGCATATTAAAAGATACCAGTTGCATTTTATTGTATGTATTGAAGAATAAAATCTGTGAAGCGATTATCCTTGTCTGATACCTGACTCAGCCACTACGAATCTGTGTCTTTGCAAATTATCTGTGGGTCCCCGGCCAATTTCCGGGGTGGCGTAGTCGGTTTAGTGCCATAACTGGCCTTGTAGTAAACTCCTGATCGCAAGCTGCCACAAGTAGAAATGAGTTGTGGAAGTATCTCTTCAATTCTCTTAGAAAGAATTGATGTGAAAAGCTTGTAGTCAATATTAAGAACAGAAATAGGTCTGTAAGAACTACAATTAAGCCGGTCCTTTCCCTCTTTGTGAATTACAGATATAGTAGCCTGTTTCCATGATGGTGGCATCTTACCCTCTTTTAGAGCCAGATTAAATATTTGAAGGAGGAATGGTGATAGCTCCAATTTAAATTTTTTGTACCATTCGGAAGTAAATCCGTCTGGGCCAGGAGATTTGTTTACTTTAAGCCTTGATATGACATAGGATAGTTCCCTTTCTGTAATATTAGTCACAAGCTTTTGATTTTGATCATCCGACAAAACAGGTAAATTAAGTTGGTCAAGAAAGCCCTTGATTTGTTGTCCATCTTTTAACTTTGGCTGTGTGTATAATTGTTTGTGTATAATTGTTTATAATAACTCTGAAAGGCCTGTTTAATTTCACTTTGTTTATAAACGCATGTCTTGGAATTTAGGTCTCTTATTTTACATATTGTATTATCTGCTTGTTGCTTTTGTAGTTTGCTCGCTAAGAGTTTGGCAAACTTAGCACCAGATTCATAGTATTTTTGTTTGGTATAAATCATCTTCTTTCGTATTTCTTGTAAGTATAGTGCATTAATATTATTTCGCAATATTTTCAGCTTAATATTAAACTCCGGTTTTAATTCTCTCTTATGTTTTCTCTCCAGCTCGTTCAATTCCCTATTTAACTCTGATAATCTAAATTGCCTAGCTCTCTTTTTCTGGACACAAAATGATATAATTTTACCCCTCATAACCGCTTTCAATGTGTCCCAGACGATTTCTGGGCTCACCTCAAGGAATGTTTTTATGTCAGATTTTATTATTTTGGAAAATTGTAGATCGTTCAGTATACTTGTATTCAACCTCCACTGTATGTTTTTGAAATCGTCATTTATTTTTACGTTTAACAATAGGGGAGCATGGTCAGAAAGGTCAATGTTTCCAATCTCGCAGTTACATACCCTATGGCGATCCCTTTTAAAAATAAAAAAAATAATCAATTCTAGAGTATACTGTATGTGCATGGGAAAAGTGGGTATAATCTCGGCTTGTTGGATATAAATCCCTCCAAATGTCCACAATACCATATTCTGACATGAGGATCTTAATTTTCTTCTGCAAAGACGTTTGGGGAATCTGTCTTGAGCAGTCAAGCCTAGAATTAAGTCGTATATTCCAATCCCCTCCACAGATAAGTATGCCAGTTGATTGTGCCATTAAATCAAATAGTTTTCTATAAAATGAAATGTCACTGTCTGGGGGAGCGTATACATTAAACAGTGTTATTTGGACTCCATCTATTCTACCAGTTATCAGTGAGAATCTCCCTTCTTTGTCTGTAATTTCAGAGATAAGTTCAAATGGGACTCTTTGTGATATTAGAGTGGCCACACCCCGCCTATGACCTGATTTATAGGACGAGTAATATATTTTAGAAAAGCCCATCCTTTTTAATTTTTCATGTTCCAATGAATTAAGATGCGTTTCTTGTAACATAGCAATTTGTACTTTTTCCTTCTTCATTTTAGACAATATTTTATTTCTCTTAGTGGGGTTAAGAACTCCATTCACATTGAATGATGCAAATTTTAGAATATGTTTGTCAGCCATGGTTTCCTATGTTTTTAACTAAAACAATCTCCATACAAAACAAATAAAAGTAATGCACACCCTTAACAAGAACAAATAAAACTTGAACATAACTAGAATATGGTGAAATCTTTAACAGAAATATCGAAATGTCATTTCTTTGCTTAAGGTTTGCTTCCAGAACAGAGGTTCTAATGAACTGAACCTTTGAGGGGCTCGAGATGTTGGAGCACCTTTCAGGGGAAAACCCGCTCATCACGTAGCGTGGGGCCCACTGTGTTGGCTGCATTATGATTTTAGCCAGTCTTCAAAATGCTTGTATGCCCCGACATTTTAGTTTACAATTGAAGTTCGGAGTAAAACGAGGGCACAATTAAAACTAAAAGGACAACTTCTATTATCTTATTCGAACAAGCATCCGTCCAAATGCGTTCTATGGGGAATCACTTATCTGTAGGGGGTAGACGTCTGAATTCCTGCAACTTTTCTTTAAACCGCTGCCGGGGCTCATCATCCTCCTGGGGGCACGCGCCGCTCGGTGTTACTGTGTCCTGGACTCCGGCCACTTGCCAAGGTGAAAGCAGTCGTAGTTCCCGCTGGTACGGGCTGACTGAGGGACGGATAACTTTGACTGGGAGCCCCCGTGATGCCATGTCTGACGTTGCCTCCGACGCGGTCTGGTACAGGCAGATCTCATCTCCATAGAAGACGCGTAGTCTTGCAGGGTAGGGAGTTTGGAACTTAATTTTTCTCCTTCAATATCTTCTTTGCTTGATTGTACTCCGCACGTTTCTTGATAATAGCTGGTGGTCGCTAATCGTGGTCCACGTAGAATCGGCCATTGTTGTATTGCACTTGTCCCTTCTGCCAAGCTCTACGGATAACTTCTTCTTTGACTTTGTAACTCGCGAACTTGACGATGATGGAGCGAGGCTTTGCCTGCGTGTCAGCGGGTTTAGGGCCAAGGGCTCTGTGGGGTCTTTCAATTTTGATCTGCGCGTCCTTGGGGAAATCCAGGCAATCCCGAAGCAGTTTATCTATGAAACCTTCAATGTTATTGTCTTCAGCCCCCTCGGGAATACCGTATATCCTTATGTTTTCTCGGCGTGTACGTCCCTCTTGGTCAGTAAGTTTAGCCTCCATATTGTCCTGGCGTTGTAAAAGTTGCGTAAGTAATGATGACGCCGCCTGCATGGCCGTTTCCATCTCCTCAATTCGACCCTCAGCTTCATCCAACCGATCACTTGTCTTGTGCAAGTCTTGTTGTATCTCCGAGAGCTGTTGCTTGTTGTCACGTCTAAAATCTCTCAGTTCGGCTAGTACCTTTTCCAAGCTAACCTCCTCCGTTTCTTGTCCCTCGGCCTCGTGGTCGTGGACCGGGGAGCAGTCTCGGTTGTCCTGCTGTAAATCCTCAGTAATAAGTGCTGTGCCCGTCGCCTTTCTCCTCCTTGTGAAAACCCTAGCCTCCATCTTTAGTAAAATTTCACTTATAGTCAAATCGCAAAAGTTTTAGGGTTGTTTTTAGGGAAACCGTCGGAGAGCATTGAAGTTATACAGCCATCTTGGTCACAACCCGGAAGCCAACCAGCTTTGCTATTTCCGAGCAAGGGGGTCAAGCGCGACCTGGGGCGGCCGCCCTGTTGCTGTGAAGACTGGCTGGACTGCCTGGGCTGAGCTGGGCGCTGTGTAGTAGCTCGTGCAGGCGGCTGGTCACGTGGGCGACCTGCAGCGGAGCTAGCGCGACGAGGCAGGAACAAGTTCATCGCTTGAGTGGTTTTCTGAACTTCAGAAAAGCGATCCACAATCTCGTTCACTGCAGTGCCGAAAAGACCGGTGTGGGAGAGAGGAGCGTCGTGGAAGGCAGACCGCTCAGACTCCCTCATGTCAGCCAGTGTCAGCCAGAGGTGCCTTTCTGTTACTGTCAGCGAGGCCATGCATCTCCCCAGGTCTGGACACATCTGTCTTAGCACATTTTAGACCAATTTCTAATCTACCTTTTATTGCCAAAATCTTAGAAAATGCTGTATCTGTACAACTGCAGAGATTTTTGGAAACTAACAGTATCTTAGAAAAATTCCAATCGGGGTTTAGGAAACAGCATAGCACAGAATCAGCACTCGTAAGAGTTTTAAATGATATTTTATTATTTGTTGACTCTGGGAACTCAGTAATTTTGGTGCTATTGGACTTGAGCGCGGCTTTTGACATGGTTGATCACGACATTCTGTTATCGCGTCTAGAAAAGTGTGTGGGGCTTCGAGGTACTGCTCTTAGTTGGCTCCGATCGTATCTTAAAGACAGAACTTTCTCAGTGGGTATCGGAGATGCTGTATCATCTGTAGCACGAGTCACTTGTGGGGTCCCCAGGGGTCTATTTTAGCCCCCATATTGTTTTCATTGTACATGTTGCCTTTGGGCTCTATTTTTAAGAAATATGGAGTGTCCTTTCACTTTTATGCAGACGACACCCAAATCTACTTACCCTTAAAACAAAACGAGAAGCAAGGCTTAGAAACCTTGCGTGATTGTTTAAATGATGTTCGAGCCTGGTTGTCTTTGAATTTTCTGCATTTAAATGAGTCTAAGACTGAAGTAATTGTTTTCGGGCCCTCCGTGGGAAAGATAATTCCCAATAATAATTATGACTTTTTAAATAACTATGTTAAACCTACTGTGAGAAACTTAGGAGTTATTTTTGATGCATCCCTGAAGTTTGACAAACATATTAATTCTGTGGTCAAGTCCTGTTTTTTCCACCTTAAACTTTTATCCAAAGTTAAATCTTTTTTATCCTTCAACAATCTTAAAACTGTAATTCATGCATTTGTTCTATCTCATTTGGACTACTGTAACTCAGTGTATGTTGGTTTACCTCAATCATCCATGTTGCGGCTTCAGATGGTCCAAAATGCCGCTGCCAGGTTTTTAACTGGAGCGCGTAGACGAGAACATATCAGCCCGATATTAATCTCTCTCAACTGGTTGCCAGTGCATTTTAGAGTTGAATACAAAATTTTAATATTTGTTTATAAGGCACTGATTGGTCATGCTCCGTCTTATCTGTCAGACCTTGTTAACGTGAAACACTCAACAAGATGCTTGCGCTCTTCAGGCAGCATCACACTTGTACACCCAAAATCCAGACTGAAGTCGCGAGGTGATCGTGCCTTCGCAGTGGCTGGTCCTAGGCTATGGGACAGTCTTCCCTTATCTGTGAGATCTGCCACATCTATGTATGAATTTAAGTCCAAACTGCAGTCATATCTTTTTAATTGCGCATTTCACTCGTAACCCTGGTTTAAAGAATGCATACGGAGTGTTTTATTGTTTGTTAGTTTTGTATTATTGTTGTCTTGTTATATTTTTATTCTTTTTGTATGTACAGCACAGTGGTCAACTTCTGTTGTGTTTATTTGTGCTATATAAATAAACTAAAAAAAAACAAATCCCTGATTTTTTCACAAAAAATCCGATTTACGATTTAAATTGTTTCCCACTCCAACCCCATCCCCCCCCTACTTAAAATCAATCTATAAAAAAATCAACAAATAAATTGTTCAAAACAAGTTTAACTTAATTTTGTTTTGATTTTCCCTTCTGGGATTTGATCTGGATTTCCCCTTGGTGTTAACGTGCAATCAGAAACAACAAGCCAAAAAGACAAGATGGCCGCCCTGCCTTTGTAAACAGTGAAAATGTTTACATAATGTGTACATTATGTTAACATAACGTAACATAACATAAAATAGGTGGATTGGCATTTGGGGATGTAAAAAAAAAAAAAAACTTGCATCAGAATAAGTGTTTTGTGATTGTCAAAACATTTGGTAACTAAGCAGAATTTTAGAAGTTTAGTGACAACACAATGTTTACATGGTACAATGACTGCTATGCTACTGTTTTCATTGTTGCTTGACACAAATTCCACAATTTCAATTCAATTCTTGTGATTTGATTCAGATCTTGATTCAATATCGTTTCATTTGGATAAATATTAGGTACAGTAGATACGTTATTGTGTTGTTAATTTTTACCTTATTCTGTAAACATACAGAGCCCTGTCAACTGGTAGTATTATTAAAGGTTAAATATAACATCTCAAATGAAATATTCGTTTTTATAATAACAACGTTATAATATTTTAATGATAGGTAAACATATAATAAATATGAAATATAGTTATCATATTTAGCAAAATACTTTTCTCTATAGCAATTGTTTAAGTCCAACTAACATGATGTTTAAATAACTTTCCTGAGGTAAATTTGCGATTTTTCTCTGCGTGAGAAAATGAATGTATGGCGTGAGAGCGTGTAAAAAGTGACAATAGCGTGAGTCTCGCGTGAGAGTTGTCAGCCCTGCGGATTCAGTTTGTAAATGTTGTTGGCGGGTGTGCTTGTGCTGCTGCGGTCTTGTTCATCTGCCATGTTGTTTGTGTATCTCTCTATGGCAAACGCTGAGCCGTTCAGAACTACGGGAGCCCAGACGGGAGCGTCGGCAGATGTTAAAGAGAAAAACGATTTTCATTCAAACAAATCAAGGTCACATGTATGAGTTATGTATAACTTGTATAATGTATAATTGTAACTGATGTATGTAAACATTTCGTCTAAACTGTTGCTGTCTTCAGTGAGGGGAGCCAGTCAGAGCTCAGGACCAACAACCTCAACAACGGCAGTGCAAGAAGGAGCAACGGCAGAGCTACAGACTCCTTGTTAACAGAAGAGCCGGTCCTTCATAATAAATACATTTTTACATTGATCCAATAACAGGATAAAAATAATTACATTTATGAGCTAATTACACTGTAAAAAAGTGAACGTGCAGTTGTTGCTTTAAGGAGGTATTTCTACCTTTTACAACCTATATATTCTAATGTTGTAGTTCAACCGACTTCAATCAGTTTGATGTAACATAAAACAAGGGAATGCTGTTTTAACTTGAGTTTCATTCACACAACATACAGTTTCCATTAAAGCTCAGGATGGACAGATTCGACACTTGTGCTCCTGCTGGTGACGTGACGTTCGGCACTGAGGATTTGTGTCTAAAAAACTAAACATCTCACATCTCACTGTACCGGAGCTTGAGTCGTTTTGCCATAACCACGTTACCTGTGACGTCCGAAGCTTCGTTTTCACACACAACCACGTGACTGCTTCATATTCTGATTCAAGAATAGTGCGAACCCCTTGTGCAGCTCCAGTGTCATTCACTTCTTTGATAAGAATAAATCATAATACGAATATTTACATATGTAGTTTTGTGCATGTTCAATTTCAGTATTAATCCCCAGTTCACAAGCACTTCATCTGACCGTTCCAAAATAATCTTAATTTATTTTGATCATATTCCTACATGATCCTTGACTATGAACTCATAGGACTAAGGCAAACGTTTATGTGAATAAGGATGCTTGTGTTGATCGAAGCATTTCCCTAAAAACTGCTACAGTCCCTCACTGTACAACACAACAGTACAGAACACAATTACTTTATTCATTTGTACATTTATTATTTTTTCATACTTTATTCACATGCATTAATACATTATGTAGGTAATGACACGTGAAAAACTATTATTAGATTAAATATGTGTATTGCCTTATATCTTTTTTGTAACAAACTGAATTATTATTTGAAACAATCATAAATGTCTGGGTCGTCTGCAGATTTTCCACCTTTTGACCACAAGATGTTGTTAGTGTGCAGTGTGTTGAAAAGCTTCGAGTAATGAACTATTCTACGATACAGTTGAGGTAAAGTCTCAGTGCTTCACAAAGCTTCATTTCTCCATCACGAACACCTGCTCTTTGTTGATCCGTGAATTTTGCTTCAATGAGAAATTGTGATTTGAGGTTATTAAACACATTAAGTTGCAGCAAAGTGAAAATCACAATTGACAGCGCTACTCTTCAGCACAATGTTAACCACAGCGTTCAATAACAGAAACTCCTCTAAATGTCCATCCAGGAGCGACTGAACATCTGGCAGACGGGCATTTTCCCGCTGGGCTGATGTGCTTTTTAGACGCATCTCACACTTTTGTTTCCTTTTTTTTCTAAACGGCCCATAAAACTCGTACATCAGCGGCCCATTATTTATGTTGTGCTTAATTCTTTTCTGACAGACCGGCGCAGAGAAATTGCTTGAAAAAAGAAACTGTCCCTTCAGTGATACATTGTAAAACACATAAATTAACACTTAATACCTTAATTGACTCTCCTAATGCAGTCCCTTGCAAAGCATGCTGGGAAGTCCAGATCCACGGCCCAGGGCTGCGTTTAGCATCATAAGCCTGAAGAAGATCGTAGAGCACACGGGGAAAGATGTTGGCAGTTTATGTTAATGTTTAATGTTCAGTTCTGTTGGACATTAGAGTTGTTTCTGTTACTGAACGTTGTGGTTTGTGCTGAAGAGTAGCGCTTGTGTTCAGACTGTGACTCTCAGTGTTCAGTGTTCAGTTCTGACATCTGACTTTATATAGTCATTCATTATATACAGTGTGCATAATGATGAACAACACTGTTAATACAACTAAACTCAGTTATTTTGAATAAACTCCATTAAGTTGTATAGATAATATTGTAGTGGAAAGTTTTGCAGGGAAGGGCAACACTCACATTTTCTCCACATTTTAGTCCAGTTTAGTAAGGGATATTAGATTATATGTTACATGTTTACTTGCATCATAATAAATGAATAAAGTGTGTGAAAGGTTTGATATTGTGTAGTTTGTGATCCTCCATCAGCAGCTGCAGTTTCTCTCAGCTGTATCAGTGCAGTCACTGTGACGTCTGACTGACAGAGGTTTTTGTACCACTCTTTATCACTGTGTGAACACACCACCACTGTGTGCACTCTGACAGTAATAATCTCCTGTATCTTCAGTCTGGACTCCACTGATGCTCAGAGTAAAATCACTGCCAGATCCACTGCCACTGAATCTAGATGGAGTTCCAGTATAACGGGTTGTTGCATAATATATGAGGAGTTTAGGAGCTTCTCCAGGTTTCTGTGAGTACCAGTGTAAGTAATGACCATAAGAACTATAATAATACACATCACTGCTGGTTTTACAGTTTATTCTGACTTCTTCTCCTGGTTGAACTGCTGATATTGATGGACTCTGAGTTACAGTGATCTGTCCTCTACACTCTGAAAGAAAACACAAACAAAAATTAATAATTGATATATTTCACATTTTAAGAGAACTAATAATTGTTGTAAAACTGTATTACACAAACCTTGAATAAACAGTGCAATGGTCCAGATGAAGATGTTGATTGTGTTCATAGTTGTAGTTTAGTCGTGTGTGATGATGAAGAGTGTGTGTGTTCTGCTCTCAGTCATGAAGTGTTAAACTCACAGCACTATAAACACTCTCAGAGCACTGAAGCACGTGCTGACAATGCAAAGAAGTGGGCAGGATTTACAACAGCTTGTGCTGAGAACAAACTCATATACACTAGAGTTACACAATCATGACTTTATTTAGTATGTTTATTGTGACTCCTGAGACACTGAGGATGTGCAGATGAACGTCCATCTCTGTGTCCATATTCAGTCATGTGACCATCATCACTGCTACACTTCCACTAGATGAAGCGCCATCACTAAAGTAAGATCATGAATCATGAGTCTGTTCAGAAAGTATCAGGACTGATTGTGAATCTCTAATCAGAGTTCATGGTGTCACTCCATCTATCATGAAGCCTCATGTGTGTCTGAAATCATCAGATGGAGAAGAAACCGGTGTTAAAGATGGAGACATATTAGAGCTGATTCACGTTTCATGATCTTGTGTGGAGATTCATAACCAGTCCAGATACTTTTATAACACACCTTGAATATGAAAACATGCTTGACTGTGTAGAACATGCAAAACACCTTTTATATCTTCATTGTCACACTTTCTATTGACTTTGGCTCTAATATTCAATAAACTCATTATTTGAACAGATTCTCACTGAAGATTGAAGTGTGAAGCTGCAGGTTTTTCTGTCAATCATGATGATTGATCTGCGTATGAAGAACAGAAGCATCATTATGAGAAACTCCACAACATCATCCATGATCAAAGAGGTCAAAGGTCACCTCAGAGGTCACAGCTCATCACATATATTTCTTTAAACAGTGTTATATCAGAAAGCATTTAGTCAAATCTGAATGAGTGAGTGTTGAGAAGAGCTGAGGATCTTCTAATATCAGTGTGTTGAAGTGTTGTTTCTCTCTCTCTGCTGGAGTGTGTGTTCACTCGAGTGGAATAGAGGTTTTTGTACGAGTGTTTCATTAGATTGTATCACTGTGGTGGACATTCGGTGGAGGAACTAAACTGGTGATCGGTGAGTCTGTCTATTTAATCACCTAATAAAAAAATACTATTTAGATTTCAGAAAGTGTTTTACAGTTGAAACAAGAACAACATTTATTAATAATTATGATTATTAGATATTGTGGTAAAACTTTACTTGAAGCCTTTATGTATAATGCATTATAAAAGTTTTCATAATGTATGTTATAATGCAGTAAATATTTTCGTAAATAATTGCAACCAAAGTTAAAATGTATTACAATAATAAAAAATTGGTTGTTTGTCATGAGTTTTAAAGTATTGTAATTTCTTAAAGTGTAAAAATGAAAAGATAATAATATAATGTGTAAAACAATATATAATTAATGCATTAAAAATACTTTTATAATACAATATAAAGGCTTTAATTAAAGCGTTGCTGATATTTTTGTATAATTATTTAATCTAAAACAATTATATTATTATAAGAATAGCATTATTCCTTTCCAAAAAAAAAAGAAATAAAATTCTAAACATATTTCCATAATGTGTCTCACTATGAGTTTATTCAGTTTATTACAGGTTTGTTTTCCCTTCATTTATTTCTACACTGAGTTCATATTTAGTTCATCTTTTATTGTAGAAATCATACATGTAAAAAAGAGATTTGACATCAGAATGTAAATGTTGCTACTTTCTGTAGTTCAGTCAATGATACTGAATCTCTTTTGCTCATGTTGTGCTTATAATTCAGTGCTTTATAATACAAACACAATATATGTTTCATAAATTAATTAATTCGGTTTGAAATTGAGTTACATTTTCAGTCTCAAAATGTAAGATATCTATGTGCAAAACTGTTTGAGTGAAAAACTGCTGGAATTAAAGCAGTCAGTGCATTACAATGTTTTTGTGATTTAAATTGATATAGCGATTGTGTAGTTTGTATATTGTATATATATATATATATATATATATACAAACTACACAATCGCTATATAAATTATATATATATATATATATATATATATATATATATATATATATATATGAGGTGTAGTGAAGCTGAAGGACATGAAGGATCAGATGCTGGTGATTTGTCCTGCATTCCTCATGTCTGCTGCTTCAGTCCTGTTGAAATGCTGTGAATGTGCAGTGCAGTGTGTTGTGTGTGTGTTTGTGAATGTGTTGTGTTTGTCTCCTGCAGCTGGTCCCACAGTGAAGCCCTCAGTGTCTCTGCTGCCGCCCTCTTCTCTGCAGATCTCTGGAGACTCAGCCGCACTGCTCTGCCTGCTCAGCTCTTACTCTCCACAGGGGGCGCTGGTGAGCTGGACACTGGACGGGTCAGAGGTCACCGAGGGGGTTCTGACCAGCGCAGAGAGCCAGCAGGACGGCCGCTACAGCCGCAGTAGCGTCCTGACCCTCAGCAAAGCACGCTGGGAAGAGGGAGAGCTGTACGTCTGCAGAGTAACACATGATGGAGCTCCTCATGAGGTCTCGTTCCACAAGAGCTCTGAGTGCTGATGTTTCTCTCCTGAAGATGAGCCGTATCTGAGTGTCCTGTGTCAGGCAGGATTCACATGAGTCTAGTGCTGCAGCTGTAGTGATTTACAACTCAATACTGAAACAGTGTGTGTGTGTGTGTGTGTGTGTGTGTGTGTGTGTGTGTGTGTGTGTGTGTGTGTGTGTGTGTGATCTTTCAATCTGCTGTGTTTGCTGCAACATTCAATAAAGCTTCTCAACAAGTTCACTTTGTGTCTGACAACATCATTGAACTAACAGATGAAGATGCAGGAGCTTTTCAGAAGGTTGATGTAGCAGTAAATGTCAAATAAAGCTCTTGGGGTTTGAACATGGTCTCTGGAGACAGAGCTGCTCTATTCTGAGAGATCACAATCACTCCACCCTGACAATGCAAATGGGCTTTTCAGTCTCACTCTCTGATTGGTTACATGATCTGGACTGGAACACAACAGTTTCACTTCTGCAAAAGATCATGATGAAAATACGCTTATGAAAAAGAAGTTTATTCAAGTGTGCTATACATCTATTAAACTAAAAATACCAAAGTATACTTTTAGTCTACTTTCTATGTACTTCTCAGAAATAGAAAAAGTACACTTGCTTTATACTAACAGAAAAGTCAAGAGTATTTGGCCAATACTTGCTGCACTCCACATGCTGTGTTTGTTGATGAGAAAAAGGTTTAAAATGTAATTGTTTAGGCTGATCTCAGCGGTCTAACAGCGCAATCAATGTCTAAATGATTGACTCCAGTCAAAGGATAACTACTGAATTCAGTCATATCTCCTGAAGAACTACTATTAAATATCTACTAATTAAGGTTCAAGAAAACTAACTATGAAGTAACAACTAATGAACAGTCACACAATTATCCATTACAATAATCAGGTTGGTATTTTTCTTTACTACCAATACTATTATTATTAGTATTACTACTATAGAAATGCAATATGGATTTAGTGGAATTACTGCACTCCCAAAACGAGTCATTAGAGCAACATTTATTTTCCTGTATGGTAAATTGCTTTGTGAGTGTTTTCAAAAAAAAAAAAAAAAAAAAAAAATCCACAAAATAAAACAGCAGGTAAACACGGTCATAAAGAAAGCATTTTTTTTAATTCCAAAACTTTTACACTAAATTACAAAAAAAAAAAAAAAGAAACTGACCAAATGTAAACGATAAAACATCAACAAATATAATAAATGTGAATGCACTCCCAAGGCCTGAACTTCAACCTTGCCAATGCTTCTCTAACACACACATGTTTGAACAAAAGTTACTTTTGTTTTTGACAAGGACAATGAGCAAGACATTTTTCTTTTTGTGCTCAATGACACTCTGAAGTGTCTCCTTCAAGCACATTTCTCTGCATTGTTCTGCAAACTGTGAGAGTTTCTGGCCTCTATGGAAGGTTTCACGCTAGCTCTTGTAGGCTTCAACGTCACTAGCCTCTATCAGCTATCGCTGCAGTATCCACTATTGTTTTGGTGATTCCCTGTTCCAAATACTGCAAGACCTCTTTATATCTTTGGATTGCATGCTCTGGTAGAAACACTGGGAGAGAACAAAGGTGCATGACTGGTAAATAACTCAAATAAGACTATATATTTTTTTCGTAACAATAAATAATTTTCATGATATATGATGAAAGGCTCTCGATAGGATACAATACAGTTATCAAAACAGTGTCCCAAATAGTGTTCTTGAACTTATTCACAAATCAAATTTGACATTCAAGAAATGTATTTTAAATATTAAGTTACACTATACTGAATGCTATTTGAGAGCAGAAAGAACAACTCTTAATAATGTGGAAAATCCAGGGCACATTACATGTCACACAAACGTTTGTCATTTTTTTCAATATCAATTTAAACAATATAATTCACATAGAGCACATAGAGCACTGCCACTGCGCAAACAAACAACAAAAATAATGACTTTATTCAACTATTCATTTTTTTCGCACAAAAAGTATTCTCATCACTTGATAAACTCATGGTTGAGCTACTGTAGTCACTTGGACTATTATAAACATTGTCTTTTCTAACTTTCTGGGCCGGCAAGTTTCAATTACAATAGAAGCCTGTGGAGGAGTGATCCAGCTCTCAGATTTCATCAAAAATATCTTCATTTGTGTTCCAAAGACGAACGAAAGTCTTACGGGGTTGTAACAACATGAGGGACAGTAATTACTCATTTTCATTTTTGGGTGAACTAACCCTTTAATGGCCAATTCGCATGGGATAAGAAATCTCAGTAAAACTATTCGCACGGGATTATTATTACCTGTGGTAATTTTCCCAGACCTTTTTACAGAAGGTAAAAGTCGCCGTAATCTTTACTGACATTGTCCGTAATTATTACTGAGATTGCACATTCGGATGGGACTAAAATCACTGAGAACCTCTGGTAATAATTACTTTACCCCTCCTCTCCATGATAAAATAGTCTTGTCTGAATAGGACTTAAATCTGTCATTAGCTCTATTCGCACGGGATTAGTATTATCTGGGGACCTCGTGTGATTTAGAAATTACCCCCCACATCTGTGGCGCATTCGCACGGGATAACCGAAGTGTGTGATTTTACTCAAATTTACTGACTTATCTCCCGGATATAACGTCAATAGGCTTGGAAATTTATTATGACATAAATATTATGACATAAACAGAATAAAGTTCTTCTGATGATTTTCAGCTTTCACTTTCTGCAAATTGTGTAGTTGTGTATAGCGATATGACCCAGCACCCAAAATACTATCAAAACACTCCAACACAGCCTCCATTCTTCGCGAAAGATGGATAAAAAGGCGCACATGAAGCAAAAACCTTGAAAACATGATATACGATCCGGCCAAATCACAGAGATGTCGATTCGCACGGGACTAATATTATCACAGGAACTCGGTGTTCGGCGAAATATAGTAGGTAATTTGCGGGGGAATTTTTACTTTACAAATTACAGACATGGCCGATTCGCACGGGATTAAGATCTCAGACAAACTCTAAGGTCACCAGGTGATACTTATCCCGTGCGAATAGGGCTGTTGTATATTGAATGCATTTGCAGCCTTTTCACATTTCCAGGGTTCTCAGAAGCGGAAGTCATCACAGTTGGGTAAACTTCTATAGCAAAATAAATAAATATATGATAGAGTTTCCACAGCTTCCCAAAAGAGGGAAAATACATAGAGAGATGATTATGTTGTTCAAAAAAGAGAAAGATGTCACTTTTGCAGTCACAGCCGTTGTATTAGAAACGGCTCACAGCAGCGTTGATTCGTTTTTTGTCATTTACTAACAAGGTAATATTAAAAAATATATAGTTATGAATGTGTATTAATTTAAAAAAAAATGAAAATATGAAAAACTTAACTAGACTTGCGATGTTGATAACAGTGGAGATGAAAAAAGGGTCCAGTCTCAGTTAGTTCGTGATGTGGTCACGTAATTTAATCTATTTATTCGTGGCAGGGACACGTTAATTTCGTTATTTTCGTAATTTCAGCACGTTTTATAAACTGATGCATTTCAATTGGATGAATCTTTCGTGAACAGCACGATTCTTTCTGCCAATCGGGCTGGAGCACAGAAGCTGTTTATTCAACATTTATTCACGAGATCTTATCACGGTTATTAATTATGTATTCTATTATTTCAGTCTTTTTCGGTTATTATTTTGAAGCTGGATTGCTTGGTTCTTTTATTGATATTTTTAAAACTATAACGCTACATCTATCAACATTTATTTAGATGTTATCATTGTATTCATTCATTTCTTTATTTATTAATATTATTTCGGTCTTATTACCGGTGAAATATTACAGTAAACCAGAACACGGGCCAAGCGGGGCTCATTCTGCCCATTAGCCACAATACAACGCGGACATTCATATCACAGAATCTGACAGCGATCAGCAGTTCATTAACGACAGCAGCCTATAGGCTATCGCATTTTTAAGCAGCCGTTACAATATATTTAGAGTCTAAAGTTTTTAAAAAATTGAAAAACCCAAAGATCTGTAGGCCTATCTCTGCTAAATTAATTTAACATACGTCCGTGATGCCCTTTATTTTAAGTTTCTTTTTTTCTTTTCTTTTTTTTGTGGTTCTTTTTATTTAAATGATATTGTCACGAAATGTGAAAACGTGTAAAAGTAATGTGTCAAGGACTTGGTATTGAATTCTGTAATTTTAAAAATTCAATAAAACATTTTTTTATAAAAAAGAAACATTGCTCATCTTACAGCCAAAAAAAAAAAAGTTTTTTTTTTGTTTACAGTAAGTTAAGCTCCGAAATATATTTTTTAAAAGCTCTAGGGAGTTTCTTTTGATGCCCTGTTCTAAAAATAATTTTTAATTCGTTAAATTATTATTATTATTTTTTTTAATTTACAATATCCGGATGACGGAGCTCGCTCGCACAATTGCTATTTCCTCTCTGGAGTCGTTGATTAAGGTAGGTCAAAATTATTACCTCATGAACAAGTAGCCTATATAATTTGATGAAATATACATACAAAAGTGTAGTCAAGTGTGTGTCATGTTGCTGGGGTATTGTCTGCCTTATGCCCTATTTCACTTTTTGTGACATTGCTTTGTTGTTTCCATTTGTCTGATATAAACCCTATAAAGTGCTAACTGCATGTCCTAGCATGTCACATGTTAGTGTAGCCTACTACTTCACAAACATTTTCTTAACTCTTCCTTTTCGCTTTTCGTTTAATAATGTGATATTAACATTTGACATGCAGTAAACATGAAATTGTCACATTTTTCCTTTATCAATATATTGATATATCCTAAGGACTATGTTCTGTCTCTCATCTGGGCAACACACACACACACACAGACACACAACTGTATTATTGTGTAAATGGCAGTTAAAAATCAGAGAAATGTTTACCCTTATAACAATGTCATCACGAACAAAAGTTCAAAACTCAGAAGAATGACTGGTTACAATTTGACCATTGAAATTAAGAAAGCACATATCATCCCTTGCATAGTGTGATTTTAAATCATATAGTGTGATAATAATTCAGAATGTTTCTATGTGTAGCCTATATTATACATAAATAACTTTCTCTTTTTTCTTTCTTTTTTTCTCAGACAACATGGTTTCTAATGAAAAGAAATGCCCCAACTGCCCCCAGGTCATGCCCTGTGCCAGTAAGGTTTGTAAGGCCTGTGGGGCAGAGCAGCTCAAGAAGGCTCGTGTGATGAAGAGGATGCAGGCCCTTGATATGAAGAAGGGGGAGTGGCTTGGCAAGCTTAAAAAAACACAATGAGGCAGCCATGCGGGATGAAGCCATCATTTTGGTGTGTACAATTAACACTACCTTTTTTAATAGGGTCGCCACATTTACCAGTCCTGATTGAGTGACATTTTTGACAGAAGATCATAATATATTTTTCAAAAGAGCGATTTAAGCCAGATTTCTGAAATATAGGGTTTCCCGACCTCTAAACAGTTTAAACACCAAATGCAACTTGAAGGCTCTCTTTCACACAGTTAAAGCCTAGTGCAGGCGTGTTAAACTCAAATACACGCTGGTCCAAAATTAAAAACTGGGTCCAAGTTGCGGGCCAGGTAAATCTTTATTGAAAAACTGACTTAAATTGAGCATGTGATTCCCTCTTTCAGTAGTATGTAATGAATTTAATGTAGTCATGGCATTCATGTAATATTAATAAGAAATTTAGGTACTACTGTTAAAAGTGGAGTTTAACTTTAAAACAGATTCTTCAGAATTGAATAGAATAGAATAGAATGCCTTTTATTGTTATCATACACCTGTACAACGAGATTGAAGCAACTCCTTTTCCAGTGTCAACATGTACGTAAGAGAAATGTGACAACAAGGAATAAAATTAGTATTGCAAAAGAGGGGGGGAGGAGGGGGGGGGGGGGTAAGGTGCACAGTTCTAAGAAGCTATATACATTAAAATAGAAAGATAAATATGGTTTGTAATCTGTGTGATTTTGATTGTATCAGAAGTATTAAATATTAAGTATTAAATATTGAACAGTAAGGAAATTGCACAGAATATCAGTGTTATCAAAAGTATTAAATGTTAAATATTGCACAGTAGGTGGGTAGAAGAAAGTCCGGGGATCGGGGGGTGAGTGTGGAGTCAGTGCCTGTGTGAGTTCAAGTTGGTTATGGCTTTTGGGAACAGGCCAGCAGATTTAACCATTAAGGTCACTGACTGTTAACTTGAAAGGCATTAATGAACTATGTAACCTTTGCCAAAAAATAACTCTCCAGAACATTCTCATTCACGGTTCCGGCTGGAGGAATGATCTCCCACCGTCATCCGGAACGCAGAATCCCTGACAACAATCAAAAGACAACCGAAAATGCATTTATTTCGTGAGCACTTAACCTTAAAAAAAACATACAGTATGAATAGGTTCACCAAAGTAAAGAACAAAGCTATATTGTGTATTTGACTAAATCCTGGATCCTAGATGTCCCACCTTCCTCCTCGGAGAACTAATCCTGTTATGTATTTGCAATGTATTGAAATGCATTGATTTTCAGTGTAAACCTATTCATTTGGGGTGGTAAACATGAAAGATGGGTGAAACAAATCATATACAGGGCTGAACATTAATGTTTGCCTTTGGCTACCAAATTCATACAAGTGGCAACCAGATTTTGACTTTTAACCACTTTTAAAATTTAACGTTGAGTCCTTGATCTGTTAATAATTCTAACATCAAATTCAAGCCAGAGATTATTTCTCATACACAGTAAATTTGACAAAATAGAAATTTCCCTTTTGAAGATGACTTTTTTTTTTTGAATTTTGCTTTTGCTGGTCATAAGTGCATTCGAATTATGTCAATATGATCAGAGGAACTTAGTATAATATGACATAATAATGTGCAGTTTTTTGTCAATGTTTGGTCTTACAACAAATTTCAAGTCTTGCTTCAAACTGAATTTACACTCAGGTTTTTTGATAACATACATTTTTATCCTTTACAAATAAATGATTTGCAGCTTGAGAAGCTACATGCCATGGGCTACAAGCCACTCCTCCTCCTTCAGAAGGAAGGCAATGGGAAGAAACCTAAAATAACTTCCCCAAGATGTGAGCTGGACCCGCTGGCTACACAACACCTCAGCAAAATGACTGCATTTTATGAGTTGGTTTGTGCAGGTGAGATGTACAGTATATTTTTTTCAGTCGCCATACAGTGTACAGTTGATTGTCAATCCTTCCCTATTTTTTCAGCACTTATCAAATATTTATAGTTTATAAAACAAATGACAACCTTATTACATTTCAACGTTGTGGAATGTTGGTTACATGGCAAGATAATCGTGGCAAACAAGACACTGTCCACTGAAGGTAGAACTACTTTTTGTTGCGGAGAAACTAAGTCGAAAAATAAATAAATAAACAATACTCTAATGTTATAATTCCAGCCATGTTCAATACATAGCCCTGTTAATATAGGTTACCAAGTGTAGTCTGAAAATTTGGTAAAACATAGTTGGGTTTTCTTTAGATGGCAGTTCGATATTTGGTGTATGTTGCATAGGGCTGTGACGGTATGGGATTTTTTCTTACCGCGGTGAAGAAGCAACAAATCTCGCGGTTTGGCGGTTAACCGACCATCTGCGCAATACACACACATTACCGCGGGGTGGGGTTCATTTCATAAACTGTGGACAAGCTTATTTAATGTAGCCTATAAATTAATGTATATGTCCAAAAACGGATAATGTTATACTTTGTAGTAGCGCTATCGTCGCGTAATAATCTGTTTGGTTGTAAAATGTATTACCTGAATGAAATGAAATAGATTGGCTCGTCCTGTGGAATCATTCATTCACAGACAGCTTACGAAGATGTTCAACTAATAAAGACCTTCATCGCTGGCAAAAATATGATGCATTTGCAGATTTGCTTTCACTAGACTAAACTAGATCCACGGCCACTTCACACAACGCTCTTGATGTTCTTAAACTACACATTGGATAAACTACACATTTAACAACATGTATTGCATTAAAATAAAGTAACGAGAGCAACGTCGCCCAACGTAACAAAGTAAAAGGTACAGAAAACTTTCAGCAGAAAAAAAGAAGTGCGGTGATGACCTCACACCGCGGTAGGCATCTCATTCACGCGATATTGCGGTGATGCGGTTATCGTCACCATAGACATCATATAGAGACTAGATGCCCTATTGGCCGCTGTGGCACAAGAAATGCGGGCGCCATCTTAAACCGGTCATACTCCTATTTGCGTTGCATAGCAGCAGTAGATGCCAGAGCACTGTGCAGCATATTCCTGCTCACATCGGCGGACCATCACTCGGGGATTACTTTTCACAAGTAAGATTTAACATTTAACATTACCGTACTATTGGTTGTATTTTGTGAACAAAATATTCAATGTGTCCTGTATCGTAGCTACGTGTATGACCTTTGCAGCAAAAAAACCCGCGTGAAAATCAGTTTGGTATTCAGTGAGATATGATTAATTAAATGCGCTGGCAGCTCATTGCACCTGCCAAACAGATTACACTGAGCGGAGCGGGTGACCGGTTTAAGATGCCAATAGGCAGTAGCGGTCGATAGGGCGTCTATCTATAAGATGTCTATGATCGTCACACCCCCAGGCGTGTATGCGTGTATGCGTGTAATGTGTGCAGTGCCGTAAAGCAATTTGTTACATCGCGAGAGATGAAATCACGCGATACTTCCTGACGGCGGTCCGCCGGCCCAAAGTTGCAAGTGCGGCTTTTCCACTCACAGGCACCAGGGGGGGGGGGGGGGGGGGGCGAGACGGCCACCATTCAACCCGAAAAGAGTCATATAACCATTCCAATAACTCCGAAGCCGTTCAGTTAAGCTAAAAAAACTGCATAATGCTGCTTTAACAATGGATAAAATATAACATTTTTGTGACTGTTATGCACAGAGCTAAATATATCTTTTTTTAATGAGCACTGAAGTGCTCACTTAAAAAACTAAAATGGACTTGGTTCTGTTCACTCTATTTTCTTTAGCGATTTTTTTTTTCTATTTTCTCTATTATCTTTTATTTCATATTGAAAAATTGTGATTAGCCATAATAGTAGTTATGAATTTGTATAGTTTATTATGGATTTATATGGGTGTTTATTATATAATTTTGCGTGGATTTTTAACAATGATACGTTAGGCTGTAAAACTAACCTTAACCAATCTGGCAACACCGTTCTTCATTCTGAATAAAAATACGTTATCCAGCATGCTCTAGTTAAAGCAGTCAGCTTACCTATGACAAGAAAATGCTTAAACTGCTTTGCACGCGCCTTGGAGCGTTGTTAAACTCACCATAATATCGTTTTACCTGCAGTTGAACGTTGGTTTGGTCAAACTCACCTCTGATTTACGGTTTACCTGCAGTTGAGTGTTGTTAAACTCACCGCTGAATGCGGTTGCACATCGTGTGCGTTGTTAAACTCACCGCTGATGAACGCGCTAAACCTTTGCGCAGAGGGCACTTTGAAATCAGATTGCGAGGGTTTTTAAACATCAAAAACCATTTGGAGGGCCAGAAAAAAATGATCTAGGGCAGCCATTTGACTCGCCCTGAATATTTTTTTGGGTCGTGCTGACCCAAGACGTCAAATTTCAACGCTGCAGGCCAGGGTTCCAGAAAGAATCGTGCTGTTTCACGAAAGATTCATCCAATTGAAATGCATTAGTTTAAAAAACGTGCTGAAATTACGAAAATAACGGCAGAAAGAATCGTGCTGTTGCACAAAAGATTCATCCCATTGAAATGCATTAGTTTAAAAAACGTGCTGGAGTTACAAAAATAACGAAATTAACGTGTCCCTGCCACGAATGAATAGATTAAATTACGTTACCACATCACGAACTGCCGTGAGACTGGGTTGAAAGTAACACACATTCACCCCAATTACATATATCAATAATATCCATACCATCAAAATTAAGACTCCACAACTAGAACCGTCCTGCTGCAGATTGTGTTTTGCAGTTTGGATCGTCCACGGGCCTTCACTGACATTTCTTGTCTTCCAAAAATTTCTGTTATTGTACAAATCATTAGTTCAGAAAACATAAATACATATGTCTACAAACACAGTAGGAAAGGTTTGTTTAACATCACCTCCAATTCCGAAGAATTTTTCTCTGGTACATATTTTCATTACTGAGGGGGTCTATCACAAGGAGGGATTTTTCATCCATATTGACAATCTGTTGAAATTTTAAAAAATGTATTAGTTAATCCTAAAACAATCCCCAAAGATTTTATATACACACCAAAAACTACCAATAAACTTTGTGGTAAATACAGAATCAAGAAAAGTACCACTAAAATCCAGTGACCTCCAAAGTTTACAGGACAAATCCAAGTTGAGGCTGTGGGTAACTTCATCTAAAAATAGAAGAGAGCACTTACAATCCAAAGTTCCAACATGCATGTGTATTAGGTTACATAGTCTGTAATAAAACCATATTACCTTTTGAACAACTCTGAAATGGCCACGATGAAAGACAGAGGACACAAGTACAGCGTTCAAACAATGCACAGGTATCTGTAACAGTATTGGTCTGTTAAAATCCAGTATTTCTAACAACAGAATGAAAACACAGAAATTTCATTTATTACCTTGGATTATTTCATAATGCAGTGCAGGTATGCATCAATGATCTGTGTAAACAAAAAAAGTTGTTAGTAATTTAATTTGATACAGCACTGAAACATTAATACATTATGTAGGTAATGACACGTGAAAGACTATTATTAGATTAAATATTTGTATTGCCTTATATGTTTTTTGTAACAAACTGAATTATGTTGAGTTATGCTTAGAAAGATGTCGGTAGTTTACACTGTAAAACACATAAATTAACACTTAATACCTTAATTGACTCTCCTAATGCAGTCCCTTGCAAAGCATGCTGTTAATCCAACTAAACTCAGTTATTTTGAATAAACTCCATTAAGTTGTATAGATAATATTGTAGTGGAAAGTTTTGCAGGAACAACCACCACTCACATTTACTCCACATTTTAGTCCAGTTAGTAAGGGATATTAGATTATATGTTACATGTTTACTTACATCATAATAAATGAATAAAGTGTGTGAAAGGTTTGATATTGTGTAGTTTGTGATCCTCCATCAGCAGCTGCAGTTTCTCTCAGCTGTATCAGTGCAGTCACTGTGACGTCTGACTGACAGAGGTTTTTGTACCACTCTTTATCACTGTGTGAACACTGGACCACTGTGATAACTCTGACAGTAATAATCTCCTGTATCTTCAGTCTGGACTCCACTGATGGTCAGAGTAAAATCTCGTCCAGTATTTGCTGTTCCACTGCCACTGAATCTAGATGGAGTTCCAGTATAACGGCTGTTTATATTATAAATCAGGAGTTTAGGAGCTTCTCCAGGTTTCTGCTGATACCAGGCTAAGTCGTTGCTGTTTATTCCTACATCTATATGACACTCTATTGTTGCTGTTTGACTCTGTTGGACAGTTTTAACTTCAGGTTGAGTCAGAGTCACTCCTCTGGATTCTGAAGAAGAGAAAAGAAAGTCAGTTAGTTTGTTAATCACCTTATATTTATATATTAAAATGATCAAAACAACAATGGCATATTATATTTATATTAAAAAGTAACAACCTTGAATAAACAGTGCAATGGTCCAGATGAAGATGTTGATTGTGTTCATTGTTGTAGTTTAGTCTTGTGTGATGATGAAGAGTGTGTGTGTTCTGCTCTCAGTCATGAAGTGTTAAACTCACAGCACTATAAACACTCTCAGAGCACTGAAGCATGTGCTGACAATGCAAAGTGACTCTCGCTATTTAAATCATTATCCTGAAGACTGTAGATCAGTCACACACACATTTTACAAAAAAATTGTCATGTTGCAAAATGCCAAGCTATTATACACACATTTCTGAAGAGTCTATTGACAGAATCATACATATTATTGATTCAGTCATTATTAATATTTAATTTGCATGTATTTAACAACTGACGTGGAAACTATTGATTTGAAGACATTAATATATATTAAATATTGATATATTAATTAAGTTGCTGTAAAACGTTTAATTTTCATATAGCTACCAGTCCTCCTTCATTAAACACACATACTTTTCAAGATTTGTTAAACATCATTTTCTTGAAAGTATTGCTTTAACTGTGTACAAACATCTGATAAACGTTTGTTTAAAGAAAAGTGTGGATTCACTCGTAACCAAATGCAACATAGACGTTTCCTAAGTGTGTGTTTAATATTTGACAGGGACATTTTACAGACGTACAGTATGGCAGATGAAACTCTTAAAAATACATCTTCCAGATGAAAACACACCAGATAGCCGTGTGTGTGTTGTGTGTGTGTTGTGTGTGTGTTATAATGTCATCGATTTGGCCTCAGCTTTTGTCAACACTTTACATTACACACATGAATGATTTACTAATTTTCATAAACATTTGCATAACTGAAGTTAATTTTTAGATTTTATTTGTCTATGATTTAGTAGCCTTTTGATCACATAAATGACAGATCTAACATTAAATCTTGTTTGGGTGTTACAGGGACAAAAAATATTAATAAAACATATATTTGTTGTCATAATGTTGTCATTTTAACCAGAGTTATTACAGCAGTTTTTGATTCTTGATTTCTGATCACTTGTTGCAGAGCTTGTGTGGCGGAGCAGAGTCTGCAAGGCAAAGTAGCGGACGCACGTGTACAAAAATAAATACTAATAAATAAATATAATAATGATTTTGTTACTACTAATGCAACAGTTAATGATTATATAAACTGAGTAATTAAAATGAGCGGAAAATGGAGGAGGAGGATAGAAGAAAGATAGAAGAAAGAAGACATCAAGAAGCAATTGAGAGAGAATAAAGGAGAGAGAGGGAGACCAAGTAAAGGGATGAACGATTTCTTTGCCTTCTTGAGTTTATTGCCCAAAAATAAAATTTTTCTTTAATAAAATACATTTTTGATGGAAAGCATCCTCAAATCAATCACACATTTTACATTTCTGTAACAAGCATCAATACTTCAAACCGCTTATCTTTTTTAGTGTATAATGTAAATATTGAAGTACTCCTAAAATATCTTGATTGCATTGTTCAGGTGTGTTTGATCAGGACAGGTGCAGGCCATCGTCTCTCCTCCCTCTCTGTTGCTTCTCGCTCTCTCTCAGCCTCGCTCTCCTCCATCTCCCGGATCAAGTCCTCCAGCTTTCTCAGACGCAATGCTGATGTTTTCCAGCTGCTGTTTGAGAGCCACAGGTTTAACACTGTGATACACGGCCTGGAACAACAGTTACAAAATGCCTGCTTTCATCATGTGTTCATAACGGATTCCAAAGCTTGAAATGTTAAAGGGATAGTTCAGCCCAGGCGATTTGCCATAAAAGCGCGCGTTCTTAACGTGCGCTTTGTAGTCACGGAAAAAGCACGTCAGAAACGCGCGGTTTTTGCATCAAAACGTGCGTCCTAGACGTGTGATCTGCTGTTTAAATTAGATTGTTTCTGTCTGCAGGTGTTTTATGCCTCAGAAGTGTTTTTGCAACAAGAAATGAAAAACAACTCTCGGTTTCACGTTCACTGTTTTTTATTTCAGCACCTCGGACAGTCCCTTAATCCCTTCGTTCGAGACACATCTCGCAAATTTTTCCAGTTGTAATTCCGGTAACACTTCACAATAAGGTTTCATACATCTTTTTTTTTTATGCAAAAACCACGAGTTTCTGACGCGCGTTTTCCATGACCACAAAGTGCATGTTAAGAACGCGCGCTTTTATGGCAAATCGCGCGTCCCCCGCATGCTTTTGACGGGTCAGTGTGCAATCAGACGCCTGACCAGGCGTTTATCAATACTTTGGCTTGCCATACGCATGTGGTGCAGGCTGCAGCGCGCTCAATTTTCCAGGCGCGCCTATATGCCGCGGCGAGATGAAAACATCTCAACTTTTCAGAGAGTGCCGCAAGCGCACCGCAAGTCATGTGACAAAAACCAACCGGTCAGCCGAACAGCCGAACATAGCTGTACAGTGCGGTTTTTATTTTTCATCTCCATAAATATAGCCTATCTACAAGTAAAGCTAATACAAAATCTAGAAACCCTAGATTCAGGCCCACCTCGACTTAATCCAGGCCCACCCATCTGTCACGTTCTGCATCCGCCACTGGTTCAGCCAAAAATTATCCCATAATTTACTCACCCTCAAGCCATACTATGTGTTTATGACTTTCTTCTTTCAGCCAAACACAGTCAGAGTTACATAAAAAAATATTCCAACTTTTAAATCGGATTGAATGGTATTTTGAAGTCCAAAAAATGCATCCATCCATCATAAAAGTAATCCATACGGCTCCAGGGGGTTAATAAAGCCTCCATCCCCAATGATGCCCTTTCCTGTTGGTGGACGCAGGCTGCCAGTAAACACTGTTCTTCAGCACCCTGGATCGTGCACAGACCCAGGATATCCCACAGAGATGTCTATCAATTCCCCCCGGTGGTCAGTGATGGCCTGTATCTGGATGGAGGGAAACACCTTCCTGTTCACATAACACTGTGCTGGAGTTGCTGGTGGTTTAAGACGGATGTGACCGCCTCTATTGCACCAAGTGCTGAGGGAAGCTGGGCAAAACCTTCTCCTACCGCCACCAGGTCATCTCCGGTTGGGAAAGCAATCTCCCTCCTCCATATCCTGATGATTGCAGTGCTCACTCTGTGCACAATGTCATGCAGAGAGGACTTGAGGATCTGGAAGGTCCGAGACACCACCTGAAGGATCCTGCATGACCGAGGATCAGCAGCACCTCAATGGCCCTTTCCCATCCATGCTCTGAATCCAGCCTGATAGTGAGCAGCCGTGAGGGACATGATGGACCGGTGAGAAAGACAGAGGTCCGCATCTGCAGGATTGGCACAGCTCGGTTCAGGTGGATATAAGATGATGTGGGTCTCCATCTGTTGATGTGTACATGGTTTGCTAGAACAGTACATTTGTGCAGTGCAAGTTTTGATTCATGTTGTGTTCAATTAATACTTGTGTATAAATGTATTTGTTCATTGGAATGTTTTTTCTTTCCGTTTTCATTTTATTCATATTCTGTTTTTAAAGTGAAGGAAGTGGCGCATGGCCTGCTACGCTTTCTGAGCCTCGGTGTAGCGATCTGCGAACCCTTTCACTGCTGGGCCACACAGGCCGGTGGTGGAGAGGAACGAGTCAAGAAACGCCCGGTCTGCATCCTTCATGTCAGTTAAATTTATCCACAGGTGCCGCTCAAGCACCGTCAGGTTCGCCATGCTTCGTCCAATTGCCTGGGCTGTAGACTTTGTGGCTCGGCGCAGATCCTTAAAAGCCTCTGGTTCAGGTCCAGACTCGTCCATTGTTCGGAGAAGTTTGGCTTGAAAGACTTGGAGTACAGCCATAGTGTGAAGCGCTGAAGCAGCGTGGCCAGCGACGGCGTATGCACGGCTGGAGAGCACTGAAGTGTCGTGGCAGGACTTCGATGGATGTGAAGCTTTGGTCCTCCATCCTGTAGCGGTTGGTGGGCAGAGGTGTGCAGCCGCCGCTTCTTCGAGAGGAGGAACCGCCTCGTATCCCACTTCCAGAGCGCCGTCTATTGTAGAGAGCATCGAGAAAAATGAAGTCTTTACGCACTAGCCGTTCATCTGTGTCTGCTGTGCAGCTGCACTGCGTTTTAAAAAATGTGGCTTCAATATTCTCGAGAAAAGGAGTTTTCCCATAGCGTAAGCTAGCCTTACGCAATATGAGAGACCTCTCGAAAGGGAACTATTAATCAGAGCCGATCAGCCCTATACGCTCAATTACTCAAGGCCCCGCCTCCCCCTCGTGTCATAGCGCATCAATTAATGCTTAAAACATCCATGACAAAATGAAGCAAAACTATTCTTCTGGTCTCGAAAAGAGGGAAAAAAAACATGAGAGTGAATTGCAGGAACAACAATCAGGTAAATTGTGTTCTTTCCTCTCCAAGTTTGATGTCAGCAAAGTAAAGTTAAGTTTATGTGCATTTCTATTGTGTTTTTTCGGTCTTGCTAACCTAGCTGGGCAGGCAGTGCATCTCTTGCATCACTTTGTGCCTGACAAAAGTGAGAGTAAAATACATTTATTTATTACGTTTGTTTTTGATAAACGACAAAGTGCAACGGTGTTTGTTTACTGCAGCTCGGAAAAGATAACGTGTGTTATCATGCGTTCATATGCGCGTGCACAAAATGAAAGGCGCATTTTTCAAGCAGAAATATATGTGGAGACCAGACATACTGTACAATATATGGGCGTGAATGATGGCACTCCTCATCAAAGTACACATTATACATACTTTTAAAATAAGACACTGATTATCTAGTCTCAGTCAATGTGTAGTTAAAAACTATAAACAACTGCACTAATTATGCAAGAAAGCAATGTATTGACAATTTGACATTGATTGACTATTGATTTATAGGCTATATTGAATTTAAAATGTTGATTAGCTAGCTGGACATACTGTTCAATATGGATGCACATCCCTCAGTAAATAATAACCATAAACCAAGAATTGCTTCAACATGCATAATAATAAAAAAAACTTTAACATGATATGGCAAGCCATTTTAGCTTTTATTCATTCACAGTTTATGCATTTTTGATATCAAGAATTAATTTTTTTTACTATTTGCAATGTGAATTCTTGATTATTTTTACTAGTAAGGCCCCTTATAGTTACATTTTTATCTACCAATGTCTATTTTTGATATCAGGAATTACATGTTCACTTGTACAAAAGTTAATTCTTGTTATCAATGATGTCATCACTCACAGGGATAATTGATATCTGCATCACTAGTTCACTAATATTACAAGAGCCAAGCCATAGTATAAATAGTATTTATATTTGAAAATGTATAAAAGGAAATTGGGAGCCAGTTTGAATGGGTCTGATGCAGCTTATAAAATGAGTTATCTATAATTTGCAGGTGCTATGCTTAAGTTTGTCAGTAGAGGAGATGCTGGATCATAAGCAGTACGAGCACAGACTCAGTTAATACACATCCAGCCTCAGCCAGTACTAGCACAGACCCAGTACAGTCAGCTTCAGCAAATACAGCACAGCCGTCTTCAGCAAGTACTAACACAGACTCAGGTGAAGTACAGGCAGTGTGGAGGCTATCCTATAAGCCTCGGCATAGACGGCATGGTGTTCTCAACTCGTAGCAGATAAATCCTGAGTCCAAACATTAGCTCTCTTTGGGTGTTGTTCCCGTTTATTATAAAAGTAAAAAAAAGGGATAATTCACATAAAATGGTACTTCACCCAGTGCTAAGTAATAAAGTGCTGTCGTGCTGTTGGTAAATTGGGTGCTCACGGCTACGGTAAGAACCGTGTGTTCCCCGCCATCCACACCTTTGCCTGATTGATTGCCACACCTGTAAATATACCTAACTCCCAGTGACGTGTCACACCCAGTGCAACACGCCCACCAAGTGGCTAGGATAAGTAATAGCAGAATTAACCTATCCAGAAAGGTGACTGTATAAATGGCTCCTACAGGTAGTCTCAGTCAGTACTAGCACAAACCCAGTACAGCCGTCTTCAGCAAGTACTAGCACAAACCCAGGTGAAGTACAGGCAGTCTCAGCCAGTACGAGCACAAACCCAGTACAGCCGTCTTCAGCAAGTACTAACACAGTGACAGACCTATAGGTGAAGTACAGGCAGTCTCAGCCAGTACTAACACAGACCCAGTACAGTCAGCTTCAGCAAATACAGTACAGCCGTCTTCAGCAAGTACTAAGGCTATGTTTACACGGAAACGATCTGAAGAGAAAACTCAAAAGTGGCGTTGCGTTATCACTTTTTATTCTGCGTTTAGACGAGCGTTATGGGGGGGGGGATTCCGCGTGCATATGGTGACGCAAATGTGTGTGAAATTCGATGTAGTATGCACTCCAGGCGGCTAGGTGGCAATGTGAAGCACTGCCACACAACAACACCAATATCTGAGAATATTTTGTACAACTGCTGAAAAGACTCTTGTACGTTTATCAGAGCTGCTAGGGCAACTTGAAGGTCCGAAGTATGGAAATAATCTGACATGTTGGTTGTTATTTTCCTGTACTGGCGCATGCCTGTGACGTAAACGCGTACGCGACGAGAGCCACCGTGAGCAGATTTGCGTTTTTACCCTTTAGATGGGAACGCGACGGTGGAGCGTTTTTAAGATTTCCACTCTGGAGGGTGGTTTCACTTTTTTTGCGTTTTTAAGCCCCCAAAACGCCGTCGCCATGTAAACGAAAGGCACATCTGATAAAATATTTTTACGCTTTCACCCGGAATCGTTCTCGTGTAAACAGGGCCTAACACAGTGACAGACCTATAGGTGAAGTACAGGCAGTCTCAGTCAGTACGAGCACAGACCCAGTTCAGTCAGCTTCAGCAAGTACTAACACAGTGACAGACGTATAAGTGAAGTACAGGCAGTCTCAGTCAGTACGAGCACAACCAGAGGTGTACAGCCAGCAGCCGATACGAGCAGCTCAGACCCAAATAGAACAGTTGCCGCTCCACCAAATGACCCAGCAGATTGGCCCCCAGTCTTAACAGACTTTATGAGGACTGAGTTAGTGCGCAGAGGTCCATTCAAACCAGGACTGGATTTTTCTTTCCCTAAAGACAAGTCTAGAAGAACTCTATCCTAATCTTTGGATAGCCCTAAGAATTGCAGTCACCCTGCCTGTAACAGTAGCGAGCAGGTACAAGTAGTGAGTTGATGTTGAAAAAGATGGATAAAGCAAAAAAGCTTTAAAAAGTACATATCTTTAGACTTTTTTCTTTTTTTTTTGCCTTACACAGCGCAACCAGGTGTTGGTCATTTGACTAATTAACTGCTGCTTAAAATGAACTTGTGACATTGTTTGTAACATACACCCTGACGAAGGCATGTAAAGCCGCAACGTGTAGGTGTACTTTTATCACCAATTTTAATGCTTAAGCCATGAATATATAAAGGCTTTTTAACTTTTTTCAACATAAATCGAGTGCCTTGGAGCACCTTTGATATTAATCAAACACGACATTTTCTCCAAGAGATTCTGTTGAATAAACGTGTTTGTGCCGCACACAATTAATAAATGTTGTTCATCGACCTTTCATGTGCCTGTCTTGATAATTAAGAAAACATTGTTTGGAGGAAACATTGGCCTGTTTAATGCTAATATAGATTATATAATATCCCCCCAGTGAATCTTAGCCATTTCCAGCCCATATAAATGAATAATAAACAATCAACCATCATGTGAAATTCACTGGCACTTCCACAGATATCATGTAGTGTGTCAAAATAATCTTAATCTGGTAACAGATAAAAAGTTAGACATTATATAACAATAAAGGCATGATAGATTTCCATCAAAGCTTGATAGAATATAATCAACTTGTGCAAATACAAACTTAAACAATTAAAATGATTAACGTGTATATCTCTACTTGAACATCAGAGACATAAGCTTGAACACACACAGCTTTTATGATTGGAGGTGCACAGTAACTCAGAATGTTTAGATTATGCTTAAATACTGTGTGCATGAGGAATATAGCGTATCCCGCGCTCTAGCGCACGCATAAATTTGCCGCAAAAGCAGGCTAATGATAATAAATATGTCTTTAAAAATAACAAGGCATTTTAATTGTTTACGGATTGGGCGGTACCGCCCAAAATGGCATACTTTTACAAATGTGTAATTATCTTAAAAACTATTAATGATAGAGAGGTGCGGTCTTTTTTGCCGTCTTCCTCAGATTCCGCTGAAAACAGTGATAACTTACCCGGGCTGCGTTCAGCCCCGACAAAACGTTGCACAACGTTTTTTAAACAGAAACGGTGATGCGTTGAACACACTGTTCTGATGACGCAAGAGTAGCAACTATGGCAACTGAGAAGGCCATTCTTTGTGTTCTTTGTGAAGAATTTTCGGAGCCTGATGAAGTCGGTATAAATATGTGTTTTATACTACAAAATATGCCCGATGTTACAGTTACTGCACTTGAATCTCCAGAATAAAATGAAAACTGACTCAAGTCTGTTCAAGCCAATGCATTTGATTACAGACAGGGGAGCACCCAGTTTAAGACTATTTTATAATAAGTTATAATACTTCTACTTACATAATTAAGTTTCTAATCTAGTTTGTTTTGTCTTAAATTATGGCTGTCATAAAAACTTAACAGATTCAGTCAAACATACATTAAATATTAAAGAATAATAAAAAAATATGATTATGTAATATGGTACATATATTTAGCAAAATGCTTCTCTCTAGAGTTATTTTTCTTGCTGACTCAAGTTTATGGTCAACAAATGGCTTTTCTAAGGTATAATGTTACATGACATTGTTTGCAACACTGATTGAGTGATTTGGATTTCAGTAAGTTATACTGTATTCAACATATTTTCTGATGTTCATTTATGTTTATTTTGTCCTGTAATGTAATAAAGAGGAAGGGATGATCGAGTTCACTCACAATCCGCGACAACAGTTCAAGTACTGTTAATAATATAAATAAATGCATAGCCTACATGCTTTTCCTGTAAGAACATGAATACAAATTAAAATGTGAATGGAAAACATAAGCTATTAAATGTCTTATTGTCATTAAAATATGAAAATTAAAATCAATCAATCAAAAAAAAAATCAAATCAAATCAAAATGACGGACAGTGCGAAAGTCTAATGTGACCTCTTGCCTAACATGAACCGAAGTGTTGACAGTCTGACATGTTCCCAAGTGCTCATTTGTGCTTCAAATCCTTCAAACCATAAATTTCATTCGTACATCATTCTTTTCTTTTTCAGACCTAACAGTGACTTCTGTACTTTGTTGTAGAGTAAAAAAAAAATCTCACTAATGTTCACACCTCTGATATGTATACTAAACCTTTCTCCACATGTACTCGCATGGTAAGCCATCACTTCTGCAGAAAATTTTTCACCACATATGGGGCAGTAATCCTGAGGAGCGAGAGAGGCTCAATATTACATCTAATAGGCCTACATCAGAGGTGTCTAAAATCATTCCTGGTGGGCCGCTGTCCAGCAGAGTTTAGCTCCAACTTGCCTCAACACACCGGCCTGGAAGTTTCTAGTATGCTCAGTGAGACCTTGATTAGCTGGTTCAGGAGTGTTTAACTGGGGAGCTGAACTCTGCAGGACAGTGGCCCTCCAGGAGCAAGACTGGACACCCATGAAATACATCCATGTAATTCTTTGTAACTCTCGCAAAATCAGGTTTTAGCTAAAAGGTGTATATGCTGTTTTTTTCAAGAGAACCAGAAACAAATACAGACTAGAAGTGACAGTGAAGTCAGTTTGAAACAAATTTAAGTGTTCTGCTAAGAAGTTTGCAAAGAATTTATAACTGGTGGTCAATCATTTAATTTTTTTTTAAAAAGATCATTTGATACATATTTATAACCACTGTTCGCTATATTCTCAGGCCACATTATGTTTGAACTTTGATAATTTTATAACTTTTAACCTAGATAACCACTTACCAGACAAATGACATCTGACTCATGGCTCAGGTCTTGATCCACCTCCTTTTCTTTGCCAGATTCAGAGTTCTTCAATAGAAAGAGAGGGAACATTATAAGTATATGGGCCCTATCATACACCCAGTGCAATACAGCGCCAAGCACGACGCAAGTGTTTTTTGCTAGTTTTAGCCCAACGTTTTCATTTTCAATTCCTGCGCCATGTTGTTTAAATAGCAAATGCATTTGCACCTATTTCTGCGCCCATGGGTGTACTGGTCTGAAAACGAGGTGTGTTCAGGCGCATTGTTGGCGCGTTGCTATTTTAAGGCAACTGAATTAGACTGAGCCATTATTTTATTTAAAGAGAGCGTTAGTAATGTGCGCTATGAGATGAAAAACAGATATACTTTTAATATAATGGCTGGCTATATTTAAGACGTTTGGTTTAAGAATCCAAGAAGTGTGACTGTGGGTAGTTTGTTTTTTGTGAATGACACTAAATCATCACTTACAGCATTATCACTTTGACAGTCCTCAAGGTGACACGGCAGCAACTGTAATGGGACTGATGTGCCACAGGTCATGCAGATGTGCTTGGGCATGCTATCAAATTCAGGTGCATCATATGGTAAAGGGGTTGTATCAATTTCTTCTTGGAGGGGGACGATGTAGATGACATTCTTCCCATTGTTTTAAGAGGCCTTCAAGATTTTTGCTGTGTAGCCCTGGGAACCCTGGGGCACCGCTTTCTTTGCCCGCTGCCCCCTTTTAAACAGACACATGAAAAAGTATTCCATCAATGTTTGGTAAAAGCATTAAAACAATGCATTTGGATATCATAAACTTACCTGAGGCTTTTTGGAGCAGCCAACCACCTCTTAAACTTAACAGCTTTGGGTACTCCTGAAGTAGTACTCTGGTTATCTGGAAGTTAGAAAGCATATATTTAAGCAAAATACACAATGACCGCATCAAAATCAATACAAATTGTGCCTCTTTTCTAAAAATGAAAAATAAATTAATATAAAATTAATAATTAAAAAAAGAAATAAAAACAATTATACATCAAGTTTTGCAAGATGTCTCACCTCAGTGTGATCAGCATCATCTGAAATATTTACTGTTCTTCTCCCTAGGCCTGCTTGTAGGAGAATTGTTTCATCTTTGGGAGTTTTTTCTGAATTTTTGGCCAGCAAACAGAACTGGAGTTCTAAGAACCTTACAGATGTAACTTTTGCAGGTTCAGGTGCCATTTTTCTCAATCGTTTATGGCTTCCACGGTAAAGTGCTGGAAAAGCTCTTAAAGACAAAAAATAAATAAAAAAATCATAATAGTACACTTAATAATAGTATAATTCCCCTTAAGCAACCTGGGGTTAAGTGCCTTGCGATGTACTGAAGACAGTTTATGGATGGTTTCTTGTGGGTCAAGAACATGCAATCTACCTGAGGGAATAATATGCTGTTGTGATTTGCTGCTCAAGAAACATTTCTGATTGTTATTAATGTTTAAAACAGTTTTTTCAAGGATTCTTTGATTAATATAAATTTAAAAAGAGGTTTATCTGAAACACTTTTGTAACATTATATATTATTTCTTTACTGTCACTTTTGATTAATTTAATGCATCCTTGTTGAATTAAAGTAAGCAATTACTTTCTTTAATTTCTTTCCAAAAAACTGATGAATGAATGAACATAGTTTGTCTTAAATCATATTAAGACACCACATAGACAAAATAAATATTTTAATGAAAAGTTTTAATGAACATATTAAAATGTTTAATGGGATTTAAAATGTAACATTCTAATTACAATTACTTAATTTTTGGAATCTGAAAATGTAATCCAGATTACATGTAACTTGTTACTACCTAGAGCACTGGGGCCAGTCTTAAGCTTATCGCATCATATATTTTTTTTATGTAAATACAAACAAATATGAACAACTAACTGATAAAAATAGGATTTGAGTACAAAATTCCTTGCCTTTGCATTTCTGTTTGAACTGTGTTTGGCCTACTAACAGACTGGCCAGCCCCAAAGGAACCCTTCGTACCAGCTTGAGCCCCCACTACGGTAGGAGAACTGTCAACATTTCCACTTGTTTGTGGGTTGCTTTGTCTTCGGATACAGCAAAGCAGATTTCTTACAGCACTTTCAATTTCTCTATTCTGATCCTGTAAAAAAGAATATGCCACTTGCATTCACATAAAACAAAAAAAATTAAACATTCTTAGTAAGTTGTTAACAACAAAATATTTTAAGAAAAGCTCAGATTGAATGACAGTACTACGTTGATAAGGAGCATATCTAAGAAAAATAGCAGTGAGTTTATTCTTCATAATAATACTCTATAATTTATTATAATAGCCATTGTTTGATCCATAATGAATATTGTGTTGCCTTTATACTAGGGTTTCTTGAATTCTTGAATAATTAAAAAGGTGTTGGTATATCAAACTAAAAGAGAGTCTTAGAATTAAAATTAAGTAAGTTACAGTATATGATATCATCATGCTATGAGAAGAACAAACAATCAGACCCCCCTCCCCCCCCACCCAATGTCAATTTGTACAGGTTAAGGATTCGATTACATATACTTTATCATCAATCCCGATGCATCCTGTCATCCACTGTATTTTGTACTCACTGTACATGGTATAAGTACTCACAACCAGATGTTTAAAAACAATGCGATGATTAAGAAAAAACTTTTTTTTTCCATCGATGCAGAATCATTTACATTAGCATCGCGATGCATCATAGAAAGATACATTTCCCCAGCCCTAATGAACTGTCCAATATATGCCATTATTTTCCCCACGGTACATTTATGTAACAAAAAAACACATTAATATATTAATAACTAATCTATTCTTCAGGGCAACTCATCAAGTATGAGGGATTTATTTTATTTTTTAATAATATTTTACTAGGCCTAATTATTAAACCCTTACCTTTGGATCGTTAAATCCCGCCATCGCGATGACTGACTTCCAAGGGTGTCGTGACATCATCGCATAGAAAAGAAGTCCGATTTCATTGGCTAGGCGCCAACCAATAGAACGGCTCCAACACCCAATACAATAACCAATGCAATAACCAATAGAACGGCTCCAACACCCCCCCCCCCCTTCTCTCTGCAGTGACAGATTTGAGAAGTTGCAAATTCCAAATTTGAGGTTGTACTGCGAATTTGAATGTTAGAGGAAGTGCAAATTTGTATTACAAGTTTGTGTCAGCCGTTGTATCTTTGTGAATGGCATTTTACACATTTGTGACTGCTTGTCTGCAGCTTCAAATTCAGAATACAGGTTTGTGACTATTGTCTGCGAGTGCAAATCTCAGCGTTCAAGTTCAGATTTTTATTTTACAGGTTTTCACATCGGAGCTGTGAGTGTAAATGTTCGCGTACAAGTACAAATATATATTGTACAAGTTCTCAAATTCACTTCTACGTGCTCTCGAGTTTTGCTACTAATTTACCTTGATAGTATTTCAGCACAATTCACACCCAGCGGTAATTCAGGGAAAAAAATCTCCGAATGCTCCACATGAAACTTTAGTCTTCCGACCTTACCATCGTGTCGATTTATTTTGATATGTGCGAGAGAGAGAGAGAGAGAGAGAGAGAGAGAGAGAGAGAGAGAGAGAGAGAGAGAGAGAGAGAGAGATTTGATTTTTACAATCAATTTATTAAAATATTTGTTAACATTTTATACAACTTTACACACACCTAAGAATAAAAAAAAATAAAAAAATAAAAAAAAATTAAAAATATGATTACTTTAACTCTCTTACAAAAACAATGTTTTCATCATCAACTGAACACAGAGCATTACAACACCACTGCATTTCAAAATCTTCTATCGTGTTCATCAATTTATGAAAGTTAAAATCAATAAGAATTCTTGATTTTACCATATTTTTAAAAACTAAAACAACATCTTGTCCTGGCTTTTCTTCTATCTTATTTCTCCTAGTGATATAGACAGCATATTTTGCTTGTCCTACAATAAAATTAATGACATGACATTTGAACTTTTGTTTTGAACTGTAAAAGAAACCCAAAATATAATCTTACTTTGAAAAACAAATATTAAAAGCATCTAAAAACACACTTAATAAGTCAAAAAGAGGGTTGAGTCGATTACAGTACATAAAACAATGAAAAATGATCTCTCGTTCGAGACAAAAAGGACATTTGTCACTTACAGTGGGGTTTAAAATAGATACAAAGGCATTTACAGCAATGGCTCCATGTAAAATCCTCCATTGCAAATCACAAAGTTTCTTCTTTAATGGTGGTTTGTAAAGTGCTCGCCAAACAGGCTTAATTTCAGAATTAATTACAAATTTTTCTCTCCATACTGTATCTGTTTTGATACTTAAATTACGTTGATGCATAACTTTTACAATGCATTTATACAATATTTTCCCTTCTACTGTACAAAAATCAATATACTCATTAACTCCACATTCTAACAAAGGGCTATTAAGACCAGACTCCTCTATAACAGTGCAAATTTCAAGATCTGGAAAAAGAACTTTACTATCAGGGATTAAAGTCCCTGCACCAAACTCTTCTAAAAGCGTCTTCTCTTCAACAGTTAACATTTTTGTTATTTTGTCAAGAAATTTCTTTGCAAAACGTACTGATCTAACTCCTAAAAGGATAGCAATTTTTTCAGCTCTCAGTAAATTATAACCTGATTTATTTATGATGTTTTTTAGCTTAAAAAGCTTTTTATTACATAATATATTTGTTAGACCAGGAAAGTCTTCTCCTGAAGTATCAAACCTAGCTCCAAATACAACTGGTTCTTCCAACAACCAATGAAGAGAAGTTGCTGGTTCCATCCACCGATGTTTAAAGAAACCCCACACTTTGAACAAGTTTTGATAAAAAGGAGGAATTCCAGTAAAAGTCAATCTTTTATGATCCATTAAAAACAATGTTAAATCTATTTCCATATTTCCCACTCTTCTCAAGATGCTTAAAGCCAAAGGTCTCCACGCAAGTGAGTACGGTCCCATCAAAAGTTTCTGTATATATTGGAGACGGTAAGTGGCTCTTCTGCTTGCGAGATTAACCAAACCTTGACCTCCTTCTTCTTCGGGCAAGAACAGAATGCTTTGAGGAGTCCAGTGATACTTGTCCCAAAAAAAGTTTACCAGTTCTCTTTGAATATTTGCAAGCAGTCCATTTGGAGGGTCGACACAAGCAAGTTTATGCCATAATGAAGATGCCACAAGATTATTAATTATAAGATATCTGAGGGAGCAACCATTTCCATTTTTACAATCAACCTTTTATTTTCTCAATTAAACCTTCCCAATTTTTCTTAATGAAGTTTTCATTCCCTAGATAGACACCAAGGTATTTTAAACCTCCTCTTTTCCAAATTAATCCTCCAGGTAAAGCGGGAAGATCTCCATTCCAATTTCCCACTAGTACAGCCTCACTTTTCTTCCAATTGACTTTAGCAGAGGAAACGCATTTAAAATCATTAACTATTTTTTCTAGCTTAATAACATCCTCATTTCCATTTACAAAAACAATAACATCATCAGCATAGGCAGAAAGATGTAAAGAGTTGTTACAACCAGGAAAAATCAGACCTTTTAAATGAGCTCGTAACTTTTGAAGTAAAGGTTCGATGGCAAGGGAATACAGCATCCCAGACATGGCACATCCCTGCCGAACTCCTCTCTCAACTGTGAACGGAGCACACAAACCACCATTAATCTGAAGAACACTCTCAATGTTACAGTACATAGCCTTCATCATGGATATAAAAGAATGGCTAAAACCAAAAGCCTCTAAAGTGTTCCATAAAAACAAATGTTCAACTCTGTCAAAGGCTTTCTCTTGATCGAGAGAAATCAGACCAGAGTTAATTCCCAGGAGTTTAGCATCTAAAACATCTCGAATTAAAGCAATATTATCAAAAATAGACCTGTTGGGAATACAATAAGACTGGTCAGAATGTATCAATTGTCTTAAAACTTTACTAAGTCTTATAGCCAAACTTTTAGATAAAATTTTGTACTCTGAACATAAGAGTGAGACAGGGCGCCAATTGCCAATACACTGAAGATTCCCTTTCTTAGGTAACAGTGTGATGACTGCTCTTCTGCAGCTCAGTGGCAACAGTCCTCTCTTCAGACCGTCATTAAGAACTGTCAGCAGATCTTCTCCAATGACGGGCCATAGAGTCTTATAAAGCTCAACAGGTAACCCGTCAATTCCTGGAGATTTACCGTTTTCCATGCTCATCATGGCAGTATAAAGCTCTTGTACAGACAAAGTCTGTTGTAGTTCAGTGTTGGACTCTTCGTCCACCTTTGGCAGTCCTTCAAGGAAAAGATCAGCATCTGCACCCCATTCCCTCAGTTCAGATTTATAAAGGTCTGAAAAAAACTCTACAGCACGGTTACGTATGTCAGCAGGCTCTGTTAGTTCTTGTCCTGTAGCTGAGCGTAGAGTATGGATCATTTTACTTTGACCTTTTTTCCTTTCCAAATTAAAAAAGAATTTTGAGGGAGCGTCCATTTGTGTCACAGTTTGAAACCGTGAACGGACTAAAGCTCCCTGTGCTTTAACTCCCAACAGATCTATCAAAACTGCTTTTTTTTTCTTCAAGTCATCAATATGCTTTTTATTTTTCTTAGATGCTAATAAATCCTGCAAAACTATAATTTCTGTTTCCAATGTCTTCATTGACTGGGCTGTGTCTCGAGTAACATTCACAGTGTACTTTTGACAAAAATCTCTAATAAGAATTTTTCCACAGTCCCACCATTGCAGTAAAGAAGCATAAAAATGTTTTTGCTGCTTAAAAGATTCCCAAAAAAAATGGAAATTATCTAAAAAAAGTTGATCATTTAACAATGAAGTATTAAAAATCCAGTGTGCACTCTTGTACTTCACACACTTCATTAAAACACTGCACAGAACTAAACTGTGATCAGAAAACCCCACTGGAATAATTTTACAAAATTTAAATAGATTACATTGATGTTGAACACTATAAATTCTATCAAGTCGTGCCAAAGAGATAGTATGTTCAGTACTGTGAGCACAAGTGTACTGTCTAACATCTTGATTCATATTTCTCCATACATCACATAAATCATGAGTTTCAATTAGTTTTATAAGTGTTTTCTGAGAAGCAGCGTGTGGTTCTATATGATTCCTATCCAACTTATCATTGGCCGTACAATTAAAATCTCCACCTAAAAATAACACATCTTCTGAATTTAAATCTTTCAAAACAGCATCCACCTTATCAAAGAAAATAACTCTCTCTAATCCTTTTGTAGGTGCATATATATTCAGAAGCACCATGGTGATTTTCTCAAATTTCACTTTGATCTTTAAAAAACGACCACTAATTATTTCCTCAACTTCACAGGACAGAGGTAAAAAATGCTTTGAAAACAAAACAGCAACACCTCCACTAATAGATGATATGTGACTCAGGACAATCTGTCCGTCCCATTCTCTTCTCCAGTCGGTCTCATTTTTAAAATCACTGTGTGTTTCTTGTAAAAACAGAATATCTATTTGCTTTTGTCTAATAAACTCAAGTAACATCATTCTTTTATGACCATCTCTGGCACCATTTAAGTTTAAAGATCCAATTTTAAAATTTGTCATTTTTGTTTTAGAGACCAGAACAAAAATAAGAAGAAGAGCTGCCAAAAGAACAATTTTTGGCAGGATTTTAGAAGTTGACAGCCTCATCATCTTTAGAATGTTTTTTTTTTAGTTTGTTCACAAGTTTTCTAAGACGGTAAATCTCCACATCTTGAAAGGCTCCCTCTTTCATTAGATACCTCGCATCATTGATGAATTGTTTACAATCAGGAAAAAAATTCTCAACTTGCACTCCCTTCAAACCCTTTGTTTCTTGCAGAAATTTACTAATATCATCGGCACTATACAAACACATCAAGCTTTCATTTTGAGAGCTTATAGACATATTTGAACATTGAGACACATTTGAATCAGAGGAATCTCTATCACTGTCTGATCCCACATTCTTAACACCACCCTCATCCTTTCTTACTTGTTTAAAAGCTTTTCCACAGTTTTTTTTCTTTCTTTTAACTGGGATCTTGAAAACAGATTTTGCTTCCTTTTCAAAATCAACATCGTCCACCTCAATTTCATCAGCATCTGTTACACAGACGTTTTCAGAATGCTCAGCCCGCTCATCGGACTTCGAGAGAGTATCATTTTTACTAGGCTCAGTAACAATCTCAATGGTGTCAGATTTATTCTCAGCAGCCACGACTGGGATCGGCCCGAGCTCAATCTCACCGACCTCGATCACAGCCATACCGGCGTTGTCAGCGTCATTCACGATCTCAGCCGGAGGAAGAACAGAGACGCTCTCCTTGCTTGTGCTCGCACCTGCACTGTCCTTTTTACCAGGACAATCACGAACAAGATGACCAATCTTACCACAACTAAAACATTTAATTGTAGTGTCTGATGTTGCAAACACGGTGTAATCGAACCCATCAATTTTGAACTTAAAAACCAGATCGATCTCATCAACTCCATTTTTCAGAACCATGAAAACTTGTCTTCTGAATGAAACTAGATGCTTCACTAAAGGTGACTTGCACCCGAGAGGGATTTTCTTTATAGGGGAAACCAGTTTTCTATACCGAGACAACTCTTGCACGAGTATTTCGTCTTTAATAAACGGAGGTACGTTAGACAGTATGACCTTTTTAGACGGTGTACTCAAAGGTAAAACAGTCACGAGTGAACCATTCAACACAACGCCGCTTTGGACAACATCATTTGCCTTTTCAACTGTTTTAAAAAAGATAACAATTGCACTGTTCATTCGCGATGCCGAGACAATATGATCATGTCCCACAATCTCTCCCACCGCTAAACAACACTGCTCCACATTAACTCTAGACTCCACCTTCACTCCATGGCGGCGGGTTAAATCTTTAAAACTCATTGTGTTTTGGTTCGTCATGCCTCCCAGCACAACGCTGGTTGCAGACCCAAACACCTTTACAATTTAAATACACGGACAAGTTCAACACATAAAAACAAACATACACAAAAAAGATAGAAGATAGAAAAGTTTGTTAGCACACGGCCACAACACGCACTCACCCTCACCACACTCCGTTCACTCCCAGCATGCACTCAGAGAGAGAGAGAGAGAGAGAGAGAGAGAGAGAGACCAGGGGCTCTCTCTCTCTGCTCGTTCAGTTAAACATGCGTCCTGTCACGAGAAAATCCTGTGGGAAACACTGTAATCATTTGCTCCAGCCCTGAATCAATGCAATAGGCTTTATGCCGAGCGTCACGTGACCAAACCGGAAAACGGGTCTCATTGCATCCGCTTGTCAGAGAAAGTGTTAACGGCCATAAGAACTACCTACGATATCTATGGATTTTTAAGGTAATCAGCTAACCTACTAAGTTCACTTTGTTATTGGTGTTTTATGCTATTTAAATATCTTAACGTTAGTGTGAAGAAGAAAAGTTAAAAACTTTTAAATATCAATCTGCACATGCGAGGGACATTGGTTATGCTCATTTTTGCTTGCTCCTTTTAAGTTATCTTGAGTAAAACCGCAAAAAATTTCATGAAGCACATACAAAAGACCTGAATCGGAAGCGATGTGATCTGTTTTCCGGCTTGGTCACGTGACGCTCGGCATAAAGCCTATTGTGACATAATCAGTTAAGTGATTGACAGTTGTGGTGTCCTATCAGGGGAGAGTTTGGTCTATTTAATGCGGGTTGGCTGTATTCGGAGATGCGTCACGTCTTTGCTCCCTCCCCTCGTGCGTCATTCACTAGAGTCTCAGGTATGTGTCGATAGCGTCCGGTTTAAATCAGTTGTTTAGAACACTACTGATGTGTTGTCACCCCTTCAAATCTCAGCTGTCCATTAGCACTTTTCCGACGGTGCACGTTATCAGTCCAGAGCGAGTGTCTGCTCACCCTTTCAGCTAATCGGCAGGTTCCGATTGCTGTAAACAATAGGCCGTGGGAACTATGTGAAGTGATATCCTTTTGCGGTAAGTGTTATGTAAGATGGCTAGAAAGTTGTAATGGAAAGATTATTAGTAACATCTCGCTTCCTTTAAGGCGTGGGTCTTCCCTCTCGTCCTACGGACGGGTTTTCTCGTCACAATCTCTCTCTGTATCGGCAGTGATTGGGCTTCGTGGGAAGACAGACTTATTTCAAATAACATTAGACTTGTTCTTGATATTTTAGACTATTCGGATCTGATCCCTGATGATGGTTTCTTGTTTTTTCTTGATTTTTATAAAGCTTTTGATTCTGTTGAGTTTACTTTTATTCTTAAATCTTTGAATATTTTTGGTTTTGGCCCCAACTTTATCAATGTAATTCAAACTCTGTACAATAACGCAAATGCTTCAATTAAATTACAGCATGGTACTACTCATAGATTTGATATAGAAAGAGGCATTCGTCAAGGCTGCCCAATATCACCATATCTTTTTCTGCTTCCTATGCAATTATTAGCCATCCACATTCAAAATAGTCATTTGAAAGGTATCTCTGTTATAAACCAATCAATATTAATAAGCCAATTGGCTGATGACACCACTCTGTTCTGGAAGGATAAGGATCAAGTTTCTGTAGCCTTAAATATAATTGATCTCTTCTCATCTGCTTCTGGCTTATTTCTTAATGTTCACAAATGTGAATTCTTAGCTATTAAACATTCCACCGATGTGAAAGTCTGTGACATTCCAGTCAAATCCGAAGTTAAATACTTGGGTATAATCATGTAAAGATCAGGAAAAAAGATCAAAACTTAATTTTGAACCTCTTATTCTCTCTATTCAACGCAAATTTAATTCTTGGTTACAGCGTGATCTGTCTATAACGGGTAGAGTGTTGCTTTCCAAAGCAGATGGGTTATCTCGGGTTATCTATCCTGCAATGGCTCTGGATGTTCCTGTGGAGATTTGTAGAAAGCTGGACAAAATTATATTGAACTTTGTCTGGAAATCTAAAAAGCACTTAATTAAAAAGAGTGTTATGATAGCTGATCGGACAATGGGTGGTTTTGACTTGGTGGACTTTTCCACTCTTAATAACTCTTTCAAGATTAAGTATATAAAATCTTTTTTGAACAACCCTACATCTTTTTGGAATGTTATCCCAAATCATATTTTCAATTCAGTTGGTGGTTTGCATGTTTTATTGCGCTGCAACTATAGCATTTCTAAAATACCTTTAACTCTTTCTGGTTTTCATAAACAGGCTTTAATATGCTGGTCCTTAATATATAATTGTAATTTTTCTCCACATAGATTTTTTATCTGGAACAACCAAAATATTAAATATAAAAATAAATCTCTCTTTTTTTTTTAATTGGTTTGATAAAAATATACTTTTAGTAAAGTCAACTTTTAGATGAAAGGGGTGTCTTGCTCTCTTATGAACACTTTATGCAAGAATTCTCTTTTCCAGTTCCTCCAAGAGAATATGCCATTGTTTTTGGTGCAATTCCTGATTGTGTGAAATCTTTAGTCAGACCTGGCCCTAAAGGTCCTTTATGCTCTCCACCTATATTTGACAGCTCTAATTTATTTGTTGATCAATGTCCTCTCAACAGCTTGTCAAATAAGAAAATTCGCTCAATTCTGAGCAGAGATCGGGTTTCTTTGCCTGCTTGTGTAAGCTTTTGGAATAACAAATTTAATTATATAGTATGGGAAGATTTTTGGTTTCTTCAGCGGAAATTCTTTTAAACTAATAAAGTGGTTGAAGTCTCTGTTAAAATTGTTCACAATTGCTACCCAGTTAATTATACATTTGCTAAATTTAATAACAGTATTTCTCCTTTGTGCTCATTCTGTCATCAATTTGATGAGACAATTATTCACTTATTTTGGGAATGTGTGTACTGTAAAATTTTTTGGATTGACTTTTCAAACTTTGTTTTAAAAGGTATCTATCTTTGAACTTCTATTTAAGGCAAAAAATTGTGTTTTTTGGTTACTCTTTGAAATTAGACCCTTATTTTAAATTTGTTCTTAATTTGCTACCTTTTCTTGCCAAATTTTATATTCACAAGTGTAAATTTTCAAAGAAACCTGCTTCCTTTTTTATTTTTAGGAAAGATCTTGATATATATCTAAACTCGTTGAAGAGCTCTAAAAACTCTACTGCATGTAAGACTCTGCAATGGTGTCAATCATTTAAGCTAGTTTGATATTCTTTGTTGTTTTTTGTAATGTAACCCTATGTACTGTACTCTTTAGTATTGTGTTTTATTGTCTTGGTTTTTGTATTTGTTTTTATTGCAAATAAAAAAATAAAAAAAAGATTGGGCTTCGTGGGAATCTGAGCCCCTCTCGATAAACTGCAGTGTTCGTGCTGCTTTCCATCTTGCTGTGAATCGTCACGGGTCGACGCGCTCGTTGCCGGGATTGTACCGTCTACCTTCTGTTTTCCTTTCTTTGAGTGCACGAGAGAAATATAATCCGAGTGATAGTGTGCGCACTAGTGTGCGTGGGTGGGTATGCGTGTGTGCTACATCAGCTCTATCTTTTACTATTCTTCCTAGTATAACCATGTGTGTTTGTGATTAGTTTTTGTTTCATTTAAGTGTGTGAGTTGCATTAGTTTTGTTTATTCTTTCTTTGTTTTTAATTACGTGCATTTTGTTTTCAAGTGTAAGTAGGTCTTTGGCGACCTTGATTATGTGTATTTGTATGTTTGGCTTTATCGTTTTTTTGTTATTTTTAGGGTTGTACCAAACCCAGCTGTTCGTTTGTTTCTCCCCAGGAACTGAGGTGTTTCGGCGGAAGGACCGTTTCTTGCATTGTGGTGGTGCTGCAGTGGGTGACACTTTTGAAGTGCCTGTGTGTGATCTAAGTGCACAGTGACGTGTGTGCGTGAGTAGGATCGTGCTTTTGGAAAAGCCTAAAAGTGGTCCTTCCGCTGGTAGCCTCAGCCTGGTTGGTTGGTTTTCTTTTCTTTCTTTCTTTTGGTTGTCTTGTGGTTAAAGCAGATTTTCCCTGAAGCTCCTCCTACCCTTGTGGGGAAGAGGACTTATGTTATATGAGCCATTAGTGCTGTCCCCTGAGATCTTTTTGTCGTCAACGGTTATCATGTGTTGAGTGCCTTTGCTTTTAAAACAAGAGTATTGGTTTTATAAATTTTTGTATTTCAATAAAAGATTATTTGTAATCTCATTTTACTTACGTCTCTGACCTCCCTGGCACACACGAACCTGTGTGGCCTAGTATAATTACTGGGTCTATTCCCTGATTGGTTCAGGGTGGCGTAGTCGACAAGTATCACCATATTTTAAATCATAATTAAGATCCTAGACCGCTTATTGCCACACAATCATTGAATGTAATGCACAAACTACTACTGACCCCAACCCCCTCCCCCCCATGACAAAAACAACTTACCAGTGTCAGCGAAGACTTGACATGCAACCAAAACTGGCACCAGGAACTAACGTTAGGCCTACCAAGCAGAAGCTTTCCTAAAATTAAAATCCAAACATTAATCCGTTTTAGTTTTACAGTTTCAAAGTGTAAATTCATTTTCCTCACATTCATTTCCGCCTTCACAAATTTAAAACATAAAACATATAAAATCCATGTTCATATTGGCATTGAGCGCCCGGAGCAGAGCCAGTGAGCCTGGGAAACGTTACACGTCACGGCATATTGAGGTGATTCATTTAAAGTTAATGTTAATTGTCGGCAAAGAAATGCAATACACTCAAGCCTTATATAGTCATGAATACAAATTTGTTTTACAACATTCAGAGCGAGAAAATATTTTTTTCCTTTCATAATATCTGTTCAATCAGTCTATAACGTTAATATTAAGTTCTTGGATTTACCAGGAAAATCGTTAACGTTAGCTGTAAAATAGCGCCATGTTAACGCTATAACTTACTGCTAATGTCAAAATTAACGTTATAATAACTTCTAATCTGCGTGTCATTAAAATGATATGACGTTAATGCTATTCAAGTATTTAAATGCTGAATGAGTTTCCCCATTACATTATGCTAGATAGGTCGCGCTAGCCTGTAAACGCTTAACGTTATGTTAACGGTCACTGCTAACCTGGCTATCAGTAAAACTGTGCCAAGGAAGTCACCTTATAAAAACTGAACTAGTCACCTTATAAAAATTATAGTGTGAGTGGTGAAATAAAGGGCAAGGATAACGAAGACGTGCAATTTTGGTTAATTCCTCCCTTACCTGACAAACGTGTCCTTCGCGCTGTTCAGCAGATAACCCTCCGACTTCTGCGTTCGGTCTCTTCCAGAACTTTCTCTCGAGTTTTCATGTGTCCACATGCGCAAACCATGCTTAATCTAATAAAATTCGTTTGATCGAATGTATAATTTAAATTTCATTGTTATGTTATAATTTTATATTGTATCAATCTAAGAAAATAGATTGAAAGACACATACAAATTACAAAATGTAATTTTACTTAACAATCTAATAATTTTAGGCTATTGGAATGAAAAAAAAAATATATCAAACGAAAAACAGCAATGTTTTACTTTTTACAGTGTGTTTGAAAATACAATCATAAATTATTATTCAAACCTGGACTAAACACTGCCGAATCTGTGTTGGTGCTCTCGCCGGGTTATAAGCTCTACATGTTACTAACCTAGCTAGTTACTTATTATTTATTATATAGGCTACACATATATCTTTATTGCATCTAACTTGTCTCTGATAGTTACCACACTTTTTGTTGTATGCCTACAATGAAGGCATTGAAATGTCTTATGACTAGCAATATTATCACGCTGTCTCCTTCCCATTTCCTAACATCTCTTAATTTATTCTTAGGGAGCCATTAGACCGGTTTCCAGGCCAGTACCCAGAGCCGATCCTGACCTCCCTGAGGCCCTAAGCAAAATTCTGTTAAGGGGCCCTCCTACCTGACCCATGAGCCATGAAAACCATTTGCTATTGTCACACCTGACACCCCAGTGCTCCCACTCCTTTCACTAGTACTAATGAAAATGTAATTCCTGATATCAGAAATAGACATTGTTACTCGAAAAAGTACATTCTTAATATCAAGAATTCACATTTTAAATAGTACAAATTTAATTATTGTTATGATAAATGCATCCTGTGAATGAATAAAAGGTAAAATGGCTTATATTAGCATGTCACTATGTTCTAAATGATAAAAGCCATACTTCATACTTGATGGTTATTATTTACTGAGAAATGTGCATCCATATTGACCAGTATGTCCAGCCAATCAACATTTTAAATTTAATATAGCCTATAAATCAATAGTCAATGTCAATACATTGCTTTTCATCTTGCTTTATTGTTGTTACTAAACTGACTTGGAGACTAGATAATCATTGTCTCCAGAACGTGGTTGCATCTTTCAGGTCCACCGCTATAAACCAGTCCCCTGGTTGAATGTGCGTGAGGATCTGTGTTAGCATGATCATTTTGAACGTGCGCTTTGCAAGTCTTATGCCACTCGGGTTCTTACTGTCGTGAGCTCTGGGGTATAGAGATGAGAAGGACTCAAAAGCAGTGGTGAGAAGTGAAGTAAGTTTATTACAAAACTTTGTGAACAATGTATCGTCCTTGTGACACAGTGAAATAAAGGTGAAGCCTCTCTGATAGGTGGTTCCAGTGAGGACAGCCCGCACTCTTACGGACGTGTTGTGAGGAGGAGACCACCGACTGACAGGGAGAGTCCAGGAATATCCAGCCAGAGATGAGAACAGGATCCAGCAGGCGAACAGACTTGCACCGATCCCCACGTCTTGGCTTCCTGGATCACAGATACTGGTAAGTAGAATCGCGAACACACACAGACAGGAAACGCACACGTGATATAAAACAATCCACTGACAAACACTGGTAGACACAGCTGGGTATATAAAGGGTAGAGGAAACGAGAGACAGGTGGGGAAGATCAGCTTGTGATTGTGCTAATTGCAGAGATGGGGACTCGAGTCTGAGACTCGGACTCGAGTCGCACTTAAGTCTGAAGTCTCTGTTTGTGCGACTTGACTTTAGACTCGACCCAAAAGACTTCAGACTTGACTTGCGACTCGACCCAAAATACTTCAGACTCGAGCTTCGAGACTCGTCAACAACCTTTCTAAAAATATGTATATCGTGCATTCTATCAGTTGCAGTTCTGGCGCTTCCGTCTCAACAGCATTAGTGTACAACACGACAAATACTCACATCAAATGTTAACGCAGAGGAACGGGACACAGCAGTTCAGTGAGTTCACATAGTTCAGTGAGTGTGCTTTAAAGCCTTGCCGGTTAAACATGTCATTCACTGCTGATGCACTGTTCTAACATGCGCTTTACTGAGCACGAACACCCGACGCGCACATGGACTAAAAGCCTGTCTTAAAGCGCCTGGTTACTGGACTAAGTTATCTTTCGAGTCTTATTTCGCTAATACTCTCAAATACACACAATGTTTACATAAAGAAAGTTGGTTATGTCTAAACTGAAAGCAAACCGAGAAAATTGAGAGAAATCTGCTTGTCAAATGCATGTATATTAGACGTGTCGCGGACAGGTCTTAAAGAGACAGTAGCCCTAATAGTAAACATGCAGCCGCTTGTCTTTAAAGGGATAGTTCACCCAAAAATAAAAATTCTGTCATTATTTACTCACTGTAATGTTGTTCCAAACCTGTATTAATTTATTTCTTGTGCTGAACACAAAAGACTGTTTGGTTAACTGTTTGGTTACCCACATTCTTCCAAATAACTTCAACAGAAGAAAGAAACTTATTCAGGTTTAAAACTACTTGAGAGAGTAAATGATGACAGTTAATTTTTGGGAGAACTATCTATTTAATGTTAATAAAACAACAAAACACAGAGGAAATCACTCACTGCTCTTGACTGAGAACTTTAATAGTAGCTTTAATAAGAATCAATGTATAATTTATACAGTAAAGTCTATATTTGGCTTTGACTTTGACTGAACATTTGCTCTGACTTTGCGGAAAAAATATCGGGATATATATCGTATATCGATATTCAGCAAAAATATATCGGGATATGACTTTTGATCCATATCGCCCAGCCCTAGGTCAGTCACTTGCTAATGTGAAAGAGAGGTTAAATTTAGCATTTATCGTTATTTATTAGCAGAATATTAGACTATACGATGTCGCAACAAACTCACGGCAGTTCGTGAAATAGTCACAAAATTTAAATCTATTGATTCGTGTACACCAACACGATTTTCTCATTTTTTCGTGTCTCTCAGCACGTTTCCAAATTCATGTCTCTCAGCAAGGGGACAGATCAGATGGCAAGAGAGACTTGAGACTTGACTTGGACTCGTGGCAAAAGACTTGAGACTTGACTTGACTTGAACTTGCCCCTCAAAGACTTGAGACTTGACTCGGACTTCCAAAAAATGACTTGTGAACATCTCTGGCTAATTGCCACCGTCACAAGCTGCAGAAATGACAGGACCAAAACAAACAACAGAGAGGGACCAGTGACACACCCTGACCCATGACACTTACACCACTTTGTAGCAATTGAAGATACTCTTTACCGCAATGGAGGTATTGTGTCATGTCTAATATATTAATAAAACATTTCTATACATCAAAGAATACCTAAATCTTCTAAACAATCCATTCCAGGTGATAGCCATATCTGTGACCTGGCTTACTTCTGAGAAGGGTGTTGATTATGAGTTGAATGGATATGAATTGAATTATGTTAATAGAGAGAATAAAAAGGGAGGTGGAGTGGCTTTGTATGTAGATAGAAGATTAAATTATAAAATTGTGAAAAATATGATAACTAATATTGATGAGGTGATGGAGATAATAACGGTTGAAATCAAATTGGAAAAAAAGAAAAATGTAATTGTAAGCTGTGTATACAGAGCAACTGGTTCAAATATCCAAATGTTCATGAATAGTATGGAAAAACTATTTACTAAGAATGTTCACAAAGCGGTGTTCATTTGTGGGGATTTCAATATAGATCTCTTAAATCCCAATAAGCATAAACTGACAGATGAATTAATCGATGTAATGTTTAGCATGAGTATTTTCCCACTTATTACCAAACCAAGCAGAATAACATCTCACTGTGCAACTCTAATAGACAACATATTCACAAACAGAATGGAAAATAGTGTAAAGAGTGGGTTGCTTCTAAATGACATAAGTGACCATGTGCCAGTTTTTGTGATGTGTGTTTGTGATCATGTGAATTATAAGGAAGTTAATGAGATTAGTTACAGGAGAGTTAGAACTGTTGAATCAATAAATACATTTAGAAGTGAATTACTAACATATAACTGTAAACAACTGTATGATGAGACTGATACCAGTAATGCATATTCAATATTTCTGACCACTTTTAAATCATTATATGATGAACACAAACATAAAGCACAAATTTAAAGAGAGACCATGGATGACAAAAGATTTAAAAAATTCTTGCAAAAAAAAAGAACACCTTGTATAAAGAATTAATAAAACACAGAACTATAGAAGCTGATAACAAATACAAAAGATATAAAAATAAGTTGACCAGTATCATGCGGATAAGTAAGAAAGATTATTATAATAAAATATTAAATGATAATAAAAATGACATCATCCAGTATTTTTTTTTGTTTATCCAGTATTTTTTCAACCTTGAAAGATGAATCATTACTCACGATAATCTTCTTCAGCTCTTGCTCATAAAAACAACCGGCGATAATTTCCCCGTCATAGTCTTGTAGCCGATATACAGGAGGGATACGTGGAATGCATGCGGATATTGTGAAATATTCTTCAGTATGATTTTGCTCGTATCCTTTGGCGAAAATATTCCGGACTTTAGAGATTCTCACGACATCTCCAATTGAGTATTTAAATTTGGGTGTCTCTTTACGTATTTTCCCATATAAATTATTAAACACTACATCTTCATTTTCTTTATTCACGTCCAACGGTCGCATTTTAATGGATTTGTGATAACTGGAATTATACCCTTCTGTCAGATCTTGAAGTATATCACAGTACCGTTTAGAATTTATAGCCGTTAAATACCTCCACATTCGCCCTTTTAATGTTCGATTAAATCTTTCAACCACCGACGCTTTCAGGTCACTGGCTGTGGCAAAATGATGTATGTTATATTTTTTTGTCATCTGCTGAAAATGTTTATTGAAAAACTCTGTGCCCTTATCTGTTTGTAGCTTTGCAGGTATACGCCCCTCCCGCAGAATAGACAAAAAAGCTTTCGTCACTTCCGGCCCCGTCTTATTTTTAAGTGCGCGCGTCCATGTGAATTTACTGAAAATATCAATAACAGTAATTATGTATTTAATATGATCATTCTGTTTCGAGAGTTTTTTCATATCAACCAAATCAGCTTGAAAATGTTGGTCTTTTCCATACACTACCACACGATTCCGTTTATATTTTATTGGTGCTGTACGATGGAGTGTGTATGTGTCTTGACTGGAGAGCCAGTCGGTCACCTCTTTATCAGATAGTCTTACGTCGTATTCCTGCAATACCGCCTGTTTTAATCTGTCCTTACCACCAAAAGCACCAGAATTCGCAGGATCATAGTATATCTTCTTCATTAGCTCTGACATGTCGACGCTATGAGTTTTCAGACAATACTGAATCACTTGCATTGTTGTTCAGTTTTTTATTTTTTACAAACAATCAGCAAACAACAAAGTTTTTTTTTTTTTTTTTTTACAAACAATCAGCAAACAATAAAGTTTTTTTTTATTTTTTTTATTTCAGGAATATCTATTATTTTATTTCAGAAAATAACGGATCACTTACAATGTTGTTCAGTTTTTAATTTTTTTTTTTACATACATAGTCACACACAAAAGGGTATATCAACATGATCATTTTTTATTTATTTAAGAATAGAGAAAAGTACAGGGTTACAAGGATTTAATCATGTATCATCCAAACGTCAAAAGAAATTTCACACACATTTCAAAATTTTTCTCCAGGACAAATTCAACTAAAATATCAATAATTTTACAAATATCAGAATCTTCATTTCTCAACAATTTGCAAACATCAGTTACATACGTACATAGACATAATATGTTTCCTATTTTAAGGGGAGCATTTTCAGGCATTAGATCGAGAATGTTTTTGATAGTCGTACATTTATGGATTACAGATAAGTTCACCATATTACTCCAGTCGTCCGATGACTTCCGCACAACATTCATTTGACTTATTAATTTCATTAGACGTATATCATCCACAGACTTCCCGGTGTTTGTAGCATGATTATCATCGATAATCTTGAGCAGCAGGGTTGATAATCCACATTTAACACGCAGTTTAAAGAAATATTTGATAATCCAGAATGTGCAGAGGTACCACATTTTCACACGAGGACAGGTTCAGGGTCTTCAGCAGCAGCAAGCTTCCACTTCTTGACAGCGGAGTAAATAATTTCCTCACAACTTTCATCCACAAGTTTCTGTCTGATAGATCCCAGCTGCTCCACGATGTACATCTCATCCTTAAGCTCAAACAAGATTGTCTCGACGGCACCTTGGATTCTTTGCAGATGTGGTGTAGCACCATACAGACTCAGCGATTGAGCCAGGATAGTTTTTAGCTCCGGTCTGAGAACCTTCAGGCTGATCTCGTCAAAACATCCATAAAAATAATATCCAGGTGGCTCGAACAAACACGAGTGCCTCGTTTGGGATGGGTGGTCTACGGTACAGCCGTCACAGTTTTGTTTCATCCATTTATCAATCAAATATTCCAATATGATTGTGACTACACTTTTGATAATCCTATGTCCAGTATCGCCGAGACACCCGTCTGGCTCATCAGCAGACGTGTCAGCGTTCACAGGGGATGCTGCTCCTCCATTTGTAATGGGCCCATTAGATCCATAGTTCGTGAAGAACGCCAAGTTGTGATATCCAAGATCTGTACAAAATTTATTCATCCAGTCGACACTTCTTTCCGGTGCATTTGATAACCCTGATTGCGTGTATCCATCAGCAGCTCCAAGAGGAGAGAATCCGGGATGAATGGTTTCTTGAGACATAATGCAGAATGAGTTGAGTTGTCAAGGGAGGTCTTTTTAATGCTTGTAGAATGTGGGCGGTGCTATATGAACACCCCTCCTACCAGTGTTGGGCAAGTTACTTTTAAAAAGTAATTAGTTACAGTTACTAGTTACTTCTTCCAAAAAGTAACTAAATTAGTAACTCAGTTACAAATTTTAAAAGTAACTAGTTACTTATGAAAGTAACTATTGCGTTACTTTCAAGTAAAATTAAATTTTAAATGCTCAAATGTGACCCCACCTCTACCCCTCTTTAACGGAACTTAAAATACATGTGCATGTTCAATTATTTATGATAAATTTGAATATTATAATGAAATGGACACTTAATACAATACATTATTAACAGAAACATGAAACATTGTACACGCATCTAAAAAAAAAAAATGTTGCTGTGGGACAAAGTTAGACTAGCCTCCAATCAAACGCCATGTATGTAGATATTATGTTTATATAGTGGATCAATGCAAATAACACAATAGATGTTTTGGAAATTTTGATATTTATTGCCCCTCAACAGAGATGGTTCTCACTGCGGAACATGAAATCCACGGGGAGGAGTCGGATCCAGATCCGACTCCTCCCACCTTACATACACCTAAACCTACCCAACTCCGCCCCCTGATCCCTAAACCCACCCCTAATCCCTAAACCCAACCCTAATCCTACCCATCTCCACCCCATGGATCTTGATCCGACTCCTCCCCGTGGATCTCATGTACTGCATTGAGGTGCTACTGCCTCAACAGGCCACAACTGGGCAAAATTAAATTAAGCTTGTTAAGCTCGTCGCCATACCTGTCTCTCGTTGACTGACTGGCTTGTGTTGTTCCTTGTGTGTCCTGTCCTGCCCGACTATGCGTTATGATGGGTCGTTCGCAATTCATGAGCGTTAGCCGTTAGTGATGATGGGTCGTTCGCGAATGAGCGTTAGTGATGATGGATCGACTCGTTCGCGAATGAGCTTTTGATGGGTCGTTCGCGATTCGCGAATGAGCCGACTCTAAGAACCGGCTCTTTTAGGTGAACGTTGGGAGCTGGCTCGCATATCTGAAGAGCCGACTCTATTTTTACAAATTTAGCCTATAGAAATTAAATAATTATGTAATACAAATTGAAATATTATAGTCAAAGTCATTTAAAGAGCCGTTTGTGAGCCAAAAGAGCCGGCTCTTTTCAGTGAGCTGAGTCAAAAGAGCCGAATGCCCATCACTACTATGCGTGCTTTCGAACACCCGCCCAACTCTACCTCTGATTGGCTTACAATGACATTTTACTCTACCTTATAGCCAATCGTCAGCATTTATGCGCTTATCTCGTGCTCTGCCCACTAACCAAGGAAGAACAGTAAAAAAAGTATTTGCCTCTCGCTCAGAGATCTAGTTGGTCTGATGAAAAAAAAAACAGCTTCATCAGTTATAGTAACGCGCCGCATTTTTTGGCAGTAACGGTAACGGCGTTATTAAGATGAGAAGAGTAATCAATTAGATTACTCGTTACTGGAAAAAGTAATGCCGTTAGTAACGGCGTTATTTATAACGCCGTTATTCCCATCACTGCCTCCTACTGGGCGTGCACCAATCCGGGTGAAAGAGCTTCACTTTAATGTTATTGTAGCGCTCGTACGCATCACACCATTTGAAAAGTTTATCAATTTTGGTAAAAATGTCTTCCAGCACAGGCATATCCTTCCACTGAAACATGAATTTTAAATCGTAGTATTTAAGGTGGTTATCCTCCGAGATAGGCCATGCCCGTTCGGGTACATCTGACCCAAAATAAGTGCAAAGGATGTAAATGTAATCCTCGGGATGTTTGTTAACGTTGTCCGCCAGCAGTCTGTATTTTGTACCCATCGTTAGACCGTTCCACTCCGCTATAAAGAGGGGATCGTCACACCCTTCTTTCAAATCTTTCCAGACGCAGGTAAAAAATAAGATCCAGTCTCGTTCTGTGAAAAACAGATGCGGATCCTCTGTTGTATTCCTCGTAAATCTCTCATCATTATCCACATTAATCAATCTGACTTCGCGGTTGGTCTTGTCAAAATTGTACTTGCACGAACGGCCGCCAGACAAATGAAAAACAAATTCCACATCGCGCCTCGGCTCATGGAGAAATCTTGTTAAACAAGGACCATGCTTCTTCCGCGGAGCTAGAGTCAAATCCTCCATAGCCTCATCAATGTTTCTCTCAGGGGTCTTGGGTTCTGTTGCCATAGCCATTGGTCCTGAATAGATCTAATAATCCACAATCACAACCGTATTTTGCGTTGAAATCGTGGCGTTTTTAAATATACCGCCACTGAGGGAAAGCCCTTAGTGACTTCATCGTAAGCGTCAATCGTAGCTGTCCAATGAAGACGTGTGTGTGTGTGTGTGTGTGTGTGTGTGGGAACTCTGAAATCTCCCACGCTCCAGGTGCGGAGGTGTGTCGTGGGAGGAGTCAGCGTGTGGCTACTGTGCAGGCCCTCGTGTAGCCATTTCTGGTCGGAGCGCTGAAGCTAGCGCTGGTGTTTCACTGCGCGTCTCACAAAACCTTTTGGAAACCAATGTCTTTGTTCTCCTTCTTTCAGCAATAACGGGGTTTTGTAAAAACGTAAGACCTTTTTTAACTTTATACAACGTTTTTAATACACGTCTTTAGCGTTCATACATTTGTTAAATGTTTCAAAACGTAAGACCTTTTTTTAACTTTATACAACGTTTTTAATACCTTTAAACACTAGTTAATTGTAAAAGTACAGCTTTTCTTCAAACGTATGTTAGAAAATAAAACTATTTGCGTGATATAATTTTAATTCTAGAACATGTATGCATCTCATGCTTTTAAATGTATGTGTTTTAACGATACACCTTGTTTTAATGTATTTTTACATGTGTTTGTGAAAAGTGCAACTTCAAATGTAAATGTGAAAGACCTCTTTTAAAATAAAAACACTCTGATCTCACCTCTGACTATGGCTTTTATTATACATTTTCTTTAAAAAGATTAAAATATATTGTTTTTAATTGTTTTTTCATCATTTTGAACATTGAGCCCTAGTGATCGTCGGTGATTTCCCACGCTTAATCTGTTCAGACCAAATGGGGAGGAAGGGGAGGAGTTAGCGTGGGAAGAAATTCCAAGCACAGCTGTACAGGCCGGAAGAGGGAGGGAGGGGAGGGTTGAGTATCTCGGGGAATTTCCACGGTCACATGACCAATCCGGAAGGGGTGTGGTCTAGCGTGGGAAATTCCTACGGTGTCATAAACGGGGAGGGGCGGGGCTTTATGGGAGGCAATAAATCACTCGAAGTGACAGAAGCCGCCCTCTATACTCTCTCTATCATTACAGTAATTGTTACATAATCATTACATTTATAGGCGATGGTGTAAATATACTGCATATGAAAATGTTATTAAAAATACAATACATGATCACAACTCAAGAATCAGCCGTTGTGACAGTAATTGTGTAAGAATGTAAAAGTTTCTGTGTCTCAATGTAAAGCATCACATCCAGACAGCAGAAGTGACTGAATGCAGTGTGTTCAGTTTGATTGACAGGGATCATATATTACACCTAAAACATGATCATATTAAAACACTGACTCATTCTCTTGATGTTGATTGTAATGATATAGTGTTATTAGTGTCTGGATATGTGGCAGAGGTTTGACAGTTGATGCTGGAAGAGTCAAGAGAGCATTACAATAGTCCAGTCTGGAGAGAACAAGAGTTGTGTATCTCTTATAGGAAGAGCCTGATCCTCCTAATGTTGTATAAGGCAGATCTGCAGGACAACACTTCTAGAAATGTGCTCTTAAAGTTTAACTGATCATCAATCACAACTAATACTTAGTATACTAATACTAGTGTACAGTCTACTAATACTCTAATGAGAGTTAGTGGACAAGTTGTATAGTCACGTAAATCAAGAGATCACATTCAGGAAACTCACATCTCTCTTTGCTAGCATTGCATGTACCAAAACAACTTTCTCTCCCTCTTACATGCATACCAGTTCCCCACATAATACAACAACTCTAGACTAAAGCCGGGTGCACACTGTGGGATTTATTATAGTCCTTTACGATTGTTGCTTGTCAGACTGTACGAACATGATCCTCGCTGTAAGCCATGTCACAGTGTAAGATCTCAGTTGTCATTAATGGCGGCGCACACAAGAAAACTTGTCAAGTCACCATCTTTTATATAGCGCTTTTAACAATATAGATTGTTTTCAAAGCACCTTTACAGTGATAATAGGAAATTAAAGTAACAGAGATTGTTTTGGCTTTACAGCAGCTCTAGAATAAAGTTATTGTCCTCTATTGTCTGGAGTTTTACATCATCAGTAAATAACCCGTATGTTCACAGTGATCTGCATTACACGCGGGATTGAAACGGTGGCTACAAAGAAATCTCTAACGTTAATTTTGGTCACGGCTTGTCTTGAAAAAAGAAGAAAAAAGAAGAAAAGACAATTTGACTGTGAGTCAAATCTTCTGACACTAGCAGAGTTTCAGCTGAGCTCAAATCTGATCGCAACGGTCATTAATCAGCTGTCAGTGAACATGTCAAACTAACGATCAAAGACTTCAGATTTTATCCTAGTGTAGCAGTATGAGTTAACGTGTAATGAGCTGGCGTACGTTTGGCCAATCCCTGTGCGAGGCTCCGTCATATAAATATAGCGAGTAGTCCTTCTAACTCTTGCTCGTCAGTGACGGAAGTTGTGTCGTGCTTCCGGGTCGCTCTCTCCGTGTGCTCTGCTGTGCTAACAGGTAGGGTAACGGCTCGCTGTCTCATTAGTTTGTTTCATAGTGTTTCTTTTGTCTATTGACAGGACTTGCTGCTGTCGTTTGCATCCCAAGCACCACCTGCATGCTCCTTATGGGTTTGTATTTTGTTTTATTTATTTTTTTTATTTTTTTTTTATTAATCATTATGAGTGTTTAATACCGGCAACACACATTTAATTTTAAAGTCTGAGGAAAAATGTTGTTAGAAAAAGTTGGTTTCTGAATACCCCCTTCAAATAGTTATGCTTACATGGTCAGTAGAAATACAAATTGTACAGGGAAGATTTAAGCAACTATGTTTAAAGTGGTTTTCTGAAGTGATCGTGTAATGTTTTTCATTTTGTAATATCTTTTTTGTTTAAGGTGGTGGACATTCAGGATTGCTGTCATTCAAGAAGTTATTATTGACCACATCTCCTACCCCATTGAGGCAGTGAGCTACAAAATACCTGAAGAAAATGGCACTTATCCTGGAGTTCATATAAAGGTAAGCAACACATTTTTAATAAATTATTTATAGAGCATGTTATTGTGTTTCTGTTTATTTAGTTGAAAAAAATGAAACGTATTATAATGTATAGTTGAGCAGACAAGCTAACATGACATGCAATGGAGTCCACTCGAACAAAAGTCTTAGCCTTTTATATAGTGTTTGAATTTGAAAGAATTAGGGATGGCTGATAATTTATTTATAGTAAATAAACGTAAAATACTGTACAATTGTTTTTCAACCTCAACCTGGTCTGCATGATACTTTGCAGTTAATTTTCCTTCATTTAATTTCTTGTGTAGCTAAAAACATATCCATTTTTTTCTTCATATCCACCTTTCCTGTGCAGAAATCCTGAATGAAGGTCGAAAAGGCTGAGATGAAGGAAACGTCTCAGGTTACGTATGTAACCCTGGTTCCCTGATAGGGAACGAGACGCTGCGTTGAGACGCGGTGGGAACGCTCTGTGTGATTGCGTCGTGAAGCACGTGTATAATCAGTCCAATGGAAGAGCTAGACGTCATAGGCGGGTGACGTCATAGACCAGGAAGCTATAAAGCACCCCTGAAAACAGACCGCGACAGCTTCTGATAAGCCTGAAGCAAGTCGATCAGGGCATGCAGGAAGTATGGCAGGAGAACGCAGCGTCTCGTTCCCTATCAGGGAACCAGGGTTACATACGTAACCTGAGACGTTCCCTTTCAAGGGAACTCGAGCTGCGTTGAGACGCGGTGGGAACCCCATACCCACTAAGCCATAAAGACAAATGCCCGTTCTGTGTGAAGTCTTGCGCACACTAAGAAGCAAGCAACCTAGCCCCAGGAGTGGAGAGGTCTAAGTCATAAAATCTGACAAATGTATGTGGTGAGGACCAGCCTGCCGCATTACAAATATCCTGAAGGGAAACTCCCGAAATTAAAGCCTAGAGGCAGCCATACTTCTGTAGAATGGGCCTGAACAGCCATAGGGTGAAGGCTGTCCGGCCGCTTCATAAGCAAGTGAGATAGCCTCAACTACCCACTTGCTCATCATCTGTTTAGATGCAGGGCAACCTATCTTAGGTGACCCGAAGCAGACAAATAATTGTTCTGATATAAGCCACTGAGCAGCTCTGTGGACATATGCATCCAAAGCCCGGACAGGGCATAACAGATTAAGTTTTCCTGATCTGGGGTATTAATGGTGGAGGACAGAAGGCCTGCAGCACAAATGACCCGCACATTCAGTAGGGACCTAGAGATACAACCTGACCTGGGGTGAAGAAATACTATCACCATACCAGGTGCAAATCCAAGTACATGCAGGCCTCAGCCTCATGTACCACGGAGAAGACGAAATTAAGGATCTCTCCTCAGAGATAACCCAGCAAAGAAACATTCATTACAGAAATCAAGTACTGTACCAACAGGGCAGAAACAAGATTCAGAAGGCGTTCTCTGCACCAGTCAGAGAACGGTTTCCATATCAATGCATATTTAGTCTTCTCGTGGAGGGAGCACTAGACTGGAGTATGGTCTCCACGACCTCGGTCGAGAGACCTGAGTCTATGAGCTGGGCCCCCTCAGAGGCCGAGCCCACAGTATCCAGAGCTCCCAGGAGCAAAGATATCGGGAAATGCGTACAGTTGTAGCGTGAACCACACCTAATACATCACATCCAGTCCAAGCGGAGCTGGATGCATGAGGGAGAACCACAAAGGGCAATGCATTGTACAAGCGATACGAAAGGTCGACTTGAGTTTGACCTAAGTTCTCCCTAAGAAGCTCCACCACCTCGGGGTGAAGTTTCCATTCCCCGGGCCACAGCCCCTGCCTCAACAGGATATCTGCTCTGATATACGAGACCATCAGTGTGTTGTCCGGACCCTTCACCGAGCAACCACTCATGATTGCCCCCGACTTGCGAGGGAAGCATCCGTCGATAGCATTATGCGTCGACAAGAAGCCCCCAACACTGGGCCTGGGCGAGGAACCAAGGTTCTTCCACATGACCGAGGCACGAAGGCATAGCCGCGTGACCTTGATCATGCGAAAACGGATTTCCCCTCGGAGAAAACCCCTTGGTCCTGAGCCACCACTGCAGGGGTCTCATGTACAGAAGGCCAAAGGTAACTACGTTGGACGCAACTGCCATGAGCCCCAACCAAAGGCCTTTCACCGAACGGCCACTCATGACCGCCCCCCAACCTGTGAGGGAAGCATCCGTCGATAGCGTGACGTGTCGACAAGAAGCCCCCAGACTGGGCCCTGGGCGAGGAACCAAGGTTTCTTCCACATGACCGAGGCACGAAGGCATAGCCGCGTGACCTTGACCATGCGAAAACGGATTTCCCCTCGGAGAAAACCCCTTGGTCCCGAGCCACCACTGCAGGGGTCTCATGTACAGAAGGCCAAAAGTAACTACGTTGGACGCAACTACCATGAGCCCCAACAGTCTCAGAGACTGTTTACAGTGAGTGACTGACCTAGTTTTACATTCTTTACGGCTGTGAGAATCGCAGAAATACGTGCAGGAGACAGACGTGCTTGCATTGTTGTCGAATCCCATAATACACCTAGAAAAGTGGTCCTCTGAGCTGGGAGGAGTACACTCTTTTGGTGTTGAGCCGCAACCCCAACCTCCTTATGTGGGACAGAACGACATCTCGATGTTGAACTGCCAAAAGCTCGGACTGAGCTAAAATCAACCAATCGTCGATATAATTTAATACGCGAATGCCCTGGAATCTCAGAGGAGCCAGAGCTGCATCCACGCATATTGTAAAAGGTGCGGGGTGATAACCTAGGCCGAATGGAAGAACCCGATACTGGTATGCTTCGCCCCTGAAAGCAAACCTCAGGAACCTCCTGTGATGAGGATGGATAGATAAGTAAGCGTCCTTTAAGTCTATTGTGACAAACCAGTCCTCGGACTGAGTCTGTGACACAATCATATTTAGCGTAAGCATACTTTGAACTTAAGATTCTGAGACCTGCTGTTTAATTGACGCAGGTCTAGAGTAGGACGCAACCCCTCATCCTCTTTCGGAACAATGAAGTAATGGCAGTAAAACCCTGACTGTCTGCCGGGAGGAGGAACCCCTTCTACAGCTCCTTTTGCAGAAGTGTCAGTACTTCCTGCTCCATAACCAAAGCCTGCTCGGGGTCCACCACAGTGGGGAGGACCCCTAGAAATCTGTGCGGACAAGAACTGAATTCTGAGCCCCTTTTCTATAGTGTGCAGGACCCACCGAGAAATATGTGGCAGTAGTTTCCACGCTGCCAGAAATTCTACTAGGGGAACCAGTCTCTCAAGACTGGCCTCTGGATTTGGTTGAACAGTCACTACGGTGCCCTGAAGCGGCGAACCGGCAGGGAACAACCGAACTGACCGTTCTACGACCCTCCTCGGAGGATCGTATGGGGACGCTGACACCTCGGTGCCCTGAACGGCGAACCGGCAGGGAACAACCGAACTGGCAGCGCTGCGACCCTCCTCAGAGAGTCGCACCCCAGAGGGCGCCGAGGAGAAACGATTTCTCAAAACAGTCCCTGCCCCGGAGGAGCCCTCAGAAGCCTGATAGCCTCGTTTTTTTTTTGTTTTGTTTTTTACGACAGGACTTCCTGTCAAAGCTTTATTAGAGATGACGACAGTCCTCAGATCTTGCCTACCTCTAAATAACTTAGTTCCTACGACCCTCCTCGAAGGATCATTGGAAAAAGCAGGCACCTCGGCACCCTGAAACGGCGAACCGGCAGGGAAACCGAACTGACTGCTCTACGACCCCCCTCGGAGGATCGTTTGGGGACACTGACACCTTGGTGCCCTGAACGGCGAACCGGCAGGAAAACCGAACTGGCAGCGCTGCGACCCTCCTCAGAGAGTCGCACCCCAGAGGGCGCCGAGGAGAAATGATTTCTCAAAACCATCCCTACCCCCGGAGGGGACCACCCTTTAGAAGCCTGATAGCCTCGGCGTCAGGGCTTCCTATTTGTCCAAGCTTTTTTAGAGATAAAAACGTCCTCAGATCTTGCATATCTCTTACTGGCTAGACTGCTACCGCCACCCAAGTCCCCCGATTGTGGAGGAGCCCAAATGGCGATGCTCGTTTGCACTCTGTGCTGCGAGGAGCTTAGTAGACCGAGACTGCTCCGCCCAGCAGTCTCAGGAACATTAGATTGGTGAGGAAGAAACCTCTGGAACGCCGCTGAATGGTTTATTTCTTAGTTTTTTCTTTATTTTTAAATCAGAAAAACGTATGTATATATATATATATATATATATAAATATATCACTCCGTGGCCACCAGCAGGAAAACAACCGAACTGGCCGTGCTGCGACCCTCCTCAAAGAGTCGCCCCCAGAGGACGCAGAGGAGAAACGATTTCTCGAAACCGTCCCTCCCAGTATAGTTGATCTCTTTCTTTGTTTTTGCACGACGCAATTCTCGAATAGCGTCAGTGCTGACAACCTCACATTCATCCATGTCTTTATAATTTACCCACCAGCGCTGGGTAACGTCGGGGTTAAAAATAATGACGCCGACTCGGGAGAGAGAAAGCTAGTAAGCGTCTCTTTAACCCGAGGCACTGTCATACCATGATACTTAATATCCATAGCCTTACTATAGTTAGACGTTTGGGTATTAAACACATAAAATAGAAACCGGCTTATTCCACGATCTCGACACCTCAGTGTGGTGTGGAGATAGGGAAAAAACGGCAGTCCCCGACGAGGCTGAGATACAGAGTTTTTCTGTTTTTAGATATATTTCATCTAATAAACTCTTTTTACTCTCATAATGTTCAACTGGCCAGAAAATATTTAACTAGCAACAGCACTAGATAAACCTCCTTTTAAAGCTCCTCTTTACTCAACAGAGTTATGAGCTGACTTATTTATTCATTTATTGAAAACTCAAACATCTGCCTTTTTTAATATCTTTATTTGTTTTGTTCTCTTTTTCTAAACAAAACACTAACGATACCAATTCCTCGGAACTGGAAATCGCGAGCACTGGATCTGGCAGGTGAAAGCTGAGATAGGGCGGGGCCCGTCCCAACTCTCGCTGTCAGATCCGTTTGCGAACCCCAAAATGCGAGTCGCCGCCGTGCATCGGCAACAGCGGGACCCGCACGGGGAGCGCGAACCGAAACGTCCTCCTCGAAGAACGCCCGGCGGGAGCGGAGCGTCCTCACGGACAGCTTCTCGCAATGCTCACAGTCAGCCCCCTCGAGAACTGACTGTGGCATGCTCCACTCCCCATTAGTAACAAAAAGCTGATGTGTGTGTCCCCACCCGTGATATAACGTGGGCAGGGAACAACACAAAGCTGCTTGCTCTCTTTTGCCATAATATATATATATATTGCAACTTGACAGACAACAATAAATATGACAAGGACAGAATACACAGATCGCTTGCTGAAGGCGCAGAAGCTGTCGCGGTCTGTTTTCAGGGGTGCTTTATAGCTTCCTGGTCTATGACGTCACCCGCCTATGACGTCTAGCTCTTCCATTGGACTGATTATACACGTGCTTCACGACGCAATCACGCAGAGCGTTCCCACCGCGTCTCAACGCAGCTCGAGTTCCCTTGAAAGGGAACCAAACGTCTACACATTCCTCCAAGACTGCTGAAGTTCCTGTATGAACAACTTTGAAAAACCACGTAAAGTTTTAGCTTTTGTCAAATCTCCAAATGGAACTTTAACTGAAGATACTGAAAAAGGAACGTTTTTTACGCAAGTTGTTCACCCCAAAATGAAAATAATGTCATTATTTACTCGACCTCTTGATGTTCCAAACCTGCAAGACTTTTGTTCATGTTCAGATCTTTTTAATGAAATCTGAGAGCTTTCTCTTCCTCTGTTGACAGCTTCTGCAACTACCACTGTCAAGCTCCAGAAAGGTAGTAAAGACATCATAAAAGTAACACTGTGTTACAGTCCTAACCAAATGTGATGCGATAAGATTCTAGCAACAAGCAGTTTTTCTGTCCACACCAAATGTGTTGCATGTAATGCGACAAAATCAATTAAAAACCACAGCCAATCAGAACAGGGTGTGGGCATGTTCTCTTGGCAAGTGCACAGTAGTCACAATCAAATGGAGAAGTACATAATCAAATGAATAAATATTACACCATTTAAAGTACAAACTGAGTGATTGAAACAATCTTTGCTATAGAATACACTTGTTTGTTTACAATGAGTTGACTGTGTTTTTTTTTGTAATATTCTTCCAGCTGCAACGTCACAGAAAAATAGAAACCGTTTCTAAAATGGAATCGTGTCACTGGTTAGGACAAAAACTCTGATTGACATGTAAAAAAATGTACCTTTATCGTGTGTAACACGGTGTAATCTGTGACTTCAGTGCTTTAACCCCCAAAAAGTGATGCAAATGCAATATTTTTAATACCTTCACATGAGCATCTCAGTGCTTGTGTTCTCACCCATGCATTCTCATCCTGCTTCGGGTCAACAGCACGCATGCATTGTGGCGCTCTTGTGATCGTGCGTCAATTATCTATATTTTGTTAGAAAAGATGTAATTTTTTTTCTTCACACAAAACATTTGTGTCACTTCATAAATTTGAGGTTAAACCACTGGAGTCACATGGATTACATGTGTGTCTGTATACCTTTCTGAACCTTGAAAGTGGTAGTTGCTTAAGCTGTCAATGGAAGGACAGAAATCTCTCAGATTTCCTCAAAGATCTTCATTTTTGTTCTGAAGATGAAAGAAAGTCTTGTGGGGTGTGGATCAACATGCGTGTGAGTAATTAATGACAATTTAAATTTTTGAGTGAACTAACCCTTTATGAAATATTGTGTTATCTTACAGAAAAATGGCATCAACACTGTAACATTTCACTCTATAAGTATAAAGCAATTTTTTATGATAAAAGCAGAAGCCCTGTCTTCATATTCCATTTGTTTTTGAAAAATCAAAAATCAGGACGTGCGTGATGCGAAACACTAACAATAAAACATCCCAGTGCTGCCATAATCAATATCAGCACTAACTCTTACTTCATATCACATAAATTACTAATGATAAATGTAGATTATTAAAGTCTTTAGAAAGTTTGCTAAACATTGATATTGTGTAGTTTGTGATCCTCCATCAGCAGCTGCAGTTTCTCTCAGCTGTATCAGTGCAGTCACTGTGACGTCTGACTGACAGAGGTTTTTGTACCACTCTTTATCACTGTGTGAACACATCTTTACTGTTGATCCAGTGATAACTCTGACAGTAATAATCTCCTGTATCTTCAGTCTGGACTCCACTGATGCTCAGAGTAAAATCACTGCCAGATCCACTGCCACTGAATCTAGATGGAGTTCCAGTATTACGGGTTGATGTCAGATATATGAGGAGTTTAGGAGCTTCTCCAGGTTTCTGTGAGTACCAGGCTAAACGATCACCATGCACATCATTATTACCATTATACACATTACTGCTGGTTTTACAGTTTATTCTGACTTCTTCTCCTGGTTGAACTGCTGATATTGATGGACTCTGAGTTACAGTGATCTGTCCTCTACACTCTGAAAGAAAACACAAACAAAAATTAAAATGATATGATGATATACAGGATATATACATTTCACATTTTAAGATAATTAATAATCATTATAAAAACTGTATTACACAAACCTTGAATAAACAGTGCAATGGTCCAGATGAAGATGTTGATTGTGTTCATTGTTGTAGTTTAGTCTTGTGTGATGATGAAGAGTGTGTGTGTTCTGCTCTCAGTCATGAAGTGTTAAACTCACAGCACTATAAACACTCTCAGAGCACTGAAGCATGTGCTGACAATGCAAAGTGACTCTCGCTATTTAAATCATTATCCTGAAGACTGTAGATCAGTCACAAACATATTCTCCAATAACGTCCTCATGTTGTGAAATGCCAAGCTATTATACACACATTTCTGAAGAGTCTATTGACAGAATCATACATATTATTGATTCAGTCATTATTAATATTTCAATTGCACTTATTAAACAACTGGCGAGGAAACTATTGATTTGAAGACATTAATATATATATATTAAATATTGATACAGTAATTATATTAAGTTGCTGTAAAACGTTTCATTTTCATATAGCTACAGTCGTGCTTCATTAAACACACACACTTCCCAAGATTTGTTAAACATCGTTTTCTTGAAAGTATTGCTTTAACTGTGTACAAACATCTGATAAACGTTTGTTTAAAAAAAAGTGCAGATTCACTCAAAACTAAATGCAACATAGACGTTTCCTAAATGTGTGTTTAATATTTGACAGGGAATATTTTACAGATGTACAGTATGGCAGATGAAACTCTTAAAAATACACCAGATGAAAACACATCAGATAGCCGTGTGTGTGTGTGTGTGTGTGTGTGTGTGTGTGCTATAATGTCATCGATTTGGCCTCAGCTTTTGTCAACACTTTACATTACACACATAAATGCTTATTTTACTAAATTACATAAAGATTTACATAACTGAAGATAATTTTTAGAGTTTATTTGTCTATGATTTAGTAGCTTTTGATCACATAAATGACAGATCTAACATTACATCTTGTTTGGATGTAACAGGGACCGATGAACACACACAGCCTTAGATGCTGCAATCAAAGCTTTTGAGTAAGTATACTATAGAAAATAATTATAAAAAACATATACTGTATGTGTTGTCATTTTAACCAGAGTTATTACAGCAGTTTTTGATTCTTGATTTCTGATCACTTGTTGCAGAGCTTGTGTGGTGGAGCAGAGCCGGCAAAGCAAAGACACAAAATAAAAAGAAGAAAAAAAAGTGAAAACCTTAAACAGAAATATAAAGTATAATGATTGTGTTACTACTAATGCCACAGTTAATGCCTATGTAAATTGAGTAATGGAAACGAGTGCTGTATTGTGAACACTGAAGAGTGAGCACTGAGGATGAGGAGCCACAGTCCTGGAAGTGGACGAGACCCTCCATCACTCCACCGGCCCTTATTGCCTCATCCGGCCCGATGTTGCTGTGCGCTCTTCATCCTCAGCGAGACCAGAGCCAGCCACACCAAACAGACCCAAGTGTGAGGACCTGATCCGGGAGAGAGCGAGAGAGCAAGAAGCCACAGAGAGGGAGGAGAGACGATGGAGGAGGAGGAACATAGAGAAAGAGAAAGACTAGAGCGAGAGGACAGACGGCAACGAGAAGACTGAAAGATAGAAGAAAGAAGACATCAAGAAGCAACTGAGAGAGAATAAAGGAGAGAGAGGGAGACCAAGGAAAGGGATGAACGATACCTTTGCCTTCTTGAGTTTGTCCAAAAAACCTTTGTAAATCTGTAAAAAACCTAACTAAATCAGCATACTATCACCTGAAAAATATTGCAAGAATTAGATGCTTTGTTTCCAGTCGAGAGAGAGAGAGAGAGAGAGAGAGAGAGAGAGAGAGAGAGAGAGAGAGAGAGAGAGAGAGAGAGAGAGAGAGAGAGAGAGAGAGAGAGAGAGAGAGAGAGAGAGAGAGAGAGAGAGAGAGAGAGAGTGAGTGAGTGAGTGAGTGAGTGAGTGAGTGAGTGAGTGAGTGAGTGAGTGAGTGAGTGAGTGAGTGAGTGAGTGAGTGAGTGAGTGAGTGAGTGAGTGAGTGAGTGAGTGAGTGAGTGAGTGAGTGAGTGAGTGAGTGAGTGAGTGAGTGAGTGAGTGAGTGAGTGAGTGAGTGACCATAGACTGTAGTGGTTATCTGACATTGCCTATTGTAAAGTTTATAGTAAAGCAGTCAACTGAGACAGTCCTATAAATAATTTAATACATCTCACATCAATATATTATCTAAATATGTACTATATATAGCAACAAAAACACTTATACCATACCTACTGTATCTTCTCGACTCGTACTCGTTTTGCAGGTGACTCCAGACGATTACTTTTTTTAAACAATAGAGAACATTATTGTGTCACGTGGTAATGCGTTTGACGTACAGAAACCGCGCACGCGCAGGCTGGCGGCTAGGCGCGGCAGCGCTGGATTTCAAATATAGTGTCTGTACCATTGCCACAGCACAAACAAAATGACAAGATAAAGCTTATTAAATGGATGCAGCGAAATAAATTATTGGCCAAAAAAATGAGATGTGGACACTGCAGAAGAAAAATGAAGTTCTTGAAAGACAACATAAAAGATGGATATACCTGGTGAGTGGTTTGGAAAAAAGAGTAATTTATTTATTTTTAATTTACTGATCACTTTAGTACCATTCATCTTTTTCTTTCTTTTTTTAAAAAACAGGGTGTGCTATCGCAAACACAACCACACCCAAAGGAAGAAAAAATCAATCCGGACCAGATCAATTTTTTCACGATCCCATATAAAGAACATCATCAATGGTTGATGTTTATTTACAGGTAATTCACACAATTTTATATATATATATATATATATATATATATATCATTAAACTCCACAACATGCTTTCTTAGAAGTTAAGTAGCCATCAGACATGTTATAGGATTTCCGTGGTTCTGTTTGATCAGATTTAAGGCCATATAAAGAGGATAAAATAGCTTAATTATTATAGCAAAATTATTAATTATAATAGTAAGTGTTATTCATTTTTCCTGCCGATGGAAAAACAGAGAAATGTCGATACGTGTGATTTCAAAGTCAAAATGCTGCGATGTTGCACATTGTACTGGCTCCTGGAATTGTGTTTACGTTTTTTTATTATTATTGTAATATGTTATATGGTTGTAAAAGGGCATATTTTATGTCCCTTGATCATCTGTGGTAAAAAAATAAAATAAAATAAAAAAAAAGTAAAACTGTAGCAACAGTAGTAAAGCATAAACATGTCAAAATAAGAGTGCCAGTGAATTTCTGGCTTGTTTATGATTATGCTTGCTGGTTTTTTTTTTTTTTTTTTTTTTTTGCTTATACAATAAGCTGTTTCTGTGGCTTCTCCCTTTAACACCCCATCACAGGAAGGAAAGACAAATAACATTATCTAACAAATTCAATTATATACAGTAGGTAGTATCAACAAAATAATCTATTTGTTGTGTTTCTTTAAACACAATTTTATACTAGGAAACGTCTCGGTTACGGATGTAACCCTCGTTCCCTGAGTAGGGAACGGAGACGTTACGTCGGATGACGACGAATGGGGTTTCGCTTAGAAAGCCTATCAACTTCGAGTATTACAAAACGAGCCAATGGCAAAGAAATGCCATGGGTCTGCGGAATTTGCATGACATAACTCCGCCCCACCTCGTGGGTATAAAAGGAGGAAGTCCGCAACAGCAGTTTATGTTTCTTCGCTGAGGAGCCAAGACTGAGCTCAGGCGATCCCCGCGGTACAGCGGAAAGTGGCAGGCAGACGTAACGTCTCCGTTCCCTACTCAGGGAACGAGGGTTACATACGTAACCGAGACGTTCCCTTTCGTTGTCACTCCGAGTTACGTCGGATGACGACGAATGGGGTTACCAGTCTAATCACGCCACCTTCTCAGCTGTCTTCCAGTGCCCTGCGTAAATCGAGATCCCTGTCATAGACTGGACGAAGGACTCCATTTAACACAGGAATACCAAGGTACACTGGGAAGCATATCCCAAGCTAGGGGAAGTATGCAATTAATGCCAACCCAGAGGGGGGGGACTTAGAGAATACACATATGACCCGAAGGAAACATATGGAGAACACTGGGGTGTCCAGCCGCAGGTGGAATATTTCAACCCCAGGGGTGGCAAGGTGGCTTGCCAAGGGAAAGACACATGCTCAGAGAGGCTTACAGTGGAAATACACATGTGGGGGTCGCTCAGGGGAGGGACCATGCACACGGGAGGCACCTAGCCGACGCGCAGGCAAGAGACACTGGCGCCGACGTCAGGAGTGCTGGAGGAACTCAGGGCTTTCGGGGAAGCTCACCTGAGGAGAATATCGCACGTATCCAGTCCGTGGAGTGGAATGGCGAGCAAGCGAAGACACCTGAGCGGGTCCGGTACTAGCTAATTGAAGCGAGTACATGAGAGGACACTGGCTCCACTCGGAGATTATAGAATCTGGCGAATGTGTTAGGTGTCGCCCAGCCTGCAGCTCTGCGGATGTCTGTTAGCGAGGCGCCATGCGCTAGAGCCCAAGAGGATGCCACACTCCGGGTGGAGTGGGCCGTCACACCAAGGGGGCACGGTCGACCTTGCTGCTGGTAAGCCAAGGCAATGGCATCCACTATCCAGTGAGACAACCTTTGCTTGGAGAGAGCCTTTCCCTTCAGCTTCCCACCATAACAGACAAAGAGCTGGTCTGAGGTCCTGAAACACTGTGTCCTGTCTACATAGGCGCGAAGAGCGCGTACTGGACAGAGCAGTGCCAAGGCTGGGTCTGCCTCCTCCGGGGGCAGCGCTTGCAGGTTCACCACCTGGTCCCGAAAGGGAGTGGTAGGAACCTTGGGCACATATCCGGGCCGGGGTCTCAGGATCACGTGAGAGAAAGCCGGTCCGAATTCCAGGCACGCTTCGTCGACGGAGAATGCGTGCAGGTCCCCTACCCTCTTGATGGAGGCCAGTGCAACCAGGAGCGCTGTCTTCATTGACAGGAACTTAAGCTCAACTGATTGCAGGGGCTCAAAGGGAGCACTCTTCAGGGCAGTTAGAACCACTGAGAGGTCCCAAGAGGGAACGAGAGGAGGACGAGGAGGATTTAGTCTCCTCGCTCCTCTCAGGAACCTGATGACCAGGTCGTGCTTCCCTACCGACTTACCTTCGACTAGGTCATGGTGTGCGGCAATGGCGGCAACATAGACCTTAAGGGTGGAGGGAGACAGCCTTCGCTCCAACCCTTGCTGAAGGAAGGAAAGCACAACGCTGATCGAGCATCTCCGGGGGTCTTCTCGGTGAGAAGAGCACCAGTCGACGAAGAGGTTCCACTTCAACGCGTAGACGTGTCTCGTGGACGACGCTCTAGCGGAAGTGATGGTAGCCGCCACCGCTGGTGGAAGGGTACTCAAACCTACCTCGAGCCGTCCAGTAGCCACACATGGAGGCTCCAGAGATCGGGGCGAGGGTGCCACAGGGTGCCCCGTCCCTGAGAAAGAAGGTCCTTCCTCAGAGGAATGGGCCAGGGAGGTGCTGTCGCGAGGAGTGCAAGTTCGGGGAACCAGGTCCGGCCGGGCCAATACGGCGCGACCAAAATGACCTGCTCCTCGTCCTCCCTGACCTTGCGCAAGGTCTGCGCAAGAAGGCTCACTGGGGGAAATGCATATTTGCGGCCCGGCGGCCAGCTGTGCGCCAGTGCATCCGTGCCGAGCGTGCCCTCGGTCAGGGAAAAATACAGGGCGCAATGGGTCGAGTCGTGAGAGGCAAACAGATCTATCTGTGCGTCCCCGAACTGGTCCCAAATCAGCTGAACCGACTGGGGATGGAGTCGCCATTCTCCAGGGAGGGGCTGAAGCCGTGAGCTCGTCGGCTGCACAGTTCAGTGCTCCGGGAATGAAAATGGCTCGAAGCGACCTCAGATGCTTCTGACTCCATAGAAGGAGGTGGCGGGCGAGTTGTGACATACGGCGGGAGCGTAGACCACCTTGATGGTTGATGTACGCTACAGTAGCGGTATTGTCTGAGCGGACTAGTACGTGTTGACCCCCGTGGAGACCACAACATGCCGGGAAGCTCGTTCCAGGGGGACACCCGCCCTGAGAAAACTGAGGTTCGACCACGGGGTGAGGAACTGACGGCAGGTCGGAGTAACTGGTAACCGGAGCGTGCCTTGATGCCATGCCCACCTCGGGACTCGGTCGCGAAGCCAAAGCTGAAGCGGTCTCATATGAAGCAACCCGAGCGGCGTGACCGCGGCTGCAGATGCCATATGCCCCAAGAGCCTCTGAAAATGTTTCAGTGGAACCGCATTCTTGCTCCTGAGATGTCTCAGGCAAGTCAGCAGTGACTGCGCGCGCTCGCTCGTAAGCTGCGCGGACATGGCGACCGAGTCGATGTCCATACCGAGAAAAGAGATCCTCTGCACGGGGCAAAGTTTGCTCTTCCCCAGTTGACCCGAAGGCCCAGACGAGCTAGGTGCCGGAGCACTAGGTCCCTGTGTTCGCAAACCTGATCTCGAGAGTGAGCTAGGATCAGCCAGTCGTCGATATAACTCAGGATGCGAACCCCGTGTTCCCGAAGGGGAACAAGGGCAGCCTCGACGACCTTCGTGAAGGTGCGAGGAGACAGGGCTAGCCCGAAAGGGAGAACCGCGTACTGGTATGCCTGCCCCTCGAAAGCAAACCGTAGGAACGGTCTGTGTCGAGGAAGAATGGAGACATGAAAGTAGGCGTCCTTCAGGTCGATCGCTGCAAACCAATCCTGGGGCCGCACGCATTCGAGAACGCGTTTGGCGGAGAGCATCTTGAACGGCAGCCTGTGAAGGGAGCGGTTCAGCACGCGCAAGTCCAGGATTGGCCGTAACCCACCGGTTTTCTTGGGGACAATGAAGTAGGGGCTGTAGAAGCCGGACCTCATCTCGGCTGGAGGGACAGTCTCGATCGCACCCTTCGCCAGCAGGGTGAGAATCTCAGCTCTCATGATGGGGGCATTGCCACCGACCACAATGGAGCGGACTCCCCGGAAGCGGGGAGGAGACCGTGCGAACTGAATCGCATAGCCGAGCCTGATGGCGCGCGTGACCCAGCGGGACAGACGGGGAGCTCTAGCCAGGCTCCCAGGAACTGAACCAGCGGGGTCATGCGGGCCACAGGCGTCCCCCCGGGGGGGCAGCGAAGCGGAGTAACTGGCCCAGACGTGGACGGCATAGCGGCCCGGTGTGGGGGCACGGTTAGCACCCGCGCCCTGGCAGAGGGGGCCAGGGGAGGACCATGCTGGTCGTCCCGCGGGGGCCTGCTCTGCCAGGGGTCTGGCGACAGAGGGGGACAGGGGCGAAGCGGTCCGTGGACGGCACGCCGTGTCAAGCACCTCTGGGACAGAGGGGGACGAGGAGAGCACGGCTTGTGGGCGGCGCTCTGTGTCGTCCGAGAACTCTGTCTTCCCAGAGACGGGAGAGTCAGTTCTTAGGAGAATAAGGATTTTTCCCCGGCCCTCCACCGGGGAAAGGAATGGTCCTGCTACCAACTCCTGGAAGAACTGAGTCCCATCTCTGTGGAGCCCGTCTCAGGAGCGCCGCTTAACCCGGCACGTAGCGGGGGGCGGGGCTGGAGAGGGCTGTGGCCTCCGCCCGCTTCTTCCAGAGCCGGCCCGTCTCTTTAAACGGGCGGGGTGGGAGCCGCGGGGGGGCGCCTTCGGCAGTGGGCAGACCGAGGGATCTGAGCGGACGGCGGGCCATCGGGACAGAATCACATCAGTCTGCACATGGGCGGTTGAGAGCTGTTGGGCGAAGTTCTCAACCGCACCGCCGAAGAGGCCGACCTGGGATATGGGAACGTAGGACAGACAGGGCCGCGCGACATTCAGCACATCAGACAGGTTCAGCCACAGAATGGTAGGCATCACCTGACCCAGGGAGCGTACGGCCACTTTCGTCGCTCTGAGAGCAAGGTCAGTGGCGGCGCGCGACTCAGTGAAGAGCCCTGGGTCAGTCCCGCCCTCGTGCAAGTCCATGAGCATCTGGGTCGAGGACCAGCAGAATGGCCATGGCCTGCAGAGAGGCGGCTGCCAGTCCCGTGGTGCTATAGGATCTCGCCACAAATGTAGACGAAAACCATAGACCACGGGCGGGTGCTTAGGATTGCGCCGAGAAGAAGCACTCTGAGGACACATAGCATCGCAACAGAGCGTTCAGCCGGGGGAACCCCAGTGTACCCGTGACAGCGGCCCCATCGAGGGGGGAAAGGCGGATGAGATCAGCGAGCGGTCCCGAGAAAACCAGGGGGTCTTCTGGGACTTCGAGATCTCATCATGCACGTCCGGGAGGGAAGGTATTGGGGTTTGCCGTGGACGAGGGTCGGCGGCCTTACCCAAAAACCAATCGTCCCAGGAAAGCATGGCCGTCATCTCTGGATCAGACTCAGGCACAGCCGTATGCACACCAGAGGGTGGCAGCTGTGACGAGTCGTCACTTCGCAGAGAATCAAACCCACCTTGTGAAGCTGCTACAAACATAGTATCATCCTCTGTAGCTTTAAATGAAACACACGGGCCACCAGAGGGTAGACTCGTGGGAATCACCTATTCACTAGCGGGCACCGCCGTTGAGGGGAGGCTGGGGTCACGGACACGGAGTCGGCGCCTTGTTCCAGACCAACACCCTCAGGTCACCCTGGCCACCAGCCGAAGATCGGGGGGTGGATGAGGGGACTCTCACTCTTGCGAGTTCACAGAGTCTCGACCTATATGACGCGATGATCATGTTCCCACAGAGAGAACATGAGTCATCCACGAGCGCTGCTCTAGTATGATCAAGCCCAAACATACCAGACAACGCTCGTGCCCATCAGAGTCCGATACCAAGCTGCCGCAACCATTCGTTTTTTTTTTTTTTTTTTTTTAAATGCACGGGCGAGCCGTCTTTAAAAAGACGTGCCGCGTGCGCTCTTTTAGAGAGAAAACTCAAGTGTTGAAGCGCCCGGGGAAGCACGCGCTCTCTGATGAACCACTGCAGAGATAAGCAGGAAGCACGCACTCGCCGGAGATCGCCGTCACACCAACACTCGAGGCACTCGTTCGTGAAGCTGATAATTCAGAGTTGGCTTGTGGAGAGAAGAATACACTTGGCTCCGAAGCGAAAACATAAACTGCTGTTGCGGACTTCCTCCTTTTATACCCACGAGGTGGGGTGGAGTTACGTCATGCAAATTCCGCAGACCCATGGCATTTCTTTGCCATTGGCTCGTTTTGTAATACTCGAAGTTGATAGGCTTTCTAAGCGAAACCCCATTCGTCGTCATCCGACGTAACTCGGAGTGACAACGAAAGGGAACTAAATTTATGATATGTTCTGGTAATAGGACTCATAGCAATGCAAACTTACATTTAAATAGTTGAAATCGAAAACCAAATTTTTAGGTGTGATTATAGATAATAAATTTAGTTGGAAACCACATATTGAATATATTAGAAGCAAGGTAGCAAAATCAGTAGGAATATTGTATAAAACAAAAGATCTAATAAATAAAAAGGGTTTGAGTATTATATATTCCTCCTTAGTAATGCCTTATTTGTCATATTGTTCAGAAATATGGGGAAATGCAAATAAAACAAATATAGCTGTATTTATTAAGTTACAAAAAAGAGCTATTAGACTTATTAATAAAGAAGGATATCGCAAACCAACTAACAAACTCTTTATTCAAAGTAATACCTTAAAATTTACAGATATTGTATATATATAAATATTGGAAATAATGTATAGAGCACTAAATAAAAGTCTTCCATCTGGTATTCAGAAATTATTTAAGTTAAGAGAGGGAAGATATAATTTAAGAGGCTTGTTTATGTTTGAATGTGGAAAAGAAAGAACTAATGTAAAATCGAGATGTGTATCAGTTATGGGTGTGAAACTATGGAATTTACTAAAAGATGTTTTGAAATTATGTACTTCTCTGTTTAGCTTCAAAAGATCTTTAAAAAAGAAAATTGTTAATTATTATTTAGTTAGTATGTAAAGCTTGTTAATATTATGTAAAAAAAAATTGTATGTGCAGTATTGTATAATTATGTATACAGTTTTTTATAATGTATAATGCTGATTCTTCAGATATATGGTTAAATAGGGTAGGCAAATATAAGCCTCGGCTTCAGCCTACTCCTTTTTATTTGGTTATTTCATTGTAAATTTACCAAAGAAATTAAATAAAAATAAAAATAAAAAAGGTGATTGCTGGTGATGCACTTCGAGAGCAAGGCATGAGTATTACACATAGGGGCATCGCTGTTAGTGTCACAGAGCCGTGGTTATCAGCCAGCCCAGATCGGGTAATCGACTCTTCTGTCCTACTCCAAATGAAATGTCCCGCCCAATTAAACTCCATTGTATCCTTTTGGATCAACTTGCCCATAACTGCAGTGATATCAAGCTAGTAGATGGAGTACCACAACTTCAGAAAACAGGTAGTCCAGGATATTACATGCAGGTACAATTAGGCATGTTTTGTGCCGGTCTGAAGATGGCCAAAGTGTTTATCTGGAGCCCAAATGACACAGTTATGTTCACTGTACCATTTGATGAGCCCTATGTTCTGGAGAGGGACATCTGAAGAGATTTTATTACCTTTATTGCTTCAGTTTTAGCGCAGCTAACCTCTCTAAACGTCTACGCTCTGGCATTGAATGTAGCTGATACATTCATTCTCTCCTTCTTATCTTATGCTCGAAGCACTCAGTTTCTAAAAAGTTTTTTTTATCTTCTTTGAATTGTTAAAACAACCAACAACAGCACATGTAGAGCCTGAACTCATTCTCACACTGCTAGTACAGGTAGTAGGTTGCATTGTTTAGAGCAGAATAAGGTGAATATAAAGAACAGGTTCACTGCAGATGCTGTCTCATCAGTTGTACATCTGGCTCTTACTCACCTTGACAGCAGAGACACCTATGCAAGACTGCTTTTTATGGATTTTAGTTCTGCTTTTAATACAATCATTCCACAGACATTGATACATAAACCCCCGGACAGCACGCCAAATACGCATTAAACCTTATACACCCTAAATGTATGTAAGTGTGAAGTCGTGAAACCGTCTCGCCGCAGGGATGTGTCCTGAGCCGATGCTGTACACACTGCTGACATATGATTGTTCCGCCAGACATCCAAGTAAACATATTTTCAAGTTGGCAGACGATACTGTTGTGGTGGGACTCATTTCTCAGAATGACGAGTCAGCTTACAGATTAGAGGAGGAACACATGGTGTCCTGGTGCAGGGATAACAATCTCTGCATTAATGTGGAAAAACTAAAGAAACGATTGTGGACTTCAGAAAAAGCAACAGGAACCATTCCCCTTCGTCTGCATTGGGGGGGGCTGAGGTGGAAGTTGTCTCCAGCTACAAATACCTCGGAGAACACATCAACGACAACTTCAGTTGGAAAACCAACTATGTTTCAGAAAGGGGACTTTGGCAGTTTTAATACACGCTCGAATCGCTAACAAATTATTTTCAGAGCTTCATGAAGCAGTGTTTCGAAAGCACCCATCCCTAGTTTACTCTTTTACAAGCTGTGGATGATGCAATGAGTGAATAATTACACATATAAGCACAGCTTGTGTAGTGTTGTGGTGGGAACTAAAACAAGATGACACTATTGATACAAAATCCTTCATAGGAACACAATATAAAGAGCTGAATATGCCGGCCCTTTAAGAATAGAAATAGGCCACACAGTATCGGCAGCACTGAGGGCAGAAAGAGACACAAGTATATTAGAAAAAGTTTATTAATACATTATAAATAGAGAAAACATTCAGGATGGCAGTGTAGCCAGTTGATTTGGACATCTGAGTTTAATTTATATGTTTTCATGTATAAGGAGAAATGTTCTATAAGTGAGTTAACTTCAGCAAAACTTCTGATCTGAGTTCCAGTCAATTGTTGTAGGTGGGACCTTAATTATAGGGACACCATAGGGAGATATATTGCAAATGTAGTTTTTCTCTCAATTTGTATTATAATCACTGCTTTTATGGTTTTAGAACATTGTTAAGGGTTTCTGTCATAATGTGCATCAGTGTGATTAGTACATTGTCCTTAAAAATTGTGCTTTTAACCATTTTAATTGTTTTATTACCAAAAAGGTTTGATATTGTGTAGTTTGTGATCCTCCATCAGCAGCTGCAGTTTCTCTCAGCTGTATCAGTGCAGTCACTGTGACGTCTGACTGACAGAGGTTTTTGTACGACTCTTTATCACTGTGTGAACACATAACCACTGTGATAACTCAGACAGTAATAATCTCCTGTATCTTCAGTCTGGACTCCACTGATGCTCAGAGTAAAATCACTGCCAGATCCACTGCCACTGAATCTAGATGGAGTTCCAGTATTACGGGTTGATGTGAGATATATGAGGAGTTTAGGAGCTTCTCCAGGTTTCTGTGAGTACCAGGCCATACGATGACCATAATAATCATTATACACATTACTGCTGGTTTTACAGTTTATTCTGACTTCTTCTCCTGGTTGAACTGCTGATATTGATGGACTCTGAGTTACAGTGATCTGTCCTCTACACTCTGAAAGAAAACACAAACAAAAATGATAATTATTATGATGATATATAGTACATGATAAACATATAAATTTCACATTTTAAGATAATTAATAATCATTATAAAAACTGTATTACCCAAACCTTGAATAAACAGTGCAATGGTCCAGATGAAGATGTTGATGTTGTTCATAGTTGTAGTTTAGTCGTGTGTGATGATGAAGAGTGTGTGTGTTCTGCTCTCAGTCATGAAGTGTTAAACTCACAGCACTATAAACACTCTCAGAGCACTGAAGCATGTGCTGACAATGCAAAGAAGTGGGCAGGATTTACAACAGCTTGTGCTGAGAACAAACTCATATACACTAGAGTTACACAATCATGACTTTATTTAGTATGTTTATTGTGACTCCTGAGACACTGAGGATGTGCAGATGAACGTCCATCTCTGTGTCCATATTCAGTCATGTGACCATCATCACTGCTACACTTCCACTAGATGAAGCGCCATCACTAAAGTAAGATCATGAATCATGAGTGTGTTCAGAAAGTATCAGGACTGATTGTGAATCTCTAATCAGAGTTCATGGTGTCACTCCATCTATCATGAAGCCTCATGTGTGTCTGAAATCATCAGATGGAGAAGAAACAGGCGTTAAAGATGGAGACATATTAGAGCTTGTTCACGTTTCATGATCTTGTGTGGAGATTCATAACCAGTCCAGATACTTTTACAACAGACCTTGAATATGAAAACATGCTTGACTGTGTTGAAAAATATCTTTTATATCTTCATTGTCACACTTTCTATTGACTTTGGCTCTAATATTCAATAAAGTCATTATTTGAACAGATTCTCACTGAAGATTGAAGTGTGAAGCTGCAGGTTTTTCTGTGAATCATGATGATTGATCTGCATATGAAGAACAGAAGCATCATTATGAGAAACTCCACAACATCATCCATGATCAAAGAGGTCAAAGGTCACCTCAGAGGTCACAGCTCATCACATATATTTCTTTAAACAGTGTTATATCAGAAAGCATTTAGTCGAATCTGAATGAGTGAGTGTTGAGAAGAGCTGAGGATCTTCTAATATCAGTGTGTTGAAGTGTTGTTTCTCTCTCTCTGCTGGAGTGTGTGTTCACTCGAGTGGAATAGAGGTTTTTGTACGAGCGTTTCATTAGATTGTATCACTGTGGTACACATTCGGTGGAGGAACTAAACTGGTGATCGGTGAGTCTTTTTAATTACCTATTTAAAAAATAAATACAATTATTTAGATTTCAGAAAGTGTTTTACAGTTTAAACAAGACATTTTTTAATAATAAAGATTATTAAATATTGTGGCAAATTTTACTTGAGGCCTTTATGAATAATGCATTATAAAAGTTTTAATGATGTACGTTATAATGCCTTAAACATTTTCATAAATAATTATAACCATATTTAAAATGCATTATAATATTTGCAAATTTCTTGTTTTCTGAAATTGGTTGTTTGTCCTGAGTTTTAATGTATTATAATTTCTAAGGGTGTAACAATGAATAGATGATATTATAATGTGTTTTAATGTGGTTACAATTATTGATTAGATCATACATGCATTATAATATATAGGAACGAATAATTAATGCATTAATGCAATATGTATAAGGCTTTAAATAAAGTAATACTGATATTGTTTTATAATTATTTAATCTAAAATTAGAACAGCATTAGTTTTTCCATAATGTGTCTCACTATGAGTTCATTCAGTTTTTTACAGGTTTGTTTTTCCTTCATTTATTTCTACACTGAGTTCATATTTAGTTCATCTTTTATTGTAGAAATCATATATGTAAAAAAGAGATTTGACATCAGAATGTAAATGTTGCTACTTTCTGTAGTTCAGTCAATGATACTGAATCTCTTTTGCTCATGTTGTGCTTATAATTCAGTGCTTTATAATACAAACACAATTCATGTGTTTTCAACTGTGTTTTAATTCGGGTTGAAATATCTCACTTAAGTAAAATAATTTATTTTGGGATATTAACACTGTTAGAATTAAAGCATTCAGTGTATTACAATGTGTAGTTTGATTCATGAGGTTTGATATAAATGTATATAGTGATTGTGTAGTTTGTATATATATATATATATATATATATATATATATATATATATATATATATATATATATATATATATATATATATATATATATATTCACTGTAGTGAAGCTGAAGGACATGAAGGATCAGATGCTGGTGATTTGTCCTGCATTCCTCATGTCTGCTGCTTCAGTCCTGTTGAAATGCTGTGAATGTGCAGTGCAGTGTGTGTGTTTGTGAATGTGTTGTGTTTGTCTCCTGCAGCTGGTCCCACAGTGAAGCCCTCAGTGTCTCTGCTGCCGCCCTCTTCTCTGCAGATCTCTGGAGAATCAGCCGCACTGCTCTGCCTGCTCAGCTCTTACTCTCCACAGGGGGCGCTGGTGAGCTGGACACTGGACGGGTCAGAGGTCACCGAGGGGGTTCTGACCAGCGCAGAGAGCCAGCAGGACGGCCGCTACAGCCGCAGTAGCGTCCTGACCCTCAGCAAAGCACGCTGGGAAGAGGGAGAGCTGTACGTCTGCAGAGTAACACATGATGGAGCTCCTCATGAGGTCTCGTTCCACAAGAGCTCTGAGTGCTGATGTTTCTCTCCTGAAGATGAGCCGTATCTGAGTGTCCTGTGTCAGGCAGGATTCACATGAGTCTAGTGCTGCAGCTGTAGTGATTTACAACTCAATACTGAAAGAGTGTGTGTGTGTGTGTGTAATCTTTCAATCTGCTGTGTTTGCTGCAACATTCAATAAAGCTTCTCAACAAGAACTTTGTGTCTGACAACATCATTGAACTAACAGATGAAGATGCAGGTGCTTTTCAGAAGGTTGATGTAGCAGTAAATGTCAAATAAAGCTCTTGGGGTTTGAACATGGTCTCTGGAGACAGAGCTGCTCTATTCTGAGAGATCACAATCACTCCACCCTGACAATGCAAATGGGCTTTTCAGTCTCACTCTCTGATTGGTCACATGATCTGGACTGGAACACAACAGTTTCACTTCTGCAAAAGAAGGTGATGGTATTTATAAAATATAAAAATATAATACAAATAATTTAAGTGACTGAATGCGGTCTGTTCAGTTTGATTGACAGGATCATATATTACACCTAAAACATGATGATCATATTGAAACACTGACTCATTCTCTTCATAAACACAAGATTGATGTTGATTGTAATGATATAGTGTTATTAGTGTTTGGAAATACAATCATAAATCATAATTCAAACCTGAACTAAACACGGGCAGAGTCAAGAGGAAGATGATGCTGAAAGTCATGTTTGTTGGTTGATGAAGAAGAGCTCTTGATCATGTCATGTTCAGTTCATAGAGCTATAAACACATGCAGAGTGAAGCATGTGCTGATCATATAAAACAGCCTCTGAATGCAAAAGCTGCTGTAGACTGTGAGCTCACGACGAGACCGAAGAGAGATCAGGACGAGATACAGACTCACCTCAGACTCATCAGAGTCAAAGAGCTTTACTGACAGGGTTAAAGAACGGCTTTACATGGCCGAAGCACAGTCACATTACATATACTGACATGCACATTTACACACAAATACACACAGTTAAAAATAAATATATCGAGTTCAGTCATGAAACTCTAGATCAGTGGTTCCCCAACAATGTCTCTCTAATCTGACAAACATTTCAGGTCTTGGAGTCTCTACTGATGATCTGATGAGATGAATCATGTGTGTTTGATCAGGGAGACATATAAATATACACAGTTGGCGTTCTCCAGGACTGGCACAGGCTTTTACATGCAGTCTGTAAGCAATCACAGCTGATTGGCTCTGCTGTTCCTGTAGCCAATGAGATTGCTTGCTCAACATTTAAATGGATTTAAATCTAATCTAAAAACTGATGTTAAATAGACACTGAATGCCCCAGAGACCCATCTCTTCCTGATGCTCTCAACACTTGTTAAGCTGGCTTTGAGGCCTCTAACAGCACTCCTAGCATCAGACTCACTACACCAGCTGGTGAGACACTCAGTGTAACCACAGAAGACGTTAGGAGGTCCTACAGAGAGTCAAGCCACGGAAAGCTGCAGGCCAGGATAACATCAAGGCAGGGTCCTGAAAGACTGTGTACATCAGCTCTCAGAGGAACTGACTGACATGTTTAATATCTCACTCTCTAAAGCAGTTGTACCATCATGCTTCAAATCTGCCACCATCATTCCTGTGCCTAAGACTGCCAGTGTCATGCTGGAATGACTATCGCCCGGTAGCGCTCACCCCGATAATGATGAAGGGCTTTGAGCGGCTGGTCATGACTCAGATCAGTGAGAAGATTGATGCCAGTGTGGCGCGTGGAACTTTTCTTTTTGGCGTGGAGCGCCTTTTCGACCGCTCAACGCCCAGTCTCAAGGAAGACACCGGCTACGCCACCCGGGGAGTTTCACCCCGAGAATATAATTTGACTAGTGCGATAGTTAAACCACCATATACAGAAAGAACAGGTACTGAGGCCTTACCTGTCACGGTAGACGCATTCTCTGTTCCTTCTCGTCTCGTGTTTATGTTGTGGTATGAATGCACGTGTGTAGTGGGCGTGAGTGTATGACATAACCTGATCCGCTTCAGCTGATCCTCATCCAATTCACCAGCTGCAATCTATCTCACCACTCTATTTATACTGACCGCTGTTCTATCATCCTTGTCAGATCGTTGTTTGATGTCGTCCGTGTTGGTGTTCCAGTATCAAGTTCCTGCCTTGTGTTCCTGTTCTTCGTCTTCGTCTTCATCGCTGGGTTTTCGTCTGTCGTCTCACCGTCATCGCACCTCTTCACTTCATCACGGATCCTGACCACCAAAGTCCCTGTGTCACCTTGTCTCATCTGCCTGTACTGCTTCACATTTACCATTAAAACTGTTCACTTGCCATTTTGCTTCCCGTCGTTCATCACACCATGACAGAACGATCTGACCAGGAAAGGGAAGCAGCGAGTGCGTCACAGAGGTCGATGGAGGAATTTATTCACCATAGTATCAGAAGAATGGATTCTCAGCAGAGAGAGATCGGCGACACGGGTCGCGCAGTACAGGCTTTGGTGACGCAGGTGTCCGAGCTCACCCAGCAGATCCAACGCCTACAGGGTCCCACTGCGCCGCCCACACCGGCCGTTCCTCCCACACTACCAGAGAGACCCTCCCAGTCCGAGCCCCGTCTTCCGGTCCCTGAGCACTATTCTGGTGAGCCAGCTTTCTGCAGACCGTTTTTGACTCGATGCACTATGCATTTCGCTTTGCAGCCTCGCACGTTTGACACAGAAATGGCGAAAGTGGCATTCGTCCTCACCCTGCTGACTGGGAAGGCGGCGCTTTGGGGAACGGCGGTGTGGGAGAATCAACACCTATGCTGCGCCTCGTTCCAGACCCTCGCCGCCGAGATGAAGAAAGTGTTCGACAGGGCTGTCTCAGGAAGAGAGGCAGCCAGAAGACTGGCTGAACTACAGCAGGGGGAGAGATCGGTCTCCGACTACTCGATAGAGTTTCGGACCTTGGCGGCGGAGTGCGGCTGGAACGAGGAGGCGCAGTGGGATATGTTCCTGCATGGGCTGGCTGACCACGTCCAGAAGGAGATCTACGCCCTGGATCTACCCACCACTCTGAACGGACTGGTCGACTTAGCTCTGCGGGTGGACGCTCGGCTGTCTAGGGTCGAGCGCCGAGTCCCGTCCACCCGTACCTTCGCAGGGACCGACATTCCACGATTCAGCGGCAGGGACGTGGTCAGCCCCGTCTACGATCCCGAGCCTATGCAGGTGGGTCGAGCTCGGCTTTCCCGGGAGGAGAGGGAGAGGCGGAGATCCCAGGGCCTTTGCCTGTATTGTGGAGGAGCGGGACATTATGCATACAACTGCCCGGTAAAAGGCCAAGCCCGATAGTAAGATTGAGGCTACTATCGGGTGGGAGCTCCGCTAGGAAGACCTCATCAGCGATTACATCTACCTCCACACTCCTTCCGGTAAGACTAAGGTGGTCAGTCCAACAGCACGACTGCCATGCACTTCTGGACTCTGGGGCTGAAGGTAATTTTATGGACCACACTTTCGCACTGAAATCTCAGATTCCCCTCAGACCCCTCACTCACAGAATTGCAGTTCACGCACTTAACGGACAAGAACTCCCCACTATTTCCCTTTGCACTGAAGACATTACCCTCACCACTTCCGGCAACCATTCTGAGACTATTGCATTCTACATCATGGATTCACCTCTTGCACCCGTCATCCTCGGACATCCCTGGCTCATCCGTCACAACCCCCGAGTGGACTGGCACCATAGATCAGTACTGGAGTGGAGCAAGGAATGTCATAAGTCTTGTCTCGTGTCTGCCTGTCTGTCTGTGCCTGTTTCTGTGTTTAAGGAGGAAGCAGGGGATTTGTCTAACGTGCCCGCGGAGTACCTGGACCTGAAGGAGGTGTTCAGTAAGTCTCGTGCTGCTTCTCTTCCTCCGCATCGTCCCTATGACTGTGCCATAGATTTACTGCCAGGTAAGTCTCCGCCTAAAGGCAAGTTATATTCACTTTCTATTCCAGAAAGGGAGGCTATGGAGAAATATATTTCTGATTCTCTAGCAACTAAGTTCATTCGCCCTTCCTCTTCTCCAGCGGGGGCGGGATTCTCTTTTGTGGGGAAGAAGGACGGTTCTCTGCGACCTTGTATTGATTACCGAGGGCTGAATAACATCACGGTAAAGAATACTTATCCTTTGCCGTTGATGTCCTCAGCCTTCGAGAGGTTGCAGGGAGCGTCCATCTTCACAAAATTGGATTTACGTAACGTTTATCATTTGGTTCGCATTAGGGAGGGGGATGAATGGAAAACTGCGTTTAACACCCCCAGGGGGCACTTTGAATATTTGGTCATGCCTTTCGGGCTGTCCAACTCCCCGGCAGTTTTCCAGGCACTGGTCAATGACGTGTTGCGAGATATGATCGATCAGTTCATATATGTCTACCTGGATGACATATTGATTTTTTCTTCTTCTCTCCAGGAACATGTGCAACACGTCAGACGAGTGCTTCAGAGGTTGCTAGAGAATGGGCTTTTTGTCAAGGCGGAGAAATGCGATTTTCATGCACAGTCGGTCCCTTTTTTAGGGTACACCGTCTCGTCTGAGGGAGTGCGGATGGACCCTGAGAAGATCAAGGCTGTGGTAGATTGGCCAAGCCCAGATTCCCGCAAGGCCCTGCAGAGGTTCCTGGGATTCGCCAATTTCTACCGGCGTTTTATTCGCAATTTCAGCCAACTAGTCGCGCCTCTGACTGCCTTGACCTCCCCCAGAACGACGTTCAGGTGGTCAGACACAGCTGAAGCTGTGTTCTCCAAACTGAAAGGCCGCTTTGTTTCAGCCCCCATCCTTGTTGCCCCTGATTCTTCACGTCAGTTCGTGGTGGAGGTCGACGCATCAGAGGTGGGAGTAGGCGCAGTGTTGTCCCAACGCTCTTCCACAGACGACAGGATGCATCCCTGAGCGTTTTTATCCCATCGTTTATCTGCAGCCGAACGCAATTACGACATTGGTAACAGAGAGTTGTTGGCAGTTAAGTTAGCGTTGGAGGAATGGCGCCACTGGTTAGAAGGGTCGGGGGTACCTTTTATTGTCTGGACTGATCACAAGAACCCAGAATACATTAGAACCGCCAAAAGATTGAACTCCAGGCAGGCTCGGTGGGCATTATTTTTCGGTCGTTTCGATTTTTCTCTTTCATACCGTCCGGGTTCCAAGAACATCAAACCCGATTCATTATCCCGCATATTTGATTTTTCCGAACGCCCGTCTACTCCCGAGTACATTTTGCCCGAAACGCTATTCGTTTCCACACTCACATGGGAGGTCGAATCGAAGGTCAAGAAGGCCTTAGAAGGGGTAACGCCTACATGCTTTATAATGTGTAAAACAATATATAATTAATGCATTAAGAATACTTTTATAATCCAATATGTATAAAGGCTTTAATTAAAGTGTTACTGATATTTTTGTATAATTATTTAATCTAAAACAATGATATTATTATAAGAATAGCATTATTCCTATTTATTCCAACAAAAAAAAAATCAAAAATGAAATAAAATTCTAAAAATATTTCCATAATGTGTCTCACTATGAGTTTATACAGTTTATTACATGTTTGTTTTCCCTTCATTTATTTCTACAATGAGTTCATATTTAGTTCATCTTTTATTGTAGAAATCATACATGTAAAAAAGAGATTTGACATCAGAATGTAAATGTTGCTACTTTCTGTAGTTCAGTCAATGATACTGAATCTCTTTTGCTCATGTTGTGCTTATAATTCAGTGCATTATAATATAATTTATCCAAAATATAGGTATGTTTAGAAATGTTTATTCTGTGTTTTATTCTGTTTGAAATTGAGTTTTTTTTAGTTGAATATCCAAGTAAAAATGTAACTTTATTTTCGGATATAAACACTTAGAATTAAAGCATTCTGTGCATTACAATGTTTAGTTTGATTTAAATGTATATAGTGATTGTGTAGTTTGTATATTGTATATATATATATATATATATATATATATATATATATATATTCACTGTAGTGAAGCTGAATGGCATGAAGGATCAGATGCTGGTGATTTTTCCTGCATTCCTCATGTCTGCTGCTTCAGTCCTGTTGAAATGCTGTGAATGTGCAGTGCAGTGTGTGTGTGTGTGTGTGTGTGTGTTTGTGAATGTGTTGTGTTTGTCTCCTGCAGCTGGTCCCACAGTGAAGCCCTCAGTGTCTCTGCTGCCGCCCTCTTCTCTGCAGATCTCTGGAGAATCAGCCGCACTGCTCTGCCTGCTCAGCTCTTACTCTCCACAGGGGGCGCTGGTGAGCTGGACACTGGACGGGTCAGAGGTCACCGAGGGGGTTCTGACCAGCGCAGAGAGCCAGCAGGACGACCGCTACAGCCGCAGTAGCGTTCTGACCCTCAGCAAAGCACGCTGGGAAGAGGGAGAGCTGTACGTCTGCAGAGTAACACATGATGGAGCTCCTCATGAGGTCTCGTTCCACAAGAGCTCTGAGTGCTGATGTTTCTCTCCTGAAGATGAGCCGTATCTGAGTGTCCTGTGTCAGGCAGGATTCACATGAGTCTAGTGCTGCAGCTGTAGTGCTTTACAACTCAATACTGAAACAGTGTGTGTGTGTGTGTGTGTGTGTGTGTGTGTGTGTGTGTGTGTGTGTGTGTGTGTGTGTGTGTGTGTGTGTGTGTGTGTGTGTGTGATCTTTCAATCTGCTGTGTTTGCTGCAACATTCAATAAAGCTTCTCAACAAGTTCACTTTGTGTCTGACAACATCATTGAACTAACAGATGAAGATGCAGGAGCTTTTCAGAAGGTTGATGTAGCAGTAAATGTCAAATAAAGCTCTTGGGGTTTGAACATGGTCTCTGGAGACAGAGCTGCTCTATTCTAAGAGATCACAATCACTCCACCCTGACAATGCAAATGGGATTTTCAGTCTCACTCTCTGATTGGTCACATGATCTGGACTGGAACACAACAGTTTCACTTCTGCAAAAGAAGCTGATGGTATTTAAAAAATAAAAATAATTTAAGTGACTGAATGCAGTCTGTTCAGTTTGATTGACAGGATCATATATTACACCTAAAACATGATGATCATATTAAAACACTGACTCATTCTCTTCATAAACACAAGATTGATGTTGATTGTAATGATATAGTGTTATAAGTGTTTGAAAATACAACCAGAAAACATTATTCAAACCTGGACTAAACACTGGCAGAGTCAAGAGGAAGATGATGCTGAAAGTCATGTTTGTTGGTTGATGAAGAAGAGCTCTTGATCATGTCATGTTCAGTTCATAGAGCTATAAACACATGCAGAGTGAAGCATGTGCTGATCATATAAAACAGCCTCTGAATGCAAAAGCTGCTGTAGACTGTGAGCTCACGACGAGACCGAAGAACAGCTTTACATGGCCGAAACACAGTAACATTAAATATACTGAAATACACATTTACCAGCAAGCGTCAATAGTAGAGCAGAAAACCCGCGTAATTTAAAAATACTGCTGTTATTGTGTCACAAACTGTAGTTTTAAGATTTTTTTCAGGCGAGAATGTTGTTATTTAAAGCTCAAATCAGTGGTTTATTAGTAAAGATAGCCTCTATTTGATTGGGATTCAGACAGAGGCGGTGGTTTCTCTTAGGTGGTGATATTTAAAATATAAAATATAATAAAAAATCATTAAGAGACCATGATCACAACTCAAGAATCAGCCATTGTGACAGTATTTGTGTAATAATGTAAAACTATCTATAAATATCAAGTTCAGTCATGAAACTCTAGATCAGTGGTTCCCCAACAATGTCTCTCTAATCTGACAACCATTTCAGGTCTTGGACTCTTTACTGATGAGCTGATGAGTTGAATCATGTGTATTTGATTAGGGAGACACATAATATGTGCAGAGTAGGCGTCTCCAGAGCCGTTTCTCAATATGCGTTCTTGTCTGTACTTGTGTTCTTGTGGACTTGTGAAACGTCATCAGTCTCTGCCAAAGTACTGTTTCAATTCAATTCAATGTTCACATCTAGCCAAGTCCAGTTCAAATCCCCGGATGTGTTCTTGATCCGCCCCTTTTACCCAGGATGCATCGAGAGGTGACTTGTGCGGACTTTAGACAGCCAAGTATCCCAGAATGCAACTCGCACCAACCAGCAAGTGTCAATTCTGCCGTGCGAAGGCAAAAGGCCGTAACTTCATTTTTGGTAGAAAATTAGTTATTGGTATTTTTGGCACATTTAAGACCCTTTATCATGTGGATAAGTATATTGAGTCGATGTCGTTGTTTTTTCGAGAAAATAATGGGTTGTTCCGTGAGAAACCAAGGCAGAACACCGTAACACCAGTTACCGCTCTTTATACTACTGAGCCGCTGAATGCTTGAATCTGATTGGTTGACGAACGTTCTAAGGTGTGCAATTATTTTCAGGGAAACGCACGGCTAAAGTAGTTCCAGCAGTTCTTGACCGCATTACAGTTCCTTATCACTGCGTGTAGTTGACTGTAATAACAGAAAATAGGACACAATTCATAACAAGAAAAAAACCTACAGCCCCATGCGCTTGATCTGCAATTTTCGATGTCTAACTTCACAATCAATGGAAACATGCAGTTTAATTTGAATAAATCAAGTATACAGTCCTATCTATAATCAATAGAAAATGAAACTGAATATATAAATAAATTGATAGTCCTGCTGCACGGGTTTTCGTAATTATTGCAGATAATAAGAAATAAATAGTTGTAAAAAACAGTTTTTTTTCAGTGCTTCGAAACTAGACGGTCATTGGATAAATCTTTGATTATGGGGCTGGGGCTGGACTCCGGGCTTCTGCGTGATGATTGGACGGTCTGTCGAAAGACTGCCTCCTTTTGATTGACAGCGATTTAGTACTATAAAAAGTCACTGACACTGAAGCTATTTGAGCTCAGTCCCATCGCGGATTTTGCAAGTGTATCGAAAGACAAACTGCTGCAACCTATTTCTTGGTATTTGCTTGGCGAAATTGCTAGCCAATTTTCATCATACATTTCACACAATTATACACCACATTCCTTGTTTCAGTTTAACCTAACACAATGAGCCAAGGCCGTTTAAGCAGCCTAGCTCTGCTGGCCATTGAAAAGACACTGGTCAAGTCACTGGAAAAGACGGCTAGTTAGTACGACAGGGTCACAGAGCATTTACTTGAAAAGGGACGTAGGGCAGAATTTATATATTAAATGGACAATTTTTATGATGTACGCCGAAAATGAGCTTCCCCTCTTTGAAAGACCAGCAGTCGCCACTGCTTGGCTGTGTTCTGGAACGCTCATATTGAGTTACGGTTCTCTGCCTTTGTTTAGATCTGCGTCAATATGAAGTTGTCACCGGTGCAGGCCAGGGCGGACTCGTATGACCAACCGCCCCTGACTCCAGACACCACCGTGAGGAGCCAACACCACAGGTACGCAACGGAATGGACCAGACAGAGGCAAAGGTAAATTTCAAGGAATAACAATCTTTATTAAGCACTGTATTTATGGAAGTAAAGAAAGGGATGGTAACGGTCGCTGGGCCTTCTCCACGGAACAGCTGAACAGATCGAGGACTCCTTCCCCGGGATGTTACACACTCCACGGCCCCGACGGTAGAGAGACAGGTAAGCACTCTTCTTCCAGCGATAACTGCACACTTCGGAACTCAGGAGGTAAGTAGACAGGTAAGCACTCTTCTTCCAGCAATAACTGCACACCTCGGGGCTGAAGAACCTTTAACATCCAAGGTACCTTTCCATTGCACACAAGGTTACTTCATCAGCGATGCTGCCATGCTTCCAGACTCGGACAGTAAGGAGAACAGGTAAGGATCTTCACAATACAAAGTATTTTCTTCGGTTCACGATAGTGAGACAGTGGTTTAAAAGCTTACTTCACCAGTGATGCTGCATACTTCCAGACTCGGACAGTAAGTGGAACAGGTAAGGATCTTCACAGTACAAGCTGCTTTTCAGCTCAGCTGTAGCACTCTAGGCTTCTGATGGAGAACAGATATAGTAACAACTTTCCACAAACGTGTAAGCATGGGTTGGGGCCACTTCTCAGCAAAAGCACACCACACTCGTGTTCACTTAAATTCCACAGTCATAAATCAATGTGTAACCATAAAGCAATAGCACTGCAATTCACTCACACGGTACACTCTTAAAAATAAAGGTTCTTCAAAGGTGCTTTGTTGGGGTATATGGTTCCATGAAGAACCTTTAACATCCAAGGTACCTTTCCATTGCACAAAAGGTTCTTTGTAGCGCCAAGAGGTACTTCAGATTATAAAATGGTTCTTCACAATCTCATGTGACCTCATATTGTTGGAGTAAATTTGTGTTTCCCATACATTGATTTATTTATGGCAACGTATTTTCACATTTGCATAGTTGATGATTACAGCTTTTTTTTTTTTACTAGATCTGTAATGAAATGAGTTTGTAAACTTGTTTTCCGCCTAAATAAAAAGCTCGACTGCAGTTTCCGTCGAAATACAATAAATCAGTACATGCTCACGTGCATGTAGAAATTTGGACAAATCTAATTTAATTTTTCAGTGCATTTGTTTTACAATATATGGCTATCACTGTAACACAAATAATAATAAGAATAATAATTATTATTAGTAGTAGTATTAATGTAAGACTGAGACAATTTAAAATGGGTTCGAGTCCCCATTACAGTTCAGGTAGGCCAACAAGTCAGTTTTGTCAAGTCAAGTCACACAGACTTTTTCTATAGACAGACTTTTTCTTTGTTCAGTTTGTACACCGAATAGCCTATGGATAGGAGCTCTTCATTTTGAACTCTCAAAGTGTTGATCAGATTGATTAATCGAATTTTTAAATGTACACAATTTTCTTTGTACAAAATGATGCTGTTATTTTGTTCCATGTGTTTGGAACGAACCTGTTGAATTAATTCAAATAATTCTCTCGTAATACTCAGACACTCACTGATTGCCACCTATTGGTGTTATTCTGTAATCCACAGAAAGAATCACAAACAAATCAGTGAATGAATCTTTTTGGATAACAGGATTGAACAAAATCCCCACTGTTATCCTTCTTCTGAAAATAGTTTAGTAATCGAAGAAATGCACATAATAGTCATGTAACGCACGGAATGACAGGCCTTGGTTTACAGTGACTTTATTCTTAGTTTGGAGTCGATTCTCAATTCTGGAATCCTTTGAATCGACAAAGTGATTCTTTTTTTAATCGACTTCCAGCAGGTTCATCCCCTCCCCCTCCTTTCAGTTTTTCGCGCGTTGCCAGTGACGACGACTTGTGTCCTGAATCCAGTTTTTATTACGAGGAGAGCCTGACAAGCGGTACGTTTGAAAACTAATTTAACAATTTAAATAAGCATAACATAACAGGATGAGTTATCGGAACTTGTTGATGAATAATCTTTTTTGTGTGTGATTTCGATGCATTTCTTCCCGCTCCCTTCACTTCAGTTAATGCGCGCGCTGACAGGGTGGCTGCGTTTTCTCTGAGACTCTGACAGAAATCGAAGGTATTTGTGCACATAAAACTATTTTAGATAGCCAAAACAAAATATCAAGTATTATATCGTTGTTGTTCTAAATGGTGGGAGATTATATTATTTAATGGTCTTATATACCCAAATATATGTAACGTTAGGCCTATCGCCTCAGTTCGACGACAGAGAGAAGCCATTTGTTGGGAGTCTTCACAGAAATCCAATGGTAAGTGAATTCGTTAATTAATTAATTAATTATGTTATGTACTAGAACACTTTTGGTTCATTGCTTTCTTTTTATGTGGTCGTGGTATCCAGTGAGGTAGACAAGATTATGGTAGTTTCCGATTAAAGCAGGATTAAACCAGTTAAATTGCGAAATTCATGTGCTTTTTATAAACGTGCCTAATAAAAAAGTCATTCAATGTTACTGTTGTCCATCTTGAGACAAAACAGTAAGGTTAGCTCTGCCAAATTTTAAGAGATGCCAGTGAAAGCAAGAATGCATTTTTGTCTGGGATTAATTTTAAACCTTATCTGTGAATCCGTTTACATAACGTTACTAATTAAAGTCAGGATTCCCGCAGATTCTTTAAAATTCTTAAATTTGATTTTCAAAATGTGCAGAAATCCCTACAAGATATCCTTTGCTGAATTGAACATTTTGACGGGTAAAATACGTCATCCCAAATAGCTGTGCTACTAAGCCTCGTTATCCACCATTTTGTCTATCAAACTTATTAACCACCTCGAACACCTTTAACTGTCTGTGTCATTGGTCAAAGACGAGACGTCACCATTTTAGTGTCCATCAAATAAAATGTACAAAAGTGATTGTAAAAGTATATATATTTGTGTCTTATTTTCTGAGTAACGACCAATACGATACCAGCGCAGTTTTTTTTAATCAAGTAACGTTAGAATTTCTATAACTCTGTTTTGAACTGATAATCACTATTTTGTGTGTTAAACACAATCTACTTAATACAGACAACTTTATTGTAAAGAAAACAACAACAACAAAAAATATATGATCATAATCTGACATAAATGCTATTATAAACTAGATTAGTGGATAATTCAGCAGTAAAATTTAGTCTAGAAAAATCAGGAGTGCACAATAATTGTATAAAATCTGAACATTTTGTGAAGAAAAAAAAACGTTTAGTGAGGAACAAATAAGAGACAATAAGTGTAACACTCTTTGCTCTTTGTATTGTTGTAAAATAATTCATGAAAAACAAGATAACAAAAATCTAAAATATCAATTATTATAGCCGACTATAAAATTGAGACATTTTTTTAAATGTATAGCACAGCTGTTTAATGAGGTAGTAACATATGATAAATAGGACAGAACAAGAACGGCTATTAATAATCTTTCATTTCGTCACTGTATTATGATATGAAAGGCTCCAATACAGTGCGGCTCAAAGCGCTTATTAGTCACGAAGTCAGTGAAGTTAAAGGATAATTCCGATATTTAGCACTTTGAGTCTATTTTCTAGTTTGTTTTGGATGAACTAGAGTGGTGGACACAGAAATTTTGACGATGGGTCCTGTCTCGACTTTTTGACTCTTTTAGAATCGCCTCTGAGCGCTTCAGAGTGGCTGTCTACGAGCATACACAAACATGTCCTTAAAATAACCCTTAACCTTCGTTTTCAAAACTGCAACTCACCGAGTGGTTAGTGGTGTTCGTTGATGATTAAAAACATATATCGGCGCAATGTATGATTTCAATCCGTGTTATTTGCTATAGTGGAACAATTTTTTTCAGATACCTCACAACCGCGTATTACTTCCGCTCGATAAAAAATGCCAAATAAAACACGACAGAAACTGTATTTCACTTCGCTACTTGTTTTGGAACATCAACGAACACCACTAACCACTCGGTGAGTTGCACAGTTTTGAAAACGAAGGTTAAGGGTTGTTTTAAGGACATGTTTGTGCATGCTCATAGACAGCCACTCTGAAGCGGTCAGAGGCGATTCTAAAAGACTCAAAAAGTCGAGACAGGACCCATTGTCAATTTCGTTGTCCACCACTCTAGTTCATCCAAAACAAACTAGAAAATAGACTCAAAGTGCTAAATACTGGAATTATCCTTTAAGGTCACTTCAGTACCACAAACAGTTTGAGAAGAGTTGTGGAGTCATCTAAACCTATGTATTGAGATTTGGTACAATTGTAGACATCTTTGACATCAATTGACACATCTTCACCCTTAAAAAAAATAGTCCCTTTTATTTCTGTGGCATTTTTTATTTTATTTTTTACATTTGAAAAGTACTTTTTATACAAATGCTTTAAAATGACCCCTTATCTGAAATTAATTCAAAGTGAGATGGGAACATCCTTCAGCTAGCCGTGTCAAAACTAGAATGGTGGTAAAATTGCACCTTTTTGCAGTTTGCTTTTAACTAACATTGTGCATTATGTGCAGCTAACAATATTATTTGCTTCTCAGATATGACTGAGCAGTGGACTACCACAGAGGTGGGCCAGTGGCTCGATGAAGTGTCCTTGGGACATGCGAAACCGGCATTCATCGGTCAGTAAAATGGGATGGAATGTGTTTTCCAGTCCTCATATTGTCCTGTTAAAAAGGCAACGCATGACAAGCTTTTGAAGCATCTTCAGCTGTACCATGAAAATGAGAGAAACTTTTCTGTGACGTGTGGACTGGATGGCTGTCCACGTGTATTCTCCAGAGTGAAATCTTTACAAAATCATTTGAGACATAATAATAAATCCACTGGCAGGAACCAATCTGAGATTGATGAGGCACCAGTTACTTTGACCACTGTTCTAGAGACGCATCCAATTGACTCCGAAGAAAACCGTGGCGTGTCAATTTCTCAGTTTGTTGAAACGCTTACTGAAACTCTGAAAAGACATTTGGCTTTATTTTCCTTAAAACTTCAAGAAAAACATGTTATACAGAGATGTGTTCAAACAGAAGTAATTAGTCAGGTTGAAGCCCTGTTTAATTTTTTCCATCATAAATACAAGGACATATTCAGTAAATGCCTTGATAATTTAAATATTGACACCAGGAATCCACTGTTTTCCTTTTTAAATGATTCTGATTTTGTTGAACATTGCTTCCGTGCTGTTAGCACTACTCATAAACTTGATAGGTATTGTGCTGAAGAACTGAATTTGATCGAACCAGTTGAGTATGCTCTTGGTGTTGACTCTGTGGGGAAAAGAGAATCCTTCCAGTATGTTCCACTCTTGGATATTTTGAAATTAATTGTTAGTGATCCGTCAACATTAGAGCATATTTTTGAAAAGAGGGTAACTCATGTTGAATCAGTAACGGACTACAGTGACGGTGCAATTTACAGAAAGACAATTTGGAATAGTGAAGACCACTTTTTCAGAATTCATTTATATAATGATGAGTTTGAGGTTGTAAATCCAATTGGATCTAGAAGACTGCTGCACAAAGTCTCTGCATTTTACTTCACTCTAGGAAACATTCATCCTAAGTACAGAGCGAGTTTAAAGCACATTCATCTTCTTTTGCTTGTGAAATACAATACTTTGAAAAAATATGGAGTAAAAAAAATTGTTGAACCACTCATTTCTGATCTGAAAAAATTGGTATAGAACTGTTGTGGAAAGGAAAAGAGCTTTCTGTCCGATGTGCGCTTGTTACAGTGTCTGCTGATAATCTCTCAGCCCATGCTCTTGCAGGCTTCAGCTGTTCATTCAGTAGTGGATGGGTCTGCAGGTATTGCTTATGCCATTATAAAGACCTTTCTCTTAGAACACAAGAGGATGATTGTGTCCTACGGACACCAGAGACTCGCAACTATCATCTTCAGTGTGTGGCAGAAGATCCTACCACAAAATCGTTGTATGGAGTAACAGGACCTTGTGCTTTTAGTGAGTTGCCAAACTTCAGTGTGACAAATGCATTCCCTCCAGATGTTATGCATGACTTTTTAGAGGGAGTTGTTCCTCATGTTTTAAAATTAGTTTTAAAGGCCTTGCACAATGAAAAAGTTGTTAGTGTGCAGGAGGTTAGCAAGGCTTTAGCACACTTTCCATTTGGACAAAATGACTCTTCTCATAAACCAAGACCAATGTCTGAGAGACTTCTTTCTGATGGACAAATAATTGGGAAAGCTGTGGAAAAGTCTTTGCTTCGGAAAATCCCATTAATCATTGGGAACAGAATAAGCAAAAGCGACAAGAATTGGGAGCTCATTCTTTGTCTAAGGAACATTGCAGAAATACTACTGGCACCAACAATAAGTGTACATTGGATCAGTCCTTTAGCTGAGCTAATAACTTCATTTTTAACACTTTTCAAAAGTCTCTTTCCTGACTCCATTACTCCAAAGCTCCACTTTCTAGTTCACTATCCACGGTTGATTGAAGACTTTGGTCCTCCCAGAGCACATTGGTGCATGCGATTTGAGGCGAAACACCTGTACTTTAAAAAAGTGTCTCAGGTTGTCTGCAATTTCAAAAACATCTGCTCCTCTTTAGCAAAGAGAAACCAGCTTCGACAGTGTTGGGATTGGCAGGGAGACAAAGTTCCTGGGAGGGACGAGTGTTCTGTGGCAGTGTCCCGTTTGGACTTTAATGAACTTGACAAACCACTGCAAGAAAAGCTTTTGTCCTACTCAAAAGGCTTGCATGAGGAAAATATCTGGAGCAGTAAAAACATTTTACTGAATACTGTAAAGTACTCACTGGGAAACTTTTTAATTCTTGATCTCTTGCACGAAGACATACCACAGTTTGTAAAGATCACTCATCTTCTCAACATTAGAGCCAGTTGGTTTATCGTTGGCCAGCTCTTCAGCACTCTTGGATTTGAGGCGCATCTCCATTCATACTGTGTTACTCCTTCTGAGGATATTGTAATATTCAAAGCTGGAGAGGAGGTAGATTTTCATAGTCTGGACTGTTACCATCTGTCAGACCAACATTTCATCTCACTAATCCATCAAACCAATGTGAGTGTAAACTTATGTTTATTGTTACAATGTTGCACACAAAATCGCCTCTGACTACTAGCCAAAATTCTACAGATTTGAGTGTACTGTATTGTCTGTGCAGTGAAAATAGCACTAACTGAAATCCACTAACTACTTTGTTTTTTGTTGGTGTTGTTTGTTTCATTTAAAAACAGAGAATGAAGTAGATGGTCCAACACTATTAAAAATGATGGAAAGAATGAGTGAGCGTCTGTTCCCAAAAATCAAAGAGCAGATAAAATTTATGTCTGAATTGGAAGACCTGAAATTGTGAGTATTGGATCTGATTTATTTGCTTTATAGTAGTAGTGATTAGGTTTGGGTACTATCCCTATATGACCGGTATTTACCAGACCGAATCGGAATGTTAGGATATGATGAAATTAATATAATATTCTTTATGCTATTTGTTGTTTTTAGCCACCATGACATCCCTGAACATGAAATATCACAGACCACTCCAGTGGTTCCACCCTCCAGTACTGCAGTACGTTATCCTCCATTTCTAATGAGTGCCCTTGAAAAGGAGGACCCGCAGCTGAAGGCTCCTACCAAAAATAAGTTCAAAAACGCATTAATTCAAGCCCTATTTGATCACCTTAGCCAAAAAACAGTGTAAGTCTAAACTTTTTTCTGACATGGTTAGAAAAAAAAAATGTGTTTTGTCTTTGCGGTTGTTTTTTAAAATTTTTGATAGGGATGTTCAAGCATTGTGGTAGAGATTAAATGGAAAATACTATTTATAGATTGTTTTATTTGGGAGTATGTTAAGTTTTACATAGATTTGCTAACTTCGGGTTCCTTGTTACAGGTATCCCTCACACACACAGTATGTGGATCTGATGAGATCTGTGTTGATGAGCTTTCCATTTCTAAGGGAGAAATATGGCTCTGGATTTGTATGTATCCCACAAAATATGAATTTGAAATTCTATAATTTCCTTCTTTTTTGTTGCATTTTAGCATTATTGAGTGACAGATTGCTGTTTGTTTTTACTTTTATGGAGCTAGAATAGTCCCAATATTAATTAGGGCTGTAACGATACGCGAAATGAAACCGAAGTCGCGAGCCACGAACCTGTGTCACGGTGTGAGAAGGCAGAATCGCGACACACCCCTTCCAACTTTTAGGTGGCAAAATATTTTTTTGTAATGCGAATTACACTGCGCAAACCAAAAGTAATACCACCCACCGGATGAAGAAGGGTTGGCTCTTCACAGAACATAAAATTTTTATTTTATTTTTCGTGTTCGCATTTATGAGGAAAAAACAATGTTACAGACGTGACAAGCTCCGAAAGCGGCACTAAAGTGCTTTAAAACTTTCACAGAGACCTCAAACAGAAAGCACAAAGCCTTTCATTAAAGTGAATTTCGTTTTGTATTAATTGTATCTTAATTTTAATTAATGTTTCATCAACCAATTGCCTGGATTTAATAAATAAAAAGTAAAAATAGCGGACAATAGATAATCCTGACACGGAGGTGCCAGCGCGTGAACTGGAGCTCGTCTCATAAATGAACCGAAACTCAGCGTATAGACCTGAGAAATATATCTATATTATTGAAATGTCTACTTTTAAACAGAACAATTCAAAACGAAAGACAGACTACTCTCTGCTGTAATCCGTATGAAATGTGCATTTCTCTCTGGCGTGTTCACTGAAGATCGCAAGTCAGCGTCGTCAACTTCATCTTTGCAGCCCACACTGACTGAAAACACTTGTTTATTAATAAACAATTAAAATGTCTCCTTGCTATATTTGATGCATTCATAATCATTACTTTTACCAGTTGTTTGTGACAGCTTTTAGGCGCTTTATTGGCAGCGCCACCCTTACATGAATCACCGCACCCGCATTTTAAAAAATATTCATTTATCGGCCATTATAAATACAGATAGTTAGGAAAATGCCTTATATCGGCCCGCCGATATATTAGTCGTGCTCTTATTTATACGTCATTATTGGTTTGTGTTTTCTTTTAGGATGCTTTACTTGAATCCCTGCGGAATAAGTTCAAAAAGGAAAGAAAACCGTTGGTGCATTTAGATGAAGTTGCCAGAATGAAAGAGAAGTACTCATCTTCCATTGCTGGCTGTAAACGAGCTTCCAAAAATGATGAGGAGCCTGTGTGCAGCAAAACCAAGATGCCGGTAACTGTTTTTTGCTTTTCTCAAAAGGTCAAGAAAAAAATTATTTTTTGATTCATGACCACTCTAAAATAACTGGTTATATCAGTAATATGCATATTGCAAAATGTATCAGGCAAAATGTATCGTGATTTTTCGTTAATATTGTGCAGCCATACTTTGTAATACTGTGACATACTGATACTTGTATCTGCTTTTTTTTTTCTGCAAGGCTTCAGACAATGTTGAGGATGATGGGGAAGATGAGCACAGCATTGCCCAACATGTTAAATGCATGCAGATGGAGTCAAGAAAGCTAAGACCAAATTTGGACCTCATAAGGCAGAGGCTCAAAAGAACAAAAAAATACAGGGTGGAGTACATTTCTCAGCATTCCACCAAAGAGGTTCTTTGTCAATTCCCCTGCCTTCGTCGACCAATTTTTGTAAGTGGCGGTGTTGGCTTTTTTTTTTTCTTCTTTCTTTTTTTCAAGGGTTAATAAGTTTAACATGGTTTAGTGTTAAGTATGTTCTAACAGTTCTTTTTAAGAATAATTTCCCATTATTTACTTTCCACCGGAGACAGGGGATAGCTGCGATTTGGAGTAATGGGCGTGCCGAAAGAGATGTTGCTACAACAGAATAACAGAATTTACTAACATAAAAACAGAAGAGCAAGACGTGAGCTCAAAAGTCAAACTCGTCCAAGCGCATGTCAAATAGTCAAGTCAAGTCAAATATATTTATATAGCGCTTTTCACAATACAGATTGTATCACAGCTGCTTCACAGTATCAATCAAAACAACTTAACAATGTTTGTTTATTACTGGAAAAAAGACATCCAAGTTTGGTAGAGCTGATAATGCATGTTTGCATTAAAGAAACAATGGTAGTGAAGTGATAGTGTAGTTCACAAACTCGCTTGACATGGGTGGAGAGGCAAACAATTGTAGGATGAAAGTCAGTCAAATACATCTTGAATAGCCTGGGGGAGAGTAAATAATCAATTTTTATAAAAAAAAAAAAAAAAAAAAAAAAACATTTTTGGGTAAAGTTTTCCTTTAAAGCAAGCAAATATTTTGCCTGATAATTAAAATACTGGCCTTTAGAAATTCATCCATTCTAAAATTTAACAATCAACTTTGAATTATGAAGACCATGATTCTGCATCTTCACTTTTCTTATTATCTGTTTTTTATTTATCAGCTTCTGGAGGAAATGAAGAACTCCACACACACTGATATTGACAAATGTGTCCTCACAAATCTGAGAAACCTTTCTTACCAAATTGTGGAAAAGGCCCCAAATACAGACTTAAAACAAATGTTGAAGCTGACATTGGCTTTATGCGAGACAGAAGTGGAGAGAAATGGTGTGTATTTATTAACATCATTTATTTCATTAATATGTGCAATTTATAATCATGTATATGGCTTTGTTTTTAGGCCAAATGGTTAATGCTGCCATCCTTCTTCTGCCATCTCTTTTCAAAGAAAAGGAGTCAGCACTCTATGTCATGGATCAGGTATAATATTCACTGACACTAGTCCATGTCGCAATTTCATTTAATTGTGCTGACTTATTTTTTATTTATTCGTCCAAACTTTGATTCTGTGATATTTCATTGTATTATACAGTTAATTTGGTTTAATCCTACTTTATATTAAGTGGCTTTAACTATTATACTCTAACATCGAAATTAATAAATTGATACAATCAAACAACTTATTGTGTACATGCATGTTTTTACATTGTACTAACATTAATTACAGCTGTAATTAATATTCCTAAAGACCTCTTACCCGATTTACACAATAGCAGCTAAAGAGTTTTACAATACAACATGAACACAATAAGTACATTGTACTTATTTTTCGATGTAACTACATTATATTGCTGAAACCATAGGCCCCTAAGTATGCTCTTTTTAGATATAATATTGTTAAGACAAAATAATATATATATATATATATATATATATATATATATATATATATATATATAAAAAAAAATCACCATAACATACTGTTATGTGTTTGTTTTCACAGGATCCTCCACACCCAACCCCAGCCATCGTCCTAAAGGACTGCGAGAATGGGAACCCTTTAGCCAGTGGCAGTGTTTCCATTAGGATGGATGGAGAGGACATGGTTGAAGATGATGGGGGCGTTGACGTTTCCCTGGGTGTTAGCCTGCTCTACTCGATGTATCAAATCTATAATGTCGCTTACCCAAAGTGCCTGAGAAAGACAATGTCGTTTTTGGAGGCTTTTGTTTTTAAAAGGAGTGGAACAATCCCTATTTGTGTAAAGAGAGTTTATAATTCCCTGTAATACAGTTCTGTCTTCTGCTATTTCTCTTACAATTAAAGGGATAGCTCACCCAAAAATGAAAATTGTCATAATTTACTCACCAGCAGCCATCAACTGTCTGGTTACCAACATTCTTCAAAATATCTGTTGTGTTCAACAGAAGAAAGAATTGCGTGCAGGTTTTGAACAACTTGGGGGTGAGTAAATGATGATAATTTTCATTTTTGGGTGAGCTATCCCTTTAATTGCAAGCGAAACAGAAACCAGGCATTGTTAACCATGTTCTCTCCCTCCATCCAACTATCTTTTTAATACTTTAATTTGCAGTTTTCATTTGGAGTGGACTGTTTATTGTTGAGTCTGGTTTCTGCTGATGTATAGTTTATTGTGGAGTCCGTTTTCTGCTGATTTCCAGTTTAAGTGTTTCTGCTGTCTTCACGTTTTAAAAACGTCTGATAAATTGAAATTAAATGTATAATGAAATGTTTGTCTGATTCATGAAATGAATACATTTGGCCATAGGCCATACAAATAAAATAATTTGTATTCCTGCATTTTCTTTGTATGTTGTTTACTATGGGTGTCATAAAGAACCTTTTCATAAATGGTTCTACGAAGAACCTAATAAAGTGACATGAAGAACTGTTATAGGTTCTTTAAAGAACCTTTGAGAAGGGTTCTTTGCAGTACTGAAAAAGGTTCTTTGTGGCATTAAGAAAAAATAGGTTGTTCAAGGAACCCTTCAGTGAAAGGTTCTTTGGGGAACCAAAAAAGGTTCTTCTATGGCATCACTGTGAAACCCCCTTTTTGGTTCTTCCTGGCACCTTTATTTTTAAGAGTGTAGTGGTGAAGCATCCAACAAGCATTTTCTACGAGTGACTTTACGAACGTTCGTGTTCATTTCACGTGCGTTTCACAAATACACACTTATCCCGATCGTGCGCTGCTGTGCTTTAAGTGCTACTTCAGAGTCGCTGTCCGTTTGTCAAGTGCTGAAATGTCCCGCTCGTAATTGTAGCACACGCTTGTATTTTGAAATGTTTAAGCTAATTGTTTTCATCTGATGTGCATTTTCTACGAGGTCAATAATCTATAAAAGCACAAACCTACGGGTGGAGACACCAGCAAAATGGCTGAACCAAAAAAAAACTAAGAAAATACATTTTTCAAAAAGAGGAGATTAATGTCATTTTAGAGGAGGTAGAGCTGTACAACATATTTATTCAGCAGGTTTAAGGGCAGTCATACAAATAAAACAAAAGCAAGAAATCTGGGAGGATATTGCTACAAAACTGACTGCAACTATGGCCATTAGAAGTTCAGGGAAGGAGGTCAGGAAGAAGTGGCAGGACTGTGCCAGCCTTGCTAAAAGGAAAAGGACACTGCAGAGAACAACATTTAATAAAACAGGCGCTGGGACGTATGAGTCCTCCTTCTCACAGCACAGGAAGAAAAGGCCTTGTAGTGTGCCTTATATTCCATTTAATATAATTTTAATATTATTGGATTTCATAAAATCAAAACAATTTATTTGATCATCTGGGATTTTTATTCATTATTTTTTCTTGGAACTGTGGCTGTTAATTTGGTCCTATTTTGGCCCTGGGTTACAACAGAACTATTAATGATACGCTGAATTCATAAAACGTCTCGTCTGTGAGGAGTTGTGTTTGTATGAATGTATGAGTCTGAAACAATGACAAATTATGGAAATTATACAAAAATATGAACAATCCTTTTGTTAAATTTTTACAGATGTTAAACATAAGTGATTAATAAACAATCAACCATCATGTTAAATTCACTGGTACTTCCACAGATATCATAGCCTGACGTCTTCATACTCAGATTCTAGTCAGAATGTGAGTCTGAAACTGCTCCATTGGGCTGTGATTATGGGGCGTGTGTCAACCGAACCAGGAAATAAAAGGCGTCTGCACTCAATTGGATAGACATAGAACCAATCAGAGCAACGGAGTAAGTGACGTATGTTGAGAGATAGATTAAAGTTGATAGATTAAACTTTTTCCGAATCCCGTAGGAAGGACGGCAAAAACATCTTTCCCATCGACAAATGCCTTGATCGCGGTTCTCTGTTCCTCTTTTAAAAATAATGCGCTGTCTACATCTTCTATAACACACGCGATAGCGGAATATACACAACTCAATTCTCCAGCGGCAGCCATGAATTCAACCCAAGCGCTCTGATGACGTGGATGGTTACATTACCGTTGCTCACATAGATATGATGTCTATGGTTGCTCATCTGTCCATCATCGTATAAAGCCAATTTGACAATTTGATTGGTCCAAACAATTAATAGCTCCTCAACGGATCGAATCCAGACCTAAAAATTTTGTAGTCGGGGTTCGGGCTGGCATCCAGGCTACAGATATCATGTAGTGTGTCAAAATAATCTTAATCTGGTAACTAGATAAAAAGTTAGACATTAATATATAACAATAAAGGCGTGATACATTTCCATCAAAGCTTGATAAAATATAATCAACTTGTGCAAATACAAACTTAAACAATTAAAATGATTAGCATGTATATCTCTACTTGAACATCAGAGACATAAGCTTGAACACACACAGCTTTTATGATTGGAGGCTCACAGTAACTCAGATTGTTTAGTGTATCGAGCGCATGGACTGTGTCTGAAATCACACACTCTCTCGAGTAGATATTATTCTGAATAACTAATTACTTCACGACTGCTCAAACATCTATAAAGTATGAGTGTGTGTAGTATGAGTGTGTGTAGTATGAGTGTGTGTAGTATGAGTGTGTGTGTGTAGTATGAGTGTGTGTAGTATGCGTGTGTGTAGTATGAGTGTGTGTTGTGTGTAGTATGAGTGTGTGTAGTATGAGTGTGTGTAGTATAAGTGTGTGTAATATGAGTGTGTGTAGTATAAGTGTGTGTAGTATGAGTGTGTGTAGAATGAGTGTGTGTAGTATGAGTGTGTGAAGTATGAGTGTGTGTAGTATGAGTGTGTGTAGTATGAGTGTGTGTAGTATGAGTGTGTGTAGTATGCGTGTGTGTAGTATGAGTGTGTGTTGTGTGTAGTATGAGTGTGTGTAGTATGAGTGTGTGTAGTATAAGTGTGTGTAATATGAGTGTGTGTAGTATAAGTGTGTGTAGTATGAGTGTGTGTAGAATGAGTGTGTGTAGTATGAGTGTGTGAAGTATGAGTGTGTGTAGTATTAGTGTGTGTAGTATTAGTGTGTGTAGTATGTGTGTGTGTAGTATGAGTGTGTGTAGTATGAGTGTGTGTGTGTAGTATGAGTGTGTGTAGTATGCGTGTGTGTAGTATGAGTGTGTGTTGTGTGTAGTATGAGTGTGTGTAGTATGAGTGTGTGTAGTATAAGTGTGTGTAATATGAGTGTGTGTAGTATAAGTGTGTGTAGTATGAGTGTGTGTAGAATGAGTGTGTGTAGTATGAGTGTGTGAAGTATGAGTGTGTGTAGTATTAGTGTGTGTAGTATGAGTGTGTGTAGTATAAGTGTGTGTAGTATAAGTGTGTGTAGTATGAGTGTGTGAAGTATGAGTTTGTGAAGTATGCGTGTGTGTAGTCTGAGTGTGTGTAGTATGCGTGTGTGTATTATGATTGTGTGTAGTATGCGTGTGTGTAGTATGAGTGTGTGTAGTATGAGTGTGTGTAGTATGAGTGTGTGAGTGTGTGTAGTATGAGTGTGTGTAGTATGCGTGTGTGTAGTATGAGTGTGTGTAGTATGAGTGTGTGAGTGTGTGTAGTATGAGTGTGTGTAGTATGAGTGTGTGAGTGTGTGTAGTATGAGTGTGTGTAGTATGCGTGTGTGTAGTATGAGTGTGTGTTGTGTGTAGTATGAGTGTGTGTAGTATGAGTGTGTGTAGTATAAGTGTGTGTAATATGAGTGTTTGTAGTATAAGTGTGTGTAGTATGAGTGTGTGTAGTATGAGTGTGTGTAGTATAAGTGTGTGTAGTATAAGTGTGTGTAGTATGAGTGTGTGAAGTATGAGTTCGTGTAGTATGAGTGTGTGTAGTATGAGTCTGTGAGTGTGTGTAGTATGAGTGTGTGTAGTATAAGTGTGTGTAGTATGAGTGTGTGTAGTATGAGTGTGTGTAGTATGAGTGTGTGTAGTATAAGTGTGTGTAATATGAGTGTGTGTAGTATAAGTGTGTGAAGTATGAGTTTGTGTAGTATGCGTGTGTGTAGTCTGAGTGTGTGTAGTATGCATGTGTGTAGTATGAGTGTGTGTAGTATGAGTGTGTGTAGTATGCGTGTGTGTAGTATGAGTGTGTGTAGTATGAGTGTGTGTAGTATGCGTGTGTGTAGTATGCGTGTGTGTATTATGATTGTGTGTAGTATGCGTGTGTAGTATAAGTGTGTGTAGTATGAGTGTGTGTAGTATGAGTGTGTGTAGTATAAGTGTGTGTAGTATGAGTGTGTAGTATGAGTGTGTGTAGTATGTGTGTGTATAGTATGTGTGTGTGTAGTATGAGTGTGTGTAGTATGCGTGTGTAGTATGCGTGTGTAATATGAGTGTGTGTAGTGTGTGTGTAGTATGAGTGTGTATAGTATGAGTGTGTGTAGTATGAGTGTGTGTAGTGTGAGTGTGTGTAGTATAAGTGTGTGTAGTATGAGTGTGTGAAGTATGAGTGTGTGATGATGTCATCATCATGTGATCTACGAGTGTCAGTTGCGTCGCTTCACTGTCATTCATAAATCCTCTCCCGTGGCCTCATGGGATAGTAAAGTGTCCATCATAAACACACTTCAGAATCTCACTGGAAGTAGTCGATCATCCGTAGAATGTAGAATGAGTGTGTGTAGTATGAGTGTGTGAAGTATGAGTGTGTGTAGTATTAGTGTGTGTAGTATGAGTGTGTGTAGTATAAGTGTGTGTAGTATAAGTGTGTGTAGTATGAGTGTGTGAAGTATGAGTTTGTGAAGTATGCGTGTGTGTAGTCTGAGTGTGTGTAGTATGCGTGTGTGTATTATGATTGTGTGTAGTATGCGTGTGTGTAGTATGAGTGTGTGTAGTATGAGTGTGTGAGTGTGTGTAGTATGAGTGTGTGTAGTATGCGTGTGTGTAGTATGAGTGTGTGTTGTGTGTAGTATGAGTGTGTGTAGTATGAGTGTGTGTAGTATAAGTGTGTGTAATATGAGTGTTTGTAGTATAAGTGTGTGTAGTATGAGTGTGTGTAGTATGAGTGTGTGAAGTATGAGTTCGTGTAGTATGCGTGTGTGTAGTCTGAGTGTGTGTAGTATGCATGTGTGTAGTATGAGTGTGTGTAGTATGAGTGTGTGTAGTATGCGTGTGTGTAGTATGAGTGTGTGTAGTATGAGTGTGTGTAGTATGCGTGTGTGTAGTATGCGTGTGTGTAGTATGCGTGTGTGTATTATGATTGTGTGTAGTATGCGTGTGTAGTATAAGTGTGTGTAGTATGAGTGTGTGTAGTATGAGTGTGTGTAGTATAAGTGTGTGTAGTATGAGTGTGTAGTATGAGTGTGTGTAGTATGTGTGTGTATAGTATGTGTGTGTGTAGTATGAGTGTGTGTAGTATGCGTGTGTAGTATGCGTGTGTAATATGAGTGTGTGTAGTGTGTGTGTAGTATGAGTGTGTATAGTATGAGTGTGTGTAGTATGAGTGTGTGTAGTGTGAGTGTGTGTAGTATGAGTGTGTGTAGTATGAGTGTGTGTAGTATGAGTGTGTGTAGTATGCGTGTGTAATATGAGTGTGTGTAGTGTGTGTGTAGTATGAGTGTGTATAGTATGAGTGTGTGTAGTATGAGTGTGTGTAGTATGAGTGTGTGTAGTATGAGTGTGTGTAGTGTGAGTGTGTGTAGTATGAGTGTGTGTAGTGTGAGTGTGTGTAGTATGAGTGTGTGTAGTATGAGTGTGTGTAGTATTAGTGTGTGTAGTATGAGTGTGTGTAGTATGAGTGTGTGTAGTATGAGTGTGTGAAGTATGAGTGTGTGTAGTATGAGTGTGTGTAGTATGTGTGTTTGTAGTATGTGTGTTTAGTATGAGTGTGTGTAGTATGAGTGTGTATACTATGAGTGTGTGTAGTATGAGTGTGTGTAGTGTGAGTGTGTGTAGTATTAGTGTGTGTAGTATGAGTGTGTGTAGTATGAGTGTGTGTAGTATGCGTGTGTGTAGTATGAGTGTGTAGTATGAGTGTGTGTAGTATGCGTGTGTGTAGTATGCGTGTGTGTAGTATGCGTGTGTGTATTATGATTGTGTGTAGTATGCGTGTGTAGTATAAGTGTGTGTAGTATGAGTGTGTGTAGTATGAGTGTGTGTAGTATAAGTGTGTGTAGTATGAGTGTGTAGTATGAGTGTGTGTAGTATGTGTGTGTATAGTATGTGTGTGTGTAGTATGAGTGTGTGTAGTATGCGTGTGTAGTATGCGTGTGTAATATGAGTGTGTGTAGTGTGTGTGTAGTATGAGTGTGTATAGTATGAGTGTGTGTAGTATGAGTGTGTGTAGTGTGAGTGTGTGTAGTATAAGTGTGTGTAGTATTAGTGTGTGTAGTATGAGTGTGTGAAGTATGAGTGTGTGTAGTATGAGTGTGTGAAGTATGAGTGTGTGTAGTATGAGTGTGTGTAGTATGTGTGTTTGTAGTATGTGTTTAGTATGAGTGTGTGTAGTATGAGTGTGTGTTGTGTGTAGTATGAGTGTGTGTAGTATGAGTGTGTGTAGTATAAGTGTGTGTAATATGAGTGTGTGTAGTATAAGTGTGTGTAGTATGAGTGTGTGTAGAATGAGTGTGTGTAGTATGAGTGTGTGAAGTATGAGTGTGTGTAGTATTAGTGTGTGTAGTATTAGTGTGTGTAGTATGTGTGTGTGTAGTATGAGTGTGTGTAGTATGAGTGTGTGTGTGTAGTATGAGTGTGTGTAGTATGCGTGTGTGTAGTATGAGTGTGTGTTGTGTGTAGTATGAGTGTGTGTAGTATGAGTGTGTGTAGTATGAGTGTGTGTAGTATAAGTGTGTGTAATATGAGTGTGTGTAGTATAAGTGTGTGTAGTATGAGTGTGTGTAGAATGAGTGTGTGTAGTATGAGTGTGTGAAGTATGAGTGTGTGTAGTATTAGTGTGTGTAGTATGAGTGTGTGTAGTATAAGTGTGTGTAGTATAAGTGTGTGTAGTATGAGTGTGTGAAGTATGAGTTTGTGAAGTATGCGTGTGTGTAGTCTGAGTGTGTGTAGTATGCGTGTGTGTATTATGATTGTGTGTAGTATGCGTGTGTGTAGTATGAGTGTGTGTAGTATGAGTGTGTGTAGTATGAGTGTGTGAGTGTGTGTAGTATGAGTGTGTGTAGTATGCGTGTGTGTAGTATGAGTGTGTGTTGTGTGTAGTATGAGTGTGTGTAGTATGAGTGTGTGTAGTATAAGTGTGTGTAATATGAGTGTTTGTAGTATAAGTGTGTGTAGTATGAGTGTGTGTAGTATGAGTGTGTGTAGTATGAGTGTGTGAGTGTGTGTAGTATGAGTGTGTGTAGTATGCGTGTGTGTAGTATGAGTGTGTGTTGTGTGTAGTATGAGTGTGTGTAGTATGAGTGTGTGTAGTATAAGTGTGTGTAATATGAGTGTTTGTAGTATAAGTGTGTGTAGTATGAGTGTGTGTAGTATGAGTGTGTGTAGTATAAGTGTGTGTAGTATAAGTGTGTGTAGTATGAGTGTGTGAAGTATGAGTTCGTGTAGTATGAGTGTGTGTAGTATGAGTCTGTGAGTGTGTGTAGTATGAGTGTGTGTAGTATAAGTGTGTGTAGTATGAGTGTGTGTAGTATGAGTGTGTGTAGTATGAGTGTGTGTAGTATAAGTGTGTGTAATATGAGTGTGTGTAGTATAAGTGTGTGAAGTATGAGTTTGTGTAGTATGCGTGTGTGTAGTCTGAGTGTGTGTAGTATGCATGTGTGTAGTATGAGTGTGTGTAGTATGAGTGTGTGTAGTATGCGTGTGTGTAGTATGAGTGTGTGTAGTATGAGTGTGTGTAGTATGCGTGTGTGTAGTATGCGTGTGTGTAGTATGCGTGTGTGTATTATGATTGTGTGTAGTATGCGTGTGTAGTATAAGTGTGTGTAGTATGAGTGTGTGTAGTATGAGTGTGTGTAGTATAAGCGTGTGTAGTATGAGTGTGTGTAGTATGTGTGTGTATAGTATGTGTGTGTGTAGTATGAGTGTGTGTAGTATGCGTGTGTAGTATGCGTGTGTAATATGAGTGTGTGTAGTGTGTGTGTAGTATGAGTGTGTATAGTATGAGTGTGTGTAGTATGAGTGTGTGTAGTGTGAGTGTGTGTAGTATAAGTGTGTGTAGTATGAGTGTGTGAAGTATGAGTGTGTGATGATGTCATCATCATGTGATCTACGAGTGTCAGTTGCGTCGCTTCACTGTCATTCATAAATCCTCTCCCGTGGCCTCATGGGATAGTAAAGTGTCCATCATAAACACACTTCAGAATCTCACTGGAAGTAGTCGATCATCCGTAGAATGTAGAATGAGTGTGTGTAGTATGAGTGTGTGAAGTATGAGTGTGTGTAGTATTAGTGTGTGTAGTATGAGTGTGTGTAGTATAAGTGTGTGTAGTATAAGTGTGTGTAGTATGAGTGTGTGAAGTATGAGTTTGTGAAGTATGCGTGTGTGTAGTCTGAGTGTGTGTAGTATGCGTGTGTGTATTATGATTGTGTGTAGTATGCGTGTGTGTAGTATGAGTGTGTGTAGTATGAGTGTGTGAGTGTGTGTAGTAAGAGTGTGTGTAGTATGCGTGTGTGTAGTATGAGTGTGTGTTGTGTGTAGTATGAGTGTGTGTAGTATGAGTGTGTGTAGTATAAGTGTGTGTAATATGAGTGTTTGTAGTATAAGTGTGTGTAGTATGAGTGTGTGTAGTATGAGTGTGTGAAGTATGAGTTCGTGTAGTATGCGTGTGTGTAGTCTGAGTGTGTGTAGTATGCATGTGTGTAGTATGAGTGTGTGTAGTATGAGTGTGTGTAGTATGCGTGTGTGTAGTATGAGTGTGTGTAGTATGAGTGTGTGTAGTATGCGTGTGTGTAGTATGCGTGTGTGTAGTATGCGTGTGTGTATTATGATTGTGTGTAGTATGCGTGTGTAGTATAAGTGTGTGTAGTATGAGTGTGTGTAGTATGAGTGTGTGTAGTATAAGTGTGTGTAGTATGAGTGTGTAGTATGAGTGTGTGTAGTATGTGTGTGTATAGTATGTGTGTGTGTAGTATGAGTGTGTGTAGTATGCGTGTGTAGTATGCGTGTGTGTAGTGTGTGTGTAGTATGAGTGTGTATAGTATGAGTGTGTGTAGTATGAGTGTGTGTAGTGTGAGTGTGTGTAGTATGAGTGTGTGTAGTATGAGTGTGTGTAGTATGAGTGTGTGTAGTATGCGTGTGTAATATGAGTGTGTGTAGTGTGTGTGTAGTATGAGTGTGTATAGTATGAGTGTGTGTAGTATGAGTGTGTGTAGTATGAGTGTGTGTAGTATGAGTGTGTGTAGTGTGAGTGTGTGTAGTATGAGTGTGTGTAGTGTGAGTGTGTGTAGTATGAGTGTGTGTAGTATGAGTGTGTGTAGTATTAGTGTGTGTAGTATGAGTGTGTGTAGTATGAGTGTGTGTAGTATGAGTGTGTGAAGTATGAGTGTGTGTAGTATGAGTGTGTGTAGTATGTGTGTTTGTAGTATGTGTGTTTAGTATGAGTGTGTGTAGTATGAGTGTGTATACTATGAGTGTGTGTAGTATGAGTGTGTGTAGTGTGAGTGTGTGTAGTATTAGTGTGTGTAGTATGAGTGTGTGTAGTATGAGTGTGTGTAGTATGCGTGTGTGTAGTATGAGTGTGTGTAGTATGAGTGTGTGTAGTATGCGTGTGTGTAGTATGCGTGTGTGTAGTATGCGTGTGTGTATTATGATTGTGTGTAGTATGCGTGTGTAGTATAAGTGTGTGTAGTATGAGTGTGTGTAGTATGAGTGTGTGTAGTATAAGTGTGTGTAGTATGAGTGTGTAGTATGAGTGTGTGTAGTATGTGTGTGTATAGTATGTGTGTGTGTAGTATGAGTGTGTGTAGTATGCGTGTGTAGTATGCGTGTGTAATATGAGTGTGTGTAGTGTGTGTGTAGTATGAGTGTGTATAGTATGAGTGTGTGTAGTATGAGTGTGTGTAGTGTGAGTGTGTGTAGTATAAGTGTGTGTAGTATTAGTGTGTGTAGTATGAGTGTGTGAAGTATGAGTGTGTGTAGTATGAGTGTGTGAAGTATGAGTGTGTGTAGTATGAGTGTGTGTAGTATGTGTGTTTGTAGTATGTGTTTAGTATGAGTGTGTGTAGTATGAGTGTGTATAGTATGAGTGTGTGTAGTATGAGTGTGTGTAGTGTGAGTGTGTGGAGTATAAGTGTGTGTAGTATGAGTGTGTGAAGTATGAGTGTGTGTAGTATGAGTGTGTGAAGTATGTGTGTGTAGTATGAGTGTGTGTAGTATGAGTGTGTGTAGTTATGAATGTAATCTGGACGTACTACATTAGCCATGATGTCATCATCATGTGATCTACGAGTGTCAGTTGCGTCGCTTCACTGTCATTCATAAATCCTCTCCTGTGGCCTCATGGGATAGTAAAGTGTCCATCATAAACACACTTCAGAATCTCACTGGAAGTAGTCGATCATCCGGGGACTTTTTACCTGTTCTTTTATGAGTGAATTCAGACACACTTCTTTTGTCACATACTGTATTTCACCTCATATATAGCAGTGAAGTGTGTGATGTCAGATGCAGCCGCCGTCTTAAAGGAAAGTGAACAGAACTCAGTTTTGTAAAAGACATGTGACGCTCTAGTGGAGAAGTGTGGAAGTGCAGTTAAAGAGAGTGACTTTCCTACAGTAAATAATATTATATAGTAATATAATATAATATTATATTATATAATATAATACAATATAATTTACTATAATATAATATAGTGGAAAGTTTAGCTAGGTCAAGCATCACTCATATTTTCTACACATTTTAGTCCAGTTTAGTAAGGTATATTAGATTATGTTACATGTTTACTTAAATCATAATAATGAATAAAGTGTGTGAAAGGTTTGATATTGTGTAGTTTGTGATCCTCCATCAGCAGCTGCAGTTTCTCTCAGCTGTATCAGTGCAGTCACTGTGACGTCTGACTGACAGAGGTTTTTGTACGACTCTTTATCACTGTGTGAACACCCAGCTACTGTGTACACTCTGACAGTAATAATCTCCTGTATCTTCAGTCTGGACTCCACTGATGGTCAGAGTAAAATCACTGCCAGATCCACTGCCACTGAATCTAGAGTGAGTTCCAGTATTACGGGTTGATGTCTGATATATGAGGAGTTTAGGAGCTTCTCCAGGTTTCTGTGAGTACCAGTGTAAATAATATTGATTACCACTCCACACTGGCACACTACTGCTGGTTTTACAGTTTATTCTGACTTCTTCTCCTGGTTGAACTGCTGATATTGATGGACTCTGAGTTACAGTGATCTGTCCTCTACACTCTGAAAGAAAACACAAACAAAAATGAGAAGTATATATATGATGCTATACAGTAAATGATAATATATATATATTTCACATTTTAAGATAATTAATAATCATTATAAAAACTGTATTACACAGACCTTTAATAAACAGTGCAATGGTCCAGATGAAGATGTTGATTGTGTTCATAGTTGTAGTTTAGTCTTGTGTGATGATGAAGAGTGTGTGTGTTCTGCTCTCAGTCATGAAGTGTTAAACTCACAGCACTATAAACACTCTCAGAGCACTGAAGCATGTGCTGACAATGCAAAGAAGTGGGCAGGATTTACAACAGCTTGTGCTGAGAACAAACTCATATACACTATAGTTACACAATCATGACTTTATTTAGTATGTTTATTGTGACTCCTGAGACACTGAGGATGTGCAGATGAACGTCCATCTCTGTGTCCATATTCAGTCATGTGACCATCATCACTGCTACACTTCCACTAGATCAGTTGTTCTCAAACTTTTTACACCAAGTACCACCTCAGAAAATATTTGGCTCTCCAAGTACCACCATAATGACCAATATGAAAATACATAGCATAGTAGGCCTAACTATTCAGCTAGTTATGCACAGCTCAAAAACGAGGCAGTTTTATTTCTAATAAGAATATTTATTATTGTCAGCTACTTTAAACATTGTAAAAACACAGTTTGAATATTGACACTGCACTGTGCTGCTTCAACCTGGTCTCACAGAATTCCCTGAAATGAACACGGCCCCTTAAAATCTGGCATCAAAATCTGTGGCAGTTTCACGGAATCGCCGAAAATCCCGTGATGTGCCCACGGAAGTAATGCCTATGTAAGTCAGTGACCGGCAGCATCCGTGGTCCACACACGGATTCACTGTTTCAACACCTGCGCTTCCCAATTGACGTTGTTTTATAATTTGGAAACATCTCGCTTTATTCTGGGTTTACTTTAAAAAAAAATCACGTTAAATATTTATTTTTAAAGTGATTTTAACTTGATATTGCACTGTTCTGTCGTTGTTTGATCGCTTTTTATTTTACTTATTTTATTGTAATGTTATTATTTCGGTCTTATTGCCAGGGAAGCTGGATTGCTTTGCTGTTTATTGATATTTTTAAAATTATATTTTATCAGTATGAAATCGCGCTGAAGAAGTCTCGTTCCGAACACATTGCGATATTTGGCATCAGTTCACGTGTGGCAGATGTTGGTAAGTAGTCGTAAATACAAAATACGCTGTCCTAATAATGTTTGATATAATGTATTTTCTGTTTGTTGATATTAATCAGATTAGCTCTCTCACGTTCAGTCACTGCATTATATCTGTCATCTCCACGGAGGCTTTGCGTTTCATTGCTTTCTAATTCAAAACAGGGTGATTAAACACTGTATGTCACGTGACGTGCTATAGGCCTATAACTTCAATCAGTTAATCATATTCATATCAGGTTTAAAGTAGTACAATTAGTTCCAAAGTTGTATTTGTTGTAGAAGCACAGTAAAAACAACACTTGCTTTTACCACAGTAACATTAGTTTTAATGTGATAAGTGTAGTAAAAAGACAGTAATCACAAAACTTACCATGCTTTTACCACACTATTGGTAGTTTTAATGTGATACGTATTGTAAATGTACAGTAACCACAACACTTGGCATGCTTTTAATGCTTAATAATGTAACATCCAATATTTGTAAGGGAAATCAGTACTTTTTCCTTTAAATAATCCTATATATTATACATAATGATATTTTCTTTTCTCTTTTTTCATCTGAAAAGACCAAAGAGGCCTTTCGGACTCAGTCAGCTCATTTCTGTTTGAGGACAAGTAAACCGAGGAGAGGACATACGTATGTGTTGGTTTTAACCCTAAAACATTTTATCAAGCATTTGTTGTTTCTTAAACCTTTTCTCACAAAACCCATAGCCCAATCAGTACCAACATAGTCTCAAAGTCTTAATAATTCACAAGATTTAACAGGTTATACGATACTCGTACATATTTGTATACTCGTACATAATCCTGCAGCTTTTACTCCGACTCCTGTCATTGGCTACTGACTCAATTCCTGTACATATTTATCACAGTATTTGTAAATCAGTTGCGCCTCTTCTTGGAAAATAGTCGGATGTCCCACACACTGTCAGAAAGTTTATATTAATTGGATTGTATTCATTAAAATTATTACAAATTGGACCCTGTGTGTTCCAGTGACACATGATGTCTCTCCACACCTCATAACCTTCCTCTGTTCACAAGAGTGGAAAAGCTCATCTGACTTGTCACGTGACATCAGATACTTGATTATTTTGTCATAATCAGATCAGTTACACTGCTGATAACTGAAATATTTTCATAATGTCTATTTTTCCCACTTTTTCCACATGCATGAAGTTCATAAGTTCTCATAATCAGCTCATATATGAGACTAGATTAAACAACAAGCATCTGATATGTTCATAATTATTGATTAATGTTAATAATATCCATTATCAAAGAGGTCAAAGGTCACCTCAGAGGTCACAGCTCATCACATATATTTCTTTAAACAGTGTTATATCAGAAAGCATTTAGTCAAATCTGAATGAGTGAGTGTTGAGAAGAGCTGAGGATCTTCTAATATCAGTGTGTTGAAGTGTTGTTTCTCTCTCTCTGCTGGAGTGTGTGTTCACTCGAGTGGAATAGAGGTTTTTGTACGAGTGTTTCATTAGATTGTATCACTGTGGTGGACATTCGGTGGAGGAGCTAAACTGGTGATCGGTAAGTCTGTCTATTTAATCACCTAATAAAAAAATACTATTTAGATTTCAGAAAGTGTTTTACAGTTGAAACAAGAACAACATTTTTTAATAATAATGATTATTAGATATTGTGGCGACCCTTTACTTAAAGCCTTTATGTATAATGCATTATAAAGGTTTCAATAATGTAGATTATAATGCCTTATATCTTTGCATAAATAATTCTAACCAAAGTTAAAATGCATTAAAATATTTGCAAATTCTTTGTTACATCTTAAGTGGTTGTTTATCATGTGTTTTAGTGTATTATAATTTTTGGAAGGTGTAACAGTGAATAGATAATATTATAATGTGTTATAAGTGCAGTTACAATTATTCATGTGATCATACATGCATTATAATGTGTAAAACAATATAGAATTAATGCATTAAAATACTTTTATAATACAATATGTATAAAGGCTTTAATTAATGTGTTACTGATATTTTTGTATAATTATTTAATCTAAAAAAAATGATATTATAAGAATAGCATTATTCCTTTAAAAAACAAAACAAAAACAAAACATTTAAATAAAATTCTAAATATATTTCCATAATGTGTCTCACTATGAATTTAATCAGTTTATTAAATGTTTGTTTTCCCTTCATTTATTTCTACACTGAGTTCATATTTAGTTCATCTTTTATTGTAGAAATCATACATGTAAAAAAGAGATTTGACATCAGAATGTAAATGTTGCTACTTTCTGTAGTTCAGTCAATGATACTGAATCTCTTTTGCTCATGTTGTGCTTATAATTCAGTGCTTTATAATATAAGCAAAATATATGTGTGAATCAAATGTGTTTTAATTCTGTTTGAAACGGACTTATGTTTTGAGTTGAATATCTCACTTAAGTAAAAATTCACTTTATTTTGGGATATAAAAAGTGTTAAAATTAAAGCATTCTGTGTATTACAATGTTTAGTTTGATTTCTGAGGTTTAATATAAATGTATATAGTGATTGTGTAGTTTGTATATTGTATATATACAATATATATATACTCTCCTGAAGATGAGCCGTATCTGAGTGTCCTGTGTCAGGCAGGATTCACATGAGTCTAGTGCTGCAGCTGTAGAGCTTTACAACTCAATACTGAAAGAGTGTGTGTGTGTGTGTGTGTGTGTGTGTGATAATCAGACCCCCCCACCCCCCAAAAAAACCTCTTCGGATCTGCACGATTCACATAAGTCACCCAAACTGACGTGAAAAAAGCGGGAGGCGCCGAAAAGCGCCCTGTTTGCATCCCTGAAGCAGTACCCAAGGGAAGTGCATTCCACCTTATATATATATATATATATATATATATATATATATATATATATATATATATATATATATATAAAGAAGATACCGTTTATCTAAAGTTATTTAGTTAATTGTTCTGCATATTTGCATGCAATTGCAATTTTTTTTTTTTTTTTTTTTTTACCAAAAGCAGTTCCCTTTCGAGGGAACTCGCGATGCGTCGATGACGCTTTGGGAACGCCTTCACGTGATTACCTCTGAAGCACGTATGTCAATTAGTCCAATGGAATGAATGAACGCCACGGGCGGGTGACGTCATGACCAGGAAAGGATATAAGCACATCCAGTGCGTTACTCGCGTTAGCTTTTGTGCCTCAGCAAAGCGCTCTGTGTCAAAACTGTCTGTGAATATTTATTGTTGTCTGTCTGATATATATACACACTATGGAAACATTTGCACAAACTCTGTGTTCTCCCTGCTCGCGTTATTTAACGAGTAGGGACACACACGAGCTTTGTGTGATGTATCTGGGAGTGGAGCATGCGGTATGCCTTGGTTGATTGCCAACATTGTGAGAAGCTTTCGCATCGCATGCTTCGCTCCCCGCCTGTCACTTTTCGAGGGAAGTGGCCAGGCTCACTATTCTCAGGGTGCAGGACCCGCGTCTGCCGAGGCGGCGCGGAGAATGCATTCCTGTGGATAGCATATAGGATCTCGAGGGATCCATGGCTCTCTCTCCGGTCTCGGAAGCCCGCGCGGCGGTCTCTTCCGCCCGGGGGGAGAGATCAATGCTTCAGTGCTCTTCCTCCGAGGAGGTAGTGCTGGGCATTGAAAGTAACAAAGAAACACGATCATGGGGGAAGTGGATTTGCCATCTCTTTCCCCAGCGTATGAGAAATATATATACACATATATAATAGTTTATATATTATATATAAAAATAAATAAATATATATATACATATTTATTTAAAAAAATAATAATAATAAAGCTGGTGGAGGTGCTGCTTACCAAGGCTGTAGATAAATTAAATATTTAATGGCCAGCAGAAATAAAGGGGAGCTCGTCCTAAAAATAAAGAACGAGTTTCCTTCCCTCTATTTTCACCTCTATCACGGGGCCTTCCATTTTTTCCCAATATGCACAGCGAGCTGTCTAGATTATGGAAAAAAGCCTTACTCATCTTGTCTTTTAGCCCCCAAGTTCATGTATATTCAGATATTAAGGGCTTAAGAGAGAATGGCTATGGGGCAGTACCCCGGGTAGAACAGACGCTTACTAGCTATCTGTTTCCCGGTTTAGTATCGTCCCTGAAGGCTTCGACTTCTCTCACTAAACCATTAAAAAATATATATATATTTTTAATCTAGTGGGAAAAGCATTTTCGGCAGTGGGTCTAGCAGGAAGCTGCTTGCACAATATAGCAGTGCTACAAGCATATCAGGATGACCTGCTGGGGTATTTGGACAGAAGTGAGGGAGTTGGCCTGATGGGGTTTGAGAACTTCGTTTTTCTCTCTGTGAGACACCTCGGGCTCAATTTGATGGAAATCATGGAGAAAGATACAAGAGAATCTCTCCCTCGCTATGTCCAACCCCCTGGGGCTGCTGGGCGTGAGCAGCTCCAGCCGTCTTGTTTCTCATACGCAACACAGCAGCCAATGCCTTCAAAGCAGAAGCCGGATCCGAGGACTGTTCTTCACGCTGAGAAGGCTTCGGCTCAAAAGAAAAGGTCTGGCGCCACCGGCGTCAGACCGGTGAGGGCAGCCCCAACCGGGGTGGAACGGTGTACACCTCATTATACGGTGCCCTTTCCATCTCGGTGCCCTCAGGGGACCGTTCTGCCAACCCCGCCACCATTGGTGCTTTTACAACCAAAAAAACCAAAGTACATGACTTTGATGTGAAATTTAGAAATGTGTACCATTGGTGCTTCGGGGCGCAGCGGTCTCCAGCGAGCTTCTGGCGCAGCGTCAACTCGACATTGCGTCGGACTCGCGCCCTCTGAGGGGGGTTCGAAAACAGTCAGTTCGGGTGGTTCCTGCCAGTATGCTTCAGGTCCTTGAACTGGCTGTCTTTATTACACCAGAGGCCAGCCTCGAGGGGCTGGTTCCCTTGGTAGATTTTCTGGCAGCGCGGAAGCTACTGCCAAATATATCTCTATGGGTCCTGCAGTTAGTAGTAAGAGGCAGATTTGGTTCTCGTCCTCCAGGCTACAACGGGGTGTTGCTCACGTTAGTGCATTCCGAGCAGGCTCTGATAATGGAGCAAGAGGTAAAGGCCCTGTTAGCAAAGAAAGCTATAGAGCAGGTGTACTCATCCGACATTGCGTCAGGTCTTTACAGTCATTATCTCATTGTTCCAAAAAAGGATGGAGAGCTGCGTCACATACTAGATCTTCGTCTGTTGGAGTGTTCGGTGCTGGAACTCAAGTCCAAAATGCTGACACTCAAACAGATCGTGACTCAAATCAGTTCCGAGGAGTGGTTTATCACGATAGATCTAAAAGACGCATACTTCCTTTCGGTCTAGCTCTATCACCCCGCACATTCACAAAGCGTGTAGATGCAGCTCTGGCCCCGCCAGGCTGCAGTGCAAATGCATTCTGAATTGCATAGATGACTGGCTGATTCTAGCGGAATCAGAACAGTTAGCGGTTCGGCACCGAGGTGTCGTTCTCGCTCATATGCAGATGTTGGGGTTGAGGCTCAATGCCAAGAAGAGTGTGCTTTCTCCAGTACAGAGAACCACTTTCCTTGGTGTGGTATGGGATTCAGTGACGATGCGGGCCACTCTGTCGCCCGTTCGTGTAGCTGCTATCCTAGCAGCCACAAAAGAGCTGAGGCTAGGCCAGTCACGCACTGTAAAACAGTTTGAGAGAATGTTGGGTCTTGTGGCAGCAGCGTCCAACGGGATACCTTTTGGCCTGCTGTACATGAGACCTTTACAGTGGTGGCTCAGGACCAGAGGGTTCTCCCCGAGGGGAAACCCACTTCGTATGATCAAGATCACGCGGCGGTGTCTCCGCGCCTTGGTTATATGGAGGAAACACTGGTTCTTAACCCAGGGTCCGGTGTTGGGAGCTCTTTGCCATCGAGTTGTGATCTCGACAGATGCTTCCCTCACCGGCTGGGGAGCGGTATTGGAAGGCCGCTCAGCTCAGGGTTTGTGGAGGAGTCATCATCTCTCTTGGCACATGAATTGCCTGGAGATGATGGTCGTCTTCAATGCTTTGAGACATCTCCTCCCAGACCTGAGGGGCCATCATGTGTTGTTCTGGAACAGTGACTGTTAGGCCTCAGGGCAGCAGCGGCCAATGTGATACCCTTTGACCTGCTGTACGTGAGACCTTTACAGAGTTGGCTCAGGACCAGAGGGTTCTCCCTGAGGGGAAACCCACTCCTTACGTTCAAGATCACGCGGCAGTATCCCCGCGCCTTGGTTATATGGAGGAAACTCTGGTTCTTGACCCACAGACAACACGTTGGTGGCCTCTTATTTTGGTCCCTCAGGAAATTACGCTGTCTGAGGGCAGTGTATATTCCAGGGGGGGGCCAGAATATTGGAGCAGACACCCTGTCGAGGCAGGGGCTGAGGCCAGGGGACTCCACCCCGAGGCGGTGGAGCAAATATGGGAGTTTTACGGCCAGGCAGAAGTGGATTTGTTCTCGTCTCAGCATACGACGCACTGTCCACTCTGGTTATCCCTCACTCAACCAGTCCCCTCGGGGCTGGATGCTATGGTGCAGACGTAGCCGAGGCTACGTCTGTACGCATTCCCCCTGTTGCTCTGCTCCCAGGAGTTCTGGAGTGAATCCGCCAGGATGGAATAAGCCTATTTAGTAGCACCACCCTGGCCGAGCTGTATTTGGTTTGCAAATGGTCTATTTAGTACACCACATTGAGTAGCCCGGACAAGTTGAATCTACTTAAAAAATGTGAGCAAACTGGTTGCCCTAAAATAATTAAGTAATGGTAACTTAAAAAATTTAAGTTAATTTAACTTAAAATGTTTTGTAATATCAATTACTTTGCAGTTATTACACATAGTATATTTAAGTTCAATGTACTAGCCCGTATACTTAAAAAAATGGAGCAAACTGGTTGCCCTAAAAAAATTAAGTAATGTGTACTTGATAACTTGAGTAAAATTTTAAAAAAGCAAGCAAACAACATAACATTTTTCACCTCTTTTTATTTCAATTGAAATCTTTTCATTTTAAAATACAAAACACAGGGAAGAAACATCATTTCTTGTAATTAATAACAGGATTTTTATTTCTGGGTGAACTAATCCTTTAAACTGCAGTAAAAAATATTTCACTTTTGAAGACAAATATTTTCAGTTTTTCATATCATTAACCAGTATTACAGATATTGAAAAACTTTAAAAAATACTGAAAATAAAAGTCTAGGAGATACTGATTAAATTATTCTGAAAATTAGTAGCAGACAGCTGGTCTGCATTAATGGTACTATTAATAACTTACAGAGCAGGTCTTAAAGAATGCAGAAGGGTCATCCCCCAAAATGACCGGCAGTCCACGAAGGCAAAGGGACCTAACATCTGTTGGCTCGGTGGTCTGGAAGATATTGGAGATATTGAAGTTTGTTAGGGATGCTCACATGTATGAACAAAATTACTGAGCTTCCCCCACATGTGTCAGATTTTAGGAAGTAAAGAATAGGGCAAGACAAGATGACAAACAGGAAAGGAGAGAGGAGAGAAAAGGGGTAAAGGAAAAAAGATGAAACAAGAAAAGTGGAAGAGTATAGTGGAGAGGAAAGGAGAGAAAAAACATTTTAGTTAAAAAATTTTAAGAGTTTTAAGAATGTAAAGAAAAAGAAGTCCAGAGGAAAGAGGAGAGACAAGAAAATAATAAATAGAAGAGATGAGAAGGAGAGAAATTACAAAAAGAGTGGGTAGACTGATGTAGACAAGTAAACGCACCTTTGTCTGACGTAAAAGCTCAGCCAAAAGCTGGCCGGCGAGGCCTTTCTTCTTCCTGAAGATTTCCATCAGATTTGGAGAGTAATGATCAAGTGCATCAAAGAAGTTCTCACTGAGATTTTTCCCCACCACTCGGTTGAACTCATAATAAACCTAAAAGGTCAGATAAAACATAGCAAACCATATTGGCTTACCGTCACATCTATGACCACAATGCTACATGATTTCAGTTACAGTTTATGACCTAAGTGGTCATAAATACCCATTTTCATTTATACATATATGTTTATTAGTTACATTTAGTTATTTATGCATATAAGTTAAAAAACAAAAACTTACCTGGCTTTCTGTAAACAGAGATGGCCATCGAAGAACCATCTTGCTGATGTCAGGCTGATGTTTGGCTGTTGATCAGATGATTTGGTGTGAAATTGGGATAAGTGAATTTTTAAAATAAAAAAATAAAAAAGCGCCTATTTTTTGGGGGGTTTATTTCAGCTCAGACAACATATACTTAAATGTTTATCACTTTTAGCACTGTTTTATGAAACTGCAAAGGGTTTCCTGTAAAATGACACCAAAATTGTCTATTTTGAAAAAAATATGTGGAAATGGGAGGCTTTTCAATTTGGGTAGGTAAATCCAGGCGGAAATCCCCCAAAATAGTCAAGGATTGTAAGAGGTTAAGGCATTGAATGATTTAAATGTAGACAATCCTAATGCAAACAATGAAATGGCTCAGTTCTAGCATGTTTGAGTCTATAATGTTTAAATAACTGTGATCTTTTTTCACAGTTAACGACAATACTTACACTTCCAAAGCATTTCTTTCTGTCATCTGCAACACAATAAACAAGATAGTTTATCGTTAGAGGGCATCCATCCATTTAATCAGCGACAACTTATTCCATTTAAAACAATGGCTGTATTAAAATGCAAGTTTTTTCTAACTTTAGCTTAAATTCACTCACCAGATTTAGTAAACTGTGGTCATCACGTCTCACTTCACTGGAAAGTGTTGTATCTGTGTCGAACATGCAGGGGTTAAAATGGGACCGCCGTGCACGAGTGGGAAAACCACCTAGTTAACAGGTGAATATGTCACGACCTGTTTAAAGCATGTTATTGCTCACAAACAGCCCCTCAATAATAAAAAAAAACACTTAAAACAATAAACGGACGAAAAAAGTCAGATTAATTCGTCAGAAGATCGAGCAGGATCTTGTTCGGTGCACGCGAGTGAGAAGGGTTTTAGCTTTTAGGGGCATATTTTTGTCCCAAACGGTTTAAAACTATGTTTTACACTACTCACAAACATCATTTTGAAGGAGAGAGAGAGAAAAAAAAACAAATGAACAGATGAAACTATGTCTGCTAAATTCGTCTGTTTCAAGTTCAAGCGGGACCAGTGAAAAAAACTCCAAAATTACTTAAAACAACGTTTTCACTACTCACAAACAAAAATCGTTGAAAAATAGAAATAATAAGACTGGCTAAAACATTTGCTTTTAAGTACTTACGAACAGCTCTACGAGAGAAAATGGCGTTGCTTGCCTGACTAGTTGCAACAGCTAACTGTGTGTGCGTGCGTCACGTGTGTGGGGGGAAGGGGCGTGGTCAGTACACAAACTTTACAATTTTAATCCATTAAACTTAGTTTTCCACACAAATTTAAATATGTCTACAAAAGTAGTAGAATTCACTTACATTTTTATAGTAATACATTCAAAATTAAATAATTTAAGTATGCTGTAATTAAATTGTTAATTAGATATAAAATCTGGGCTAACAGTGTAAGACTTTGAATATTAAAGTGCAAAATAAGACCTGGCCACTCTTGTGGGTTTGCTACTGTTACAATTTTAAACCGTATAAGGGTAAAAACATGCCAGGCAGACATTGATGTTAGCAACACAGCTACAACTAATAAAATTGATAATGGGTGTGTTTTGTAGTCTGTGAATAATCAAGAATTGACAATAGTCAATCATATTGGCGGCACCATGAGCCCCCAAATAAAATTCTGGCTTGGGCCCCATAAAGGCTTGGGCCGGCTCTGAGCATGGTAGTGCAAATAAGTTTCATCTGTAAAAAATTGCAAATTGTCAAATAATAAATAAAGGCATATTTCAAGTAAACTTAGACTTCAAGAGGAATTCACAAATTGACAAAAGTAGTGCATATAAGCTGCCTCTTCAGTACTGCTGTTTAAGCAATAGGCACTTTTCAAGAGGCCTTAACTCAAGGCTACCTATATAAAACCCATTTTTAAACTCTTGGTACAAAAATATTGGAACTACTCAGGGTAACATTTCACACTATAAAAACATGTCCCCAAAATACAGTACCGATTGGCCAAAACTATTTTTTTTTAAACTCACAATTGCACGTCAATTGAAACTTTTTATATCTCAATATCGCTAATCTTCCTTAAGGACTTGGGTATATAAAACCTGACCCTGCATGCCCTCAACAGGTGTGTGTGTGTGTGTGTGTGTCAAATCAGTTATGTTGATGGTGCTGAGTGGCACTGCATTGGGTGGTTTGTTATCAGCTGACAAGGTGGGTGGTGTTAGATTTTGCTGTATTTGGCCGAGCAGTGGTTTGGGTGGGTCGCCAATGTATTAGATTTCTCCAATACATAAAATAAGTAAGCTTGACCAGAGTTCTTGTGGGGAGAAGAATTTATTGAAGGTTTGTAGTGTAGCAGTCCTTCAGCAGCGATGTCCGCATGTCGCCCTTCAACAATCTTAACCCAAACTTTATACATGAGAACAAATGGGCTACAAACAATAGAAACCTGTTAGGACCTCCCACAGGAGATCGATCTAACCTGCTAATCTACTCTGAGCAATGCTGTTTCTTTGTCATTTACACCAATCAGTTTCTATGGGCCATACATCTGTATGGGCCATTTGGTTCACACCTTTACAGACACAGATAGAGTTATACATCATACATCATATTGTGTCCTTGAGTGGAGCCGTCCTGTCACGGCCAACACTCTTTACCATTCCAGCACTATTCCCTATTAGATGAAAAGTTTTTTTTGTGTGTGTGTGTGTTGTACTGTGTAGTAATGGATGAATAAAATGTGCCAATGTATCCATTGGTTGTGTCTTTTGTGTTCATCATGTGGAAAGGTTTGTGATGGCGAAGCACAAGCAACATAACTCACCAGTTTTGGAAATGTTGTTTTGAATGCACTGCACCAGTGTGTGAGACTATGTTGTAGTGTGTGTGTGTTTGTGAGGGCGTGTGTGTGATGTCTGAGGGCAAGGTTTGGCTTTTCAGCAAGAGTGAATGGTTTTGAGTGTAGAGCTTCATTTTGACCTGAAAACATGATGTTTGGGGAACTGGGTGAGACGTTCTGGATTTGTGTTTACAGTTTTGAGAATACGAGGCAGTTTCAAGAAATGTGTTTAAGCAAACGAGAAAAACTGTAAGAACATTAGTAAATAAGGAAGGCACAACTCAATGTAGTTTTTATGACTGTTCATTAGTTACTTCTTAGTTATTTTTCTTGAACCTTAATTAGTAGATCATTAATAGGCCTAGTAGTTCTTCAGGAGATATGACAGAATTCATTAGTTATTGATGAACTAACTGTTACCTCTTATCCTTCGCCAGTGCGTCGGCGCACTCAAGCGTTTTTTTTTTTTTTTTTTTTTTTTAGTTCAAATTTACTATCAGATTTAATGTTATACCTTGACAAACTATACATCATTAAAAAGATATAAGACTCAAGATTCAGTATTTGAACACTATTGTATTCTGAGAAACTTATAGTGACAGTTATGTCTTAATTTGTGTCAGGAGTTATGAAATGAAAAAATGAGTCGATTAATATGAATTATGAGCGTCAGCTGGTCCATTCATAAAAACACTCCGTGCTGTCGTCATGACAGCGATTCACAAAACAACGTCCCTCAGGGCTTTAGCTCAAAAATGTGCAGACTTGGAGAAATATTGATATATTCTCATAGATTCACATCATATTTCTATAGACAGGAATAATATGTATTGAATTTATACCCAAATGCGTCGATGTAATCATTATGATCGCTTCTTACTGAGATGTGCTTTGTTTTCAATTCATACCAATAGCCTGAGGGCGCTATATGCACAATAATAGTCCATATATGGATCATGAAGAAGACCCATAGTCATGTGACATTCCAGCACGTCACCTCGATACAGAAAGTAGCTGACAGAGATCGCTGTAACATGCAGATAAAGGTGTTTTGAAGACAATAAACATGATTGCAATGATATTTGAGTTACCTGTGTTCTTCAAGCCATGCCAGGTATTTCATAATAATAGATTATATTTATAATGTAATGCTAATCGATATAGATTTCATCATCGTGCAGAACACTATAAATAATACATTTTCTGTCGGATTTTTTTTTTTTATCTGAAGCCAAATTAGATCACAGAAGATTATTTAAAACACTCGACTTGCGTTATAAAGTAAGTTTGGAGCACAAACATGGTTTTAATCTCATAAATGGCCGTGTATTGATGGTGTGCTAAGCTAACATGCTAGCTAGCCCAGGAGCACCTGCCACCAGCAGTTATTGTTTTATGATTTTTTTTCTAAATAGGAATGCTTACTGAAATGTTTCAGTGCATTTGATACCAGTTTCAAATATTTAGTGAGAACTTTGATAAAATAAATTAGGGTTTGAAACCCTATGAATAGCCTGTGAATAGCCAGTCGTTAGTAGCTATAATCAGGGTTCGTACAGACTCTGTCAAATGAAATTCCAGGACTTTCAAGGACTACTTTTTTGGATTTCAAGGACTTCAATCAGCACTTATCAAACAATATCTTTATTATTATTTTTATTCATTTCATTAAATTTTTTCAGTCAAATTAAATATATATATATGGTATCTGATGTTTCACTTCATAGAAGTCAATCCATTGACCAGCGCTGTCAGGCATGGGAAATCCCCTTAACCATTGAAAGGATATTGAAACTGATTTTTTTTCCATTAATATATTTTGACCTGAAGAATGAAAGTTGTATTATATACTTATCATATACTTAATATCATGCTCATAGCCATGAGAAATAGCTCTATATCTCAGACGGGCTGCAGCGTTGATTTAGCGTGAAACAGTTGCATTTTGTCAACAACAACAAAAAGAAAAATCCCAATATTTAGAATTAGCGATGCACCGATAACACTTTTTGCAGAACGAGATACCGATACCGTAACCGATCCCTGAATTTTCACTGCATTTGTAATTTTTAAATGTATTAAACCAAAAGAATATAAATCATATTAGTTGGCTTAATTTGTTCATCAAATATATATTTCTTTCAATTATTTGCATGCTTAATTAAGCCTGCTAAAATGCATTGTATGAGCTTCTGTTACTGTACATTCTATTGCTTTATCATATTTTATCTTTCATTGAATAGCACAGAACATATTTAGACTAGAACCGCTCCAGAAGGGTCAGTGCTGAGGATTGGGTCAGTGCTGAGGATTGGGTCAGTGCTGAGGATTGGGTCAGTGCTGAGGATTGGGTCAGTGCTGAGGATTGGGTTAGTGCTGAGGATTGGGTCAGTGCTTTGGGTCAGTGCTGAGGATTGGGTCAGTGCTGAGGATTGGGTCAGTGCTGAGGATTGGGTCAATGCTGAGGATTGGGTCAATGCTGAGGATTGGGTCAGTGCTGAGGATTGGGTCAGTGCTGAGGATTGGGTTAGTGCTGAGGATTGGGTCAGTGCTTTGGGTCAGTGCTGAGGATTGGGTCAGTGCTGAGGATTGGGTCAATGCTGAGGATTGGGTCAGTGCTGAGGATTGGGTCAGTGCTGAGGATTGGGTCAGTGCTGAGGATTGGGTTAGTGCTGAGGATTGGGTCAGTGCTGAGGATTGGGTCAGTGCTGAGGATTGGGTCAGTGCTGAGGATTGGGTTAGTGCTGAGGATTGGGTCAGTGCTGAGGATTGGGTCAGTGCTGAGGATTGGGTTAGTGCTAAGGATTGGGTCAGTGCTGAGGATTGGGTCAGTGCTGAGGATTGGGTCAGTGCTGAGGATTGGGTCAGTGCTGAGGATTGGGTTAGTGCTAAGGATTGGGTCAGTGCTGAGGATTGGGTCAGTGCTGAGGATTGGGTTAGTGCTGAGGATTGGTTCGGTGGTACAAATGTTTAGACACCAGTGAAATATCAATTATTTAATCCAATTTTGATACTACAACAAAAACTGCCAGCCTAATTAATGTGAATTTAAAACATTATTAAAGGTAAGCAGTTAGCAACAAAATAAGAACGAATAATCAACTTACAAATAAATACAATAGAACAAAGAAAGGCTACAAATGAAATAAACTGTTTTTATAGTTTTTCGGGTAGATCTAACAGCTACAGAAATTTGAATAAAGTAATCAAATGTGAAAAAATTGCATATTCATCACTGGATAAATTAAATATAGATGGATCTTTTTGTAAAGTTGAAAAGGGTCAAGTTATTTAGTCAAGAGCAGTGAGTAATTTATTTGTCCATTGTTTGATTAAAGCTGCCGTCGGCAACATTTTTTTGATCATATTCAGTGAAATCGACACTATAATCCGACAGAACAACATAAATAAAGTGGTTTTAAAAAAAAACCCTGAGCTTCTTACTCCACCTGGAGCGTGTTATTTGTTTTGTAAAAATCCACCGCTCCCGGATCATCGGGTCCAATCAGCACAGGGGGGTGTGAGATCTGACTGTCAATCACAGGTCGTGCACACGCCCCCCTCGCGCACGTTACAATCACATGCACACGCCTGAAGTTCGCGCAGTAATGAAGAGTGATGGCGGAAAAGATTCCAATTCCTCGGTTAACCTCAAGAGCTAGGAGGTCAAAAACAACACAGGAAAAGAGAACACCTGCTGAAAAGAAAGAAGTAAAGAAAGAAAGCGACCGTGCCCGTAATAAAACCAGGATCAACATCGGATCGGCATTTGAAAGGTGGAGAGATTTACGTGATTTAATTGGGTTCAAGCTGGATGCAGAGCTTGCAACATTTCTTCTCGACAGGTAATTGTGCTTTATCAACCAGTTACTTTATTTCTTAGTGTTATGTTAGTAATCTAAGTATGTTTGCCCCAATGTGTTGGTATTGATAGCTAACGTTAGCACTGTGCTACTCTATCTTTCTTACGAGAGTAAGAACAGTAGTAAAGCTATACTGTTATTGTATGTGCTATCTGACTAGCTCTGTTATATAAGCAATAGAACAATGTACAATGACCATGTCTGCCGCATATACCATACAACAATAATAGCGTTTCAGACAGACGATAGTGTTTATTTACCTTTAATTGGTGGGTAATCCATTTCGTAACAATCTACCATCTGAAGCAGCTAGATCATACTAAAATCATGTCAGTTTGCATGCTTACTGACTTATGATGGATGCTGATGAGACGGGCGCATTCACAGAAAATCTGTTGCACACGCACTGACGAACACGAACTATTCGTTAATAGTGGGGGAGGGGCATGAGAGTTGTAAACATTCAAAATTTTGCCTAAGTCCACTCAATCTGCCAGACTTGCCGACTGCAGCTTTAACATTAAAACAGCAGTGGGTTTGTTAAACTGCCCTTTAAGACCGAACGCACGGACCCCATCTGAACATGCGTTCACTTGAGATATAACTGACTTTGTTTACTAGGATACTCGCCAAGATGGGTGTTTTTGCATAATTTTGTGTGAATTCGTCTGTAGCCTACAAGCGCAAGACGTGAAAGACAATTTAATTCAGTATTCACACGCAGAGAAGCTGGTTTTTGCGTTCATGGAACTTTTTTACTGCAAACGTCCAGTAATAATGTAGGGAATCACTCGTTATACATGTATCAGGTAACAGTTCATGTTTTACTTTACTTACATATACGATTTAGTTTTCATCCAAATAACACGTGCTGAGTGAACGATCAGCAATCAAGAGCATTCAACAGAACTGCGCTCGGTCGTCAGTTAAAGTTAATAATAAGCTAACGTTACATGCCTCGCTTTATTTTCTTTGCCATTGACATCCGACTGAACTACAAACCTTCCACTGATGTCTGTTTAAAGGATGTGCTCGACCAGCTCGCGCGTCTGTGCCGCTGCACGCTCAATCCACTGCGCGGTTTCCTCTGATCAGCTCGCGCACCACAGCTGTGTGTTACTGTACACACGCTGCCTAGTAGGCCTATCGGTTGTTGGTATCGGAGCATTTTTACGAGTACATGAGCTCGGTATCGGTGCATCCCTATTTTTAATAATTCAAGCACTTTTCAAGTACCTCTTCAAAAATATGGCTGTTTTCAAGGGCTTTCAAGGACTTAAATTTCAAAAAGTCAAATTCAAGTACTTCAAGCACCTTGTACGAACCCTGTATAATGCAGACAAAATAAATGCATATTTAGAGCCATAACCAGTCTGGAGGGGTGTGAATGTGTGCAGGGAGAGACTGACACTGAATCGGGCTCGTTTGCACCACAAAACAATAGAGACAATAGACTGAATAGATGACTCAGAAGATGACTAAACATCAGTTTGCATTTTAGAGTCTAATCAAAATAAAGTAATTTGACATGATCTTGAAAAACATTTAACTAAATACAGAGTTTTAGACTTATCATTTTCAGATTTTAAATATAAAATGGTCACACATATGGCTTTAGCTGCAGTGCATTTCTAGATTGCTCCAGGGCCAACTTCAATTTTATTTTCATAAAGATGTTTCATAAAAATAAATTTCTAATAACTTTACAAAACTTTGAAGCTATTTAAAAAAAATTTTTTCATTATGACAATAATTAATTCTACATTTACAATAAACTACCAGGTGTCAGCTTTCAAATGAGATCATACTTGTGCTTTTAGTGCAAAGGGTTCATGAACTGTATCTGTTTCAGTTTGGGTATGTCATTTCTGGGGATTTTTCAAAAGTAGGCTTGCAGCTTAACAACTTAACACAATCATAAACTTCTATTACATACAGATTAGTTAACACATCTTTAGTACTCTCTTAAAAATAAAGGTTCCAAAATAGGGGTCATAGAAGAACCATTTTGGTTCCCAAAAAACCTTTTAGTGAATCGTTCTAAAAATAACCATTTTTTTAGATGATTTGGCCGCTCATTCCACCTAGTGTCAGTTCAAAAATCCAAAAGTCCATTTTTTATTAACTTTGAGAAAGGTTTGTGTAAGATAAATAATCATTCTGTTAAATTTAATGTTATGGTTCTTTATCTGAATCATTGACTCCATAAAGAACCATTTTGTTCCACAAAAGTTTATTTATAGTGGAAAAAGGTTTAGATTTAGATTATTAATATGTTCAAAAAATGGTTCTTTTTAGAACGATTCACTAAAAGTTTTTTTGGGAACCAAAATGGTTCTTCTATGACCCCTATTTTGGAACCTTTATTTTTAAGAGTGTAGTTAACAGTAGTGAAGAAGTAGTTAACAAATTGACATTGTGGTAAAAGCAAGTTTTTTTCAGCTACGTCTATTGGCCAAGGTCAAACCATTTTTAAATCGTTCGGATCTTGAGAAAGCTATTCATGCTTTTATTAGTTCAAGATTAGACTATTGTAACGCGCTTTACGTGGGAGTCTCACAGTCATCACTCAGGCGCAGAACGCAGCAGCTCGTCTTTTAACTAATACACGCAAACGTGAGCATATAACCCCAATTCTTTCTTCGCTCCACTGGCTTCCAGTTTCTTTTAGAGTTGATTTTAAGATCTTATTGTTTGTTTTTAAAGCTCTCAATGGCCTTGCTCCACCGTACGTAACTGAGATGCTAACTTTGCGAGATTCGAACAGGACTCTCAGATCAACAAATCAACTTTGTTGGAAGTCCCAAGGACAAGGTACAGACTCTGGGGTGACCGGGCCTTTTCTGTAGCTGGGCCAAGACTTTGGAACAAGCTACCTGCCGATTTACGAACAATCACTGACTTAGGCCCTTTTAAAGCTAAGCTTAAGACTTATTTATTTAGACTGCCTTTTATATCATAGCGTTTGTTGAGTCATTCTGTGTTTTCTTTGTGAAATACATTTATTATATATCTTGATTATATATATTTTTTTATATTTTGCATTGTATTGTTGTTTTTTTGTTTTTTGGAAAGAACTTTGGTTCACCTTGAGTGTTGTAAAGGGCTGTATAAATAAATGATTGATTGATTGATTGATTAATGAAGAATTACCTATTAGTTCTTCAGTAATTCCTTATTAGTTATGCAGTGATAAACAGTATTCGGAAGTGTTACCGCATTTTCTACACATTTTAGTCCAGTTAAGTAAGGGATATTAGATTATATGTTACATGTTTACTTACATCATAATAATTAATTCATATCATATTGAATAAAGTGTGTGAAAGGTTTGATATTGTGTAGTTTGTGATCCTCCATCAGCAGCTGCAGTTTCTCTCAGCTGTATCAGTGCAGTCACTGTGACGTCTGACTGACAGAGGTTTTTGTACCACTCTTTATCACTGTGTGAACACATAACCACTGTGATAACTCTGACAGTAATAATCTCCTGTATCTTCAGTCTGGACTCCACTGATGGTCAGAGTAAAATCACTGCCAGATCCACTGCCACTGAATCTAGATGGAGTTCCAGTATTACGGCTGTTTATATAATAAATCAGGAGTTTAGGAGCTTCTCCAGGTTTCTGCTGATACCAGTGTAAGTAGCTGCCGTATATTCCTACATCTATATGACACTCTATTGTTGCTGTTTGACTCTGTTGGACAGTTTTAACTTCAGGTTGAGTCAGAGTCACTCCTCTGGATTCTGAAGAAGAGAAAAGAAAGTCAGTTAGTTTGTTAATCACCTTATATTTGTATATTAAAATGATCAAAACAACAATAGCATATTATATTTATATTAAAAAAGTAACAACCTTGAATAAACAGTGCAATGGTCCAGATGAAGATGTTGATTGTGTTCATAGTTGTAGTTTAGTCGTGTGTGATGATGAAGAGTGTGTGTGTTCTGCTCTCAGTCATGAAGTGTTAAACTCACAGCACTATAAACACTCTCAGAGCACTGAAGCATGTGCTGACAATGCAAAGAAGTGGGCAGGATTTACAACAGCTTGTGCTGAGAACAAACTCATATACACTAGAGTTACACAATCATGACTTTATTTAGTATGTTTATTGTGACTCCTGAGACACTGAGGATGTGCAGATGAACGTCCATCTCTGTGTCCATATTCAGTCATGTGACCATCATCACTGCTACACTTCCACTAGATGAAGCGCCATCACTAAAGTAAGATCATGAATCATGAGTCTGTTCAGAAAGTATCAGGACTGATTGTGAATCTCTAATCAGAGTTCATGGTGTCACTCCATCTATCATGAAGCCTCATGTGTGTCTGAAATCATCAGATGGAGAAGAAACAGGCGTTAAAGATGGAGACATATTAGAGCTTGTTCACGTTTCATGATCTTGTGTGGAGATTCATAACCAGTCCAGATACTTTTATAACACACCTTGAATATGAAAACATGCTTGACTGTGTTGAAAAATATCTTTTATATCTTCATTATCACACTTTCTATTGAATTTGGCTCTAATATTCAATAAAGTCATTATTTGAACAGATTCTCACTGAAGATTGAAGTGTGAAGCTGCAGGTTTTTCTGTCAATCATGATGATTGATCTGCATATGAAGAACAGAAGCATCATTATGAGAAACTCCACAACATCATCCATGATCAAAGAGGTCAAAGGTCACCTCAGAGGTCACAGCTCATCACATATATTTCTTTAAACAGTGTTATATCAGAAAGCATTTAGTCAAATCTGAATGAGTGAGTGTTGAGAAGAGCTGAGGATCTTCTAATATCAGTGTGTTGAAGTGTTGTTTCTCTCTCTCTGCTGGAGTGTGTGTTCACTCGAGTGGAATAGAGGTTTTTGTACGAGCGTTTCATTAGATTGTATCACTGTGGTGGACATTCGGTGGAGGAACTAAACTGGTGATCGGTGAGTCTTTTTAATTACCTATTTAAAAAATAAATACAATTATTTAGATTTCAGAAAGTGTTTTACAGTTGAAACAAGACATTTTTTAATAATAAAGATTATTAAATATTGTGGCAAATTTTACTTGAGGCCTTTATGAATAATGCATTACAAAAGTTTTAATGATGTGTTATAATGCCTTAAACATTTTCATAAATAATTATAACCATATTTAAAATGCATTATAATATTTGCAAATTTCTTGTTTTCTGAAATTGGTTGTTTGTCATGAGTTTTAATGTATTATAATTTCTAAGGGTGTAACAATGAATAGATGATATTATAATGTGTTTTAATGTGGTTACAATTATTGATTAGATCATACATGCATTATAATATATAGGAACGAATAATTAATGCATTAATGCAATATGTATAAGGCTTTAAATAAAGTAATACTGATATTGTTTTATAATTATTTAATCTAAAATTAGAACAGCATTAGTTTTTCCATAATGTGTCTCACTATGAGTTCATTCAGTTTTTTACAGGTTTGTTTTTCCTTCATTTATTTCTACACTGAGTTCATATTTAGTTCATCTTTTATTGTAGAAATCATACATGTAAAAAAGAGATTTGACATCAGAACGTAAATGTTGCTACTTTCTGTAGTTCAGTCAATGATACTGAATCTCTTTTGCTCATGTTGTGCTTATAATTCAGTGCTTTATAATACAAACACAATTCATGTGTTTTCAACTGTGTTTTAATTCGGGTTGAAATATCTCACTTAAGTAAAATAATTTATTTTGGGATATTAACACTGTTAGAATTAAAGCATTCAGTGTATTACAATGTGTAGTTTGATTCATGAGGTTTGATATAAATGTATATAGTGATTGTGTAGTTTGTATATATATATATATATATATATATATATATATATATATATATATATATATATATATATATATATATATATTCACTGTAGTGAAGCTGAAGGACATGAAGGATCAGATGCTGGAGATTTGTCCTGCATTCCTCATGTCTGCTGCTTCAGTCCTGTTGAAATGCTGTGAATGTGCAGTGCAGTGTGTTGTGTGTGTGTTTGTGAATGTGTTGTGTTTGTCTCCTGCAGCTGGTCCCACAGTGAAGCCCTCAGTGTCTCTGCTGCCGCCCTCTTCTCTGCAGATCTCTGGAGAATCAGCCGCACTGCTCTGCCTGCTCAGCTCTTACTCTCCACAGGGGGCGCTGGTGAGCTGGACACTGGACGGGTCAGAGGTCACCGAGGGGGTTCTGACCAGCGCAGAGAGCCAGCAGGACGGCCGCTACAGCCGCAGTAGCGTCCTGACCCTCAGCAAAGCACTCTGGGAACAGGGAGAGCTGTACGTCTGCAGAGTAACACATGATGGAGCTCCTCATGAGGTCTCGTTCCACAAGAGCTCTGAGTGCTGATGTTTCTCTCCTGAAGATGAGCCGTATCTGAGTGTCCTGTGTCAGGCAGGATTCACATGAGTCTAGTGCTGCAGCTGTAGTGATTTACAACTCCATACTGAAACAGTGTGTGTGTGTGTGTGTGTGTGTGTGTGTGTGTGTGTGTGTGTGTGTGTGTGTGTGTGTGTGTGTGTGTGTGTGTGTGTGTGTGTGTGTTTGCGTGTGCGTGTGTGAGTGTGTGTGTGTGTGTGTGTGTGTGTGTGTGTGTGATCTTTCAATCTGCTGTGTTTGCTGCAACATTCAATAAAGCTTCTCAACAAGTTCACTTTGTGTCTGACAACATCATTGAACTAACAGATGAAGATGCAGGTGCTTTTCAGAAGGTTGATGTAGCAGTAAATGTCAAATAAAGCTCTTGGGGTTTGAACATGGTCTCTGGAGACAGAGCTGCTTTATTCTGAGAGATCACAATCACTCCACCCTGACAATGCAAATGGGCTTTTCAGTCTCACTCTCTGATTGGTCACATGATCTGGACTGGAACACAACAGTTTCACTTCTGCAAAAGAAGGTGATGGTATTTAAAAAATACAAATATAATAAAAATAATTTAAGTGACTGAATGCAGTTTGATTGACAGGGATCATATATTACACCTAAAACATGATGATCATATTAAAACACTGACTCATTCTCTTCATAAACACAAGATTGATGTTGATTGTAATGATATAGTGTTATTAGTGTTTGAAAATACAATCATAAATCATTATTCAAACCTGGACTAAACACTGGCAGAGTCAAGAGGAAGATGATGCTGAAAGTCATGTTTGTTGGTTGATGAAGAAGAGCTCTTGATCATGTCATGTTCAGTTTATAGAGCTATAAACACATGCAGAGTGAAGCATGTGCTGATCATATAAAACAGCCTCTGAATGCAAAAGCTGCTGTAGACTGTGAGCTCACGACGAGACCGAAGAGAGATCAGGACGAGATACAGACTCACCTCAGACTCATCAGAGTCAAAGAGCTTTACTGACAGGGTTAAAGAACGGCTTTACATGGCCGAAGCACAGTCACATTAAATATACTGACATACACATTTACACACAAATACACACAGGTAAAATAAATATATGGAGTTCAGTCGTGAAACTCTAGATCAGTGTTTCCCCAACAATGTCTCTCTAATCAAACAAACATTTCAGGTCTTGGAGTCTCTACTGATGAGCTGATGAGTTGAATCATGTGTGTTTAATTAGGGACACATATAATATGTGCAGAGTTGTGTGGACTTGAGACAGCCAGGTATCCCAGAATGCATCTCACACCAACCAGCAAGCGTCAATAGCAGAGGAGAAAACCTGCGTAATTTAAAAATACTGCTGTTATTGTGTCACGAACTGTAGTTTTAAGATTTTTTCAGGCAAGAATGTAGTTGTTTAAAGCTCAAATCGGTGTTTATTAGTAAAGATAGCGTGAATTTGATTGGGTAAGGGGTCCAAGTCTTGCAATATGACAGCCGCTGCTGTTTTAGCGTTTCTTCAGGAGTGACAGAACGGCTTTTGCTTTCCTAGGGCTAACTTCCAGAGATGAACTCAGTGTGTTCACAAGGAAACTCAGAGGAATCTGCTGGGCTGCATTAGCTTGGACCAATTCCTCAATCACTTTAAAGCCGATTATGGGTTTCTCCAGTGCACTGGATGCAATGAGAACTGGTGCCAGAAGGTGTGTGTCCCTTCCTTCAGTCTCAGTGTTTCCAGACAGACACAACTCCACTTCCATCCAGCCTTCATATGGGAGGCTCATGCCATTCGCCGCTGTCAGGTCGAGTTCTCCCTCCTCAAGCTGCTCTCTCATTGGTCTCACCTCTGTGTCAGGAAGATGTCTCTTCTTCCACTCCGAGTCCACATTTGAAACCTGTGACCCCGTGTCCCAAAGCACTGATGTATTAACACCTCCAAGAGAACCTTGCACCAAGTATCTGCGTCCCACTAAACTGGCTGTTTTCTCCTGTTTGTTTCGCCCATGGTCCTTCAGATAAGCAAGCTCTTGTACCCCTTTTCCACCAAGGCAGTTTGAGTGCCGGTTCAGAGCCAGAGCCTAGTTTCAAATCAGTTCTTTGTCTTTCGACACTCAAAGCACCAGGTCTGAACCAGGAAAAGTGGTTCCTAAGTAGCACCAAAACATTGCTGGTCTCAAGCGCTTGCGTCAGGGGCAGGGTCGGGGATACCGTGACCAACAAGACGAACAGAAACTTGTGTCCGCAATTTTTAAATAGCAGCTAATCGAGCTAATAGCAGCTCGATTTTAATCTCCGTCTATGCAAGTTACGGCGAGCTGCACGAACGCGTTGGATTCGCCGTGTTTGGATGTTGATGTAGGTTTGTAAAGCCATTAGCATCAGTAGTAATGCAACGACAGCGCCATTGTTGATGGAAGGCTTGTTGGAGATGCATCGGAGCGGCGCGGCCCGATCGGAGCTGCGGGAGTGTGTGGAGAGCATACGACTCTTTGTGCTTTTGGATCGCTCTCGCAGTGCTTTGATGTCATGCACCGATCGGTCTGCGAGAAGCCGATGCATCTCGAACAAGCCTGGTGTGTTTGGCGCTGCTGTGCTAGCGTTGCTGGGCAACATGAGATGTATACAGTGACGTAAGATCTGGCTCTCTGGCCTGTGGAATGGCAAACCGGTTCTTAGAAGGATCGTCAGTCGACCCAACTCCGAACTGGCAAAAGCTCTGGCTATGTACTAGCACCAGATTCATGCTGGTGGAAAAGGGGTAATGGTAAGCTTTCAATGATGTCTGATGTAATCTCAATCTTGCTTGACGTCACATTGGTCACAGTTCGTTTCCGACAACCCGCTACCCAGTGCTCACTGCTGCCACACTTGTAGCGGTCTTCACATCTTCCCTCTGGGTTGGACTGCTCACATTGGGTACAGTGCCTGGTGTTTGCTCCAACAGGTGGAAATTGATTACGATTGAATCTCTGGTTACTGTTTCTGATTGTCTGAGGTTGTGATGTGCAAGGCTCGCTACTTGAGACTTAAGGCTCTGGATTGCTTCAACTTCCATCTTTTCCATCAGGTTGTTAGGATTTGGAGATTTCTCTTTTTTCATACTGACACCTTTAACTTGTTCAGCGTGTGTCTGTTCCTCCTCCCTAACTGTGGCCAGCTTGGCTATTTTTGGTCGATTGGTTGAGAACTTTGATTTTCTTTCAAGCTCCAGACTATATGACATGTTCATTTTCTCCAAAAGCACTTCATCTTCCACCCGCGGGTTTCCCAGGTAGGGTTTTAGATCTGTGTGTATGCTGTCACATGAAGGCCAGTCAGAACTGTCTGCAAAAACTGATTCTGGATTAGTTCATAATTATATCTTAATCCTGTCAGATACTGACAAAACCCTAAGATCCATCTAAGATCCATGGCTCGAACTAAGAACTGGATAGGCGTTTCTTTGGATTCATGAACTGCACGTGTGAGTGAGTGATACAATTCAGTTGCATCCCCAATTTGACCAATTATTTTGAGTACTTTTTTATACACTGGATGCACTAGTGTGACATTTTCTCCTGAAACTGATGAATTTTGCATTTTTCTGTCTGTTCTGGCACATAGTGATTCTGTTGCAGTGATTATCACAGGCTTTTCTGGTGTGATTCCACTGACGGCCACAGAGAGCTGGTGCTCCAGGTCAACTTTCCGCTGCCCGTCGTTGCTGACTTCAGCCTCTACACTGGATGAGCTCTCGCTTTCCTCTTCGTCAACATTTCTCAAACTGTACATTTATTCCTCTGTATCAAACAATATAGATAGTCCATTATCTTCAAGTGAAACATCATCTCCCTCTAAATGCTGCAGAATGCGTTTTCTCAGCGGACGAGCTGTGTGTGTGTGTGTGTGTGTGTGTGTGTGTGTGTGTGTGTGTGTGTGTGTGTGTGTGTGTGTGTGTGTGTCTCATCCTCCCCCACATCTAACATGAACATTTCACACAAACCTCTCATTTGCGAAGCAGAAAACTCAAGTAATTTACTCTATTTCATCCCGCGTAGCTTCCCACACAGGCAACATTATGGACACTCACTGAACAGATTAACTCACGTTTGCAGTTATTTTTCCTCCGTTTCAAAGTCCACTCTCTCCGTGATTCGCGGCTCGTTTCACTCACTGACGGCTCTGCACTTGCTGCTTTCTTCCTCCCGAAATCCGTCACAATCGAGCAGAAACACCAATTTTATGTTTCAACGACAACCTTTTCTTTTCTGTAGATTTATTCGCCCTGGTTGTTTTTCTCTTTTGTTTTCTGCGACAGATTTTGGGGGTGAAAGTTTTAACATGATGAACAACAAAATGCGTTAACTGCGCTTCTTCTCTCCCTTTTTACTCACTAGTCTTTTCTTCTCACAGCGCCCCCAACAGTATACATATTTTCTGAGGCTTTCTATATTTATCCCCTTTACATTATATGAGTGCAAATTATCTACGATAAACAAAGACATGAAACAAATTAAATAATTATTTGAGGTCATTACACGTTAATATAGATTGTCCAACTTACTGTGTGTAGGTGTTTTTTTCTGCTGAAAATGCTGCATTCACCCTTTTTTATTATTGAGTGTCTTTGTTGAATGTTGAGACCAGTGTGGTAATTTTTGCTTTCGTTTCAGGAGCCGAGGCTTCAGGGCAGGCCGCTAGTAGGCCCTCACGTGCGGTGGTTTTGTCACGGAGTGCTGTGTGTTCATGCTTGACTTTATTGGAGTGTGTGTGTGATACCTGTGCACAGGGTGGTAAGAGTGATTATAGGAGCCTTGTGCCCACTAAAAATAGTGTACCTGCCATTGTTAAGCCTCGGCCTCCTTTTTGGTTCCTTTAAGAGTCGTGAATGTTGAATGATGAATGTTGACCCAGTTTTTTTAATGTTGTTTTTTTTAAGATTGTTGTTGACTACTTAAATAAAGCTTTTGTATTTTTTCGTATCCACGTCTCTGGCCCTCCTTTCAGAAAATCACGCTCCTGCGTGTCCCTTGTAGGTGGTTAAATTCACTAGTATTAATATTTCCCTGGTTAAACAGGGTGTCTTGCGTAGTCTTGCATATGTACAGTAGGTTACCAACCAGAATAATACATTCGGGGTGTATTTGCTGCCTTTAACCGCTAAGAGGCGCTACAATCACAGACTTTGAAAAGTGTCCGTTTATTCTCTCTATTGCGTAATCTGCCGCTGCGCCGCGGCTCATTCAGAGCGATTGAAAGCTGGTAGCAGATGAATTCAAGTGAAATGTAGTTAAAATAATTCATCACAATACTGAAATTAAATTGAATAAATAATGAAAACATTTCCATATAAAACATTGCAATAGAAACATATTAGGCTACATCAATGAGGCTTTGCAAGAGCATAAGACGTTAATGAAACCGCGTTCAGGCGGTAGCTCTGTGGTTAACGCATCGACATGAGGCTCGTAGAGCTTCAACAGACCCGAGATCTAATCTCATTGTAACATGACGTTGGCCGACAGCATTAATCTTTAACCGTTCTTGATGCTTAAATGGGTAACTGTTTATTTGCGAGTTTATTAACTGTTTATTTATTTAAAGTCAAGCGTTTTGTTTAATTATCAATGGCACATTACAACATTGCTACAGTAGAGCCGCTGAACTGACGACAAAACTGTTGAAGGAAGATTGTTAGCCGATTGCGTCAGAAAATGAAAATGAAGAAGCTCGTCTTTAGTCTGCTAAATTATTGTGTAATGTAAAAAAAAACACTAAAATACTTAAATTTGGAACCCCATCGAACAATTCAAGGTTTAAATAAAGTGGCGGGACAGTTTTTTTTTTTTAATTTAAAACAGGTTTGCATTTAGACTATTTCCATGCAAAAAAGAAACACAGAATCTTATTCTTGCGACATTTTAAATTTGTTTTGCCAAAGAAATTGCAGCTAAATTAAACGAAATGGTAGGCTACAAATCGAAAATAGTCCAAAGCAACATAAATTAAAAACATGAGTTTTGCCTCTCTCGGGCTGGATCTCAGCAAGTTTATTTAGTCCCCCTTGCTCAAACATTCTTAAACTCTACAAAACCAGTTGGAACAACTGGATTGAACACTTCAATTTAAATTTGTGTGTGAAAAAACTTTAAATAGGCTACAATAAATAAACTACAATATTTATAATTTAATAAAATATGGGGACACATCGAGAGATTTATCCTTAAAATAATTTTGCCTTTGCCTGCTCATCAGGCTGGCTATCCGACACTCCATATGAAAGAGGAACATTAACACCTATTGTCCTGCATCACGCTGAACTGTCCCTCCAAACCCCCCACAGGCTATCACACACACACACACACACACACACACACACACACACACACACACACACACACACACACACACACACACACACACACACACACACACACACACACACACACACACACACACACACACACACCCCACAGGCTCTCTGAGTCTGAGACTGACTTAAAATAAAGAGAAGTCGCAATTCACACTTAAATCGCTCTTCTATACATTAGCATTAGGCTATTAAAGTGTTGATAATGAAGGAATTAAATGATTTAAGCTACATGTAGTGATATTTCTGTCATAAAAGTTTATTGCTAAATATTTCATTATTTAAATCATTTAAGAAATAACACTGGTTTGGGCCAGCTTTTTCCAAGCAAAACTAAATATAATCTTCAAACGCATGTTCATTTTGTTGTCATGAACAAAATGCTCAACTCAATATTAAATTCTACAGGGATCTTTGGATCCAACCAGGCATGCAAATTGTGAATTAGTTCTTTTTTAAATTATTATTATTCAAATAAATCTCGGTGCTTCGTGGTAGGCCTACTGCTGATAAACTAAATAACATTTAGATAATAATTATGAACTTTAAATGAAACAATTTAGCAACACTTCGACAAATAAATGATTTGATCTGTTTTTATATTTTAATTCAGGGCGATTTATTCTCTACATTTAATTAGAGCGAGATTTTCACCTTGTCATTTTCTCATTGGGAGGCGCTCGCATCATAAACATATTTGAGCAGATTCTCTTTACCTCTCGTTTTCATATGGATTACATAATCAGATAACATTTATTAGCCTAAATATTTAGACATTTAAAGGCTTTAGACATAGCCGATTTCTTATCGTGACTGAGCTGAGGCAAGTGGCTTTCGGTTCATTTTTGTGACTCGCAGTTCCCGGAGACCGAGACGACAGATACACTTTTGTCGTTAGCCTAAAAAAAGTTTACAGTTTTGGACGATGTAGGCTACTCTACTCTTATCTGTATGACCAAAAAAATCACGTATAGCCTATTAAGTTATTTTAGCTGTTATGAGAAAAATAAATCAAATGAACGCGCCGCCTCGTTTGTCGAAAACTTTACTTAAAACCATGTTTTTAAAAACTCTATGTAGGCTATAGGGAATAAAACAAATATATATATATATATAGGCTAGGCCTATATATAATTTTTTTTTTTTACAAAACTGCTTTTGAACGATTGGTATTATTATAGCTACAGATGTAAAGTCGTTCTGTTGGATAGCCTACTATTTGTTCCTTAGTGTAAAATGGAAATGCATGGTAATTTTATTTTATAAATATAAGCAAAAAACTATATGGTGTAACAGAGTTTTAGAACTAAAGAAATCTGCATTAATACCCTAAAAATAAAATTTTGCTACAGTAGTCCATTGTTTGTTCGGGATTGGAAGCCATGTCTTCTGATTGATCGAACCGTCAGTTCTACCACTCGCCCATGTCGTAGCTCACTGAGAAATGCCCAAACGTTTGTTTCTCCAGTGTGTGTTCGCTCAAATGAGTGAGAAAATGTTTTGTTGTTAGTCCATTGTGAGTGTAGCCTACTTTACATGAATAAAAGTAGACCTTTTACAGTTTTAAAATATGATATCCTATCTGTATGACCAAAAATTACGAAGTAGGCTATAGCCTATTAAGTTATTTTAGCAGAAAAATAAATCCAAGTGAACGCGCCGCTGCGTTTGTCGAACTCTAATTCAATGCCAGAATAAAACCCCATTTTAGAACACGCACTTGTGGTGTGTCAAAATACTTTATTATAAACTTCAATATTTCGTTCAAAACCACCTCAAAACGCTTTGTGACATTTTAAAAAGCCGTGAATGTATTAAGGCCACTGGAACCAGGATCGTAACTGAAACGCGCTGCATGTTATCTCTCAATACAGGAGCAGAAGCGCTGGTTCAGATTTTATTGTTTGTTGTTTAAACGTGCGTGTTGTATATTTAAATATATATATATATATATATATTTGATATGGTATATTTAGACTCTGGGTAGGCCTATAGCATTGATTCACTACTGTGGAGGGGGGAAATCACCCACCGGCAAATCGCACCTTGCTTAGCAACCATGTTTTTAAAAATTCTTTCTGCATATATGGAACCCCGTGAAGTTTATTTATTTATTTATTTATTTTTTTAACAGAACTGTTTTTTAAGACGTAAATTCAGTCAATCTGTTGGATGAGATTTGTTCCTTAGTGTAAAATGGAAATGCATGGTAATTATATAAAAACCTTGTTTATCCGTGTCTTTATACTGCTAAAACCTTCAGTTCTACCACTCGACCACAAGTTCGGTTGTTCACTAGTCAGTGTGCGCGCACACGAGAGAAGCACTCTTCAATCTTCTCATTCCTCAATAGTTTAGCGTCATTGATTGCACCTAATTTATTTTCACTGACTGCGAGATAGGCCTCTTTTAAATTTTGATTCATAAAATGTTCTGCTCTAAAAGTTTGCTATATTCTATTTAAAATGTAGGCTACTTTTACGTACGTTTTGCTTTCGCTAAATGTCCCTTTGCGCCACCTGGCGGTCATTTCGCGAATGACTTTGAAATGCGACTGTTTTTTTTTTGCCGCGGTAATAGGCATTCTGGTTGGCAACCTACTGTACATTAAATGTCATGAACAGTAGGTTGTCTTCTTCATTCATATTGTGGCCCAGTAAGGAGCAGATTCAAATCAGTTTACCCATGTGTTTCAAAAACAGAAGTTACAGAAATTCTTCTTCCATAATAGATCGTTTTAAAATGAATAGAGACGAATAACATTGTGTTCCCAGTGTAACAATGTGAACTGTTGTTTGTTTTTATGCAAGTCTGTTAAATATTTGCAATAAAAAACAGGTGGCAGTAAAATACATTGCTCTTATTCTGTTCATTGTTAATCACTCAAAATAATCAAATAATTCATAAAAATCCCATATGCATTATCAGACCAGCTGTTACAAGCGGGTTATACAGACAATCACAGCGTCCGGAATAAATCCGCGGGACGAGCGAAGTTCACAAGCACAATAAAAGGGCAGAGTCAGACAGCTGGAACCACCGCATACGGAAAAGACGCAGAACACAGAAAGTTGTGCTATGAAAGCATTAGTCGCAGAGGTAGTCCAGAACGTGTTTGCATCTTTCAGGCCCACCGCTATAAACCAGTCCCCTGGTTGAATGTGCGTGAGGATCTGTGTTAGCGTGATCATTTTGAACGTGCGCTTTGCAAGTCTTAAGCCACTCGGGTTCTTACACCACTTTGTAGCAATTGAAGATACTCTTTACTACAATGGAGGTATTGTGTCATGTCTAATATATTAATAAAACATTTATATACATCAAAGAATACCTAAATCTTCTAAACAATCCATTCCAGGTGATAGCCATATCTGTGACCTGGCTTACTTCTGAGAAGGGTGTTGATTATGAGTTCAATGGATATGAATTGAATTATGTTAATAGAGAGAATAAAAAGGGAGGTGGAGTGGTTTTGTATGTAGATAGAAGATTAAATTATAAAATTGTGAAAAATATGACAACTAATATTGATGATGTGATGGAGATAATAACGGTTGAAATCAAATTGGAAAAAAAGAAAAATGTAATTGTAAGCTGTGTATACAGAGCAACTGGTTCAAATATCCAAATGTTCATGAATAGTCGTGAATAATCGAAAAACTATTTACTAAGAATGTTCACAAAGCGGTGTTCATTTGTGGGGATTTCAATATAGATCTCTTAAATCCCAATAAGCATAAACTGACAGATGAATTTATCGATGTAATGTTTAGTATGAGTCTTCACCCACTTATTACCAAACCAAGCAGAATAATATCTCACTGTGCAACTCTAATAGTGTCATGATGTGGGTTTTGTGTCTTGTCTTTTTTCATGTTCAGTGGTTCCCTGACCTGTTTATTAGTTATCCCAGGTGTTTCTTACTATCCACGCCCCCTTGTTATCCTGTTAGCTCGTTTGTCTATGATTATTTAAGCCCTGTGTTTTTGCCCTGTCCTTGTGAGTTGTTGAATGTTTGATGTCAACGTTGGTCGCTTCTGATTCTGAGTCCTGTATTCCAGTCTGAGTCTTTGTCTAAGTTTGTAGTTTGTCTAAATAAAGCCTGTACACTGCGTTTGGATCCAGCCTCCTTCCCGTGCTTCTACCGCACCACATTACCAGCGTTACAAATAGACAACATATTCACAAACAGAATGGAAAATAGTCTAAAGAGTGGGTTGCTTCTAAATGACATAAGTGACCATTTGCCAGTTTTTGTGACGTGTGTTTGTGATCATGTGAATTATAGGAAGTTAATGAGATTAGTTACAGGAGAGTTAGAACTGTTGAATCAATAAATACATTTAGAAGTAAATTACTAAGCACAAATTTAAAGAGAGACCATGGATGACAAAAGGTTTAAAAAATGCCTGCAAAAAAAGAACACCTTGTATAAAGAATTAATAAAACACAGAACTATAGAAGCTGATAACAAATACAAAAGATATAAAAATAAGTTGACCAGTATCATGCGGATAAGTAAGAAAGATTATTATAATAAAATATTTAATGATAATAAAAATGACATCAAGGGTATATGGAAGGTGCTAAATAATATTATCAGGAATGGATCAATGAATAAAAAATACCCTCAGTATTTTATGGATAATGAGAGGACTTTAAGCAACATGAATGATGCGGTCAATGGGTTTAATATTTTTTTTGTAAGTGTAGGACCAAATCTGGCCGAGGAAATTAAAAGTCCACAGATTGAAGGTGACGTGATGGCCGTGGATTATTTAGACAGTAACCCTAACTCGATGTTTCTGAAACCAGTTGAGGAAATAGAGAAGATTATTGAAATTGTTAGCAAATTTAAGAATAAAAAGTCAACAGACTGGAAAAATATTGATATGGTTATAATTAAGGATGTCATTGGTGCAATTGTTAAACCATTAACTTTGTGTTTATAATTTGTCTTTCAAAACGGGTGTATTCCCAAGCAAAATGAAAATTGCTAAAGTCATACCACTATATAAAGCTGGAGAGAGAAATTCATTCACGAATTACAGGCAAGCGTCTTTACTTTCGCAGCTCTCTAAAATATTAGAAAAATTGTATGTAATTAGATTGGCTAATTTCATTGAGAAGCATGAATTATTTGATAGTCAGTGGATTCAGGTCAAACAGATCTACATCAATGGCATTAATGGAGTTAAAAGTATGGAAAAGTATGGTATCAGAGGAGTTGTATTAGATTGGATGGAAAGCTACATAAGTAACAGACTTCAATTTGTTCAGATAGGGGATTACAGATCTGAGCGCTTGGGTATCACCTGTGGAGTACCACAGGGGTCAATATTGGGTCCAAAATTATTTATTATGTACATAAATGACATATGTAGGGTGACTAACCTCTTAAAATTTGTGATTTTGGCAGATGATACTAATATTTTCTGTTCTGGGGAAAATCTTAAGCGGCTTTTGGAGGTGGTCACAGCAGAAATTAGTAAGTTAAAAAATTGGTTTGTGTTACGTCCCCAGAGTTCTGGGTTAGTTTTTTTTTTGTTTTGTATTGCTTGTGGTTTGTGTGTTTGTGTTTTTTCTAACAGGCAAGATGGCTTCTGTGACTGTTCCGGCAGCTGATTGGTGGTTCAATGGCTGATTGGGACTTGGAACTCCGCCCATTCGTCAGTGGCTGCAGTTTTGGATCAGTTCTTTCTCTCTGTTCCTGCTGTTAGTTTGGTTGGTACCCTGTGTGGGGATCTTTATGATATTCAGACAACTTCACTGACATTTTGATTAGAACATTTAACAAGTTTTAATCTGTGTTAGCATAGATTAGGGGTGGGGTTTGTTTTTTGTTTATTTCTTTGCTTTGGTCTGTCCAGCCCTCCCCTCTTTTCCCAGAAACTTATTGTTTACACAAATTTTGTGGCTAAATAAAACCCTCATGTTGTTCCAACCCCGTAAGACCTTCGTTCATCTTCAGAACAGGAATTAAGATATTTTTGATGAAATCTGAGAGCTGGATCACTCCTCCATAGGCTTCTAAGGGATTGAACTTGCCGGCCTCGAAAAGTTATTAAAGACATCGTTAAAATAGTCCAAGTGACTACAGTGGCTCAATCTTAAGTTTATCAAACGACGAGAATACTTTTTGTGTGCAAAAAAAAATAAAATAACGACTTTATTTCAACTATTCATTTCCTTCTCTGTGGGCCTCGAGTCAGTTCACTAGTGTAAAAGCGTAAGCTTCTGTTGTTGTACGTCACACGCATCACACACACACACTCTAAGCAATCATACTAAGTGAACTGACTAGAGGTACCAACTCAATTATTATTGATCATAACTTTTCTATCACATTAAAAACGGAAAGTAGACGATACAAATCCTGTGCCCTTATAAATTCCCGCCGGCACGATCAGCGCGACACGGAGGGCAGCGCAAGCACCGTGGTTATCCGGGTGGACTCAAGTTCATAGGAACATGGAAGAACGAGAGGGAGACTGTGCAGGGAACCAGTAAAATGGTCCCGAGGACGAAAGGGAGGACCTGCGTCTCACAAACGCCTTAAAGAGAAGCAACGAGATGTTAGTACCTCTCTTTCCACTACAACCTTCCGGACATCTTACATGACACTTACCAAAAGACGACATCACCCCACATATAATCCCCACAGGCTACTATTTACCGCGAACATCACAACCACCGATTAACTGGGGTAGAGGAAGCAACACATTAACAGTGACATAGCGATAGCGATTCAGTATACCACACGCCATCATAACCACCACTCAATACAGGGACAGTTACATACCTGAAGGGTGGGCAGACACCTATTCTGAGCTGATGAAATGCACCGTCGGAAAAGTGCTTAAATGAAACGCTACAATTAGAAGATAACACATATCAGTAGCGTTCTAAACGCACGATTCAAACCACCCGCTACCAGCACATACCTGAGGCGATAGTGGATGACGCTGGAGGGGGAGGACAAGACGTGACGCATCTCAGAGTACAGCCAACCAGCATTAAATAGACCGTACTCTTTCCTGATAGGACACCAGGACTGTCACTCACTTAACTAATTCTGCCACATTGGCATGACTCAAGTTTTACAGACAATACAAAGGCAGAGTACAGTATCTTCAAATAGGGGTCAAGAGTCAAGTTTGAGCTCAAGATTTTTTTATGTAGATAATTTTCATTATATATCCTAATATCCTACCTATAATAAATTTGGCTGGACAACTAAAAATCTTAAAAGTAATTTTTCTCAGTTCCACACTAGCGAGTAAAGGTCTTTTGCATTTAGGGCAGGATAGCAGAGGAAAAAACCTGCGTACTTTAAAAATACTGCTGTTATTGTGTCACAAACTGTAGTTTTAAGATTTTTTCAGCTGAAAAATGTAGTTGTTTAAAGCTCAAAGGGTTGGTTTATTTATAAAGATAGCGCCTATTGGAACATTTGATCTGATGTTTTCTGAGTTGTGAGATCCAGGCGATCAGCGCTCATGAACCCCGTCGACAACAGCCTTTCCTCGGCTAGTGTTTCTGACGCTTGACACTGGCTCGGATGTCTCCAGTCTAGAGATATAACTCGTCTTGTGTTTAGTAATGGATATAAGATTATATGTTACATGTTTACTTAGTACATCATAATAAATGAATAAAGTGTGTGAAAGGTTTGATATTGTGTAGTTTGTGATCCTCCATCAGCAGCTGCAGTTTCTCTCAGCTGTATCAGTGCAGTCACTGTGACGTCTGACTGACAGAGGTTTTTGTACGACTCTTTATCACTGTGTGAACACATAACCACTGTGATAACTCTGACAGTAATAATCTCCTGTATCTTCAGTCTGGACTCCACTGATGGTCAGAGTAAAATCACTGCCAGATCCACTGCCACTGAATCTAGATGGAGTTCCAGTATTACGGGTTGTTGCAAAATATATGAGGAGTTTAGGAGCTTCTCCAGGTTTCTGTGAGTACCAGGCTTAATAATGACCATAAGAACTATGATAATACACATCACTGCTGGTTTTACAGTTTATTCTGACTTCTTCTCCTGGTTGAACTGCTGATATTGATGGACTCTGAGTTACAGTGATCTGTCCTCTACACTCTGAAAGAAAACACAAACAAAAATGATTAATATATATATTTCACATTTTAAGATAACTAATAATCATTGTAAAAACTGTATTACACAAACCTTGAATAAACAGTGCAATGGTCCAGATGAAGATGTTGATTGTGTTCATAGTTGTAGTTTAGTCGTGTGTGATGATGAAGAGTGTGTGTGTTCTGCTCTCAGTCATGAAGTGTTAAACTCACAGCACTATAAACACTCTCAGAGCACTGAAGCACGTGCTGACAATGCAAAGAAGTGGGCAGGATTTACAACAGCTTGTGCTGAGAACAAACTCATAAACTCTCTACAAAGAAGATTTTTCTTTCAGAATAATGTTATTGAACCATTAGTGATTAATTGCACATATTGATTATTTGTGAAATATTATTGCTTATGTTTGGCAGGCTGATAAGACACTAAGGTTTATCTGGAGAATCATGAATGTAGATCATTTTAAACATATTTGTCAAACTCTCAATCTCTCTTTATGAGTACAGTTATGTGCTACACCTTTAAAAGCATGATAACAATGAGAAATCAATAAGCAAATAAATATGTTTTACTATATTTAGGAATCAAAGAAAGTCCATTATGGTCTTTGGAATCAATGTTGACATGTTGCTATCTGGGAAATATTTGTCTATTTTCCCCACATTTTCCACATGCATGAAGTTCATCAGTTCTTATAATCAGGTCATATGGGACTATATTAAACAATGTGGATCTGAAATGTTCATAATTATTGATTGATGTCAACATCATCCATGATCAAAGAGGTCAAAGGTCACCTCAGAGGTCACAGCTCATCACATATGAGCAGTAAGCTGGTGTGTGGTGGGCGTTCTGGCGCACTATGGCTGCCGTCGCATCATCCAGGTGGAGCTGCACACTGGTGGTGGTTGAGGAGATTCCCCCTTCTATGTAAAGCGCTTTGAGTGCCGAGAAAAGCGCTATATAAATGTAATGAACTATTATTATTATTATTATATACACGTATTTCTTTAAATAAATTTACATTTTAAACTTTTAAACTAAATATCAATAATTTAACTTTCTATAAATGTTCAAACAATATGGAGTTAAATGTAAACATAAATAAAACAAATATGAACTCAAATAAATGTATTAAAATGTCCATATTTATGGATATCCTATGAAATTATGATTTCTGAGTGAACAAACCCTTTAAGATTCAGTCTTTTGAATCAAAGCAAACGTCCCTGTGTAAATCTCTCCCTCCACAGGTGTTCCTGCAACAGCTCGGTCAGTTTCGATGACATTACTGTTCATTACTGTACATTACTGTTCATTACTGTACATTACTGTACATTACTGTTCATTACTGTACATTACTGTTCATTACTGTACATTACTGTTCATTACTGTACATCACTGTTCTGAATTTTCACCTTGAACAATTCAGTCTCTATGAAATGCTCCTCCAGATCCTGGTGATGCATGATCAGAAGAAGCGCATCTCTTTTGTCAGATACTGATACTTGATGACCGTATTGGACACTGTCACATCCTCAGTATTCCCCACGAGATTGAGGAACAGTTGCTTGTTAATTACTTTTTTATATTGTTTGCTTTGAAAATATGTAAATAATTAAACTTAAACGATTTGTGTTATGGTAACAGAGGTCTTTTATTTTGACGTTCACTCGCGTGAGCGGATATAATGCGCATATGGTCAAAACATTTCAGTGCGGAACGAGACCCAGACACACATGGTTATGGTATCAAAGGTTTACGGTTTGCAAGGAGTTTAAAAGGATTTAGCTCCTGGTTTAAATGGAGAACAAGGTATGGTTATAGACTTCCTGTTATCTTTATGTCCTTGTTTTGATTTATATTATTTGTATCAAGATGACTTGTTGGTTGTTGCTTTGTATAATGTTTAAGTCATTAATCTATCTTACTTTGGTTTTGATGGATGTTTATTTCAAGGTTTATTCATTTTGGTATTGTGTTTTCTTTTTGTACAAGCTTTTACGTTGATTCTCAACGCGTCCAACTGTGATCTTATCTGTGATGACGGACATTCAAAATAAAGTGTGGGAATCATCAGTCAAAGAGTCCAGCCTTTCTTAAACCAGGCAGATACATTGCTTGTGGTTGAAAGCTACCTACACTTTGTAGTTTACTACATCTACCACACCGATGGAAATGTTTTTGCTATCAAACACAAGCTGGCATATTGGACAGTGCAGAGAAATGGCTGCTTCGACAGCACAGATCTTGGCCACAACCGTGTCACCTCTCCTTCATCCACAATGAAGATAACTTCTGATCCCAGATCACTCAATGGATCAATCTCTGGAATCTCACTGTACCGAGTGTTGGTTAGATATGGTTTACCCTGAAAACATCTTGAGCTCAAGTTAGAGATTCGGTAACAATGTCCTAGAATAAGCCTTCCAATACAAACTCCAGACTGTAAGAGGTAGCCAATGAGAGAACCACTAATGTTTAATATAAGGGATCAAATATTTGTGTTGTCATTTCCATAATGGAAGGAGTGTGCGAGAGCTAATTTCTATAAAGACCCATTAAAACCCACATTAAAAGCATCTAAGGTTGAGCTGGAGAGATATTTGGAGGAAACACATACAGCTGAGAAAAGGCATGAGCCTATGTTAATTCAGCTTTCTTTTGACTCAAATAGATGGCTCCCTTTGACGGCCATTATATGACTCACAGAGGGAATTACAATTCTTACAACATAAAGCATCCTGCAATAGTTTAGTATTAAAATGCCAAAAATAATTTCTTTTTAAGTTCTTTTCATATTCAAAGCAAATAATATCAAATGTTCTGCAAACCCAACAGTTAAAATTGAAACATACGTCATTTTTTTATTAATTTAATTTTTTTTTATTTATTTTTTTTTTTTTTTATTGTTCCATTCTCTACCTATATAAAATCTGTCTAATCTAGCTCCACTGACCCTATTGTTAGATGCTTTGAGCCAGGTATACTGTTTCATTCCAGTGTTTCTTCTTCTCCAAATATCTATTAATTCAAGCTCTTTTAAAAAAATACAACACTTGATTCATGATGGGGCTCTTCTCCATTTCTATCAATAATACAATCAATAGTGCAATTCCAGTCACCTCCAATGGCAGTACAAACATTGTCATACATTTTCTGAATAGCACTCCTTAACTTTCAACAATACCATTATTGGGTGCATATACATTTATCAGTACAAACACACATCCTTCATATTCCATTTTTAACAGCAATATTCTTCCTTTTACAATTTCTTTGACAACCATTTCTTTAGAAAATAAAATGGCTATGCCAGCACTTGTATTTGTCCCATGACTTAAAACACTTTTTCCTTCCCACCATCTACTCCATTCAGATTCATTATCTAAACTAGTGTGTGTTTCTTGTAAGAAAGCTACATTTATTTGTTTAATACTAAATAACTCTGATACCATTGCTAATTTATTACCATCTCTACCCCATTAATATTTAAAGAGCCCACCCTCAACAGCCCCATAGAAGAAAGACAATATGAAGAGATACAAATACAAATTTGTATTTTAATTAGACGCGTTCCCACTTTATATAACAGCCGCTCTGAATAGTATTGCAGTTTAAATTGTATAGCACTTAAGTGAGCGCTGTCCAACAGCTAGTTTCGATTCCTCCCATTATTTGTTTAATACTAAATAACTCTGATACCATTGCTAATTTATTACCATCTCTACCCCATTAATATTTAAAGAGCCCACCCTCAACAGCCCCATAGAAGAAAGACAATATGAAGAAATACAAATACAAATTTGTATTTTAATTAGACGCGTTCCCACTTTATATAACAGCCGCTCTGAATAGTATTGCAGTTTAAATTGTATAGCACTTAAGTGAGCGCTGTCCAACAGCTAGTTTCGATTCCTCCCATTATTCGGGTGATTTGCGTTTGCTGTGTTAATTGCTGGGCAGAAACAGCAACTGTAAAACAGATATAAAGTCGAAGAGATCCAGAACAAGGCCAGGACAAGCGGTCAGTCCGTGAACAAGACAAGAGCGCGCAAGTCGTTTTTTCTGAATATCCAGTTCTCCTGTTGTTTCAGTGTAGTATCTACCAGAAGGTAAGGTTGTTTTCGATTCTCTGGTTATTTTCTTGCTTTGCCTTCTCACAAATTTGTATTTTAATTAGACGCGTTCCCACTTTATATAACAGCCGCTCTGAATAGTATTGCAGTTTAAATTGTATAGCACTTAAGTGAGCGCTGTCCAACAGCTAGTTTCGATTCCTCCCATTATTCGGGTGATTTGCGTTTGCTGTGTTAATTGCTGGGCAGAAACAGCAACTGTAAAACAGATATAAAGTCGAAGAGATCCAGAACAAGGCCAGGACAAGCGGTCAGTCCGTGAACAAGACAAGAGCGCGCAAGTCGTTTTTTCTGAATATCCAGTTCTCCTGTTGTTTCAGTGTAGTATCTACCAGAAGGTAAGGTTGTTTTCGATTCTCTGGTTATTTTCTTGCTTTGCCTTCTCACAAATTTGTATTTTAATTAGACGCGTTCCCACTTTATATAACAGCCGCTCTGAATAGTATTGCAGCTTAAATTGTATAGCACTTAAGTGAGTGCTGTCCAACAGCTAGTTTCGATTCCTCCCATTATTCGGGTGATTTGCGTTTGCTGTGTTAATTGCTGGGCAGAAACAGCTGTCCTCACTCAGGCGTTAGTACGCATTATATCTATGTAGTGCGCACGCTGTCGCGGAAGCGCCAGCGGAAGCGTTCAGCCTCCTCGTGTGAAGACCGACTCGGGTAAAGACCATCGACTCTACCTGTGCGACTCCACCGAGCAACGACACCAGCTACGCAATTAAGTATCTTCTTCTCCCTTTCCTTTCCTACTTGTACTCTATTTCCCTTAATCAACATGTGCTTTCAATACATTCCTGTTGTCTCTCGACAACGCACTCTCATCACGCACAGAAGGCAGCGCAATACTGCTAATCTGCGTCCCGTTCTCTCATCCACACACACACCTCTCTCTCTTTCTATGGGTCTATGGAATTGTCAGTCAGCAGTCAATAAAGCTGACTTCATTCCTGCCTTTGCATCTCTTTCAACTCTTAATATATTGGGCTTGACTGAGACCTGGATCCGTCCAGAAGACTCAGCAACCCCTGCTGCTCTCTCTAACAACTTCTCTTTCTCTCACACCCCTCGCCAGTCTGGTAGGGGTGGGGGGACTGGTATTCTCATTTCTAACAATTGGAAATACTCAACTCTCTCTTCTCTATGCAATAACAACTCATTTGAATATCACGCTATTACACTTACAACTCCCTTTAAGATCGAGATTGTAGTCATTTATCGCCCCCCAGGTCAACTGGGAAGCTTTGTTGAGGAGCTGGATGTGCTGCTGTCCTCTTTCCCTGAGGACGGCACTCCACTTGTAGTCTTTGGCGATTTCAACATTCATCTAGAGAAGCCGTATGCTACAGATTTCATCTCTCTCCTAGCCTCATTCGATCTCAAACGGCTCATCACCACAGGTACTCACAAGTCAGGCAACCAACTGGACCTGGTCTACACACGCAACTGCATCACAGACAACATTTTGGTGAAACCTCTCCATGTTTCAGATCATTTCCTCATTACTTTCAATCTACAACTCACTATCCACACTCCACCAACTCCCCTACCAGTTACCTTCAGACGAAACCTGCGCTCACTTTCTCCCTCCCGTCTTTCCTCTGCTGTGTCATCTTCTCTTCCCTCATCCTCACAATTCTCATCTCTAGATGTGAATACCGCAACGGATACTTTATGCTCCACTTTAACTTCTTCTTTAGACACTATCTGCCCTCTCTCCTCCAGGCCAGCACGCGCTACCCCCTCTAACCCGTGGTTATCTGAGGTTCTTCGGGAACACCGGACTAAACTCAGGGCAATGGAGAGGAAATGGCGCAAATCAAAAGATACATCTGACCTGAGTATGTACCAATCTCTGCTCTCTTCCTTTTCTGCTGATGTTCACGCCGCAAAATCTTCATATTTCCATAACAAGATCAACACCGCCTCTAACACACGAACACTTTTCAAGACATTCAACTCTCTCCTCTGTCCACCTCCACCACCACCCACCTCCTCGCTAACTGCTGATGATTTTGCTAACTTCTTCACTAACAAAACAACAACCATTAGCAGTCAGTTCTCTCCTCCACACACACAGGAACCTAGTCCAACCTCTCCCACAGCCAATAACCTTCTCTCCTCCTTCTCTCCTCTAACCGAGGAAGAAGTATCTAAACTTCTCCTCTCCAGTCATCCTACCACCTGCCCTCTAGACCCCATCCCCTCACACCTTCTTCAAGCCATCTCTCCCACACTTCTACCAGCACTCACACACATCATCAACTCATCCCTCCATACTGGCATTTTTCCTACAGCATTTAAGCAGGCTCGGGTAACCCCACTGCTTAAAAAACCAACATTAAACACATCACTTCTAGAGAATTACAGACCTGTCTCTCTCCTACCTTTCATTGCAAAAACACTTGAACGAGTTGCTTTCAACCAAGTATCATCTTTCCTGTCTCTGAATAACCAGCTGGATGTTAACCAATCTGGCTTCAAGAAAGGGCACTCGACCGAGACTGCATTACTTTCAGTCACAGAAGCCCTGCGGATCGCCAAAGCTGCTTCCAAATCATCAGTTCTCATTCTCCTAGACCTGTCTGCTGCCTTCGACACTGTGAATCATCAGATCCTTCTGTCCACCCTCTCATCACTGGGCATCACTGGATCTTCCCTCCACTGGTTTGAGTCCTATCTCACAGGTAGGTCATTCAGGGTCGCATGGAGAGGCGAGGTATCCAAAGCATATCGACTGACCACAGGGGTTCCCCAGGGGTCAGTCCTTGGACCCCTCCTCTTCTCCATTTACACCACATCACTGGGACCCATCATACAGGCACATGGTTTCTCTTACCATTGCTATGCTGATGACACCCAGCTCTACCTCTCATTTCAACCAGACGATCCCACAGTAGCTGCACGTATCTCTAGCTGTCTGGCGGACATCTCGGCATGGATGAAGGAACATCACCTGTAGCTCAATCTGGCAAAGACTGAGCTTCTCGTTCTCCCTGCCAATCCGTCTCTACAGCACGACTTCACTATCCAGCTAGACTCATCCTCAATCACCCCATCAAGGTCAGTCAGAAATCTTGGAGTAATCTTTGATGACCAGCTAACCTTCACAGACCACATTTCAAAGACAGCTCGATCATGCAGGTTTGCAATGCACAACATCAGTGTTGCGATTCCAAAGAATCACCACAAATAAGGAGAGAACGAATGCGGTTACATTAATGACAACGGCACTTTATTGTACATAATTCTTTGAATTAAGCCGGACTACGGCCATTCACAGCTCTCAGTAACGACGCGACATCTCCGGAACCGTCATGCCGAGTCAGAGCAGAAGCCGCCTCACCCGCAAGTACACGACAGCTTTTGTAAGGACCGAAGAGCCTGCGCACCGGTGCTTCCAATCACGCCGCAATCAGCCCGTCACCTGCAGACAATACAGCGGCAACACACATACACAGACAGAAGGATTGACAGGGACATCACACCTTCCCCCATAAAAAACTTCGGTATCATAGGGTAAACCCCACAGGAATCCCATGTATCCAAGCATATCAAGGTCTCCTTCACTGCCGTACCATCACTATTTCCCAACCTGAAACCACAATAATAACCACAATAAAGACAGGGCAATACATTACCTCTCAAAACGCAGGTGCCCGGGACAGTGCGTCCGCTAAAACATTTTCAGTTCCCTTTATATGGCGGATCTCCAAATTATAAGGTTGTAGGAATAATGACCAGCGCATCAACCTCTGATTAGGATTCTGAAGGGTCGTCAAAAACGTAAGGGGATTATGATCACAATAAATCACAACTGGCGTACCACCCCCCCCCACATAAACGTCAAAATGCTGAAGTGCCCAAACCAACGCCAATGCCTCTTTTTCAATAACTGAATAATTCAGTTGATATGACAAGAATTTTCTCGAGAAGAAACATACTGGGCGTCCAACTCCCTCATCATCATCTTGTAAAAGGACCGCTCCGGCCCCTACTTTACTAGCATCTACATGCATTTTAAACGGTCTATCCCACTGCGGTGCGGCAAGGACCGGAGCACTAGTAAGAAGCGCTTTAACATTCTCAAAAACATCTTGACAGGTTGAACTCCAAACAAACGTACGTGACGCCTTCAACAGATCAGTCAACGGAGCAACAATCGCCGAAAAATTTCTGCAAAAATTTCTATAGTACCCCACCATCCCTAAGAAACGCATCAACTCACGCTTCGTACAGGGTGGAGGATACTTATTGATGGCCTCAATTTTTGCATCTACTGGTCGAACAACGCCATGACCAACAACCTTACCCAGATATGTCACCGTGGCCTGAGCGAACTCACACTTCGCTAGGTTTACAGTGAGCCGAGCCTCTTTCAACCGATTGAACAAAGCCTGAATTCGGCATAAATGTTCCTCCCATGAATCACTATATACGACTAAGTCGTCCAAGTAAACCGCACACCCCTCAAGCCCAGCTACCACCTGATTCATTAGACGTTGAAATGTGGCCGGAGCATTTCGTAGTCCGAAACTCATAACATTATAGGAATATGCCCCATCTGGAGTAATAAAAGAAGCGATTTCACGAGCACGTTCGGTCAACGGGACCTGCCAATATCCTTTTAACAAGTCAAACTTGCTAATATATTTCGCAGTACCCACCCGATCCACGCAATCTTCTATCCGTGGGAGCGGAAACGAATCTGGCTTCGTAATTGCATTTAATTTTCTATAATCTGTACAGAATCTCGATGTCCCATCCTTTTTCTTTACTAACAGACACGGAGACGACCAACTTGAGAGTGATGGAACAGCTAGATTATTCCCAATCAAATACTCAACCTCCAACTCCAGTTGTTTCCGTTTCTCCCACGGTACTCTATAAAAGCGCTGACGTATCGGAGAGGAATCACCTACATCAATATCATGCTGAACTACATGCGTCTGTGAAGGGACATCAGAAAACAAGGACGGATATTCCTGAATTAACTTCATCAACACCAAACGCCTTTCAGTAGGAAGATGTTCCAGGAATGCAGACAAATCTTTCAACGTTTCCGAGTTACTTAACCGAGGACACAGAACACAGTCTTCAGGTTCAACGGCCTCCTCATAATCGATCAAAGGCAACTCATCCATTGATGAGCTCTGATCTATGGACAAAGCAACCAACTCTGTTTCATGCGATGCCCGTCCTTCCCGCACATAGTAAGACTTTAACAAATTCACATGACATAACCGAGTTTTAGTTCTTCTCCCTGGAGTACTGATGACATAATTTTCATCAGATTCTCGTCGTAAAATGACATAAGGACCAGCAAACCTAGCCTTAAACGGAGATGAAACCACAGGTAACAAGGCCAAAACCTGATCACCCACACAAAAGGTACGAGGTTCCGTCCTACGATCATACAACCGTTTCATTTTTGCTTGTGCCTGTTCCAGGTTCACCCTCGCCAATTTCACCGCTTCAAAAAGTCGCCTTTTAAAAGCATCCACATATTCTGTCAACTTTTTCGGTGGCTCAGAAGGCACCCACCCATCTCGCAGAACCGCTAACGGCCCACGAACGGTATGCCCAAAAACGAGTTCATTAGGGCTAAACCCAGTGCTCTCCTGAGTCACTTCTCTTGCCGCTAACATAAGCCAGGGTAATCCTTCCTCCCAGTCCCGATCCAACTCCGTGCAGTACGCACGTAATAAGGACTTAAGTGACTGATGAAAACGTTCTAACGCACCCTGACTTTGCGGATGATAAGACGTTGATATATTATGTTTAATATTGAGTTGACGTAAAACTTCCTCAAACACACTGGAAGTAAAATTAGTACCCTGATCCGATTGTATGATTTTCGGTATTCCAAAAACCGACATAAACTGAGACAGTGCTTTAATCACAGATTTTGCCGTGATCGACCTCAAGACGAAAGCAGCAGGATACCGCGTAACCTGACACATAATGGTCAGCAAATATTCACTGCCAGATTTAGAACGGGGCAACGGTCCAACACAATCCATTATGAGGTGATTAAACGGTTCACACACAGCGGGAATCGGCCGCAAAGGAATCGGCTTTGGATTTTGGTTAGGCTTACCCATCACCTGGCACGTATGACACGATCGTATATACTTGGCCACATCACGTTTTAGGCAAGGCCAAAAAAAATTACGCATAACCCGGTTATACGTCTTCTTCACTCCAAGATGTCCAGATAAATCATCATGAGCAAGTTTTAACACCATCGACCGAAACAGCGTTGGAACTACTACTTGGACCACAGATTCCTCCAGGAACACCCTGGCTTGAGGGGTCCATTTTCTTACCAAACTTCCCCCACGCACAAAATACCCCTGAGCAGCACTGTCGTCGGTCATTACCTGTGAAAAAAAAACATCCAGAGTGGAATCTGCTTTTTGTTCCTTTATCAACTCACCCGGAGACACAGAGAGAAGAGTAGGTGGCCACACGATGCCTTCATCTGCCCTAGACGGTTCCGCACTCTTTGTAGCTGTAGCTGCTTGGCTAGCCGCACGCGTAACCGCACATGCTGGAAAAACATCAGATAAACTCTGCACACCCTCATCACTATTCCCAGTAGAAAAAGGTTTCGATGACATGATCAAAGGCATGGACACATCACTCCAAACCCGCCCCCCAGCCAGATTGTTGCCCAGAATACCTGAAATTCCTTGTACTGGAAGGGCTGGTCTTACACCCAATTCAACTACACCTTGAATTAGATGGGAATACAAAACAACCCTATGTAAAGGCACAGACATTTTAGTCATACCTATTCCACGAATCAACAATGAATCACCAGTAAATGTCTCATTCGAGAAAGGCAATACCGATCCCAGAATAAACGACACCGAAGCGCCAGTGTCTCGTAAAATTTTCACCGGAATTCTCTCACCCTGCGGGAGAGATACAAAACCATCAGAAACAAAAGGTAAAAACTCAACATTTGAAGAACCAGATTTGTTACTCTCTTCAACCTCTGGCATAACGCAAGAGGGAACTAAACCACCGAACATGGGGACTACAGCAGCCAATGCCGACGGTTTGTACACACTATAACGGTTTCGATCTTTAGCTTTAAGTACCGGACAATCCTTTTTCCAGTGACCATGACCGAGACAATAGTTACAAATTAGAACCAAATCAGGTTTACCAACCAATCTCGTATTCCCATAACGTGCGGATGTAGCCATATTTGAAGTCTGATTCGACGGTGAGAGCTTCCCAGTGCACTCCTTTTCCAAGTGACCAACATCAAAGCAGGATCTATGTATCAACTCATATTCATCTGCTAAAACAGCTGCCTCCGCCGCTGTAGACACCTTACGCTCTGCAATATACACAGCCGTTTGAATTGGCAGCGTGTTCTTAAACTGTTCCAACACAAGCAAATCAACCAGCTCCTCATACGACTCCACCGCAGATGCATTACACCAACGTGTAAAACACCATTCTAATTCACGGGCCACATCCACGTGCGTTTGAACAGAACGTTTCCTCAAACCACGAAATTTTTGGCGATATGCCTCTGGAACCATTTCATATGCTTTAAGAACCGCATTTTTAACCTTCTCATAGTTCTGACTGTCCGACCAGCTCAAAGCAGAATAAGCTCTTTGCGCCTTACCCATCAGAACACATTGTAACATCAACGTGCGTTCTGTTTCAGGCCATTTCTGTTTGTCCGCAACCCGTTCGAATAACACAAAAAAAGTATCTACATCTTCCTCATCAAACGAAGGCATCAACCGCAAATTTGCTACCACATTAAAATTAGAAGGCGACCCACTCTCGACCACATCATGTAGATCCCCTCCATGCCACATCTTTCCATTACCCTCTTTCATAAGGTCAAGACGCTGTTGTTCTAGGTCTAATTTTCTTTTCTCTACAACCTGCTGTGCAAACACAGTCTCCTGTTCCAGTTTTCTTTTCTCAATTTCCATCTGAAACTCCATTTTACGGTGTTCCATTTGGAGAAGAGCTAATTCTTTTTGTTGCTCAAACGACAGCGTTACCGACGAAGACATAGTTCCCGGTGTGTCTACCAACTCCGCTACCGACGACAAAATTCCTTCATTTAAAAGTGCACTTTTTAAAACCAATCGAATACTCTCTTTTAATTTTTTATCATTCGTGGAAAGACTAACATCATAATGCGCTGCAACTTCAATCAACTGATCTTTCGTTAATAAATTTAACCCCTGCTCAGACGGACTTTCAATAAAACCACTTATTTCGATAGATGTCATATTTATCAATTACTTGAATCACTAATTCAACAAAAATAACTCTAACAATGAACACTTCCTTCAACTGAAAGCCCACAAAAAGATACCCTGGAGAACCAACTTCACACCCTCCCTAAAAAAAAAAAAACTAAGTAGACCCTAATCTTCAAGCATACAGTGGTGGGTTTTTATGCACCGGATACCGCAAGTCGAGCAGAACAACCAATTAAATCGGCGATTCCCTCCAACCTCGGCGTGCTCCCGAGACTAAATGCTCTAACCACTGATCTGCCCAAAAATAACAAACTAAAAAAAAAAATTTTTTTGACATATTCCCCGAAAGGAAATGTCACTACATCCTAACAGTGAAGTCAGCCCCAAGGCATCCCACTAAATCTGATACAGCTGTGAACAGATAATAATCTCCAAAAATAACTGCACTCGTCTCTCCTACCAATTTTAACAGAAATAACTTAACCAATCTACAAACCAAGCCAAACTATAACAAAATACACAGAAATTCCAAAATATCAACTAATCTCGCCAACCAATCTTAATTAATACAAATCCATACCCAATCAACAACGCAAATCCTTAACTGAGATTGGCTACTTACCAACGTACACGGAAAGAGACGGGAAAAAAAAAATTATAATGAACAAAACCAACGATATAAAGATCCCGGACGAGCCCCCATTTGTTGCGATTCCAAAGAATCACCACAAATAAGGAGAGAACGAATGCGGTTACATTAATGACAACGGCACTTTATTGTACATAATTCTTTGAATTAAGCCGGACTACGGCCATTCACAGCTCTCAGTAACGACGCGACATCTCCGGAACCGTCATGCCGAGTCAGAGCAGAAGCCGCCTCACCCGCAAGTACACGACAGCTTTTGTAAGGACCGAAGAGCCTGCGCACCGGTGCTTCCAATCACGCCGCAATCAGCCCGTCACCTGCAGACAATACAGCGGCAACACACATACACAGACAGAAGGATTGACAGGGACATCACAATCAGGAAGATCAGGCCTTTCCTAACTGAGCATGCAACACAACTTCTTGTCCAGGCCCTGGTTATTTCTAGGCTTGATTACTGCAATGCTCTTCTAGCTGGTCTTCCATCATGTGCAACTAAACCCTTACAAATGATCCAGAATGCTGCTGCTCGTCTTGTCTTCAATGAGCCCAAAAGGGCCCACGTCACTCCGCTGTTCATCTCCCTGCATTGGCTACCACTCGCTGCTCGAATCAAGTTCAAGGCGCTGACACTTGCTTACAGATTGTCCACCGGCTCAGCTCCCTCCTACTTTCACTCGCTCCTACGGGTCTACATTCCTACCAGAAGCCTACGATCGGCCAAGGAGCGACGGCTCGTGGTGCCTTCACAGCGAGGCACAAAATCACTGTCCAGAACATTCTCATTCACGGTTCCATGCTGGTGGAATGACCTACCCACCCTCGTCCGGAATGCAGAATCCCTGACAGCATTCAAAAGACAACTGAAAACTCATCTCTTCCGTGAGCACTTAACATAGACAAAAAAAAAAAAAAAAAAAAAAACTTTTTCTTGAAATCTTCGCTTGTCTGGTTTATGCTACTCTGAGAAATGTTTGAACTTTGTATTCTGAGCACTTCTTGCATTGTTTTTGCCTCTCCATGATGACTCGCTTGGTTTAATCCTCAAATGTAAGTCGCTTTGGATAAAAGCGTCTGCTAAATGACTAAATGTAATGTAAATGTAAATGTAAATGTAAGAGGATAGAAAAGGAACAAAAAAGCAAAGAGAAATATTCACCCCCTGAGACTTAAACATTTGATTTGTTTTGTGAAGTATTCGCTTTATCCCTTCTTAACTTTGTTAACATCTTCTTCAACCTGAACCTTTTTTGTTTCCTTAAAGCCTCATAGCTAACATTTCTCTGCAACAATTTCACTGTATGAATAAATTTATTTTCATCAGGAAAAAAATCTTTAACTTCAATAGTTCTACCAAAGGTCACATCTGCTGCACATTTACATTTAAAGAAGGTGGCGAACTTTAATATATAAAAATATAATAAAAATAATAATAAAAAAACATGGTCACCAATCAAGAACCCATCATTCTGACAGTATTTGTGTAAGAATGTAAAAGTTTCTGTGACTCAAATGGAAAGCATCACATCCAGACCTAACAGATAGTCAGTTTAAAAATGAACCAAACTCATGTTGCTCTAGTGATTCTGATTTGCATTGTTGTGATGGGACTTTAATTATAGGGACACCATAGGAAGATTCATTGCAAAGGTCGTTTTTTTTCTCAATTTGTATCATTATCACTGCATTTATGGTTTTAAAATATTGTTAAGAGTTTCTGTCATAATGTGCATCAGTGTGATTAGTAAATTGTCCCAAATTTCTTTCCTTTTTTAACCATTTTAATTGTAGCGTCTCATTGGTACGTGTGTTTCTATGCAGGGATGAGAGAGTAGGCCTTCTGATGTGAAGTGTGTGACATTTCTCTTTCTAGATGCTCGTTGAAGTGCCCAGAGAAACTCTCTTGCTGACAGAGAGGAACTCAGTGATATAAAGATGTGTCCTCTAGTGGTGAAGCATCCAATTGCAATTATTACATTGTAGAGGCTTTACAAGAACAACAAGTTTTACAAGAACAAGCACCACTCACATTTTCTACACATTTTAGTCCAGTTTAGTAATGGATATTAGATTATATGTTTACTCAGTACACCATAATAAATGAATAAAGTGTGTGAAAGGTTTGATATTGTGTAGTTTGTGATCCTCCATCAGCAGCTGCAGTTTCTCTCAGCTGTATCAGTGCAGTCACTGTGACGTCTGACTGACAGAGGTTTTTGTACGACTCTTTATCACTGTGTGAACAGCCTAGTGCTGCCTGGATTGTGATAACTCTGACAGTAATAATCTCCTGTATCTTCAGTCTGGACTCCACTGATGGTCAGAGTAAAATCACTGCCAGATCCACTGGCACTGAATCTAGATGGAGTTCCAGTATAACGGCTTGTTGCATAATATATGAGGAGTTTAGGAGCTTCTCCAGGTTTCTGTGAGTACCAGTGCATACATGTATATGAACCTGGACAGGAATTGCTCACTACTGTGTTTGTTTTGCAGTTTATCAAGACTGATTCACCAATTGTAACCGTTTTTACAGAAGGAGTCTGAGTCACAGTCACCTGTCCACTGAAACCTGTTAGAAAAAGCAGGATATATTTGTAACACTTATTTTTAATAATAATAATTTAATGTGGAAATTTCTTCAAATGTTTTACCTTGAATAAACAGTGCAATGGTCCAGATGAAGATGATGATGATGTTGTTCATAGTTGTAGTTTAGTCTTGTGTGATGATGAAGATTGTGTTGTGTTCTGCTCTCAGTCATGAAGTGTTAAACTCACAGCACTATAAACACTCTCAGAGCACTGAAGCATGTGCTGACAATGCAAAGAAGTGGGCAGGATTTACAACAGCTTGTGCTGAGAACAAACTCATCAACTCTCTACATAGAAGATTTTACTTTCTTCCATTTAGTCATTAATTGTACATATTGATTAATTGTGAAATATTTTATGTTTGGCTGATAGGACACTAGGGTTTGACTTTATATTGACATCTCTCAGTGTGGATGAAGCATTTTCCATTTTCAGAGCCGCTGTAGAAATAATCTATTCACTGTCATGCAGTTTCATTTATATCAAGTGAATATTTCTGATGATATGCAACCAAGAAGAAGAAGAAGAAGAAGAAGGAACTTTATTGCCAAGTAGTGTTTTACACACACGAGGAATTTGCTTTGGTCATAATAAAGTGCTAGACAAACATACAAAAATAAACAGACATACAGTTGACATAAATAAATGTAGATAAATAAATATGTAATGGACAATATAAAAAATATACGACAGCCAGATTAAAATAGCCAGCAATAAATATTTTCATGGGCATAGACATTTGTATAATTTTAAATACTTTTCAAGAGGGGAGTGTCAGTGGGGGGGGTCGGGTCTTGTTAATGAGGCTAACTGCAGACGGAAAGAAACTGTTTTTGTGGCGAGAGGTTTTAGTTCGGATGGACCCCCTCCTGCCAGAGGGGAGAGTCTGAAACAGTTTATGTCCGGGGTGGGAGGGGTCAGCTGCAATCTTTCCTGATCGCCTCGTAATCCTAGAGGCATACAGGTCCTGAAGTGATGGAAGATTGGAGCAAATCACCTTCTCTGCAGAGCGAATGATACGCTGCAGCCTGCTCTTGTCCCTGGCGGTGGCGGCATTGTACCAGATGGTGATGAAGGTGGTGATGATGGACTCAATGATGGCAGTGTAGAAGTGCATCATCATTGTCTTTGGCAGACTGAACTTCTTAAGCTGCCGCAGGAAGTACATCCTCTGCTGGGCCTTTTTGGTGATGGAGGAGATGTTCAACTCCCACTTAAGGTCCTGGGAGATGATGGTACCCAGGAACCGGAAGGAGTCCACAGCGGTGACTTGAGAGTCACACAGGATGATGGGGGAGGGTGGGGCTGTGCTCTTTCTAAAATCCACAACCATCTCCACAGTCTTCAGAGTGTTGAGCTCCAGACTGTTCTGGCTGCACCAAGTCACCAGATGGTCGATCTCCCATCTGTAGGCGGATTCATCCCCACCAGAGATGAGCCCAATGAGAGTGGTGTCGTCCGCAAACTTCAGGAGCTTGACGGACTGGTGACTGGAGGTGCAGCTGTTGGTGTACAGGGAGAAAAGAAGGGGGGAAAGAAAGCAGCCTTGAGGGGATCCGGTGCTGATGGTCCTGGAATATGATACATGTTTTCCCAGCTTCACGTGCTGCTTCCTGTCCATCAGGAAGTCAGTGATCCATCTGCAGGTGGAGTCAGGCACGTTCAGCTGTAAGAGCCTGTCCTGAAGCAGTGCCGGGACAATGGTGTTAAAAGCAGAACTAAAATCCACAAACAGGATCCTGGTGTAGGTTCCTGGGGAGTCCAGATGCTGGAGGATATAATGAAGGGCCATGTTTACTGCATCGTCTACAGACCTGTTTGCTCTGTAGGCAAACCGCAGGGGGTCCATGAGTGGATCTGTGATGGATTTTAGATGGGACAACACAAGACGTTCAAAAGACTTCATAACTACAGAGGTCAGGGTAATGGGTCTGTAGTCATTTAGTCCCGCAGGCCTAGGTTTTTTGGGGACAGGAATAATGGAGGAGGCTTTGAGGCAGGCTGGCATATGGTATGTCTCCAGTGAGGTATTAAAAATGTCTGTGAACACCGGAGACAGCTGATCAGCACAGTGCTTCAGGGTGGAAGGAGACACACAATCTGGCCCAGCTGCTTTGCAGGATTTCTGCCTCCTGAATAGCCTGTTGACTTCCCCCTCTGAGATGGAAAGAGGAGGGGAGGGGTGGAGCTGGCCAGCTCTGAGGAGGGGTTGGAGGAAATGGTGGACTGGGGCAGAAGCTGAGCGGAGGGGTCACGGAGGATGATGTCCGATTGACTCTCAAAGCGGCAGTAGAACTGATTTAGTTCATTTGCCAGGCGAGAGTCGTTTATGGAGTGGGGGACTTTGGGTTTATAGTTTGTAATCTGTCTGAACCCCCTCCAGGCCGAAGTGGCGTCGTTTGCTGAGAACTGGTTCTTTAGTCTCTCTGCATACAGCCATTTAGCTTCTCGCACCTCTTTGCTAAACCTGTATTTTAACGCCCTGCACTCGGTCCTGTCACCACTCCTAAAAGCATCCTCCTTTTCCAACCTTAGCTGTCTGAGTTTAGCTGTAAACCAGGGTTTGTCGTTGTTATAACTCACCCTGGTACGTGTTGGTATACAGCTGTCTTCACAGAAGCTGATGTAGGACGTCACAGCCTCTGTGAACTCATCTAGATTGTTTGTAGCAGTCCTAAAAACATCCCAGTCAGTGCAGTCGAAACACGCCTGAAGATCCTTAACAGCTTCACTGGTCCATTTCTTTGATGTCCTCACTACAGGTTTACAGAGTTTTCATTTTTGTCTGTAAGCAGGAATCAGATGAACCATTACGTGATCAGAGTGTCCCAGTGGATCGCGTGTGACAGCGTGGTAGGCACAGCTAACTGTGGTATAGCAGTGGTCCAGAGTGTTCCCCTCCCTGGTTGGACACTTTATAAACTGTCTGTACTTGGGGAGTTCTTGGCTGAGATATCCCTTGTTAAAATCACCAAGAATAAGAACAAGGGAGTCCGGATTTGTCTGCTCCACACGGAGTATCTGGTCGGCCAGCATGCGCTGTGCGTCCTGCACGTTGGCCTGGGGCGAAATGTAAACACCGACCAGAATGAATGAAGTAAACTCACGGGGGGATTAAAACGGTTTACAGTTTATGATCAAATATTCCAGATCAGGAGAACAGTGCTGGTAAATCACTGTCACGTCAGTACACCAACCATTGTTAATATAAAAACAGACACCACCACCCTTTGTTTTGCCGGACAGTTCTTTATCACGGTCCGCTCTGTATAGTTGGAAACCAGCCAGCTGCAGCGCGTTGTCCGGTATCAGTTCACACCAGAGTATGTGAGCGGAGTGGAGTGGGAGCGGAGCGAGGAGCGGAGCGATGTGATTTTGAATTAAAAGTCGGAGCGTCGTGGTTTTCACTCGCTCCGAGAGCGCTCCACTACCGCTCCATCACGAGTACAATTCATGCCAACGGCTCATTATAGAACTGCATTTTTAGTAAGGATTCACACGTTAAACACATTACGCTAGCATGATACAGATGGATCACTCAAATCAGAAAAAAATGTGAAGGTTATGATGACGCCGATGGACATAAGTGACTGTGGGAGGTTCTCAAGCCTACTGAATATGATCGGGCAACACGATCTCATGAAAGTGCGTATCTATAGCACGAATTTTATTTCTCGTGCCATTTATACACCAAAAAATTGTTTTTGCGTGCAAATGAAACACACTAAACCCCTTCGTTAGGATTAGGGATGTGAAGTGCGTGCACGCCATAAAGTGTGTATCATATGCACGCGAAAACTGCTTATCATAGGCTATGCAAGCAAAAACTATTTTTGTAAATGGTACAAGAAATAAAATTTGTGCTATAGATACGCACTTTCATGAGATCAGGCTGGATCGGGTGAAAGCACATTTTAAACAGGTAACACTTATTCACACACGCAATCGCTTTCTCACTAATGCATTGCATTCAAACAAATGTAATCTTACAGTGCTGTCGGTAGCCTATTTGATTTCGAATGAGCAGAAATATGTAAGAAATGTAGCGACCCGTAGATAAAATAACTGATGAAAACGTAGTTATTTTCCTCTTTCCAAACAAAATGTGCTCTGCAAAAAGCAGCAATGATATTTAACTTTTAATGCTGATAACCATGTAATAAGCATAGCATGGCATAGGAAAAGTTTGCACACTATATAAACCACATTGAAACTATTCTCCTAATGTTGTTTTTTATTTATTTTTATTTAATATGCCTATATATTATGATGAGGAGAAATTTTGTGAGATTTCAAAGCATACTTAAATACTTCATTCGCAATTTCCTCGGGGAGCGAAGACGGAGCGGTGTTTCTGATATCAGTGAGCGAGGAGTGGAGCGGGAGCGGTAAATGGTGAACCCGGAGCGGAGCTGGAGCGGAGTGATTATTAAATGCTTGGAGCGTGGAGGGGAAATTGTTGCCGCTCCACTCAGCTCACATACTCTGGTTCACACAGCCACGTTTCCGTGAAGCACAGAACAGAAGATGAATAAAAGTCTCTGTTTTTCCCCACCAGAAGCCGAAGTTCATCCAGTTTGTTGCACAATGAGCGCACGTTGGAGAGAAATATTGCCGGTAGCGATGTGCGAAGTCCTGGCCGGCGAAGACGCACAACCGACCCGGCTCTTTTTCCTCTCCTGCGGCGCTTTACAGCGTGAACGACAGCGAGAGAGCCCTTCACCAAAAAGTCCAATAATTCCACTGATGACTGGGAACTAAATCCACTGGAATTGCTGCCCTGATGTTCATGAGCTCTTCTCTGGTAAAAGAGCACCGAGAATCACAGCTAAAGTGAAATCACAAGATAAAGTGAGCAGAATTCAGCTGGTCATGTGATCAGTTTCAGCTGGTCATGTGATCTCAACATGATGGACACCATAAAGAGAGACCAAAGAAGATGTTTCTAGGCCACTGAAATGACTGGAAAATCATTTTAAACTTATTTGTCAAACTCAATAATTATTTATTTATGAGTACAGTCATGTGCTACACCTTTAAAATCATGTTAAAGGTGCTATATGGAACTTTTCTTCTAAAATGAATCCTTTTTTTATTGCCTGTGTGTGAAGGGGTTGTAATCACACATTACAATGATCCACTCGTTCGGTTTTGCTATTACCACTGAAGACCAGTATTCCTATTTCTATGTGAAGTCTCCGGGTCGGATTTTCTGCGAAATCCATCGGATGTGACGTGCATGCGCGCTCCCGAGCCTCTCTCCTTTTTATATACAGTCTATGCGACGGCACTGCAGCTGACGACATGGAGTCTGATAACACCAAACACGACCTGCCTCCAGCACAACACACACTCCAACACAAACTCCACATAAATATAAAAACAAAACAAAAATGTATCTGCTGAAGCTCGTCAGGCCAAACGTGAATCGGCATTAGGACGAAAACACGGATCAACATCGGCAGAGCGTTTGAATTATGAGAGACCTCCGCTATTTTTATTGTGATAAATTACAAGTTTTCAGATATGCTGAAATAAATAATGGTAAACTGGAATGAAATAGCAAGGTAAACTACAACATACATGAAATATGAAATGAATACAAAAGACTGTTCCAGGATAACAAGTAGGTGCTTTAGGATGTAACTTTTATTTTATGCACACTCATCCCACTATCATATTGTTTATAATACACATATCCAGACACGTTCAGTACAGTAATGTTACTTCCTACGATCTTACTGTTACACTGAAATTGTTCAGTCTAGTTCACTAACCGTTTTCGTTATCCTATTATACATTCACCTATGTTGACATTGCTGATTGTGAAAGATACACGAATAGTTAGTGAAATGCCTTATGCTAGATAACACCACATGTCGGCTAAATGCAGTCAATGTAACGTTATCATGGTACGAGCATGGAGCATTAGTTCAACGTCAATTTGATAAAAGTAGCCTATTATTGTAACGTTGCAGTGGGAGTTTACATGAGTTTCCAGCATGTTGTGTGATGCTTTCTCCGGTGTGTTGAAAGTCTCAGTGTGGCCGGTACCATGAGTGCTCGCTCTTGTGTTCCAGCACGCGCAAGAGCACGAGCGCTCTTGTAAAAATTGGTTGCAATCTGAAACATCACCGATAGAGGCCGCTAAAAAATACATATAGCACCTTTAACAATGAGAAGTCAAGAACTAAATAAATCAATTTTACTATATTTAGAGTAAACCAGAAAAAAAGTCCATTATGGTCTTTGGAATCAATGTTGACATGTTGCTATCTGGGAAATATTATCATGATGTATATTTTTCACACTTTTTCTACATGCATGAAGTTCATCAGTTCTCATAATCAGATCATATATGAGACTAGATTAAACAACAAGCATCTGAAATGTTCATAATTATTGATTAATGTTAACAACATCCGTGATCAAAGAGGTCAAAGGTCACCTCAGTGGTCACAGCTCATCACATATATTTCTTTAAACAGTGTTATATCAGAAAGCATTTAGTCAAATCTGAATGAGTGAGTGTTGAGAAGAGCTGAGGATCTTCTAATATCAGTGTGTTGAAGTGTTGTTTCTCTCTCTCTGCTGGAGTGTGTGTTCACTCGAGTGGAATAGAGGTTTTGTACGAGTGTTTCATTAGATTGTATCACTGTGGAGGACATTCGGTGGAGGAACTAAACTGGTGATCGGTAAGTCTGTCTATTTAATCACCTAATAAAAAAATACTATTTAGATTTCAGAAAGTGTTTTACAGTTGAAACAAGAACAACATTTATTAATAATTATGATTATTAGATATTGTGGTAAAACTTTACTTGAAGCCTTTATGTATAATGCATTATAAAATATGTCATAATGTATGTTAAAATGCAGTATATATTATAAAAATAAATAAATAATTGCAAAGTTAAAACATCTGAAATTGGTTGTTTGCCATAAGTTTTAAAGTATTATAATTTCTAAAGTTGTTTAAATGTATTATACATTTTTGAAGGTGTAACAATGAATAGATAATATTAGAATGTGTTAAAACCTTAGTTAGCATGTATGATGAGATCATACATGCATTATAATGTGTAAAACAATATATAATAAATGCATTAAAATAACTGTATAATGCAATATGTATAAAGGCTTTAATTAAAGTGTTACTGATATTTTTGTATAATTATTTAATCTAAAACAATGATATTATTATAAGAATAGCATTATTCCTGTCAACAAAAATTTAAAATAATCAAAAAATGAAATAAAATTCTAAACATATTTCCATAATGTGTCTCACTATGAGTTTATTCAGTTTATTACATGTTTGTTTTCCCTTCATTTATTTCTACACTGAGTTCATATTTAGTTCATCTTTTATTGTAGAAATCATACATGTAAAAAAGAGATTTGACATCAGAATGTAAATGTTGCTACTTTCTGTAGTTCAGTCAATGATACTGAATCTCTTTTGCTCATGTTGTGCTTATAATTCAATGTTTTATAATATAATTTATACAAAATGTGGGTATGTTTAGAAATGTTTATTCAGTGTTTTAATTCTGTTTGAAATTGAGTTTTTAGTTGAATATTCAAGTAAAAATCTGACTATTTTCGGATATAAACACTCTTATAATTAAAGCATTCAGTGCATTACAATGTTTAGTTTGATTTAAATGTATATAGTGATTGTGTAGTTTGTATATTGTATATATATATATATATATATATATATATATATGAGCTGTAGTTAAGCTGAATGACATGAAGGATCAGATGCTGGTGATTTGTCCTGCATTCCTCATGTCTGCTGCTTCAGTCCTGTTGAAATGCTGTGAATGTGCAGTGCAGTGTGTTTTGTGTGTGTTTGTGAATGTGTTGTGTTTGTCTCCTGCAGCTGGTCCCACAGTGAAGCCCTCAGTGTCTCTGCTGCCGCCCTCTTCTCTGCAGATCTCTGGAGACTCAGCCGCACTGCTCTGCCTGCTCAGCTCTTACTCTCCACAGGGGGCGCTGGTGAGCTGGACACTGGACGGGTCAGAGGTCACCGAGGGGGTTCTGACCAGCGCAGAGAGCCAGCAGGACGGCCGCTACAGCCGCAGTAGCGTCCTGACCCTCAGCAAAGCACGCTGGGAAGAGGGAGAGCTGTACGTCTGCAGAGTAACACATGATGGAGCTCCTCATGAGGTCTCGTTCCACAAGAGCTCTGAGTGCTGATGTTTCTCTCCTGAAGATGAGCCGTATCTGAGTGTCCTGTGTCAGGCAGGATTCACATGAGTCTAGTGCTGCAGCTGTAGTGATTTACAACTCAATACTGAAAGAGAGAGTGTGTGTGTGTGTGTGTGTGTGTGTGTGTGATCTTTCAATCTGCTGTGTTTGCTGCAACATTCAATAAAGCTTCTCAACAAGTTCACTTTGTGTCTGACAACATCATTCAACTAACAGATGAAGATGCAGGTATAATTACTCCTTGTTACTCCTACTTTCCGCTTTGACTATTGCCCTGCGATCGACTGCTTTTGTCAGCCTCGTTACCCGCTGTGAGTTTGTTTGTTTGCGTTTGTTTGTTTGTTTGCGCAAATACGGTTTGCACATTGGTTGTTGGTCGTAGAGCGAGACACCGCTTCACTGCTGCTCGCCCTGCGATCGACTGCTTTTGTCAGCCTCGTTACCCGCTGTGAGTTTGTTTGTTTGCGTTTGTTTGTTTGCGCAAATACGGTTTGAACATTGGTTGTTGGTCGTAGAGCGAGACACCGCTTCACTGCTGCTCGCCCTGCGATCGACTGCTTTTGTCAGCCTCGTTGCCTGCTGTGAGTTTGTTTGTTTTCCCGTCTATCCTGCGTCTATATTACACCCATACCACTAAAAAGACGGTTATACCCAAGACTTGAGTCATAAATTAGTATAAATATTAATAGCATCACTGGTTGCATCATTGCTAACTTACTGTCCATCTGTTAAAATGGCGAATATATCAGGTGTATGTTATCTACCTTTTGGTGCAGATGAGAACAAATCTGAATTGCTTGCGGTGCAGTCTGAATTAGAAGCTGTAGAAAAGCAGATCCTTGACCTTCTAGAGAGACAAGCTGAGCTGAGAGACCGGCGTTTAGCTCTTGAAACATCACGCGCTGATGCACACGGATCAGTGATTAACGTTAGTAACCCGCTGACGCTGACCTCGTCTACTCCGTGTGTTTCTCAGCATTGGTCCCGAGCGTCCAGGTCACGATCAGCCATGATTTCATTCACTCCGGCTCCAACACACCACCACGAAGCCTGGGTGGTTCCGCGGAAGCCGCGAGCCAGGACAAGAATCTTTTCGCCCCTCCCGGTTTTCGAGATCTCCACTCAGAACCGCTTCTCCCCTCTTCGCGAAACGGAACGCGATGCTGTGATCATCGGCGATTCCACCGTCCGACACGTCCACGCTACGTTAGGTAAAAGTAAGGTGCACAGTCACTGCTTTCCTGGTGCTCGTGTTCTCGATATCACTGCGCGGGTAACTGAGATCTTGAACGGTGACGAGCGCGTCGGAGCTGTTGTGCTGCATGCGGGAGCTAACGACATTAGGCTGCGACAGACGGAGGTTCTGAAGAAAGACTTCAGGAGCCTTATCGATACGGTACGCAGCACATCGCCTGAAACATCGATTATTGTGTCTGGACCGCTTCCTACATACCGACGAGGGCATGAAAAGTTCTGTGGATTATTCGCGCTAAATGAATGGTTATTGTCATGGTGCAATGAGCAGAAATTGATTTTTGTAAATAATTGGAATCTGTTTTGGGAGCGACCAAGGCTCTTCCGCGCTGATGGCTTACACCCAAGTAGAATCGGGGCAGATCTTCTGTCGGATAACATCTCCAAGATGTTAAATACCATTTGACTAGTAACCAAAAATCCAAATCACAGTCTCTACTGCACCAATTTAATTGATATTAATACTAGTGTAGAACATTGCATAGAAACTGTGTCTATTCCTCGTTTACTAAGATCAAATAATAAATCTACTGCAGGATCTAGAAAAAATCTAATTGTTATTAAAACAAAAAATCTCGCTATTAGTGAACAAAAACAATTTCTAAAGCTAGGTCTTCTAAACATTAGATCGCTCACACCTAAGGCGGTTATTGTAAATGAAATGGTCACAGATAATAATTTCGATGTTCTGTGCCTTACTGAAACCTGGCTTAAACCAAATGATTATTTCGGTCTAAATGAGTCTACTCCGCCAGGATACTGTTATAAGCATGAGCCCCGTCTGATCGGTCGTGGCGGCGGTGTTGCAACAATCTACAGAGATATCCTGAATGTTACTAAGAAAACTCGTCATAGGTTTAATTCGTTTGAAGTACTTGTGCTAAATGTTACGCTCTTAGATGTAAGAAAAAAATCCCTATTATCTCTAGCATTGGCTACCGTATATAGACCTCCAGGGCCTTACGCCAATTTCCTAAAAGAGTTTGCTGACTTTCTATCAGATCTTTTGGTCAACGTCGATAAAGCATTAATTGTTGGAGATTTTAACATACACGTAGATAATTTAAATGATGCGTTAGGGGCTGCGTTTACAGATTTATTAAACTCCTTCGGGGTCAAGCAAAACGTCACCGGACCAACTCATCGTCTTAATCATACACTCGATTTAATTATATCATATGGAACCAATCCAACCGATATAGATATTGTTCCACAAAGTGATGATGTCACTGACCACTACTTGGTAACTTGCATATTACGCACTGCTGTAATATGTCATGCTGCGCCACGTTATCGACCAGGTAGAACAATTCGTCCATCCACCATAGATCATTTCTCAAATAGCTTATCTGATCTGTCTCAGCTGCTGTCTGAACCCAAACAAACAGATGAATTAGACGAACTAACTAGCACTATGAGCACCATTCTCTCTAGAACATTGGATATTGTTGCACCCATTAGATTAAAAAAGATCAGAGAAAAAAGTATAGCACCATGGTACAATAATACTACGTATGTTTTAAAGAGAAAAACCCGTAATTTAGAGCGTAAATGGAAAAAAACTAATTTAGAGGTCTTTAGAATCGCGTGGAAAGACAGTATGTCACTTTATAAAAAGGCACTTAAAACGGCCAGGGCTGAGCACCTCAGCAAATTAATAGAAAACAACCGAAATAATCCAAGGTTTTTATTTAATACCGTGGCTAGACTAACAAATAAACAGACGTCGTCTGAACAAAATACCTCGTTACAGTTTAGTAGTAATGATTTCATGAACTTCTTCACCGAGAAAATTGAAAGCATCAGAATCAAAATCGTAAACGTTCGATCTTTGCTCGCGCCTTATAATTCGGCCGCAATTATCACCCCGCAAGAACAATTACAATGCTTTACAACCATAGAACAAAAAGAGTTAAATAAACTTATCACTTCATCTAAAACAACAACATGTTTATTAGATCCTATACCAACTGAACTACTGAAAGAAGTGTTACCTGTAGTGGAAGAGCCTCTTCTCAATATTATTAACTCATCTTTATCTTTAGGTCATGTTCCAAGAACGTTCAAGCTGGCAGTTATAAAACCTCTTATTAAGAAACCACAATTAGATCCAAATAACCTAGCAAATTACAGACCCATTTCGAATCTTCCATTTATGTCAAAAATATTAGAAAAAGTTGTGTCCGCTCAACTCGGCTCTTTCTTGCAAGAAAACGACATCTATGAAAAGTTTCAGTCTGGATTCAGGCCACATCATAGCACTGAAACTGCGCTTGTTAGAATCACAAATGATTTACTTTTAGCTTCGGACCAAGGCTGTATCTCAGTACTAGTTTTACTTGATCTTAGTGCTGCGTTCGATACTATAGATCACACAATACTCTTAGATCGACTACAAAATTACACTGGTGTTCAAGGACAAGCATTAAGCTGGTTCAGGTCATACTTATCTGACTGCTACCATTTCGTCTACTTAAATGGAGAAAAATCGATTATAACTTCGGCAAACTATGGAGTGCCGCAGGGATCTGTGTTAGGCCCTTTATTATTCTCAATATATATGCTGCCACTTGGTAATATTCTAAGGAAACATGGAATTAGTTTCCATTGTTATGCTGATGACACTCAAATATATATTTCCTCACGGCCAGATGAATACGCTAAATTATCCAAATTGACAGATTGTGTTAAAGATAAAGAAGATTGGATGACGCATAATTTTCTTTTATTAAATCCAGACAAGACAGAGGTAATACTTATCGGTTCTAAAAACCGTCCACAAAACCTTTCACAGCACGACTTTAACATAGTAGGATGCCCTGTTACTCTATCCGCTACAGTAAAAGACCTGGGTGTTACATTAGACTGCAACCTGTCTTTTGAAAAGCATATTTCATATGTTACAAAAACAGCCTTTTTCCACCTTAGAAACATTGCTAAGCTACGTAATATGCTATCAGTCTCTGATGCAGAAAAGTTAGTTCATGCATTCATGACCTCGAGACTAGATTACTGTAATGCTTTATTAGCTGGTTGTCCTGCATCTTCAATAAACAAGCTACAGTTAGTCCAAAATGCAGCCGCTAGAGTTCTTACTAGATCAAGAAAATATGATCATATAACACCGATTTTATCATCACTTCATTGGTTACCTATAAAGTTCCGTATTAATTACAAGGTATTGCTTTTGACTTATAAAGCTCTAAATGGTTTAGCTCCAGTCTATTTAACGGATCTTCTATCGCCTTACAATCCATTGCGCTCTTTAAGATCACTAGATTCGAGGTTTCTGGTCATTCCTAGGATATCCAGATCCACCAAAGGAGGCAGAGCATTTTCACATTTAGCTCCGAAGCTCTGGAATAGCCTTCCTGATATTGTTCGTTGCTCAGACTCGCTCTCCCAGTTTAAAACTAGACTGAAGACGCATCTATTTAGCCAGGCATTCATATAAATTTTTTATCTTACAGTTACTGTAAATTCGGCCTCTAGTTCATAAACGCCAGAGGAGAACTGGCCCCCGACTGAGCCTGGGTTCTCCCAAGGTTTTTTTTTCTCCATTGGGTCATCTGATGGGGTGTTAGGACACTATTAGGTCACTGGATGGAGTTTTTCGGTTCCTTGCCACTGTTGCCTGTGGCTTGCTCAGTTGGGGATATTCAAATTAATTAACCAATCATACCATTGATCAGCTCTACCAAACTTGGATGTCTTTTTTCCAGTAATAAACAAACATTAAGTTGTTTTGATTGATACTGTGAAGCAGCTTTGATACGATCTGTATTGTGAAAAGCGCTATATAAATATATTTGACTTGACTTGACTTGACTTGACAGGTGCTTTTCAGAAGGTTGATGTAGCAGTAAATGTCAAATAAAGCTCTTGGGGTTTGAACATGGTCTCTGGAGACAGAGCTGCTCTATTCTGAGAGATCACAATCACTCCACCCTGACAATGCAAATGGGCTTTTCAGTCTCACTCTTTGATTGGTTACATGATCTGGACTGGAACACAACAGTTTCACTTCTGCAAAAGAAGGTGATGGTATTTAAAAAAATAAAAATATAATTAAAAAATGTTAAGTGACTGAATGCAGTCTGTTCAGTTTGATTGACAGGGATCATATATTACACCTAAAACATGATGATCATATTAAAACACTGACTCATTCTCTTCATAAACACAAGATTGATGTAGATTGTAATGATATAGTGTTATTAGTGTTTGAAAATACAATCATAAATCATTCTTCAAACCTGGACTAAACACTGGCAGAGTCAAGAGGAAGATGATGCTGAAAGTCATGTTTGTTGGTTGATGAAGAAGAGCTCTTGATCATGTCATGTTCAGTTTATAGAGCTATAAACACATGCAGAGTGAAGCATGTGCTGATCATATAAAACACCCTCTGAATGCAAAAGCTGCTGTAGACTGTGAGCTCACGACGAGACCGAAGAGAGATCAGGACGAGATACAGACTCACCTCAGACTCATCAGAGTCAAAGAGCTTTACTGACAGGGTTAAAGAACGGCTTTACATGGCCGAAGCACAGCTACATTACATATACTGACATACACATTTACACACAAATACACACAGGTAAAAAAATATATATGTAGTTCAGTCATGAAACTCTAGATCAGTGGTTCCCCAAAAATGTCTCTCTAATCTGACAAACATTTCAGGTCTTGGAGTCTCTACTGATGAGCTGATGAGTTGAATCATGTGTGTTTGATTAGGGAGACATATAATATGTGCAGAGTTGTGCGGACTTGAGACAGTCAGGTATCCCAGAATGCATCTCGCACCAACCAGCAAGCGTCAATAGCAGAGGAGAAAACCCAGTAATTTAAAAATACTGCTGTTATTGTGTCACAAACTGTAGTTTTAAGATATTTTCAGATCTCAAGAATCAGCCGTTGTGACAGTATTTGTGTAATAATGTAAAACTTTCTAATAAATATCAAGTTCAGTTATAAAACACTAGATGAGTGTTTCCCCAACAATGTCTCTCTAATCTGACAAACATTTCAGGTCTTGGAGTCTCTACTGATGAGCTGATGAGTTGAATCATGTGTGTTTGATTAGGCAGACATATAAAATATGCACAGTTGGCAATATCTAATCTAAAAACTGATGTTAAATAGACACTGAATACCCCAGAGACCCATCTCTTCCTGATGCTCTCAACACTTGTTAAGCTGGCTTTGAGGCCTCTAACAGCACTCCTAGCATTAGACTCACTACACCAGCTGGTGAGACACTCAGTGTAACCACAGAAGACGTGAGGAGGTCCTACAGAGAGTCAAGCCACGGAAAGCTGCAGGCCCAGATAACATCCCAGGCAGGGTCCTGAAAGACTGTGCACATCAGCTCTCAGAGGAACTGACTGACATGTTTAATATCTCACTCTCTAAAGCAGTTGTACCATCATGCTTCAAATCTGCTGCCATCATTCCTGTTCCTAAGACTACTAGTGTCATGCTGGAATGACTATCGCCCGGTAGCACTCGCCCCGATAATGATGAAGTGCTTTGAGCGGCTGGTCATGACTCAAATCAGTGAGAAAATTGATGCCAGCATTGACCAGAATCAGTACGCATATTCACCGTATTCTTCGCTCGTTCTATTTCCCATGATTCATAGCGGGTTCAACTGACTAAACGGTTTTCTACTTCCGGTTGAAGTGTTTGATTACATAGCATGCTAGCACTAGCATAAAAGGCTTCGGTGATAGTTTTTAAAGTTATTAAAGTAGTAGATAATTGTTCGGTCAAGATGGGAAGTAGTTGGTTACACACCGCCGATGAAATCTCAAAAGGTCGTGAAGGCGACCGTATCAGAGTGCCACATCCCTCACTATTGACAGGTTGAGTGCCTCATCAACTACCGGGAAGACAGGGCTTGCATGTCCAGATGAGCAGCGCAGGGGGAATGCAGGGACCATCAGGAACCTTGAGCCAAAACCACTGAGGGACAGAAACTTCAGCCACCACAGGGCAGGGGACGAATTTAGCATTAGGGTGTCAGGTGCTCCGCCACTACCAAACACCCCACAATATATGTCACATGCAGAATTTATAAATAATGTAGACATAGACCCAACAAAGCCACTTTTCCTGTTAAAAAACAGTCTATTGGGCAAGTGTTACAGTGTAAAACCAGTAGTGCAACCCTGTAGCCTTGCAAATACTGCAGTAGATGCAAGATTTTTAAGACCCCATCAAACCCATGCCGGTTTTGATCTCACATGTGAGACATGTAAAAGTTTCTATGAGTTGTATGTTCAAGTGAGCAGTGCACAGGCTTCTACTGTAGAATCTGAAACAAGGGAGCAGAGTTCTTCCGATTTGTGGCACAAATGCAAGAAAATTGAAAATAACTGCAAGTTCAGCTAAAAAGGTTCCTTCTAGAGCATCCACCAATCCTGATAAGTTTATGGAAGAGCACCTCTCATGGCAAATATGCCACAAATGATGGTAAGGAGAATGAGGTGATTGCTGGTGATGCACTTCGAGAGCAAGGCATGAGTATTACACATAGAGACATCGTTGTTAGTGTCACAGAGCCATGGTTGTCAGCAGCAACTTCAGAACAGATACATGAGCATAATGAATTCATAGAAAATATCCCTCAGAAACATTTTATTCAAATCACAAAACAACTGTGTTGTGCTGCTGCTGTTAACAGTATGAAAACTTTTTTTTACACAATCAATTCCATACATTTAAAAATGCTGAGCATAAGTATTGTTGTACATAAGTGAGTATTCACCAATACATAAATTTACCCAATATTACAATTCGGAAAGCCTTTCTGAAGGAATTATATCCTTATTCTTCAAATAAAAATTCATTTTTTCCAGTGCTAAAGTTAAGATTTTAAGTATCTTACAAAATATCTTAAATTTCCAGTTGCACCAAAAGCAAAGGAAAATCACTTTAAAATTGTGAATGGAGTATATCCATCTAGAGAAGTTTTAAGATGTCGATTTGGTCTTGATGTTAACAGTTGCTCTTTTGTGTTAATCAGACTGAAACAACAGAACATCTGTTTTATGAATGTAAATTTGCCTGTATCTTTTGGGAGGATTTGCATTGCTGGTTATTTCCTAAATTTGAAGATTCACCTGTATTAACAAAGGAAAATGTAATTGGTATTTTTATGAAAGATGAAACACATGATTTGGCAGTTAACACATTTATTATTGAAATTCTTTTTACACAAGAATAGATTCCACACACACACACACAAACACATTTTAATATTGGTGAAATAAAGGGAAACAATCAACTGTACATACCTGGAATCCACCAGCATCCCTCTGCTCTGCCATGACCCACGGGTCCCCAACCACCTACGGGTCTACTCTGCAATAAAGATTCTGTCCGGGACTCCTGAGGGCGCTGGCTGTGTTCACTGTGAAATATCTCGACGCACACAGCTAAAACGTGCGTTTTCGGGTGTTTCAGCATCGCGCCCGTTAACTTTCTTCTCGAGAGATGAAAGCCTATATTGTTGACGACTCGAATCTCGTGTTCGCCGAGGCAGCACGTAGATTACGGGTCTGCAATAAAAGGGACACACACGATCTGTAAAATAATACTGTTTGGGTGCAAGGCATTCACAGTCAGCTACTGAGGGTGCTGGATGTGTTTATTGAGAAATATCTCGAGGCGTACATCCGTGCGTTTTTGGATGTTTAAGCCTTGCACCTGTTAACTTTCTTCTCGAGGGATGAAAGCCAATATATTGTAACGGCTCGAATCTCGCGTTTGCAGAGGCAGCGTGAAGATTAGGAGACCGTATAAATGAATATTAAAATAGTATTGTCTGGTAATTATGGCTCCATTTAATTCTCAGAAATTAAAATGATTGAATATTATCTGACCTTAAGAAGTTAGATTTTTTAATTCAGATTACCATTCAGACCGTGTTTCACTTATCCAGTGTTTATGGCTGTGTTTAATTCTGAGGAATTAAAATGATAAGCAGCGAACGAACGTCTCTGGTTACGTATGTAACCCTAGTTCCCTGAAGGGAACGAGACGCTGTGTGACAACGCTTTGGGAACGCCCCTGCGTGAGTGCGTCATGAAGCACGTATGAAATTAGTCCAATGGCGAGACGGAACGTCATAGGCGGGTGACGTCACCGACCAGGAAACTATATAAACACCCCAAAACACAAGCGCGTCAGCTTCTGATAAAACTGAAGCAAGTGCTCACGGGCACGCTGGGAGTATGGCACAGACACGCAGCGTCTCGTTTCCTTCAGGGAACTAGGGTTACATACGTAACCAGAGACGTTCCCTATCAGGGAACTCGAGCTGCGTGACAACGCTTTGGGAATGCTAATACCAACGCCGCCATAAGAGCAAGTGTCCATCGTGTGAAGTCAGAGCGCACATTCGGACGAAAGCACCTGCGCCCCTGGAGTGGAGCTGAAGTCAAGATGATAAAACTTTACGAATGTATGCGGTGAGGACCATCCTGCCGCATCGCAAACGTCCTGAATTGATACTCCTGACAAAACAGCCTTAGAGGCAGCCATACTCCTGGTTGAATGAGCCCGGACAGCCAAAGGAGAAGGCTGACCGGCGGACTCGTAGGCAAGTGTCAAGATGGCCTCGACCACCCACTTGCTCAACCTCTGCTTACATACTGGACAGCCCTTCTTAGGGGGTCCAAAGCAAACGAATAGTTGTTCACTCTTTCTCCACAGGGCAGCTCTGTGGACATACGCATCTAGAGCCCTAACTGGGAAGAGCAGATTTAGTTTCTCTTGGTCCGACGTCAGAAATGGAGGAGGACAGAAAGCCTGCAGTACAATAGGCCTGACCACATTAGTAGGAACCTTGGGAACATACCCCGGTCTAGGGAGGAGGAAAGCCTTAACCATGCCGGGTGAAAATTCCAAGCACGAGGGAGAGACCGACAGAGCTTGAATATCTACTATTCTTTTTAATGAAGATATAGCAAGAAGAAAAAACGTTTTTATAGAGTGAGGAATTTCTCAGAAACTTCTTCAATGGGCTCGAACGGTGCTAGAGAGAGACCTTCTAGAACAACCGCCAGGTCCCAGGTCGGTACCCTCGTGCGAACTGCTTGCCTCAGCCTCAGAGTGCCACGAAGGAAACGGGTTACAAGTAGGTGTCTCCCGAGAGAAGCTCCACTCAAAGGGACGTGGTAGGCAGATAGGGCCGCCACATACACCTTCAGTGTGGAGTGGGATAACCCTGTGGAGAAGCGCTCCTGAAGGAATTCCAGCACTGCACCCACTGGGCAGTTAACTGGGTCCAGCTGGTGTTCTCCACACCAAGAGGTGAACATTTTCCACCTCAAGGCATATAATTTCCTAGTGGCCGGAGCTCTGGAGTGGAGGATGGTCTCCACGACCTCAGTCAAGAGACCAGATTCTATGAGCTGGGCCCCCTCAGAGGCCAAGCCCACAACCTCCATAGTTCTGGGAGGGGGTGAAGTATCGACCCGCTCGCCTGAGAGAGAAGGTCCCTCCTGATCGGAATCTCCAGGGGAGAGCCGTCGAGGAGAGAAATTAGGTCCACAAACCAAACTCGGGCCGGCCAGTACGGGGCTACCAACAGTAGACTGACCCCGTTCCGGCGAACCCTCTCCAGAACTCCTGGGAGCAGAGCAATCGGGGGAAAAGCGTACAGGCGTGACCTCGGCCACTCCTGTACCATCACGTCCAACTCCAGAGGGGCTGGAGGACTTAGGGAAAACCACAGTTGGCAGTGTGATGTTTCCCTGGATGCAAATAGGTCTACCTCGGCACGACCGAAATGTTTCCATAGGAGCTCCACCACCTCGGGGTGGAGTCTCCATTCCCCGGGCCTCGGCCCCTGCCTCGACAGGATGTCTGCCCCCTGATTTAAATACCCCGGGATATAAATCGCCCTCAATGAAAGAAGCTTCCCTTGGGACCATAGAAGGATCTGGCGGGCCAGCTTGTATAACGGGCACGAACGCAGACCCCCCTGATGGTTTATATAAGAGACCACCGATGTGTTGTCTGACCGGACAAGAACATGATGACCTCTAAGTTCTGGGAGGAAGTGCATTTCTAGACAATGTATATGCCATTGAAGATGATGGTCCTGCCACAGACCCTGAGCTGAGCGACCACTCATGATCGCCCCCCAGCCTGTGAGAGAGGCATCCGTCGTTAGTGTTACACGACGACACGGAGCCCCCAACACAGGCCCTTGGGACAGGAACCAAGGTTCTTTCCACAAAGCCAGGGCACGGAGACACCGTCGCGTGACCCTGATCTTGCGGAGTGGGTTTCCCCTCGGGGAGAACCCTTTGGTCCTGAGCCACCACTGCAGTGGTCTCATGTACAGCAGGCCGCAAGGTATAACATTGGACGCTGCTGCCATCAGACCCAGAATTCTCTGATATTCTTTTACAGTGAGTGACTGGCCTAGCTTTGCCTGTTTGACGGCTAAGAGAATCGAAGCTATACGAGCAGGAGACAGACGTGCCTGCATCGTCGTCGAATCCCAAACCACGCCCAGAAAAGTGGTCCTCTGTACTGGAGAAAGCACACTCTTCTTGGTGTTGAACCTCAACCCCAACTTTTTTATATGGGCGAGAACGACATCTCGATGCCGAATCGCCTGATGCTCCGATTGAGCCAGAATCAACCAATCGTCGATATAGTTTAAAATGCGGATGCCCTGGAGTCGCAACGGAGCCAGAGCTGCATCCATACATTTCGTGAAAGTTCGGGGAGACAGTGCTAGACCGAACGGAAGAACCCAATATTGGTACGCTTTGCCACCGAAAGCAAACCTCAGGAACTTCCTGTGTTGTGGAAGGATGGAAATGTGGAAGTATGCGTCGTTTAGATCTATCGTGACAAACCAGTCCTCGGACCTGATCTGTGACACGATCTGCTTGAGAGTCAGCATCTTGAACTTGAGCTTCCCTACTAAGCGATTTAATAGGCGCAGATCTAAAATTGGACGCAACCCCCCATCCTTCTTTGGAACAATGAAATATCGGCTGTAATAACCCAACTCACTGCTGGGAGGAAGAACTCGTTCTATAGCCCCCTTCAGCAGAAGAGTTTTCACCTCCTGTTCCATAACCAGAGCCTGCTCGGGGCCCACCACTGTGGGCAGAACCCCTCTGAAACGAGGCGGGCGTGATCTGAACTGAATCGCGTACCCATATTCGATAGTCTGCAGGACCCATTGAGCTACATTTGGAAGGCTTTTCCACTCTGCCAAAAATTCTACTAAGGGTACCAGTCTCTCGAGACTGGCCTCTGGAATATTTTGAGTGGCAGACACAGTGCCCTGTAACGGCGCACCGGCAGGGAACAACTGGTCTAACCGGTCTGGACCACTCCTCAGAGTGGGCGAGCGTCCCTCGGGAAAGCGCTCGCTGGGACCGTCTACACCCCGGCACGCAGGCGGGGTTGGCAGAACAGGCCCCTGAGGGCACCGAGAGAGAACGGGCGCCGTGCACTGCGGCGAACACCTTCCCCTCTCGGTGGGGACCACCCTCACCATCCTGACGTTTGTGGCGTCAGGATTTCTTTTTGGACGAGGCCTTCCTGGCGACAATAACTGTCCTCAGATCAGCCTTGCCCCTGGAGGACCTCGTCTGAGAGCGCCGCATCTCGTCCCAGTCTTGCTGAGGAGGAGCACGAGACGCGACACTCCGTTTTTGTTGCGCTCTATGTGAGGAGCTACTCGACGGCCGGGGCTGCTCCTTTCGCCCAGCAGCCCCGGAGACATGGACACGGAGGGGAAGAAATTTCTGGAGCGCCGCCGCCTGCTTCTTTTCTTCTTGAAACCTCTCGACGACCGAATTCACTGAGTCGCCGAAGAGGCCAGCAGTCGAAAGCGGGGCGTCCAGAAGAAAAGATTTTTCTTTGTCTTTCATGTCTGACAAATTTAACCATAGGTGCCTCTCCGAAGCCACCATCGCTGCCATAGAACGGCCCACTGATCTGGCCGTCTCTTTAGTGGCATGGAGAGAAAGATCAGCTGCCTGACGTAGTTCTCGAATCACGTCCGCACCAATTTCATCCCCCTCACTAATGTCTTTTAACAGGTCTGCCTGATAGGCTTGCAAAATAGACATAGTATGCAAGCATGCTGCCCCTTGACCTCCCGCCGAGTAAGCTTTGCCCACCAAAGCCGAGGTATTTCTTAATGGCTTGGTGGGCAACGCTGGTGTCTTAAAGGACGACGCCGTGTCTGGAGATAAATGACTAGCTAGTAATTATTCAGCCTTAGGCATCGCCCCATAACCATAACTCTTTGCCCCAGAAATATTAGAATAGACAGATGTCTGCTGGGAAAATATTCTGGAAGATACAGGTTTATTCCATGACCTCGACACCTCTGTGTGGAGATCAGGAAAGAAAGGAAGACACCGGCGTGGAGGTGCAGCCCGAGAAGGCAGAAATCTCTTATCTAATTTACTTTTCGAACGAGACTCACAGCCCGTCTCAATCCCCGCTGATAGATCCATTTGCGATCCCCACAATTGAAGCCTTCGCTGTGCCTCGGCAGCAGCGGGACCTGAACCGCGGGGAACGCGCACCGAACCACTCTCCTCGAAGAGGGCTCGGCGGGAGCGGAGCGTTTTCATTGACAAACGCTCGCAATGCTCACAGCCAGCTCCCTCGAGAGTGTATTGCACTCCCATACAAACAACACACAGATCGTGAGTGTCCCCACCCGTGATATAACGTGGGCAGGGATGAACACACTTTCTGAACTGCTGTTCGCTCGCCATATTATATATATGTATATATGTATATCGTCTCTTTATAGTTTTTTTATATGTGAAAAACTCCTGCCTAGCAATTTCTAAGGACAGACAAAAACACTTGAGACACAGACTGATATATTTCACACACAGAGCGCTTGCTGAAGACTCAGAAGCTGACGCGCTTGTGTTTTGGGGTGCTTATATAGTTTCCTGGTCGGTGACATCACCCGCCTATGGCGTTCCGTCTCGCCATTGGACTGATTTCATACGTGCTTCATGACGCACTCACGCAGGGGCGTTCCCAAAGCGATTTCACGCAGCTCGAGTTCCCTGATAGGGAACACGCTGCTCTGTCTTGCAGCCATGCAGTGGAGAGCGTCGCTTCTAGAGCCCCCCCTCAGGGAGCTTGGGGGATAGAGGGCGCCCTCAGGCGAAGCCTCAACAAAAGCAGGGTGACCTGAGGGCTGTCCTGCAAGTTAAGAAGGCTTCGTCAAAGAGATCCCAGCCAGCCTAGGTTCTCTGCGGGCGGCCCCACCCGTGGCGGAGCGATCAAGGTCGAATACTTTTTGTTTTTGAATGACATGAGGGAGATTAATTAATCAAAAATAATTTAATTGAGTAAATTATCCCTTTAAAATGTATATTGCCAGAACATTTTTCATATTCTGCATTTCCTTGGTGTGGAAAATCCCTATTCTATCGCCCTTTCTTAAACAAACGAAGAAGAAAAACACAGAAGTATTGTCATAAAATGCCTTAACGCATAACTAATTTGTTTTAAATATATGGACTGTGGCAAGTTGGTGGTCTTTCTTGCATAGATTCTTCTTCACTGTAAGGAACCTAGCTATATGAAATATTAATAATCAATAATAACTTGTTATGATTAATTATGAATATTTTGGTCAGTTAATTGGATTAACTTGACATGGCTAAATTAATATTACAATCAATTAATCAGTTCGTCCAATGAACTCTTTTGATTATTAATTTATTCTAAGAAAAGGGTATCTTCCCTGGCCACAGAAGAATAATTATTTCTTAGCATGTACAGCATTTTGAGCATGTAGCAAGAACAAAAACCTTAAAGGGACTTCGTATTGCAAGCAAATCAGAACCAAATACATAAAGTGCATAAGTTTTATTAACTAAATCATAAACATAAATAAACTAAACACACATATATACAGAAATACAGAAATAGGTTAGTGATAGGATTAAATTGGAAACCGGAAAAAGGGACTATGAGAAGAACCATCAGAATTTCATTTTCACATTTCATTGAATTGAATACTTGCATTTGTAGTGGGAACAATTATTGAAGTTGTTGAAAATTTAAGTCGTTGATGGTTCCGGCAGTGTCAAGTGGAAGTTGGTTGAGAGTTCTCTTTCTCCAGGAACGCATGGCTGGTTTGGTCAAGGCCTGGGGCCCTGTTGAGGCCACGCCGAGCACCCAGGAGAAGTGAGGAAGTCGGAAGAGTGGGTGATTGGAGTTGTGATTGGTTGGAGTCTTTGTTCCAAAACTCTTGAGATTGTCCTTGGTTCTTTGTGAGAGAGTCTTCTCTCTCCTGCCTAAGCCCATATCTGGTTGGATCGAGGCCTGCTGGGCCCTGGGGCCCCCGTGGAGGGGGAGGGGGTTCCCCAGTATCACCAGAACAGTGTTGCGGCTGGATGAAAGAACTAAGAGAGGGAGGTCACATGTGGACTGTCTCTAATAAAGCCTGGAAAAGATCCTCCCCTAAGGGTTGAACTCAACCAATAAGAAAGGTGCCATGTCTGAGAGGGAAAGTGGCTCTTAGTTGATTTATGAGTCTTGTCCCACGCGTGGTTATACCTTCATTAATGCTCAGATAGCTATAACACATCCACACTGCATTCTAGAAGAAGGTGATGTACATCAAAGTGTGAGTCATTAACTCTTTCCCCGCCAAACACGGAATTTTCCGGGTTTTATGAAAAAACGCTTCCCCGCCAAACACGGAATTTTCCGGGTATCCGTGTTTTAGATGGTATACGGTAAGGAAGACCCGTGCGCATGTTTTGAAAGAGTACGCAACTTTTTGATCAAAGAAACAGACTGCGATCGTCTCAAACTTGAAGGAGTGGAGTAGTGAGAATGTAGGTCAAAATATCAGACAGACAAATGCAGAGATATGGCTGATCAGGTACTGGATGTGTTGATGGACTCGGAGTCCGATCACTCATTATTTGATCATTCTGAATCTGATCGAAGTCAGTGAGAGAGATGCACATGTTGTCACAGAAAGTTCTAGCCATGGACGTGCCGCAGATAGATCGTTCACCCGTCGATCTGGACGAAGACAAAGTTCACCTGTGTGTCGAAGATTGGTCAGTGACAATTCAGACTGTGATACTTTGGACAGTGAGTGGACGCATTCATGGCCAATATCTCATTCGTCGTTCCAAGGTGCCAGAACGCATAGAGGTAAGACGAGATAAGAAAATATTTGAGAAAGTGTTCTATCTTTATGGGATAATATATATATATATATATATATATATATATATATATATATTAGTGGTGGGCCGTTATCGGCGTTAACGTGCTGCGTTAAAAAAAATATCGCCGTTAATCTATTCTCAAAGTTGGGTTGGGATCTAAAATAGCTTTTTCGAATATCGTTATATTTTCGCGCAAATCGCGCAGCAGGGTATTTTCCTGTCAGGGACACAAGGTGTATACTTTTACATGTTACGTTGGGCGACGTTCCTCTCGTTACTTTACATCCTGTTAAATGAGTTTATTAAGCGCGCTGCATCTTTTTTATGGGCATGAGCGATGCTCAATTTACAAATGAATCACTCTTTTGAGTCGATTCTGTTCAAAGACTTCATCAAACAAGTTGGCAGATCTGTCTAAATCGGTTCGCGAATCAGTTCTGTTCAGTTCCTCACGCACTGAATCGTCTGAAGCGCGTTCAATCACATTCGACACGGAGTCGTAACAGGAAGATTTAAGAACATCAAGAGCTACAGTTTAGTCTAGTGAAAGCAAATCTGCAAATGCATCATATTTTTGCCAGCGATGAAGATCTTTTTTAGTTGAACATCTTCGTAAGCTGTCTGTGAATGAATGATTCCACAGGACGATACATTCGATTTCATTTCATTCAGGTAATACATTTTACAACCAAACAGATTATTACGCCACGATAGCACTACTAAAAAGTATGACATTATCCGTTGGACATATACATTAATTTATAGGCTACAAAAAAAAAAACGCTTCAGAGCGTCGGCGCACTGGCAAAGGTTAACAGATTAAATAAGCTACCATTACAGTTTATGAAATGAACACCCGCCATCCCGCGGTAATGTGTGTGTATTGCGCAGGGTCATAGTCACACAAATAGTTTACATTGATTGAAACTAATTTGTTTAAAAAGGAGGAGGCTATTGCCGGTAAGGCAGGTTCACATAAAATCATTATGACATATGACATTATTTTTTGATCTAACGAGCATCTGGTTTGGCGATGCAAAAACGGACTGTAGCGTCGTGCTTATTGTTTTTTTCTTCTTCGAGTTAGCCTACTATGTTAAAAAAAAAAAAATGACGAAAACATGTTACTTGTTCAATTAATAAACAGTTTGTTTGATGACAAATCGCTAAAGATGAAATTGGCCTCCCTTTCTGTCATTGTAATTGTGCGTTTTATTTATTTATTTATTTTTTGAACGATATTCGACTTTTGCTCCTCTATTGTCGAATGGCATTTTTGGCAGAAATTCACAACCCTACGCGAGGCGAACTATTCTCAAATACTTACTTTTAGTCATTATTTGGGTAGCACACATATTCTGAATGCATTCGGCAGAATTCAAATGAGCCATTTTAATCTAGATTAATCTAGATTAATTCCAAGATTCCAGTGAGATTAATCTAGATTAAAAAAATTAATCTATGCCCACCTCTATATATATATATATATATACAGACTGCGATCGTGTATATATATATATATATATATATAGCCTATATAAACACTATAATATTTGTGAGTGTGCAGGCGTTTATGTGTGGCTGTGTGCATAAATATGAGCGTGTAATGGCCAAATTGTTTCTCTCTTATTGCACATTTACAACATTGTAATATGTATTTATATATATGTGTGTGTATCTAGATCTGTTTATTGAAAGTAATTCAAATTATTCATATTATTATTCACAGGCAGAACACAGCGAGGCAGAGGCAGAACGCGTAGAGGTAAGACAAGATAAGAAAATATCTGAGAAAGTGTTATATCTTTATGGGATAAATATATATATATATATATAAACAATAAACACTATAATATTTGTGTATGAGTATGCATGCATTTATGTGTGGCTGTGTCTGTAAATATGAGCGTGTAATGGCCTGATTGTTTCTCTCTTTGTGCACATTTACCACATTGTAATATGTATTTATACAGTGTATGTGTGTATGTGTGTTTATTGAAAGAAATTCCAATTATTCATATAATTATTTACAGGAAGAACACAGCGAGGCAGAGGTTGGATGCGTCAAGTAGGCTACATCAACATGGTGGCGCTGTAGGGGTTGCGGAAGGAGACCTTGTTCTACTGCAAAAGTTGTGGTGTCCCCTTACATCCTGGGAAATGTTACTCTGTGTACCATTCAAAAGCAAATTACAGTGCCTAAATTGGATATATTTTACATTTATTTATATTTTAAATTTCTTTTGGAAGGTTTTATATATGAAGGAAACGACATTTGAATGTATTCTGCTTGAAAATGCACTTGTTTGATAAAAATGCCCTTTTCTCAGCTTTTTGTCCAGAATGTTGTGTTTTTGACAAAACCTACCTCTGTTCAAGTGGCAATAAAAAAAGAACAAATGAAGATAAAATAAAATAGTTTTTTTTGTTTAAAAGCAGAGGCTCAGATCTTTATTTTGATATACGTCATCTTCATATATTCATGGAAGAAAATATTCTGCGGGCCATTAAATTTTAGCAAAAATCGTCAAAAACCCTGGCGGTGGCTGGCAACTTTTTTTTTTTAGCGCTGGCGGGGAAAGAGTTAAATGAGGATTAATTAGGTAGGAGGCATGATACAGGTGAGGTTACATTAAATGTTTCTTGGTTGTATACCAGGGTACATACCATAATATATACCTAATAGTACACGAGACAGTAAACCATTTACACTGTTTCTTTCACAGTTTTATGCATGTTCATTTATAGATTAGTTAGTCTATGATTAATGCAGCAAAGTCTGATTTAAAGAGGGTTCTCTTACGAGAGGTTCTCTCGTATTGCGTAAGTTTAGCTTACGCTACGGGAAGATTCATCTTCTCGAGATATTGAAGCCAAAAATTATCCTAATTTTGTATTCATTGTCCACGCAGTGCAGCAGCTAGCAGACCTAGAGCAGGCCATCTCGCGTGCTCATTGGCTGCCCTGCGGGCAACTGCTGCAGCCTACCAGTGAGCCCGGCGTGACGTCACGCCCAATGAAGGGCGCCCGCGCCTTCATAGCGTCACAGCCCGCCAGAATGGGCGTGGCTTAGCGTATGAAAATAGGGGCTGTAGGCTGACTTCCCTGATTTTCGTCTCTTCAGCGAGCTCTTCGCATCGCTGGATCTGAGAGAAGCCACCGCCGCCGTCGAACAGCGAACAGCCAGCTTAGGACAGCGCTGAGGAAGCCGGCCATCTTCGCCACCTTCAGCCATCCGTGCGAGCTACGCTATCCGGCGACGTATCCTTTTGCCTTGCTAGAATATCTAAAATTCTAAAAGAGCAGCGAGTGTCTTTTTCAAGATGCCTCGCACTTCCTGCGGCTCGTGCAGAGCCCCGCTCAGCGCCGGAGACCGCCATTTGATTTGCGCTCTCTGCCTGGGCCTGGAACTTGCAGAGCTCGCCCTCGTGTCCGGGGGCTGCGAGCTCTGTGAAGCGCTTCCGCTGTCGACCCTGCAGGCTCGACTCGAAGCCTCCCTCGAGCCTCCTCACCGTCGCGCAGCTGCCGCTCACGAGCCTCACTGCCGTCGCAACTGAGGATGAGGCCGAGGAACACGCCACGAGAGACTGCTCTCGACCAACGAGCACACGGCTAGCTCTCTTTACGTTACAAGAGAGTTACCCCGCCCTCGCGTCGCCGTTCGCGCGTCATGCAGAGCCCTCTCGAGCTCTCTGCATGACCCGGACGGGCATCAATATACGCGACGTACTGGATGCGTGGTAACATAGATATGGCGTGGTAAGAGCAGAAATTTTTATAACAGTTCTGCTCGACCAACGAGCACGCGGCTAGCTCTCTTTACGTTACAAGAGAGCTACCCTGCCCTCGCGTCCCCGTTCGCGCGTCATGCAGAGCCCTCTCGAGTTCTCTGCACGACCCGGACGGGCTTGCGCGCCGCCGTCGAAATGTCTCGCCCTGTCAGTCCCCTTGGATAAGGCTACTGTAGCGGTGTATTTGGCAGCCAACGGGCCGATAATGCAACCCGCTCGCCTGCACACATCCGCCGTTCTTGCGGCGACCCAGAGAAATCTCAAGTGAGTATAATACATGTCAGGTTAAGAATGTAAGTTACGTGCCCGCTCACGAGCGCTCACGCTTGCTAACACAAACCTCCGAAAAGACGCGCGTGTCCTGCTGCGGCCGAACCGCCGTAAAAGTGTATTTCCCTGTCAGTCCCCTTCAACAGGCTACTGCAGTGGTTCATTTAGCAGTCAACGAGCCGGTTTGTTCACCCTCTCGCCTGCACACAAACGCCGTTTTCACGGCGACGCCGTCGGTGTTTTAAGTGTAGTGAAAGTGCCCACGCCCCAGTGTTCACCCCTACACACAAGCACTTCGAATCTCGTGTCACTCACAGAGCACACTCTCATAAAGCGCAGAAAAGCCGCTCGAGTGTTGAATGTAAGAAATGTGTCCACAGGTCTGTGCCCACTATCTGCCCGCTCTGTTACACGATCAAAAAAAGCAGGTTATGAATGTAAGTCTCGTGCCCGCCAGAGAGCGTTCACGCTTGCTAACACAAACCTCCCCCCGGGCTCCGCCCGCACGTTTAAGTGTTATCACAAAACGCAGGGTATTAATAAGACGCTCCCCATCCATTATGATCGGGGCGTCAAATACACTTGTAAGTCTCGTGCCCGCGCACACGCGCTCACGCTTACAGGAAGCTTTTACGCCCGGAGCGCTGCTCGCGCGTCAAAAAGTGAAAAAAGAATGTTCCCCATCCCTTATGATTGGGACATCTCACATAAATCAGCCGGTTTCGGTTTTCAGCGAGCAGCCATTGCCCAGAACCGAGAGCGCGCGCGCCGCGCTTTCAGCTCCGGTTCAGTTTCACAAGCCTGCAAATGGCGGCGAATCTCGTGTCACTCACAGAGCACACTCTCATAAAGCGCAGAAAAGCCGCTCGAGTGTTGAATGTAAGAAATGTGTCCACAGGTCTGTGCCCACTATCTGCCCGCTCTGTTACACGATCAAAAAAGAAGGTTATGAATGTAAGTCTCGTGCCCGCCAGAGAGCGTTCACGCTTGCTAACACAAACCTCCGCCCGCGCGTTTAAGTGTTATCACAAAACGCAGGGTGTTAATAAGACGCTCCCCATCCATTATGATCGGGGTGTCAAATACACTTGTAAGTCTCGTATCCCAGGGATATCAGAATGGGTGCTGAGCAAAAAAAAATAAATAAAAAAAATAAATAAAAAAAAAAACAGGTTATGAATGTAAGTCTCGTGCCCGCCAGAGAGCGTTCACGCTTGCTAACACAAACCTCCCCCCGGGCTCTGCCCGCGCGTTTAAGTGTTATCACAAAACGCAGGGCATTAACAAGACGCTCCCCATCCATTATGATCGGGGCGTCAAATACACTTGTAAGCCTCGTGCCCGCGCACACGCGCTCACGCTTACAGGAAGCTGTTCCGCCCGCAGCGCTGCTCGCGCGTCATAAAGTGAAGAAAGAACGTTCCCCATCCCTTATGATTGGGACATCTCACTTAAATCAGCCGGTTTTCAGCTTTCAGCGAGCAGCCATTGCCCAGAACCGAGAGCGCGCGCGCCGCGCTTTAGGCTCCGGTTCAGTTTCTCAAGCCCGCAAATGGCGGCGATCTGAACCCGGAGGCCATTCGCCCCCTAGCGGCTCACATAGCTGCGTGGGAAACTATCCCAGGGATTTCAGAATGGGTGCTGAGCACAATAAAGCAGGGCTATACACTTCAATTCATTCGCCGTCCCCCGCGCTTTCGAGCCCGGACCGCGACGATAGTGAATGCGGAAGTAGCACACCTACTTCACGCAGAAATAGCAAAGCTGCTGTGCAAAGGGCTATAGAAAAGGTGCCGCCTTCTCTGAGCGAGTCAGGCTTTTACAGCCGTTATTTTCTCGTACCCAAGAAGGACGGAGCCTTCAGACCTATCCTAGATCTGTGACATTTGAACAAAGTGCTTGCGAAAAGACTGTTCAAAATGCTTACGACCAGGAAAATCCTCGCGCACGTTCGCCTGAGGGACTGGTTTATTTCTCTAGATCTGAAGGATGCCTATTTTCAGATTCAGATAATACCCCGGCACAGGCGATTTTTGAGATTCGCCTTCGACGGTCAGGCTTATCAATACACCGTCCTGCCGTTCGGCCTGTCCCTAGCACCCGTACATTTACGAAGTGCATGGACGCGGCGCTCGCCCCCCTGAGAAGTCAGGGGCTGCGAATAATGAACTATCTGGACGATTGGCTGATATTGGCACAGTCAGAGACAGAACTGCTATCTACAGTGCTTCTCAGTCACCTGGAAAGCTTGGGTCTCACGGTCAACTGGACCAAGAGCTCATTACTGCCCAGCCAGTCAATTTCCTTTTTAGGAATAGAACTGGACTCGGTAACCATGACGGCTCGTTTGTCGACACAGCGTGCGCGCCGTGTTCACCACCTAGCCGCATCTTTCCAGAAGGGCAGCTTTCTCCCTTTGAAAACATTTCAAAGGATGTTGGGCTGTATGGCATCAGCTGCAGCGGTGCTTCAGCTGGGCCTACTGTGCATGCGCCCGCTCCAACGCTGGTTGAATGCTCGCGCGTTCCGCCGAGCCTGGGTTTCTGGCGGCCAGAAAATCAGAGCGACTCAGACCTGCATAGCGGCTCTGCAGCCATGGTTAGTAGCCGACTGGTTCCAGCAGGGAGTGATGATGGGAACCATCTCTTATCGGAAAGTCATTTCGACAGACGCGTCCAACTCGGGTTGGGGCGCGCTGTTCGAGGGCAGACCGGTCTTCGGCCAGTGGTCAGACCAAGAGAAGTGTTTTAGCATAAACTGTCTGGGAATGATAGCGGTCGAGAACGCGCTGAAGCGCTTCCTCCCGTTCTTACAGGACCAACATGTTCTCGTCCTCTCGGACAACATGTCTGTGGTATCCTATGTAAACCGTCAGGGCGGTGTCAGATCCAGAAATCTCTGCAATCTGACGGAACGCCTCCTTATTTGGTCTCAGATGCACCTGCGCTCGCTGAGGGCGGCGCATGTGCCTGGCCAGTTGAACGACGGACCAGACAAACTGTCCAGGGACAATGTTCCCCCAGGGGAATGGTCCCTGCACCCCCAAACGGTCCAGAAGCTGTGGCGCCTATTCGGCAGAGCGGAAGTCGACCTATTTGCGTCAAAAGACAACGCTCAATGCCCGACGTTCTTCTCGAAGAACAAGGACGCGCTGGCCCAGGTTTGGCCCAGCCTCCCGCTATATGCTTTCCCTCCGGTCCCTCCGGTTACCACAGGTGATCAAGAGAATCAGGGAAACGCGCCACTCGGTGCTCCTCATAGCCCCGCGTTGGGAGAATCAGATTTGGTACCCGGAACTAGCACGGCTGTCACTTACAGCTCGTGGCCGATTCCGGTGAGGGCAGATCTCCTCTCTCAGGCTCGCGGCGCGATCTGGCATCCCCATCCAGAGCGCTGGTCTCTGCACGCATGGTTGATCAACGGGTACTCGTTGCCCTGCCAGAAGGAGTGATGAACACGATCTCGCAGTCTAGAGCTCCTTCCACGAGAAGGCTCTACGCGTCTAAATGGTCGGTGTTCTCCAGATGGTGCACCGACAGGGGTCTGGACCCACGGACATGCGGGGTGGCGCACCTGCTCACCTTCCTACAAGAGCTGTTGGATAAGGGGAGGTCCCCATCCACGCTCAAAGTGTACGTGGCGGCCGTGGCAGCGTTCGCAGAATCGACGCACGGCCAGTCACTGGGAAGACATGAGTTGATCATCCGCTTCCTTAGAGGAGCTAGAAGGATGAACCCGCCGCGCCCCCCGTCGGTTCCTATGTGGGATCTTTCATTGGTCCTCGAGGCCCTGAAAGCCTTTCCATTTGAACCACTAGACTCCGTGGGGATATCTATCACTGAAAACCGTCTTTCTGACTGCACTGTCGTCAGTAAAACGTGGGGGGGACCTGCATGCGCTGTCTGTCAGCGCGTCGTGTCTTGAGTTCGGGCCAAATGACTCTAAAGTCATCCTCAGACCTAGACATGGCTATGTTCCTAAAGTGATGGGCACTCCATTCAGAGCGCAAGTTATCTCGCTGTCAGCTCTGCCAACATCTGACAGCGAAAGTGAAGTGAATCTCCTCTGCCCTGTCAGGGCGCTGAGACTTTACATTACGCGCTCCGCCTCCTTCAGGCGTTCAGAACAGCTTTTTGTTTCGTTTGGTGGGCGCACCAAGGGTCTCGCCTCCTCGAAACAGAGCCTGTCCAGATGGATAGTGGACGCTATTGCAGCTGCTCACGCGTCAAAAGGTCTGCAATGCCTTCTGGGCATCAGGGCTCATTCCACGAGAGGCGTTGCCTCGTCGTGGGCGTGGTCCAGTGGGATTTCTATCTATGACATATGTGTAGCGGCGGGCTGGAGCTCCCCGTCTACCTTTGTCAGGTTTTATAACCTAGAAGTTCCTGCTTTGCAGGCTAAACTTTGTCAGTCTAAAGGAGAGGTGTATTCTGCCCAGATCTTCCTGCTCAGATCACTCTCACGTGACTCAGCTCTCCTGGTTGAGCTGCACTAGTAGGGTATGTGCCATGTGCCTATACAGACCGGCGCGCCGCTCTGTATTCCCTATGTGTGCTTATGTACAAGTGATGGCCCGCATGGCTGGCCACCTTATTTTCCCACTTATGGGGTTCCCCTGAAAGTTCGGGGTCTCAGGGTGGATGCTTGGCGCGCACGGCGTTGACAAAGTGTTCCCGTAGCGTAAGCTAAACTTACGCAATACGAGAGAACCTCTCGTAAGAGAACGATACTCGGTTACTAGCGTAACCTCGGTTCTCTCTAGAGAGGGAACGAGTATTGCGTAACCGGCCGTGCTCGCGCCACGAGCGACTTCGCTTCAGTCGACGAAAACCAGGGAAGTCAGCCTACAGCCCCTATTTTCATACGCTAAGCCACGCCCATTCTGGCGGGCTGTGACGCTATGAAGGCGCGGGCGCCCTTCATTGGGCGTGACGTCACGCCGGGCTCACTGGTAGGCTGCAGCAGTTGCCCGCAGGGCAGCCAATGAGCACGCGAGATGGCCTGCTCTAGGTCTGCTAGCTGCTGCACTGCGTTGACAATGAATACAAAATTAGGATAATTTTTGGCTTCAACATCTCGAGAAGATGAATCTTCCCGTAGCGTAAGCTAAACTTACGCAATACTCGTTCCCTCTCTAGAGAGAACCGAGGTTACGCTAGTAACCGGGTATCGTTTCTGTTTTCCATTGTCTCTCTCTTTCTATGTGGCCACATTCCTCGGAGGTCGTAAAATCTCCTTATCAGCCCTTGTAACATGACACTGTTTCTGCCCTTGTGTCCGTTCATTTGGGCTGTTAGTTTTGGAGTTTCATAAACCTTTGTATATAATGAATAATTAGTGTGTGTCTGATTGGTCCATACCCTACATCACGATGAAATATCAATTCCTGAAGGGGAACAGTAACAGGCGGATTGACCAGCTCCTTAGCCTGCTGTGTGGAGATGTCCACAAATATTACTGGTAAATGTTTATTGTAACATCTACTGTTATCTTCAGTATCCATGAAAATGGTTTTACTCTGCTATATATATATATATATATATATATTCAAACATATAGTTTTCTCAAGAATAGTTGCACAGCAACAAGGACTAGATATTCAAGACATCAGGTCTACTCTTGCTAGAAAAATCTTTGATAGTCACTCGTATATCTCAGATGATGAAAACCTCACAGTCTTTCACAGTGATGAGAGTGTAGCAACTATAAATCACAAAAGCCCAAATTTTTGTACATGCATAGCAAATAGTCATAACGAAAAATGTGTCTGCATTTTGGTTCACAACATCCTCTACCTTCCACTGACACCTGAGTTGATCTCTAATCATCCAGATTGCCAGAAAGCACTCAACAGAAAGCCAAAACCTGAACTCCAGACCACGTTAACAGCAGGGACGTGCAGTCAGGGTAGGCAGTGCCTCACCAAAGGAAATGTTGACATTACATTTATTAATTCCAAGAGCTTTATTAATTCACCACATTATTAATTGCATTTATTTTATTCCAAATATTAATTTTTGTAACAACAATTGTCAGGAATACACATATAATATACTCCTTTTGCCATTGTTTGCTCCTAAAAATCATTGTTTCATGCAGAAAATTCAAGGCCATGGCCATTGAGGCAGAGGTTAGCAGTGCCTCTTTGGTCCATAGAACGTAGTTTACGTAGATTTGCGCATGCGCAGTCAGTTCTCATGCTGTCTTGAATTATCAACATTGAGGCAGAGACCGAGCTTGCTTCATGTCACGTGATCCACTCGCTCTCACTCACTCCGCGCTTCAAGCTACTTAGCATTTAGCGGCGCCTAGCGTTGGAAGCGTCCTATGAAGAAAAAAGAGCTGTGGTCGCTAAAGGAAAAGTCCATGCGTTTATCCCTCTGGACAAAGATGTCAATTACTTTGTTGTAAAAGTCCTCTTTGTTGGGTGTATTTCTCAATTTCATGAGTCTCTCCTTTTCAATGGAAATAAGAGCCAAGGAGGAAAGTCTGTTCTGCTCCATTCACGTCAGAGGCGCCCGCGCCATTGGATGTGCAGTTGCCACAGCACAGCCTGAGCGAGCCATACGCTCACTGTGCTAACATTAGCTGTGCAGCTGCAAATGCTTTTATAGGCTTCAGTAAATCGAGCAAAGGAGTTTCGTCTACAAATAAAAGTAAGCACCCCCTTTAAAACGTAAATTATTCATTTATTTATTATTTTTAAAACCCTTATATTGCCTTGTGTGTGTTGTCTGATGGTGGGCTAACAGTTATAGGCCTGCTGTGCGCTGACACCAAAATGTTCTCTCTTCCATACCCTGGTGCGCCGTCACCTCTGCCACATTCATACTGTAGGTCTGTCTGTGCGATTATGGTGCATTTCGTAAAGGTTAAAATGCTGTTTTGTAGTTCTCTTTTTTTAATCCTGGTGCGCCGTCACCAGACGCTCATTGCGTGTCGGTGTGTGCGCCTAGCGCAGTTTGTAGGAGCGAATAAGCTGTTTTTGTACTTTAAAGCTGTACTGCTGACACAATGTTTTCTGACTGTAGCCTATTCAAATCCCGGTGCGCCGTCACCAGAGTGACCAGACCAATAGTGTGTGTGTGGCTGTCTGTGCGTGTTTGCGTATTTTGAAGGAGTGACTAGGCTGCTTGTCGGTTCGCTGACAACGCGCCGCCTCCCTCTCTTACTGTGTCCCGCACAAAACATTTGTTTGTTGTATAAGTCATAAGATAGATGTTTCCATTAATTTTTATTATTAGATTTGATTGTGCATTAGCCTCACATATGACTGACTTTGATGTATGCAGGCAGCGATGTGATGATGCCTGATATGAACTTGGGTTGCTACATTAACTGAATGAATATATGAACATATATGCCACATTGATAGGTCACAGCCTACCCATGACAAAATTTCACCGCACGCTACTGGTTAACAGACCTTATGGAATGGAGCCAATCAGAAACATACATTGAAAACAAGGAGCTGTTCAAGATGGTAGAGAGAGCACACAAACTAGTTTTTTCAAACTTCAGTATTTTGTCAAGAAAAAGAAAATAACTGCACTACATGCCTATCGGCAACAGGTAAAGAAGTCAAAACAGGTAGTCACAATGAATTACATCTGTAAACGAAAAAACAGAAGAAAATGCTTTAAACCCTAAAAATGTCTTTGGCATCTGCCATTAATAAATTGAATATAAATAAAAGCAAAACATCTGATATGACAATAGAATCAAAATATAAATGAACTACTTGAGTATATTAAAAAAGGCATCATAAACAGGGTCCTGACTACGTATTGAGGTTTCATCTATAACTAAGCAGATTAAAAAAAAAACATGCAATTCTATGTAATGTTTTGTTTTATTTTTTATATTTTTTGTACTGCTGAACAGTGTACACCAACAAGAAACAAGCATTTGAAACAATGGAAGTACAAAATAAAGTGGGGGGAAAACCTTACTCATCTGTGGAGTCTTTTGATTTCAGTGCTCTCATCTTCTCCTTAAGACATGCATCGATTAATGAAAAAGTGCCTTTTATAACAGCAGGGCCAAGACCACGTGTTGCCAGGTTAAATGTTTCCCAATTAGTCTCTAAAGATTCCTTTACAGCTTTCAATGTCTTCCTGCAATTGAAAATAGCAACAGGTATTTCGTTTTCCGGTTCAACTGATCTTTGAATCATTCAGTTAATGTCAAGTGTAGTAGTAAATTGTTACTAACTAAATTACCTGCAGTCTTCTGTTTTGGCCATGGTTGCATGGACATTCCCCTCTTCTAACAATGCTTGACCCACTCTTTTCTGGGGGATGAATTTTGTTGGCAGGTACATTATGTCACCAGCCATATCACAGCATTCATCATTTCAAAACCTGCTGATCTACTGGGACGTTTCATACACAAAAGTATTTTTTGAAACTCAAATCAGCCTATCTAGAACCAAAAACAGAGATCATATTTTCCCCATTCGGATGACTGATGTGAACATTAATTAAATCACTTGACCAGTATCTGCATGATTTTATGCAGGGTGCATTTGCCACATGATTGTCCGATTGGATAACTTCATGAATGAGCGAATAATAAAAATAATAATCGTGTACAGGTGTTCCAAGTGGACAGTGAGTACATATTATATTCCAAAACTGGTTGTAAAACAACATAGCACTAAGTTAAGCGGCTATTAACAACTTTTCTATGATTATATTTACTTTTTATTTATACATGGTAAATGTATAACAATACAGCTACAAGTAATATGGAAATTCAGTGAAAATTATGTTAGTAATAAAATATTACTATTAGAACAATTTTATGATTCAAAACCACAAAACAAGGATACGGGTCTCAGAATTCCCTTTAAAGTTATTACTACTACTATATTATTATTACCTTCACAAAGTTTGGAGCAGTGTGAAGTTAACTTTGTGCGCATTGAGGGCATCACCTCCAGCTCCTCCAACTTCTCTGTAATTTTCTTTTTTTGTCCCTTGGCCTTCCGTAGATAAGCCACTACAGTGTTCGCTGAGTAGCTCTCTGGTAGAGAGCACCTCCTCTGTAGTTCATCTGACGTGACCAGGTATCTGAAATATCAATGTGTTATGTACATTATAATGTAATTGAGAAGGCTGAGGTGCTTTTTACACCTGGTATTAAGATGCGTTTTGGTCGATTGGACCACAAGTGGACGACACTAAATACAGATGTAAACGGGGCCCAAACGTTTTAATCTTGTACACTTTCGAACACTTCCAGAGGTAGGCAAAACCAAAAAAAACAAAATTTTCTCTCTCCACCCGTGATTTCTAACACACACTTACAGTGTTCGGCTAGTCTTGCAGCTGTCAGAGCAGAAATGAAAGCTGATTCTCTCCGTGTGTTTTTCTGTCGTCTCCGTGTAAATTCATGTGCAAATTTATTTTGTCCATTAGATAGAAAAGATCTGGAAAAACCCATACATTTACCCACTTATAGACCCTCCTCTTGAAGAAATCAGGACAGAATTGGTTAAAAGTGGACAATAGAGACAGATTAAAACGGGAATGTGTCTCCCTCGTCTACTTGTGATCCGATCAGCCAAAACGGTAAAGATATGTGGAAAAAATATATAATTTAGAGGGAGAGGGAGAGGTACAGGGAGAGGTACAGGGAGAGGGAGAGGGAGAGGTACAGGGAGAGGGAGAAGGAGAGGGAGAGGGAGAGGTACAGGGAGAGGGAGAGGTACAGGGAGAGGGAGAGGTACAGGGAGAGGTACAAGGAGAGGGAGAGGGAGAGGTACAGGGAGAGGTACAGGGAGAGGGAGAGGTACAGGGAGAGGTACAGGGAGAGGGAGAGGGAGAGGGAGAGGTACAGGGAGAGGGAGAGGGAGAGGTACAGGGAGAGGTACAGGGAGAGGGAGAGGTACAGGGAGAGGGAGAGGTACAGGGAGAGGTACAGGGAGAGGGAGAGGTACAGGGAGAGGTACAGGGAGAGGGAGAGGTACAGGGAGAGGGAGAGGTACAGGGAGAGGGAGAGGGAGAGGTACAGGGAGAGGTACAGGGAGAGGGAGAGGTACAGGGAGAGGGAGAGGTACAGGGAGAGGGAGAGGGAGAGGTACAGGGAGAGGTACAGGGAGAGGGAGAGGGAGAGGTACAGGGAGAGGTACAGGGAGAGGGAGAGGGAGAGGTACAGGGAGAGGGAGAGGGAGAGGTACAGGGAGAGGGAGAGGTACAGGGAGAGGGAGAGGTACAGGGAGAGGTACAGGGAGAGGGAGAGGGAGAGGTACAGGGAGAGGGAGAGGGAGAGGTACAGGGAGAGGGAGAGGTACAGGGAGAGGGAGAGGTACAGGGAGAGGGAGAAGGAGAGGGAGAGGTACAGGGAGAGGGAGAGGGAGAAGTACAGGGAGAACAGGGAGAGGGAGAGGTACAGGGAGAGGTACAGGGAGAGGGAGAGGGAGAGGTACAGGGAGAGGGAGAGGGAGAGGTACAGGGAGAGGGAGAGGGAGAGGTACAGGTAGAGGGAGAGGGAGAGGGAGGGAGAGCACCTCACAGTGCTAAGACAGTAGCCTGGCTAACGCCAGACCCAATTCTCGTTGAGACTTGGGTCTGGGAACCATATGTACATTTTCTCGTATTTGAGGCGTGGTTTACGAATGCCCGGCGCCGTTTATTGGGTGCTAAGAATGTCTATCATTCTATCATTCAAGCCAATCCTTTAAATTATACCAGATGACGTATGTAGAGCGATAGAAATAAGACAAGGAAGAAGACGATGGGTAAGATATTTTTGTGTAAACAATGACGTTCAGCGACTATTGCCGTTTGTGCAAAAGCTGCTCTTTTTTCAAAATAAACTTGCATTCTAAACTACTTAGAACAATATCTAAGGCTGCATCAAAAGGTAGCTTCGCGTCTGCTGCCATGTTGAATCCATAGAAATAAACAAACTGCTTCGCATAGATGTCGTCATCGTCTTGCTGCTCCCTCCCCGTTCTGTGATTGGTTCCCTAGATGAGGCGAAAATCTGGACCATGGTATCCATACTGCCTTTCAGCATGGGGAAACCCAGACTACTAAGACAGTGAAAGATGGCACAATGTTGATGAGGGTGTTTTTGCTATTAGAATTGTTCAAAATGAAGAGTATTTTGTTCAAATGTTCAAATGTTGTGCTGAAATCGTTTTTTCTTGTGTGGTTTGATGGGCAGAACAGTTCTGAATTGATATACATGTATGTTGTATGTAGTGTTTACTCCTTATGGCATTTGGTTACCAGGTGTCCATTTGGAGTCTCCAAATGGCCTTTTGCAAAGGACGCCTAGACTTTTTCTTGAATAAAAGCTTACAGAAACTACATTTTTGGGAGTATCATCTTCAAATTTGAATCAAAACATGGTCAGACATTCAGTTTTATCTTTATGGTGTTTTCAGGCCATCAACCTAAAAGTCTGATACATTTTTCCCTAAATGAAGTTCATTCAAAGAAATCGTTAGTCAATTTACTGTAAATTCTACATTGTTTTACTCTGTTTCTATGCAACTTTGAGTTATTATGACTCTTGGGTAACAAAGTTTCAAGTGTTTAGTTAAAAAAAAAATATCAGAGTTATGAATGTGGACCATATGGTTTAGGAGCTACAGACATTTGTATTTGGGTATGACATTTTCAGAAAATTCTCAAAAATAGGGGCGTTGGATAAGAGGAAGGGTGAGGCAAAAAGAAAAAGTGGAAAATACCTGTGATTTGATTGGTCAAAAGATTGTATTAAGAAAGATCTGTGACTGAAATTTTCAGAAATACTGCTGGGATCTCGACTTTATTGACTGCACCAATAAAGTCTGAACTTCGGCATCTGGAACTTTTTGAGTTTAGAGATTTATTTTGAAAGACAAAATAATTGTTCCTCAACATGACTAAAACAAAACTTATTTTGTGTTCCACATAACAGTGAGTGAATAATGACAGAATTTGCATTACTGTTAAAATATGGTTTTAAAAGTAATAACTAACCTTTGCATTTCATTGTTGACAGTGGGTGCTGGAGTAGGCCTATTTGTCCCTGTATTAGGAGATCCACTAGGCTTTCCAGAGACAGATGTCATGGCCCCTGTATATATAAGACCATGAGGTCCACTTCTAATAGATCCTGGCTGGGAAGGGGTAGGGGTGGTTGTGGGGCTGGGGTTGTGTCGTGCTCGTGCTTCCTCCACACAGTCCAACAGATTTTTAAGAGCATTTTGTAATCGATCTTGCTATTGAAAAGTAATCAGAGTGGTAGCTGCACTACTACAGTACTCAACCTGCCTTCTGATTACCTCACGCATCATCATAACTGCTTGATCTGAACAACTAACAATGCATATTTCGATAGGGAATATTGTTTTGGGATTGTTGGGATGAGCACTGCATAATACTGAGAACTAGCTCAATCTGCTGCAGAATAGTATAATAAAAGAGCAATGGACACACACTAGGTTTTAATTATAGATTTGGTATAAAACGTTTTAATTATATAGTTTAGCATCAGCTCAAAGGTCTAAGCAGATTATGATATAAACCATAATATGCTTAGACCTTTGAGCTGATGCTAAACATATGGATCATTTCAATGAAAATGCCAAACCAATCGAATCTGTTTTTCTTACTTAACACGAGCTTGAGAAAGTGATATGAATTCAGTATGAACACATGGGAGTCGGCTTAATGGTACACAACTTATTAAGGATTTAAATATAATATAGGCCTATTTTATATTTATTATTATATTTCTGTGTGCGCGTTAAAAGTACCATTCCGGTGGCGAGGACGATGCTGAGCCAAATCAAAATGTCAGAACGGATTGTCTTCTCTTCTGGTGCCTGGACTCCATTTGTAGGACCGAATTGCAACATGCCGTTCATCTGCTGTGCTGTAAGCTGTGATAACAGCATATCACAAAGAAATGTTAAGAAATTAACGTTTTACAATATCCCCAAAAACCGTCAGAAATGTATTGCTGCTATCAAGAGGGATCACTGGACCCCTACAGAACACCCCAGACTCTGCAGTGAGCTCTTTATTTCAGGTAAGTAATATGGCTAGGTTAAGCGTTAGCAAACGTTAGCTGTTCTAACATTAGCACCAGTTCCTTACCAATCAGCCTTTGCAGACAAATTAAATTAGGCAATGTGTAGCTGGCTAACATTTCCAGACAAAATAGGTCATCTGTGTCTCTGCTAACGTTATATGAACCCCGATTGTGTGCCAAGTATGTTTGCCTACCTGTCACCTGAGCAACGCCAAAGAAAAACCCATTTCTACAAGAAATTTGAGCAAACACAAGCTGTCAAAAGCTAGAGATGTTGTACCAGTGAAGTGACCCCATGATAACTGTACTGGACTACAGTGACAGCTTTCCTGAGAGTGGGCAGAGTGGGGAACACAGCTACTGTAAAGACCCGATCCATACTGAGAGCAGTGTAGCATGTTCTGACGAAGCCTGTCGAGAAACTGTGAAGAAACTGACGGAAGAGTGTACCAGACTGAGGGCAGAGGTCTATCAGCTGAGGGACAAGGTAAGCAAGTTATCTTTCCAGCAGAACGTGTTCAACGTACATCATATATGTTTACTTAGAACATCAAAATAAATGAATAAAGTGTGTGAAAGGTTTGATATTGTTTAGTTTGTGATCCTCCATCAGCAGCTGCAGTTTCTCTCAGCTGTATCAGTGCAGTCACTGTGACGTCTGACTGACAGAGGTTTTTGTACGACTCTTTATCACTGTGTGAACACATACTGACTGTTTATATAGTGTAAACTCTGACAGTAATAATCTCCTGTATCTTCAGTCTGGACTCCACTGATGGTCAGAGTAAAATCTCGTCCAGTATTTGCTGTTCCACTGCCACTGAATCTAGATGGAGTTCCAGTAAAAAGGGTGTTTATATAATAAATCAGGAGTTTAGGAGCTTCTCCAGGTTTCTGCTGATACCAGTATAAGTGGGTGCTGTATATTCCTACATCTATATGACACTCTATTGTTGCTGTTTGACTCTGTTGGACAGTTTTAACTTCAGGTTGAGTCAGAGTCACTCCTCTGGATTCTGAAGAAGAGAAAAGAAAGTCAGTTAGTGTTTAAAACTACTATTGTCATGTACTTTTACAAAAACACCAAAATCAGAATGTTTGTCTTACCTTGAGCAAACAGTGCTATGGTCCAGATGAAGATGTTGATTGTGTTCATAGTTGTAGTTTAGTCGTGTGTGATGATGAAGAGTGTGTGTGTTCTGCTCTCAGTCATGAAGTGTTAAACTCACAGCACTATAAACACTCTCAGAGCACTGAAGCATGTGCTGACAATGCAAAGAAGTGGGCAGGATTTACAACAGCTTGTGCTGAGAACAAACTCATAAACTCTCTACATAGAAGATTTTACTTTCAGAATAATACTATTGAACAATTTAGTGATTCATTGTACATATTCATTAATTGTGAAATATTTTTGTTTATGTTTGGCAGGCTGATAAGACACTAGGTTTTTTCTGGAGAATCATAAATGTAGATAATTTTAAACATGTTTGTCAAACTCAAAAGCATGTTAACAATGAGAAATCAAGAACTAAATAAATAAGTTTTACTATATTTAGAGTAATCCAAAAAAAAAAGTCCATTATGGTCTTTGGAATCAATGTTGACATGTTGGGAAATATTTTCATAATGTCTATTTTTCCCACTTTTTACACATGCATGAAGTTCATCAGTTCTCATAATCTGCTCATATATGAGACTAGATTAAACAACAAGCATCTGAAATGTTCATAATTATTGATTAATGTTAATAATTTCCATGATCAAAGAGGTCAAAGGTCACCTCAGAGGTCACAGCTCATCAAATATATTTCTTTAAACAGTGTTATATCAGAAAGCATTTAGTCAAATCTGAATGAGTGAGTGTTGAGAAGAGCTGAGGATCTTCTAATATCAGTGTGTTGAAGTGTTGTTTCTCTCTCTCTGCTGGAGTGTGTGTTCACTCGAGTGGAATAGAGGTTTTTGTACGAGCGTTTCATTAGATTGTATCACTGTGGTGGACATTCGGTGGAGGAACTAAACTGGTGATCAAATGTAAGTCTTTTTAATTACCTATTTAAAAAAATAAAATTTTGATTTCAGAAAGTGTTTTACAGTTTTACAGTTGTCTCACTATGAGTTTAATCAGTTTATTACATGCTTGTTTTTCCTTCATTTATTTCTACACTAAGTTCATATTTAGTTCATTTTTTATTGTAGAAATCACACATGTAAAAAAGAGATTTGACATCAGAATGTAAATGTTGCTACTTTCTGTAGTTCAGTCAATGATAATTTCAATTCTGTTTGAAATTGACTTATATTTTGAGTTGAATATCTCACTTAAGTATATATATATATATATATATATATATATAGAGCTGTAGTGAAGCTGAAGGACATGAAGGATCAGATGCTGGTGATTTTTCCTGCATTCCTCATGTCTGCTGCTTCAGTCCTGTTGAAATGCTGTGAATGTGCAGTGCAGTGTGTTGTGTGTGTGTTTGTGAATGTGTTGTGTTTGTCTCCTGCAGCTGGTCCCACAGTGAAGCCCTCAGTGTCTCTGCTGCCGCCCTCTTCTCTGCAGATCTCTGGAGACTCAGCCGCACTGCTCTGCCTGCTCAGCTCTTACTCTCCACAGGGGGCGCTGGTGAGCTGGACACTGGACGGGTCAGAGGTCACCGAGGGGGTTCTGACCAGCGCAGAGAGCCAGCAGGACGGCCGCTACAGCCGCAGTAGCGTCCTGACCCTCAGCAAAGCACGCTGGGAAGAGGGAGAGCTGTACGTCTGCAGAGTAACACATGATGGAGCTCCTCATGAGGTCTCGTTCCACAAGAGCTCTGAGTGCTGATGTTTCTCTCCTGAAGATGAGCCGTATCTGAGTGTCCTGTGTCAGGCAGGATTCACATGAGTCTAGTGCTGCAGCTGTAGTGCTTTACAACTCAATACTGAAACAGTGTGTGTGTGTGTGTGTGTGTGTGTACTTGCTTATGTCCCTTTTGGGTACATTCACCAGGATACACACCAGTAAACTGAGGACCACCTCAAAAATTTAGGACATTTTGTATGTCCTCATTTGTTTGACTATACTATGGCATTCAGCATGCTCTAAAATGGTGTCCAGACTTAAAATCTCACTTGTCCCAAAAAATCACTTTAAAGTGATTTGTGTACCTGAAGTGTGTATGCCCCCCCACTAAAGTGTGTATAACACAGCGCCCTCTAGGAGTACTGCACTTCCGGAAAAGATACACACTTCGGGGATTCTGACCAATCAGAGTGCAGGAAGCCACTACGGGAGCGGGACTTGATGATCTGACCAATCAGAGGCCAATATGTAATCAACAAAGATGGCGGAGCCAAAAACAATCATGATTGAATGAATTGACAGATAATCCACATTAAATGATAGATAAATTCCCAATAATTAGTATTTAAATAAAAATAGACTAATTTGCCCTGAGCATCAGGAGCTCTCACGATTTATATGAGCATGCTTTTAAACTTTAATCCTCGCAGGTTTGCTCTCGCATCAGTGTGTGTGTCAAAACGGCTCTGGTGTGTGTGAAGATCGCGCTGCTGCCCCGCCCGCGAGTCACCGAGTCTATACAGCACGTACAGTAACTTACATAGGAGTTTATTAATCATGTAGGAACAAGTTTGAAGCGGGGAAGGGACAGTCATGTGAATTTAAAAAGTACATATTTCTTTCCAAAAACGGAGGGACAACTGTTTAAATCTGTCAATATGGGTGTGGTGATTTATTCGTCTGAGTTTGTTCAATAAAAATACACAAGCCACAAAAAAGATGTGAAAACATGCAAAATCGCTTGCTTTTATGAGTGATTTTATTTAAGTGTTTTCTCCTACTTTGCGTTCTGCCGTTCCCTCTCATATTATCAGTGATTTCCCTGAGCGGCCGCCGCCCCTCCCCCACCCACCGCACGAGCGGGAGGTACAGCAGAGAACACAGTCACTTACAGCAACACATTCTCTTTATACTGTATTACATAGAGGAGAGCAGTTACAGCAAACATTCTCTTTATATTATTATTATATTATATTATATTATAATATAATATAATATAATCTCCTGAAAGGAGACAGCAAACACTCTAATTATATTATATTATTATATTAATTATATTACAGTTTTTCTCAGTTGCTTTGGTGCATTTCTCAGATCACAACTAAAATTCTTGTTCAACCTCCACATTATCTAGCCACTTTTGCACATCATAAAAGCAATTTCTCATTCTTTTGAACAAATTGCAAATGCTTTGGTACATTCATGCAATTGATTATGTACAAGTGTCTGCTGTTTCTTACATTATTGCTTATGTCATGATTATCAAAATGTATTTTACTGGTTCTCTGTTGAATAGTCTTACCCCTCAAAACATATAGGCATTAGGAATGTAAAGCATTAGATTAATCAATGATCAACCAGTCCTCTATAATAGCTCAGAGTGCATCTCATGAAGCTTCCTCTGGGAAGCATGCAACACGTTACACACTCTGAGAATGGAAGAACAACAGGGTGAACAGCCGAGAAGAAGAAGGAGTAAGGATGTGTGGTGGAAGGGTACAGAGGTAAAACAGAGGAAGGGAACAGGCCAAGATTGTGTGTTTCTGAACAAATAAGTTCCATTATTGTAGATTATGTTCTTAGTCATGACCTTATGGCCGAGGTGGGTCGAATGGTACAGCCGAATATTGTGAGAACAACCGTGTGTGTCCTCAATCATTCAAGAGTTTGTAGACAGAACAGGTGTGCAATCAGACAGTGTTCACTCTACTGTACTGTTCACCACTGTAGACTTACTGTAATGCAATATTACAGCAGAGTCTACTTGCATTTTACATTATACAGTAAATATACTTGATAGAGACATGTACATACAGTATATGTGTGTTAAAAGTCTTTTTCTTTATATCACAATGACATTGTACTGTAATTTTTTGACAGACCAACAGTAAAAGTGTATCTGTGAATCCTGTCCAGTCTCATCTAGAGTAATGGGTATATGTGTGCTGTTGAAATTTATGTCATACAGATAAAGTGCAGTCTTTTGTATTTTCAATCATTGTCATCAAAATCGTAGCCATAGTTTACTTCTGAAAATACTGATAGAGTACAGCTATATTGACAACATGACGAAGCATTTTGACATTCTTGTGACAAGGGCAATGACACAAGGACTTGTCATTCTGATGGCACTGATATGTTCATTGATATTGTACTAAGGATTTTGAGCAAGTTACAGGCTATTGATAGTAATCTATTGTGTTCTGCTGTTTGTACGAAATGCACTTACTGGTTTGCAAATCTTAAAGGCCATGGTGCAGGTTTTTTTTTTTTTTTTTGTGGCAATTTTCTAGTTGGTAATAAACATTTAAACAGTTATCCATTGTATTTGATGTTGTAGGGTACTCAAAAATTAAAATATAATACGGAAAAGTAGGTGATATGTTAGCATTTAGCTACAGCTTAGCGATGATTCTTATTTCTCCCACAATGCATTCCATGACGTCACATGAGGTACTCGCTGACTGTTGGACGACAGACGAAAGCCCGCGGCCCGCCTTACCATTGAGGGAGAGTGATACGAGGAGTAGCTAGCTAGTGAAAGAGTGACAGTGACAGATTTATAAGTAAAGATAGATAGATAACGATAGATAGATAGATGATCTAGATAGATAGATAGATAGATAGATAGATAGATAGATAAGCATAGCATATATAGTGAGAGATAGCATAGCATAACAGATAGCTTAGAGATAGATAAAGAGTAGATCATAAATAACGTTAGTCAAAATGGTTTATTACTGTGTTTGTGGCGGGTGCAAGAACTCCAGCAAAACTGGACATAGGGTCCATTCCTTCCCCAAGGACAAAGGGATCTTCCGAAGCTGGGTGCAGTTTGTGAAGATTAGGCGGGCAGATTTTTCAGCTAGCTCTGTCACCGCCTACTCGAGAATATGCAGCGCGCATTTCAAAGAGGAGGATTACAACTCAGGGGACGCCAAGATGGTCTCACTTGGTTTAAAGAGTGAGAGAAGTGCTAAATTACTTCCTACCGCCGTGCCGTCTGTGAACGCAAACCTCTCTGCTTGCCCTGTCCCGAGGTCGAGAGACACCGTCTGCCGCAAGCGAGAAATTGCCACGGTAAGCATCATGCTAACGTTAATGTTTACAAGCTGCGTGTTAGCTAGCTCTGTGTGTATTTTGTATACCGTTCTCCCTTTGACACAGCCTCCACTAATTTACAAGCACGATCACTCTGACATTAGAAGAGCATATTTCGTGATTCACGAATAAAAATTAGAATAATAACAAAATTGCCCTGAGGTAAAGGTCCATATCATCATGAGTGTTTGGATCAGATCAAGCGGCTTTCGCAATGGTGTGTTCGCGTTTTGTTTTTTGACTGCTACGGTTCTCTTTCACATATATTTGACCGTGACCGTGTCGCCAGGGCTGTAGTGAAGGCTAAACGCAAGTAAAACATTTAGTATCGCATATCTGGGTCCACTGTACTGTAATCTAAGTCAGTGGTTCCCAACCTTTTTTCTCTTGTGTAACTTACCCTCTTAGCATTTTTCTCACCCACTCGCACTGTTTTGATTTTGGTACGGCTGTGCCATAGGTTATTGTTTCCACTGGGAAACTAACGTTAGTTGTAGCACACACGTCCCATTTTATTGATGGACTTATGAAATGACTGGGAATATTTACTTATCGTCTTGGAATTTCAAAGATAAGTAAATAATTCTCAGTACTTCCAAGTTGAAAATAAATGATTAAATGTTTAATGTGCTCCTGCAATGTGCTTGTGCACCCAATGTGCTTGCGAATCACTTCTAAGTATTCATAGTATACCCACCTCTTATTTCACCACTACACCCTTGCATTTTGCTGACCCTTTTTCATATTTGTTTTTGCAAGATGTTGATAGACGCCTCACAGCAGGAGACTGTGGACAGTGTAGACACTGTGGAGAGTGTCTATACTGGGGATCAGCCCTTGCCCTCCTCCACTTCTGGGACGCTGGGACACAGTGTTCTTTGAAGCCCCCCCGATGGTCTCACGGTAAAACTTGGGTATTTTAAGGGGTAGATATTATCATATAGTCTAAAACATTGCCAGTATCTATGCAATCAGAACATTTCCATACACATTGATTAAATTAATACATAGCCTACACCAAAAAACATAGCCGTTTAGATTTGCCATGATTGTCACATGTTTGGGTGTTTACTGCCTCTCCACAGCTGTGCAGGTTAACCTGAAGCCCAAGATGGTCAGTGTGGGCACACAGACATCATTCTGCCCACAAACCTCCACTCCCCTCGCTAGTCCTGAACAGACAGATGAAGATGATGATAATGCCTCTGTCATCAGTGACTTATCATGGGTGCCCGAAGAGCCGATGCATGAGGAGCATGAGGAGGACTTGTTTGATGAGCCACCTTACACGTGTGACCCCCACCACAAGTGAGATCATTTAAAACCAACATAGACTATTTTGAATGCTCATTTTTGTATACTGTAGCTTTGGTAGTTTGAATGACCCCCCCCCCCCCAACAATTTTTTTGTTGTTGTAGTGGCATTGACAAATTCATTGTTTGCCAAGAGGAGCTGATGTGCCTTTTTGACATCTGTCCGGCCTGTTGTGAGAGGTCAGATAGTAGCATCGTGCAGCAGGAAGGAACTTTTCTTAAGATCAAGCAGGTACGGTTTTGTTTATGCAGCAGGCCATCTGATTAGAAAATCAGAATATCTAATTACAATCTGATAGCTCTGACTGTCTTGCCAGTTAAATTACAATGTATGTACCAGGCATACCATTCCTTTGAACAGGTTCCTAAGGAGGAGGCCGTCAGCCTCTTCCTAGCCCGGCAGTCACGCTACAAGAGAACCTAAATTCACATTTTTTTTAATTATTTTTTTTCCACAGACAATTCCAATGATTTAGTTGTAAGTATTTATTTTAATTTATTTTAGTAAGTATTTATTTAGTTATCTTCTTTCCTTCTGTCCCTGTCATCTCATTTGGTGGTGGTTTCCTGTATTCTGCATGTTTTGTTTTTTCTTTGTGTGCTGTTGCTTTGGTTTTACTTTGTACTAAATCATTACATTTTTTCGTCTTTGTAAGTGGCAATAATTGTCGCTGTACCCCATTCACGGGGTCCTGCATGCTGCATGTCTGCTCCTCTGTCTGTTATTTGCATGAAATTTGTTGTATGTAATTCAAAATAATTTACCAATCATTTTACCTGTGCCTTGTCAACGTCTGTGTGCGGTGTTGTCTGGGCTCACTGTGTCAGCTTGATGTGCTTTTGCATGTATCACTGCATATGCATTCATGAAAGAGTGTGTGTGTGTGTGTGTGACTGTGTGTGTGACTGTGTGTGCGTGCGTGTGTGTGTGTAAGTGAGTGTGATTGAGTACGAGAACCATCAGTTGACCCTCAGGTAAGACCACACTTTTGCAGGCATCTGAGAAATATAGCCAAGATTCGACCATTTTTATCCTTGGATGATGCTAAGCAACTCATACATATTTTTATTTTCTCTCATCTTGATTACTGCAATGCTATGTACACTGGCCTTTCGAAGAGTTCTTTAGCGAAGCTACAATTGATACATAATGCTTCTGCCAGAGTACTAATGAAATTAAAGCGTTGCATTCCATGTATGAAAAGTGCTATACAAATAAATGTTTATTATTATTATTATTTATGAAAGGTATCAGGTCTAGCTAGCCCTTCATCAGTGGGCTTTTTTGTATAGATTTGTTTACTTGCAACCTGTGTCTTTGTTCAGTAATCTTTGTCCTTGTTCAATAAATGTTTAGTAACCCTTACAAGCAATGCCAATAAACTGTTTTTACTTATTAAAATTAATGTGTTCTGTGTACTTTATAACATTTTAAGGGCAATTGGGCGATCACAACAGAATATTTATTTATTAATATTTATTTACAGAATTATTTTTATTCATTCTCATTCAAACGAGGCCATTGAAAGCCCTGATAGGTCTGGTCACCACTTTGGAAGTTTTGCCTTATGGTTGAAACCACACAAGAGGGTAGAGGCTTCCTTATACTCCTTCCTAAAACTCCATAAGCCCAGCGTATAGCCTGCCTGTACGCAGTGTACCGGTATTGCCTAGGGATAAGTAGGAAAGATTCGTAAGTTTTAAACTCTGTAAGTAGGTTGGAAACGTCATTTGAAGCCTGTCTCTTATGCATGTTTGTGCATGCAACACATCTCTTGTCACCTATAGCTGTTGTTCAAAGGACTCCCTGTAAAAAGATTGGTAAAGTAAACATAAACCATGAACATACTCGTGCGTGCTGGCTTGAAGGGGGCCATGATCCTGCCTGAAGTGTGAATATGATATTTGTAGCACAAACGGATTCAGGCAGCATGCCTCAAATCCAGGATGCTGCGTTAGGCACGTTACATCTGCTGGCCGCGGGGTGAGATCCTCGACCAGTGACCAAAACGCGCTCACCTCCCTACAACACAAGCTCTCCACCACAGTTTCCATGGGACGACACCGCCCACACAGACACCTGCCAAACACAGCGACACAGACGCTTACTACTCACTCCCTATCCTGGTAAGCCTGACTGTGTCAATGACAATCAATCGCGAGGAAAACGAGTTGGCACTATCAACAATAATCACACTGAAGACATGACCAGCCTACTCGGCGTCGGCTACGGTGAAACAACATTTTCACCGGAGAAAGAGGTAAAAGTTTAGAAATAAACACTCACAGGTGGGACTGTCAAGCTTGCATTATATGCCTCTATTTATAGATCTTCTGACTAAGTTTAGGGTAACGTTACTTTTCTAAGCCAACGACATAATCACTGTCACTGGATAAAAAGAAAACGTTGACTTTCACTCGATGCTATTCACTGACAGTAAAAAAAAAAAAAAATGTTATTGTATGCACTGCTGTTCATTGACTACTAGCTCCAGCGGTCATTGCTGCGTTTCTAAATGGTAGCAACTCACCAGGACACTACACCAACTCTCCATTCATTCTCCTCTGACCATGCATTTATTTGTCTTTGACGGCCATCGGCTCTCGGTATTTCCTCATTCGCCCTCTCACGTCTAAACGGTTCGAAATTGTATGGCTGTGGGCCATCATAAATGTTAACTGTGGGTCTTGCCACCTCTTCCTCATCCCAGTTAGATGCCATAGTAGTCAGTGCCAGTCTGCTAGAATTAGTTCAAGTAGCTGAGAACGGCTGAGGCTACATTCCACCGCGTCTACCTCATGTGACGTCATCGCCGAATTGCGTAAAAAAATAACCGTTACTAACCAAAAACTACAAAAACTAGACTTTAACACCATTTTGGAGACATTTCTAACTTTACATACATATCTTGACTGCTTTATCTACCCATTAATCGACAGTGGTGTTTAACCTGCACCATGGCCTTTAAGGAGGATCAAAGAAATATACTAAAGCGACTGATAAGAACTGTTTATAGAGGAGAGCAGTACAGCAAACATCTCTCTCTCTCTCTCTCTCTCTCTCTCTCTATATATATATATATATAGAGAGAGAGATAGATAGATAGATAGAGAGGGAGAGAGAAAGAGCAGTTACATATAGTCATACAAAAGAAAAAAAGTGTTAAAAAGAATCATGAATCAAGCTGACACGTTTACATGTTTGTTTACAGATTTATTTTGTTCTTACTTTGATTTTAAAAGCCATTGGATCTCCACTAACCATAACCCTAGCCCTAACCCTAGCTCTGCCTCTGACTGTCAGTCTGACTGAGATCTGCTCAAACTGAGATCAGCCGCCCTTCCCCCACAGCACTGACTCTGATCGCGCGCGCGCCCTTCCCCCACAGCACTGAGACTGATCCCGCGCGCGCGCCCTTCCCCCACAGCACTGAGACTGATCCCGCGCGCGCCCTTCCCCCACAGCACTGAGACTGACTGCAGTGACAGAGAGATGAACTAACATACTGAGGAGTGACAGGTAGATAGCTAATAAGAAGTGCTGCTCAAAAGATGACATTCTGTTGTGGCTATGCGTTTTTAAAGCACTTTTACAAGGTCTAGCAGCTTCACCGCCCTTTAATGTAAAATACCATTAATTTATTAAAGAAATAAAAAGAAGATATGCTGTTGAAGTACAGGTTAAAGTTGAAATAATCCACACCCCCTCCCATTTTAACTCAATTCAATTCTGAAGTAGTTGTGGGACACTGATGAAACAACAACAACACAGACTCGTGCAGAACTGGAGACATATATACCAGCTTGAATATCAGACCTGCTGTGTATTTGCAGATATCAGTTTACTGTTTTGATTAATAAATACAATTAGTAGAAAATAAGATGTCTGTTCAAGTGATCTATGTTGCTCATTTAGGCATTTTCTGCTCTTTTAAACTTGTGCTTGTACGGACATGCGCACTGGTTCTTAGGTCGAGGCGGGTGGATTCGTCTAAAAGTGATCATGTGCTCTGTCCACTAGAAAGACTTAGTCCATCACAGTTTTTTTTTTTTTTTTTTTTTTTTGGAGTTTGGAGTTTGTAGAAAGAGTACTGTGATTAAAACAAAGATTCTTATCATCAGAGAATTTTCTATTAGGTCAAATAAATGTAGTCACAATAGCCTCTATGCACGATCGCTTCCGGGTTTTGTCTCAGCCCGCTCACTCACATCCGGTGCTGCGCTGTAAGCCGTGTTTACATTCTGTGGAGATAATGGCAAACTACACTCGCTGTTTGCAAGAACTGCCTAAGGTTAACGTGAACGATGTTAACATCATTGTGAGGCAGTTTGCTGTCACACCTAAGAGCAAGAAAGAGAAGGGATTTAAATTATATATTTCAAGCTACATTGACAACTTTGAGGGTGAGTAATGTTATTCTCTCATATCATGCAAAATTCGACTAACGTTAGCGAATCGGTCTCTAAAATCGTTGTCTCCGTTTCTGACAAGTTCATACCGGTCTTTGTATTATTTTATCTATTATTTGGATTATTTGATATTAGTTAAACGTATAGTTTTATGTAAATTTGAAAATTGTTTGTTTGTGCGATGTAACTGTTACATACAAATTGTGCAATATGATTGTTACTGACTATGAGTAATTTCTCAGTTTCCAGTAAAGATCAGTTCTCAGGAGAGATCAGCGTGAGGGCGACATGTTTCAGGTCGATGAGGAAGTCAGAGAAGCCCCATAGATTAAGATTAGGAGGACATAAAAGACAGCTGATCTCTAAATGAAATGCATATTTTAAACAGAAGTTGTTTGTGGGTTCTACATCTATACAAAGACAGGCATAGGCAGTAAATGGGTTCATAAGTGTTTTAAATAATTTAGAATCTATTTACAAATAACATTAACAATTTAATTATCTTCACAGATTGTATTAAAGGACTCTCGTCCTGTAACACTGTCACAGAGTAGTTGTTCTTGTGTTGCTGGGACAGCACTGTGCAACCACATTGTTGCACTACTCTACCAAACAGCCCACTACTCTCAGCTTGGCATCAGTGCAGTTCCTCCAGTTCACAGCTGTACTGAAACAGAGCAGAGCTGGCACAAACCCAGAACAATGGTAAATGAATTAAATGAATTTGCTATTAAAAACTAATAACAACTACTGGAAATGGAATAAACTAATAAATACAAAGAGCATTATTTGAGTTTAATGTTTTATTATTATATTTTCTAGGGAGTCAAGCCAGGTCCTGTCCATAAAATGGTGGTTCTGTCTGCAAGACCCAAAGAGAGGAAGCTTGCTGAGGGTTTAAGGTACAACGCAAACATTTCATACTAAAGATGAATGTAGTTTAAAATGAAAAATATGAAAGATTAGACAGACTAAAAACTAGAAAAAGTGCTTTTTGTTTAATACTTTTCTTTTCATTTCAGGAGTACCCTTTACAAGGGTGTCACCAGTGAGCTGCCTGACCTCTCAGTCCTCCAAGTAGCAGAGGCATATAAGGACTACGCCAGTGCTGTAGCTCCTCCAGTCACTACTATCAGGATGTCACATGAGGATTCTTTGGTGGATTCTGCCTTTGGTAAAGTTCAGTATGGAAGTGTGCTGTCATACCAGCAGCCAGCAGCAACAACATGCAACATCACTCACCATCAAGATGCCCCACCACCGCCACCTCTGCCACTAGTTGGTTACAGCCTTGACGCATCTGTTTGCTTGTTTGTCCATAGCGAACATGGACAAGCACACATGACGTCACTGGCAGTAACTTTGGATATGGCTCATAAAATAGAGCATGCCACCAAAGAACAGAGTGCATCACTTGCTTGGCACTCGGTCCGAAAACCCCGGGTAACAGCGTCACGTTTTAGGGAGGTTTGTCATGTGCGTGGACAGAGCTCGGCTGAACACCTGGCTGAAAGAATTTATAAGGGAACTCGCCAGACAGCAGACATGAAGAGAGGGCTTGAAATGGTGTCTGCTGCAATTAAGGAATACTGTCTGCTGCGAGAAGTAAACTACCACACTTGTGGATTCTTAATTCACCCCGATGCACCTTGGCTGGGGGCCTCTCCTGATGGGATTATTTTTGACCCTAAAGAGCATCATGTTTTTGGACTTTTGGAGATAAAATGTCCCAATGTCAAAAGTTACGTGGACTGTCCTTACCTTAAATTTCACAATGGCACACCAGAACTGAAACAACAGCATGCATACTTTTGGCAAGTTCAAGGACAAATGCTGATCTCAGGATTGGACTGGTGTGATTTTGTCGTTTATGCACAGGATGACATGATGATCCAGCGCATATACAAAGACATCAAAATGTTTCAGATCATTCGAGAGAAAGCTGACCATTTCTTTCTTTACTTTTACCTGCCAAGATGCTTACAGATGTAAAAAGACAAATAATCATTTAATATTGTATCAAAGTTTTTTTTTATTTACTCAACATCACTGTAGATAATGTTAAACACTGTATCAAAGTTATTTATATTTACATGTTTACATTCTTGCAGTGCAACTGTACAAAGTTATTTATATTTACATTCCTGCAGTGCAACTGTACAAAGTTATTTATATTTACATTCCTGCAGTGCAACTGTACAAAGTTATTTATATTTACATGTTTACATTCTTGCAGTGCAACTGTACAAAGTTATTTATATTTACATGTTTACATTCTTGCAGTGCAACTGTACAAAGTTATTTATATTTACATGTTTACATTCTTGCAGTGCAACTGTACAAAGTTATTTATATTTACATGTTTACATTCTTGCAGTGCAACTGTATCAAAGTTATTTATATTTACATGTTTACATTCTTGCAGTGCAACTGTACAAAGTTATTTATATTTACATTCCTGCAGTGCAACTGTACAAAGTTATTTATATTTACATTCCTGCAGTGCAACTGTACAAAGTTATTTATATTTACATGTTTACATTCTTGCAGTGCAACTGTACAAAGTTATTTATATTTACATGTTTACATTCTTGCAGTGCAACTGTACAAAGTTATTTATATTTACATGTTTACATTCTTGCAGTGCAACTGTACAAAGTTATTTATATTTACATGTTTACATTCTTGCAGTGCAACTGTACAAAGTTATTTATATTTACATGTTTACATTCTTGCAGTGCAACTGTACAAAGTTATTTATATTTACATGTTTACATTCTTGCAGTGCAACTGTACAAAGTTATTTATATTTACGTTTACATACTTAGTGCAACTGTACAAAGTTATTTATATTTACGTTTACATACTTAGTGCAACTGTACAAAGTTATTTATATTTACGTTTACATACTTAGTGCAACTGTACAAAGTTATTTATATTTACATGTTTACATTCCTGCAGTGCAAGTGTTCAAGTTATTTATATACACGTTTAAATTATTTATATTTGAACAAAAATAAATCCAAATTCATCAATCCCCAAACAAAGTTATCTTGTCTTTAATCCTTTGTCCATGCTTTTACTAAGGGGCCATTCTGGTAATTTACAAGGAGGCAAGCAACAGTGTACAGCTGGTTGATGCTCCCTGTGATGGAAAGAGGGATGACTGTGTCGAACAGCTTGTGTTCCTTCAGCCTGCGGATGAGACGCTCGACGTGGACCCTCAGCCGAGCAATGGACTGTGTTTTCTTTACCTCATCAGCTGTCAGCTGTTTCCTTTTTGACAGGAAAGCAGGTCTGTAGACTTTACATGGCACACAGTCATCAACAAGAAAACCTTTGTCGACCATTATTGCCATTCCAGGTTTCAACAGAGACACAATCCCAGACTGCTTAAAAAGCTCCTTGTCACTGACAGATCCTGCATACAGGGATGACACAAAGGTGACCACACCATGTGTCCTGGAACTCATTGGGTAGATGAGCCTTGACTTCCTCCTCAGACATCCATATGCGGACAGAGCCAAGAATGGTATACAAAAAATTGGCCCAGGTTGTAATAATTCGGCTAACTGTAGACTGATGAATGTTGAATCTGTGGGACAGATCCCGCTGTGTTTGGCCAACTGAGAGGTGGGTCATGAAGAGGAAGAACTCATCAATGGGCTGCAGGGACTGACCCTATAAAAATAACAAGGTTTGCAATTATGTACATATAATGTGTAGGCTAGGCTTTCACTGAAAATGTAAAATTAGGTTTTGTTTTTCTATTTTTTATTTACCCATGCACTGCCTCTTGTTTCAGCTTCACTCCTCATTGTAGTTGCTCTTGCTCTGGTCACACGAATCATTTTGTGGGATGCAGGTTCAATGAGTTTCCAGAAAGTCATTAAATGCCTGTAAGTCATGAACCTAAATGAGATGTAAGACATGTTTATTTACATATATACACACACATATATATATACACTCACACACATACACACACACACATATACATACACACACACACACACATATATATAAATACACACACACACATATAAATAAACATACACACACGCACGCACACATACATAAATAAATACACACATACACACACACACACACACATATATATAAATACACACACACACACACACACATAAATAAACATACACACACGCACGCACACATACATAAATAAATACATATACACACACGCACGCACACATACATAAATAAATACATATACACACACGCACGCACGCACACATACATACATAAATAAATACATATACACACACATACAAATATTTTAAAAACGTACCTAGTGTAGAACCTTATATCATCGTCCGAAGCAGCAAATCGACCCAAACTAAATCGTTGACCGACTGACAACTCCTCCACCTGTCTCATTAGTCGGTCCACCTTTTTATGGAGATCTTCGGTCTGGTCCAGTGCATTATCAACTGCCGCGGGTTCTGGAACTGCACAATAATCATGCTCCAGATAATGGGCATCCATTGGCACAGGAACCTCATCCACTTGAGTGTCCCACTCCCGTCTTTGCCATACCCCGGTGCGCCTTGGTTCAACCACGGAGTAGCCGTTCCACTGGAATAAGGTTGGTGCAGCTCCCTTTCGCAGCAAGCGACGCCCTTTAGGGGTCGAGGGCTCAATCAAATCATCACTTTTAAAGTGACGACTGCAGACCCTTGTATGAGATGTGATGTTAAATCTCTCACGTCGAATGTTGTTAATCCACTTTCTGCGTGTTTCTTCGTCCAAAGGAAAAGTGTGGAAACTCAGTATAGAGTTAAACTTTGAGGAGGCCTCACACAACGGGACACAACAATGTTCAGCCGAACTACTGTCTTCCCGACGTTGATATTTAAATTTTCTGGAAGCCATCACTAAAACGTGTAACTATATAATACTATATATAATACTTAAATTATAAATCGCTGTGTGAATTTTATTAAGGTTTTGCCGCTAGTACACTTCGCTATAGAACGCTCTATGCGGAAGTAAAGACGCTGGCTGAGATTCTACCGGAAATACGTCAGCAGCGTTCGTGCATAGAGCCTATTCCAACGTGAAATCCAAATACGTAACTACGTCATTTACGCAAGTCTGCAGTGGATGTGTTTTCCCGGGAAATGCAGACACGTGACATTGAGACGCGAAACAGACGACAACCCCCCACCACGCAGGAAAGGTAAGATCAAGACTTGTTCTGAAAATGCATGAAAACTAAATACATTGTGAAATATGAAAGTTAGTAAGATGTATTTTTATTTTAGTGGTTTACTTATTTTTTGCTTATGGTTTTATTTACTTCTCGATTGTATTTGAGTTTGCTTCTCATTTGATGATTTGTTACAATAAGGAAAAAAAGTTTATTGCCTACTTGTAGGCATTGACCAGTAAATATAATTGTGTTAATTTTTATATGATAGAACTTTATTCTACAAATCAATCAAAACAACCGAGTCAGTGATGATAGCCTACTATATCATTGTTTTTCTCAAAAGTGTTGTCAAATAGCAACAGTAATTTGTAATTTGAAATAATTAATTCTATTTTTTTACATCATTATTATTTAATAGATTTTAGATTTTTTATGTAATACATTATCACATTATTTGCCCAAAATCTTTTTTTCAGTGGAATATTTTTTTTAGTATTATTTATCTTCACAGAGCTTTTTTGCCCAATGAGGTACATAGACACTTTATAGTATTTTTATTGTGTGTTTCAAGCTCCAAAGCAGACAAAATAGCACATTAAAAATAGTCCCTATGAATCTAGCTGGTTATTGACTAAAAATCTCCTATATGCTGTAGCTCTTAAATCAAATATGAATATACGGATTAATGTCAATTTGGTCACAAGACACATAAGAACCAATGGTTTTTGGCATCATTGACATTGCCTTTTTTAAATCTAAATGCCTGTTGTAGACTGGTCACATGTGCTGTCATTGAATAGAGCTCTGTGATATAATATAAAGATATACTTTAGTGTTGAACAGAAAAAAAACAACACAGGTTTGGAACAACATGAGGTTCAATTGGAACAACAGTTAATATAATTGTTAATTATGTATGCTTTTGGGTGAACAATTCCAGTAAGATCAACAAGATTTTTTTTAATATGCTTGTTTATTTAATTCACCTTATATTTATTTTTATTTATTTTTTCCAGTCATTCAAAGATATAAAGTCGCCATGCTGGGAAATAAAAGACGTAAAAAACCTCTGCAGGACGCTGAGCATCACATTACCTGTGAAACCGACAAGCCTGCGCTTCAAGAGCAGTTCATCAGCAAATATAAAGGCAAGTATGAATGACTAAGCAGTATAGTAATAACGTTAATCTTCAAAACTGAGAATTTAATGTGAGGCGAGTCATATGGTTGTTAGGCCAACCAATATCCATGTTTCACAAGTTAAACAAAAGCAGTTGCATTTTTGCACTTCTAGTTCCATCAACCCAAAGTCAATCTAGCATAAAAACGGCATAAGCATAAACCAATCGACACAGCTAGATTTTTGCACCTTATTCCAGATTTGCACTGCAAGTAAACGCGTTAACCTGCGTTCTGTGGCTTATTGAAGTGAGCATGTGTGATGTGTGACAGGAAAGTGTCCTTATTGTGGATTTAAGCACATCCAGACAGAGCGAGCGTTTTCTTGACCCAAGAAACTCTTAAAAAGTGTTCTTATTTCGTTCAGAAGTGGTACAGTCAAAATCCTGAATCCGATACTGCATAAGAGGAAAATATGAGTCTGGAAGTTTCCCACTGAAATTCTGTAATACTCGGGTTTTATTTACCATCACAACTGACTTGACATATGAAATACACAAAGTCAGATACACGAATGGTTAGTTTTTGACGACATTAACCTGATTTACTCATAAATTCTAGTGGTTTACGTGGTTATTGGTTTGCATGTAAACCAGGACAATGGATTATTTCAAGAAGGCTATTTTTTTTTAGTTACTAGCGTATCTGTGTGCATGTAAACATGATCACCTTTGGTTAAATTCCTGAAATAAGGTCCATGGTTGGCACAAGATCAAGATATTTTCACGTTTTATTCTACAACATAAAATACATCAGTAATACCCTCTTGTAGGGCTGCACGATTATGGCCAAAATGGTAATCACGATTATTTTGATCAATATTGAGATCACGATTAATTATCATGATTATTTGTTGATTTTAACCAAAACAAATTTTATTGTCACATAGGCTAATTATAACTGCTTTCACATCCATATTGTGCTACATTCCTACTAATGTACAAACAAAACAAAAAAACAAAACAAAACACAAAAACACTTCAACACAACATTTCCTGTAGCTATACCATCACATCACCTAATCAGGCCAGTTAGATATTTTGCTGCATTTTCTTCGAAGGCAGTCTTTGAAGATATAACCATCTTCCTCACAGATGCCATTATCCTCTCCACAGCTCTCCTGGTACCATGACTTGCACTGACAACATCCTGATGTCGGTGAATTAAATTCAGAGTCATTGTTATTTGACGCTCAAGAAACGTAAAACCTGGTTGTGGTACAGTGTCAGTGATTAGTTGTGAAATCTTACTGCATAAATTCAATCTTATTTAATCCTCCATATGAAAGTTTATGTGCTTGAATTATTTCTATTTATTAAACTATAGTTCAAAACAGGACGTTTGTAGTACTAATTATTGGAGTCTATTAATCGAACATCCATGCCTCTTATATAGTAATATATATTATTATGTATTTACTAATGCTCGGACACACTCGGTCTCTCTCGCGCACTGTCGAGCGCACTCTCGGACACACTCGGTCTCTCACACACTGTTGAGCGCGCTCTCGGACACACTCGGTCTCTCTCGCACACTGTCGAGCGCTCTCTCGGACACACTCGCTCTCTCTCGCACACTGTCGAGCTCTCTCGGACACTCGGTCTCTCTCGCACACTGTCGAGCGCGCTCTCGGACACACTCGGTCTCTCTCGCACACTGTCGAGCGCGCTCTCGGACACACTCGCTCTCTCTCGCACACTGTCGAGCGCGCTCTCGGACACACTCGGTCTCTCTCGCACACTGTCGAGCTCTCTCTCGGACACACTCGGTCTCTCTCGCACACTGTCGAGCGCGCTCTCGGACACACTCGGTCTCTCTCGCACACTGTCGAGCGCGCTCTCGGACACACTCGCTCTCTCTCGCACACTGTCGAGCGCACTCTCGGACACACTCGGTCTCTCACACACTGTTGAGCGCGCTCTCGGACACACTCGGTCTCTCACACACTGTCGAGCGCACTCTCGGACACACTCGGTCTCTCTCGCACACTGTCGAGCGCACTCTCGGACACACTCGGTCTCTCACACACTGTCGAGCGCTCTCTCGGACACACTCGCTCTCTCTCGCACACTGTCGAGCTCTCTCGGACACTCGGTCTCTCTCGCACACTGTCGAGCGCGCTCTCGGACACACTCGGTCTCTCTCGCACACTGTCGAGCGCGCTCTCGGACACACTCGCTCTCTCTCGCACACTGTCGAGCGCACTCTCGGACACACTCGGTCTCTCACACACTGTCGAGCGCGCTCTCGGACACACTCGGTCTCTCTCGCACACTGTCGAGCGCGCTCTCGGAAACTCTCTGTCTCTCTCTCGCACACTGTCGAGCGCGCTCTCGGACACACTCGGTCTCTCTCGCACACTGTCGAGCGCGCACTCGGACACTCGGTCTCTCTCGCACACTGTCGAGCGCGCTCTCGGACACACTCGGTCTCTCTCGCACACTGTCGAGCGTGCTCTCGGACACACTCGCTCTCTCTCGCACACTGTCGAGCGCGCTCTCGGACACACTCGGTCTCTCTCGCACACTGTCGAGCGCGCACTCGGACACTCGGTCTCTCTCGCACACTGTCGAGCGCGCTCTCGGACACACTCGGTCTCTCTCGCACACTGTCGAGCGCGCTCTCGGACACACTCGGTCTCTCTCGCACACTGTCGAGCGCGCTCTCGGACACTCGGTCTCTCTCGCACACTGTCGAGCGTGCTCTCGGACACTCGGTCTCTCTCGCACACTGTCGAGCGCGCTCTCGGACACACTCGGTCTCTCTCGCACACTGTCGAGCGCGCTCTCGGACACACTCGGTCTCTCTCGCACACTGTCGAGCGCGCTCTCGGAAACTCTCTGTCTCTCTCTCGCACACTGTCGAGCGCGCTCTCGGACACACTCGGTCTCTCTCGCACACTGTCGAGCGCGCTCTCGGACACACTCGGTCTCTCTCGCACACTGTCGAGCGCGCTCTCGGACACACTCGGTCTCTCTCGCACACTGTCGAGCGTGCTCTCGGACACACTCGGCCTCTCTCGCACACTGTCGAGCGTGCTCTCGGACACTCTCTGTCTCTCTCTCGCACACTGTCGAGCGCGCTCTCGGACACACTCGGTCTCTCTCGCACACTGTCGAGCGCGCTCTCGGACACACTCGGTCTCTCTCGCACACTGTCGAGCGCGCTCTCGGACACACTCGGTCTCTCTCGCACACTGTCGAGCGCGCTCTCGGACACACTCGGTCTCGCACACTGTCGAGCGCGCTCTCGGACACACTCGGTCTCTCTCGCACACTGTCGAGCGCGCTCTCGGAAACTCTCTGTCTCTCTCTCGCACACTGTCGAGCGCGCTCTCGGACACACTCGGTCTCTCTCGCACACTGTCGAGCGCGCTCTCGGACACACTCGGTCTCTCTCGCACACTGTCGAGCGCGCTCTCGGACACACTCGGTCTCGCACACTGTCGAGCGCGCTCTCGGACACACTCGGTCTCTCTCGCACACTGTCGAGCGCGCTCTCGGAAACTCTCTGTCTCTCTCTCGCACACTGTCGAGCGCGCTCTCGGACACACTCGGTCTCTCTCGCACACTGTCGAGCGCGCTCTCGGAAACTCTCTGTCTCTCTCTCGCACACTGTCGAGCGCGCTCTCGGACACACTCGGCCTCTCTCGCACACTGTCGAGCGTGCTCTCGGACACACTCGGTCTCTCTCGCACACTGTCGAGCGCGCTCTCGGACGGTCTCTCTCGCACACTGTCGAGCGTGCTCTCGGACACACTCGGCCTCTCTCGCACACTGTCGAGCGTGCTCTCGGACACTCTCTGTCTCTCTCTCGCACACTGTCGAGCACGCTCTCGGACACTCTATGTCTCTCTCTCACACTGTCGAGCGTGCTCTCGGACACACTCGGCCTCTCTCGCACACTGTCGAGCGTGCTCTCGGACACTCTCTGTCTCTCTCTCGCACACTGTCGAGCACGCTCTCGGACACTCTATGTCTCTCTCTCACACTGTCGAGCGCGCTCTCGGACACACTCGGTCTCTCTCGCACTGTTGAGCGCTCTCTCGGACACACTCGGTCTCTCTCGCGCAGTGCGCTTCGGTTTTGTCCAGTCCCATCTAAGCTGCGCGGTGCAGGGGACAACTCTGATTGGCTCATGGAGGCACATGATCAGACAGTGGTTTATGGAGCGCTAGATTGGCTTTGCAAAAAAAAAAAAATCTTTGATACGGAGCGTTCTATGAACGGAATGGCGCATTTTGAATATCGCTCGATCACGTGAATTTGATCGTGGGAAGCTAAAATCGTGATTAATTTGATTAATTGTGCAGCCCTACCCTCTTGTGTATTTTTTTTAAAAGCCTTTACTTGTCTTGTAAAAGACGGTTGCTAACAAGTATCTGAATGGGAGACAGAGGTTGTCTGGGACATTAAACGCCATCAGCCGAACGGATAAACTCATCTAGTCACTCGTTGTTTATAATTGCACTCTTGCAAACTATTCTAAGTAGATTTAGGGATGTACACAGCGCACAATCAGTCAAACATACATTATAAGAATACAAAAACATTGTATATATTACACAGGGAGATGGATCTTAAAGCTTTAGAGTTCCTGTAGGCACATTTATCAACAACAAAAAAACTCGATACTTTTATCCAAACTATAGAAGCCAAATTAAACATCGATATACCACAAAGAAAAGCTATCCGAAAGAGATGCAAATAATAAACAAACAGAATTGTCTTTTAAAATAATAACAACACGGGACACATTCTAGACTAGTTGTTGAAGCTTCATCGTAAGGAAGTTGACGTTTTGCAACTGTGGTGTAGTTTATAGACTAACTTTAGCTTATTTTCTGCAAATTCTGTAGGTTTTTTTTGGAGGGAACCAGGGGATGGGAACTACCGGGTTGGCCTGCAAAAATACATCATCACTGCAGCAGTCTGTTCTAAACAATATATAGCCATGATAATATTTTTTTTGTAAGAAAATGTATAGAATTTTAATTGTATAATTAAGACTTAAAAGCATAATGTAAAGTATAAAAAGCAAAGCACACATCGAGATTAGCCTGGCTATTGACTATTTTCCTTCAGTAATTTCCATTTTACATCATATTGTACATCATATGGTTGAGAACTTTTAGTAATAATCAAAATAATAGTTGACATTAAAGAATCTGCAGCTAATGTATTTCTCCTCTTCAGGGCGTGGAGTTTTCACCACTGGAGCTTTCTTCAGAGGTGATTTTGTTCTTGAATACAGAGGTGAACTTCTGAGTTCAGAGGAGAGTCTTGACCGAACTGAACACTACACTGAAGCTGAGAACACGTTCCTGTTTGATTTTCAGTGGCATGGCAAAAATTGGTGGTGAGTACAAAACTGTTGGATTGATGTAGTAGGGATGCTAAAATATCTGGAACTGTAAAATACTTTTCTGTAGTTCTGTTCGCTTGGTTCGTTTGGTCCGGGTCTGCTTAGTGTTCAGATTGACATTTCTATCGTCGAACCTGTTATGCTTGACCTGTCTGTCCTTTTTAGGGTCACATCTTCCTGTTTTTGGTTCGTTTACATGTCTCTGGTCCATGATACGTTCATATTTCATTCGAACCGCACCAGAGTTAGTTTGGAAGCCAACTGAGACCCATCTTTTCAGCATCTCGGTCGGCTTGATTGGTGGCACCATGTACATGTGAAGCTCGAAAAATTTGAATATCGTGTAAAAGTTATAATTTTGATGATTATGGCTTTTGAAAACCCCAAATTCAAAATCTCAGAAAATTAGAATATTACATGAAATCAATAAAAAAAAGGTTTTTCATTACAGAAATGTCGGCCCTCTGAAAAGTATAATCATGCATATGTATATAGTTCTATATACTAAATATATTAGTTTCACCTTAAATTTGAATTACTGAAATACATGAACTGTTGCACGATATTCTAATTTTTCGAGTTTCACCTGTAGCTGCCTTCCTGTAGATGAAACAGTAGAACATTGGCACTTGTAACGCCAAGGTCATGGGTTCAATTCCCAGGGAAAGCAAGAACTGATAAGAATGTAAATGTGTTCCTTGAAATGCAATGCAAGTCGCTTTGGATAAAAGCGTCTGGCAAATGCATTAAATCAGGGATGGGCAACTCCGGTCCTCGAGGGCCACTGTCCTGCAGAGTTTAGCTCCAACCCTAATTAAACACACCTGATCAAGCTAATCAATGTTTTCAGGATTACTAAAAAATATTTTTTGTCAGGGTTGGAGCTAAACTCTGCAGGACAGTGGCCCTCGAGGACCGGAGTTGCCCATCCCTGCATTAAATGTAAATGGCACCAGGTTTCAGATGGTCTAAACAGTCTAAACAAACATGCCAGGTGTGAACACACCCTAATACTTAAAATTCACCTTGAACTGACATAGAGTACTGAGTTCAGTTTCCTTGAGTCATCAATATTTGTTTTCCCTGTATTCCCTAAAGAGAACAAAATGGTTAATTTTAGATGCCTTTATCTGAGAGGATGTTGCAGTACACTATCATATAGATCAGTGGTTCTCAGACCCTCTCTGCAGATTCTGTATGTCTCCTTAACCTGACACACTCAGAAGAGTTCATAGAGCCGTGTTCTGATGGTGCGTTCACACCGGACGCGAATAGAGCGTCTAGCTCGAGTGATTTCAATGTTAAGTCAATGCAAAGACGCGTTACGCGCGTAAAAAAATCCTGCGGCGCGGTAGACGTGAATTCGCCTCATTTGCGTGTCAAGTTCGCGCGAGTAGCGCGAATTGAACATCTGGTGGTTTACGCGCGAATGATTTATTTAGTGCTTTTTGTCCATTCACGCGTTTGACGCGAATTCGCGTCTGCCGCCCGAGTTGAAAAATCTGAACTTCTGCGTCAATTCGCACCGCGTTAAGCAATCAGGAGCCAGCTTGCTGCTGTCACGTGCTGAAGTAAATATTTTATCACATAAAAACTTAATTTTAATATATGAGACATTAATTTTGTATGCTATTTATTCCATATCTAATCTAGATTATATGAAACATTATTATTCTAATGTAAAGAGAACCAACATACTTTAGTGCAAGAACATAGTTCGTGTCTGGACAGTGGTGTGTGAGGGAAAAAAATCACAGGACAGTTGAATCACTTTTGTAGTAGCCTAGGCTGGCTCCATTTATCATCAAAACAAAAATAAATGACAGATTAGGTGGGTGAGGGCGAGGGTGATCTCGCTCCGATGCGGGACAACAGGTCATCAAACTGGGCGCGGGACAGGCGGAAGTACCGCTGAAAGCGGGCCGTCATCCAGGCGCAGCTCCTGGAGCAAATGGTGAAACTCGCCAAACTGGGTTCACCTCCGATGGGTCTGGTGGACCCAAATACGGCGACGATGATCCCTACGCCACTGTTCTGCTCTCCAGAGCAAATACAGAGCGGTGACTCTCTCGATGAATGCTCAATCAACATTAGCCGTCTTGTAAAAAGATGGCCGCCAACAGATTTCGCCTCCGACGCGCGTAAATTTCGCTTCAAACTTTTGTTTTTTATGCGCGTCAATTTCGCTCTTGGAATGGATTCAAAGTGTACACGCGTATAACTAGACGTGGCAGGCGCAAATTTGACGCTCAATTCGCGTCTGGTGTGTACGTACAATGATGATGAACTCATCATCTGTATCAGGTGGATTAAAACCTGACACATACAGCATGCAGAGCAGTGGGTTCCCAGGACTGGGGTTCAGAACGACTTGTAAAAATAACTGTACATGTCTAGCATATATACTAAGATTATAAGTATTGAGTGGTAATTTTATGTCTTTATAGCATGGATGCATCTAAAGAAGACCGGTCTTTGGGAAGACTTGTAAATGATGAGATCAGAAATCCTACTTGCAAAATGAGAACCGTTGAAGTGAGCAGAAAACCTCACCTGTGTCTCTTTGCTGTCCGAGACATTCTACCAGGGGAGGAAATCACTTACAATTATGGAGACTCATATTGGCCATGGCGAGTCAAGGTACTATCAAATGCTCAGAAGATTGATGAGTAATTCATAATCTTTTACTCTCATTCTGATTAGTTACCATGTGATTTTGGTCTCATATTTCTCAAGCCTTTAAATCAAGCATCAGCAGAATCCACTGATAAAAAGCCAGCCAGCAGTTTAGGCCCGCAGAAATCGGTAAGTCCACTTTAAAACATCTGTATCATAATTCTATATTATTGACTCTCTCAGCATAGAGATGTGTGTGAATAGCGTGTCTGGGTGTTAACAGAAGGAAAGGACTGATAGAAAAAGTGTAGGACAGCTAGAGGAATGAACCTGAACAAGTTTTTCTGTCCTTTACAAATATTTCTGATTTTGTTATTCACTGGTTTCTTTTCTGACATCCAGCCCCATTGTGCAGCTTCTGTTTCCTCACCTGAATTGGACAAGGTGAACAACAATGGTCCACATAAGCAGTCAGGCAAAGCAAGAACATCAATGAATAAAACGGTAACTATCTCATACATGCAGCAACTATCTACTGATGTTTACTGCCAGCTAGTGAAAGGTGCAGTAAGTGATTTCTGAGAAACACTGTTGATATTTGAAATCGACACCCAAACAAACACACCCCTTCCTTCATTGCTCCGCCCCCAGTATAATGAACACGCAACACAGGCAACCACTAACAGCTAGCGCTCAGGTGTTCAACTAGAAAAGATCTTTATCACTGGCAAACCATAGGATGCATTTGAAGGTTTGGTTTTAGTTAATTGTAGGTGCATATCCACTTCATCCAGCACACGTGTAAACGCTTCAAATGAGTAAACGCTTTAAATGATACAAAATAAAAAAAAATTGTCATTAGAAATTTACTTAAGTAAAGGTAAAATGTACCCACAATTAAACCTACTCTAAAACAAACAAGAAAATACTTAAATGGTATGGAGTATATGTAGCGTGTTACTACCCACCTCTGCTAGTTAAAGGATTAGTTCACTTCAGAAATAGTATTTCCTGATAATTTACTCTCCCCCATGGCATCCAAGATGTTCATGCATTTCTTTCTTCAGTCGAAAATAAATTAATGTTTTGAGGAAAACATTCCAGGATGTTCCATTCATATAACAATCCATATATACCCCTTTTCCACCAAAAAAGAACTGGTTCGGAACTGGTGCTGGTTCAAAGTTGGTTCGGAGTTGGTTCAACTTGCGAACCTTTTCAGAACCTGTTTGTTTTTCCACTGACTAGAGCGCCCAGCGAACGACGTCGTTACGTCACTGTGTACGTCGCCATACGTCTTAGCTAGAAACGCTTGCAAGTACAACATTACTTTGGGATTATCTCTAACTCGTGTACCAAGAAGGCTTCAAAAACAATTGAAATATGTAAGTCTTTTAATCTTTTCCTTTGATATGTAATCTTTTCTGATTAGTTATGTACCCGTTTTGTGTCTTTTTTTCCCTTTCCATTTATTTGTTCTATATTGTGACTGTTTTCTTCTTTGCTTAGTTATAATGTTTTCAAAAAAATAAAAAAAAATAGAAACGCTTGCGCCAACTTCAAGCATAACAATTACAAAGGCGGACTACATCGTGTTTCTGCAAATGTTCCGGGCTTTGCGATCCTATTTTATGGTCAGAAAAGATGTTTAGAACACATCTAAACCCGCCCCCAGCCCCCGACGTAAGCATGACGTGGTAAAAGAACGGTTCTAGTCCAGCAAAGAGTTGGTGCCGCTTTGGAACCAGTTTTCCTGGCCGAGAACCGGTTCTTTGGCTGTCGAAACACAAAGAACTGGTTCGCGCGCAGGCACCGGCTCCGAACCGGCTCTCAAAATGCTTTGGTGGAAAAGGGGTATTTGTGACTTCAATGGGGTCCAACCTGTTGAAGGGTTTCAGTATTCTAAAAAAATAAACATATATACTTTTTAACCACAAATGCTGGTCTTGCACTAGGTGTGATGATCCCCACATTACGTAATCCGGTTGAAAAGTCATGCATGTTCTGGTTCAGAAATGTAAGGCGAAAAACTCCATCTCATTTTCTCCTCCTTCAATATTGTCCGACATCGTTTTTTTTTTACATTGTCCTTGCACGTTCGACTTGTAAACTTGTTTTAATTCTGAAGTGAACTGATCCTTTAACTTGTTATAATTTTTACAAGTTTTAATGTCTGAATCAATGTAACTATTATTGTTGTGACTATTGTCACAATTTGTACGTAAAATTTGTATAAATGTTTGGTTAGAGTGTCAAATATTGATATAAAATAATTTTTATTTATGATCTTTACTTTAAAATGTGCAAAACATGTTTCTTTATTTTTTGTTCACCCCTAGAGTGTGTTTGTGTTTGTTCTTGTCTTCTTTTCTTTGGGTGCCACAGTTTTCAATATTGTCAATGTACATTTTATTCTTGTTTAAGCTAAATACCTCTTGATATATCTGCAGAAGCGGTTTCAATCAAGATTGGCAAAATTAAGACAACATCATGAAGATTGCTATGAACGTTATAACAGAGCAGAAATTGAAAAGGAACACATGATTGCTGAACAGCAATCACAAAAAGTTTGTTTGGTGAGTAATATGTGAATATCATCAAACTATTCTTTGATAAACGCCCATTAAGAGTTAATTATTTTATTATTAATTAATTTGTTCAATTAACAGTTTGCTTAGTCCTTTTGCTTTTAGACCTTATATTTTTATTAAAATTATATTTCAAGCTGTCACAGTCATCCTCAGTCGCATCCACATCTGATGCACCCTCTTCATCGGCACCCTATGCTGTGTTCACCTGTATAATGGCCTCATCAACCTCATGCCCTCCTGCCCTGTCCTCATCACCTCCTGCACCACCCATGTCACCTTCAGCCTCGCTCGCTCAGCCTTCATCATCCTCAGCCTCGCCAGTGCAGCCTTCATCATCCTCAGCCTCGCCAGTGCAGCCTTCATCCTCAGCCTCGCCAGTGCAGCCTTCATCCTCAGCCTCGCCAATGCAGCCTTCATCATCCTCAGCCTCGCCAGTGCAGCCTTCATCATCCTCAGCCTCGCCAGTGCAGCCTTCATCATCCTCAGCCTCGCCAGTGCAGCCTTCATCAGCCTCAGCCTCGCCAGTGCAGCCTTCATCAGCCTCAGCCTCGCCAGTGCAGCCTTCATCAGCCTCAGCCTCGCCAGTGCAGCCTTCATCCTCAGCCTCGCCAGTGCAGCCTTCATCCTCAGCCTCGCCAATGCAGCCTTCATCAGCCTCAGCCTCGCCAGTGCAGCCTTCATCAGCCTCAGCCTCGCCTGTGCAGCCTTCATCAGCCTCAGCCTCGCCAGTGCAGCCTTCATCATCCTCAGCCTCGCCAGTGCAGCCTTCATCATCCTCAGCCTCGCCAGTGCAGCCTTCATCATCCTCAGCCTCGCCAGTGCAGCCTTCATCATCCTCAGCCTCGCCAGTGCAGCCTTCATCATCCTCAGCCTCGCCAGTGCAGCCTTCATCATCCTCAGCCTCGCCAGTGCAGCCTTCATCAGCCTCAGCCTCGCCAGTGCAGCCTTCAACATCCTCAGCCTCGCCAGTGCAGCCTTCATCATCCTCAGCCTCGCCAGTGCAGCCTTCATCAGCCTCAGCCTCGCCAGTGCAGCCTTCATCATCCTCAGCCTCGCCAGTGCAGCCTTCATCATCCTCAGCCTCGCCAGTGCAGCCTTCATCATCCTCAGCCTCGCCAGTGCAGCCTTCATCATCCTCAGCCTCGCCAGTGCAGCCTTCATCATCCTTAGCCTCGCCAGTGCAGCCTTCATCATCCTCAGCCTCGCCAGTGCAGCCTTCATCATCCTCAGCCTCGCCAGTGCAGCCTTCATCATCCTCAGCCTCGCCAGTGCAGCCTTCATCATCCTCAGCCTCGCCAGTGCAGCCTTCATCATCCTCAGCCTCGCCAGTGCAGCCTTCATCATCCTCAGCCTCGTCAGTGCAGCCTCGCCAGTGCAGCCTTCATCATCCTCAGCCTCGCCAGTGCAGCCTTCATCATCCTAAGCCTCGCCAGTGCAGCCTTCATCAGCCTCAGCCTCGCCAGTGCAGCCTTCAACATCCTCAGCCTCGCCAGTGCAGCCTTCATCATCCTCAGCCTCGCCAGTGCAGCCTTCATCAGCCTCAGCCTCGCCAGTGCAGCCTTCATCATCCTCAGCCTCGCCAGTGCAGCCTTCATCATCCTCAGCCTCGCCAGTGCAGCCTTCATCATCCTCAGCCTCGCCAGTGCAGCCTTCATCATCCTCAGCCTCGCCAGTGCAGCCTTCATCATCCTTAGCCTCGCCAGTGCAGCCTTCATCATCCTCAGCCTCGCCAGTGCAGCCTTCATCATCCTCAGCCTCGCCAGTGCAGCCTTCATCATCCTCAGCCTCGTCAGTGCAGCCTTCATCATCCTCAGCCTCGCCAGTGCAGCCTTCATCATCCTCAGCCTCGTCAGTGCAGCCTTCATCAGCCTCAGCCTCGCCTGTGCAGCCTTCATCAGCCTCAGCCTCGCCTGTGCAGCCTTCATCGCCTTCACCTTCTCCTGCTCCACCCTTATCTTCACCCTGTGCTGCATCCAAACCTGTGGTTCACTCATCACAGGTGTCTGAGACACTCTCATTAAGGGAGGTGGGTAGATTCATTGGCTGAATTATTGGGATGGTCGGGGTGATTGCATTGGTAGAACTAGCAATAGATTATATGAAATTATATATTATTAATATTTGTTTGTATTGCTCCTCTTCCAGATACCATCTTTAAGGCCATCAAGAAAAAGACAGGTATGTGACTTGCCATGTGATACTTTATATGCTCAGGTTTTTTTTGCATAATTAGGACTTTGCTTGCCAGTATCCACAATACGATGAAATTTAATGTTACAGGAACCACTGCCATGTACACTATGCCCACATACTACCTGTTCTGTTAGATTCTGGCAGTGGTGTACTCGTGTGTTTACTAAAAAATATAATAGTAAAAAACCCCAAAACATTTTGTACTATTTGAGTAAGTGTTAAATTCTCTCATTCAGTATTCAGGAAGTGCCGTATGTGAGACAGACTACAGCGATGTCACAGACTACAGCGATGTTGACTACATACCAAAAATAAGCTCAGATGAATCGGATGGTAGTTTTTCTGGACATGACATGGTCAAAAGTGCCTTGATACATCCAACATCTCCCAAAGAGGCAGGTGCTTCATCGGATCAATTTATAACATCACCAAAAAAGATGAAATGCCAAACTAAAGAGACAAACACCTTGTCTGGTGACAAGACTTTTATTCAGTCAATGCCAACACCAAAGCAGGAACGCCAGACGTACAACAAGAAGCAGTATTGCCTTTATTGCTCTAAGCCATATTCAAAAATGGCAAGACACCTTGAATTTGTCCATTGCAACGAAGTGGGGGTTGTAAAGGCAGTAGCATTTCCAAAACATTCCAAAGAAAGACGAGTCCAGTTAAACCTCCTTAGAAAAAGGGGCAACTTTGCCCACAACACAGATGTGGTGAGACAAGGACATGGGGAGATGATTGCCTGCTACCGTCCAAAAAATAGACAAAGAGCCAAAGAATTTATCACTGCATTTACTGCCAAGGGCTTTATAACAAGCGTAGCCTTTGGAAACATATCAAAAACTGTCCCCTGAAACCTAAAGATGATGATGCCCAGGGCAGGAAAAGAGTTCGATCTCTGTGTGCTCTAAACACACCAGTAGGCTTAGAAGTGAGCAAAGGTTTCAAGAAAATACTGTCCTTTATGAACTATGATGAAGTTTCGCGTGTAGTTCACACTGACAGATGCATCATGCAGCTGGGGGAGCACATGTTCAACAGGATGGGGTCTGATGTGACCAAACATGACTACATCAGACAGAAGATGAGAGAAGTAGGCAGACTTCTTCTTGAAGCAAGGAAGATTACTCCACTGAGAACAATGGTAGACTTCATCATACCAGCAAACTTCAAACATGTCATAGCAGCTGTTAAAGTTGTATCTGGCTTTGATGAAGAGAAAAACTCCTATCGCATTCCTTCTTTAGCTCTCAAACTTGGGCATTCTTTAAACAAGATCTGTAGCATTGTTGAGAGCAATGCTATGATGTATGGAGATCATGATCGTGCTGATTGTGCCCGAGACTTCAGGAAAATACACCAGGCAAGGTGGAATGAGTACATTTCTGCTGGTGCTATAACTACATTGAAAGAAGCCAAGTGGAACACACCACAGATCATTCCTTTCACTCAGGATGTCAAAGTCCTGCACGCACATCTTGAAAAGAAACACAATGGGCTCCTAAGTAAGCTCAGAACTTGCCCTTCTGCTGACAGCTACGCTGCTCTAGCCAAGGTCACGCTGTCCCAGGTCATCCTGTTCAACCGAAGGAGAGAAGGTGAGGTATCACGGATGCTTTTGGCAGCTTTTAAAAGCAGGGACTCTTCTGAGCTACATGAAGACATTGCCATCTGTCTGTCTGAGTTTGAGAGGAAGCTGTGTCTGCACTTCACAAGAGTTGAGATCCGTGGTAAACGAGGCAGAAAGGTTCCTGTGCTCCTCAAGCCTTCAATGGTTTCTGCCATGGAGCTGCTCATTGAAACGCGTGAGCTTTGTGGTGTTCCAGCAGAGAATCCCTTTATGTTTGCCAGATGTGAAGCAATGTCTGCTTACAGAGGAGGAGAGTGCATCAACAAAGCTGCTTGCGAATGTGGTATAAAGAACCCTGAAGCACTGTCATCAACTAGGCTCAGGAAACACATAGCAACCATGTCTAAAATTCTTAACCTTGATGAGAATAAAGCAGACCAACTGGCTGATTTCCTTGGTCACGATATCAGAATCCACAGACAGTATTATCGGTTACCAGAGGGAACACTGCAGCTGGCAAAAATGAGTAAAGTCCTAATGGCCATGGAGAAAGGAACACTGTCTGACTACAAAGGAAAGAAACTTGATGACATTGAAATTGACCCAAATGGTATGAGTATTATTGGACTGTCTGTGTGTATCTGTGCTGTACATATTTGCAAAACAATGTATATAATCATGTCACAGATGGTAAGTATAAGCAATAAAGTGTTCATTTTTTTGTCAATGAATTATTTAGAGCAATTAGAGGCCCAAGGTGATTCCATGTCAAGTGATGAGGAGGATTACAGTGACCAATCTCAGACAACAGCACCAGCAGAGACTGATCAACCTGTTCAATCTGATCATTCTGTTTCACAGGAGGATCAAGGTAAGAAAAATATCTAAACTGCACAAACAACAATAATCAAATAAACATGAGTTAGCTCCATGCAGCAATATCTACACATTAGGGTACAGTCTGGATTTGGTCTTTACTCACCGATTTAGTTGTAATGAGAATTTACTTTTTAACTATTTCCTAGGTTCTTCAAACGCTCCAAAAAAGAAATGGGAGGACAGTGAGGTAAAAGCAGTAGAGAGACACATGATGAAGTTCATCAAGACATGCAAAGTTCCTGGTAAGCGAGACTGTGAAAGATGCATTCACGCAGAGCCAGAAGCTTTGAAGCAGCGAACATGGACTGGTGTGAAAAATTATGTGCGGAACAGGATCACGACTCTTAAAAGAAAGGGTGGTTTGTAGGGAGGCACAAACACTTCAACAATTTGCACATTATGCTCTTTTGTAAGAAATTGAGCTAAATTAAAAGAAATGAGGATAAAAGTGTAGAAATTGTTTGAGGATGGAATGAAACAGAATATAAAGTGAAAAGTTTAATTATAAGAACTTTAATGAAGAAGTAGAGGATAGTAAGGTAGTAAATTTTCATTATTCAGTTTTCTTTGTTCAGTTACAATGAAGTTGGATGGAATGTCATGTTAAAGTTTTTGATATTTATGTCATAAGGTAAAGAGGATGAGGTAAGGAGGATGAAAAGAGGGAGGAGGGAAAGTAAAGAGGATGAAAAGAGGGAGGAGTGAATGTAAAGATGATAAAAAAGTGAAGAGTGATTAGCTGTGTTGGACATGGGCTGTGGCTGGATGTAACCAATCGGTGAGAGTTGCAAGTGCAGGAGGGGGGGAGGAGGGTGTGTGTGAAAACTGAGACATGAGTCTTTCTGCTTCCCGTAGTGATGCAGAGCCAGAAGCTTTGAAGCAGCGAACATGGACTGGTGTGAAAAATTATGTGCAGAACAGGATCACAACTCTTAAAAGAAAGGGAGGTTTGTAGGGAGGCACAAACACTTCAACACTTTGCACATTATGCTCTTTTTGTTAGAATTGGAGCTAAATTAAAAGAAAGATTAAAATTAAAATTGAGAGACACTCACGCTATGTTTGTATACTTTACCACAGCTGAAGTGGAATAAAAGCATTATTTGCCAAATACACAGACGTTTCAGGGACATATTTATTCAATACATGAACTGCTCAATACAGCTTCTATTTGTACAAGAATAAAGTTCAACATAAGCCTAAATAGCAATGAATTGGGGTCTACATTGTATCAGTTTTATTTTGATAAACATGACACAATATAACATCGCGACTACATGAATAAAGCTTTTACTTTAATAAAAAACAGATTTGTGAGCATTAGTGGAACTGCAGGTGTGAGAATAAACACGTGATCGTTGTCATGCGGTGAATCCGGCCAATCGTGGATCAGTTGTGTTGTCATCAGAGCTTGTGAGTCGCTCTGGAGAAACTGCGCTGGCTGAGTCTTCCTGCTCTCCAATCGCTCTCACGACACTGATGGCGTACGGCACAGTCATGGGACTTTGATGGCGTACGGCACAGTCACGGGAATCTGATGGCATACGGCACAGTCACGGGACTCTGATGGCATACGGCACAGTCACGGGACTCTGATGTCTGAAGTCGGACACAAGTTCTAACCGTCATGCACTGATTCAAGTCAGCCACCGATCAGTCTGTGCAGCGTTGCATGAAGCCCAACAAGCCTGATGTAAAGAGGGAGTGAATATAAAGGGGATGGAAAGAGGGAGTGAATGGAAAGGGGATGGAAAGAGTAATATGATTGTGTTACATGTTTACTTACATCATAATAAATGAATAAAGTGTGTGAAAGGTTTGATATTGTGTAGTTTGTGATCCTCCATCAGCAGCTGCAGTTTCTCTCAGCTGTATCAGTGCAGTCACTGTGACGTCTGACTGACAGAGGTTTTTGTACCACTCTTTATCACTGTGTGAACACATACTGACTGTTTGGATAGTGAAAACTCTGACAGTAATAATCTCCTGTATCTTCAGTCTGGACTCCACTGATGGTCAGAGTAAAATCACTGCCAGATCCACTGCCACTGAATCTAGATGGAGTTCCAGTATTACGGGTTGATGTCTGATATATGAGGAGTTTAGGAGCTTCTCCAGGTTTCTGTGAGTACCAGTGTAAGTAAGTACCACCATGCACATCACTGCTGGTTTTACAGTTTATTCTGACTTCTTCTCCTGGTTGAACTGCTGATATTGATGGACTCTGAGTTACAGTGATCTGTCCTCTACACTCTGAAAGAAAACATAAACAAGAATTATTAATTGATATATTTCACATTTTAAAAGAATTAATAATTGTTGTAAAAACGTTATAACACAAACCTTTAATAAACAGTGCAATGGTCCAGATGAAGATGTTGATTGTGTTCATAGTTGTAGTTTAGTCGTGTGTGATGATGAAGAGTGTGTGTGTTCTGCTCTCAGTCATGAAGTGTTAAACTCACAGCACTATAAACACTCTCAGAGCACTGAAGCATGTGCTGACAATGCAAAGAAGTGGGCAGGATTTACAACAGCTTGTGCTGAGAACAAACTCATATACACTAGAGTTACACAATCATGACTTTATTTAGTATGTTTATTGTGACTCCTGAGACACTGAGGATGTGCAGATGAACGTCCATCTCTGTGTCCATATTCAGTCATGTGACCATCATCACTGCTACACTTCCACTAGATGAAGCGCCATCACTAAAGTAAGATCATGAATCATGAGTCTGTTCAGAAAGTATCAGGACTGATTGTGAATCTCTAATCAGAGTTCATGGTGTCACTCCATCTATCATGAAGCCTCATGTGTGTCTGAAATCATCAGATGGAGAAGAAACAGGCGTTAAAGATGGAGACATATTAGAGCTTGTTCACGTTTCATGATCTTGTGTGGAGATTCATAACCAGTCCAGATACTTTTATAACAGACCTTGAATATGAAAACATGCTTGACTGTGTAGAACATGCAAAACACCTTTTATATCTTCATTGTCACACTTTCTATTGACTTTGGCTCTAATATTCAATAAAGTCATTATTTGAACAGATTCTCACTGAAGATTGAAGTGTGAAGCTGCAGGTTTTTCTGTCAATCATGATGATTGATCTGCATATGAAGAACAGAAGCATCATTATGAGAAACTCCACAACATCATCCATGATCAAAGAGGTCAAAGGTCACCTCAGAGGTCACAGCTCATCACATATATTTCTTTAAACAGTGTTATATCAGAAAGCATTTAGTCAAATCTGAATGAGTGAGTGTTGAGAAGAGCTGAGGATCTTCTAATATCAGTGTGTTGAAGTGTTGTTTCTCTCTCTCTGCTGGAGTGTGTGTTCACTCGAGTGGAATAGAGGTTTTTGTACGAGCGTTTCATTAGATTGTATCACTGTGGTGGACATTCGGTGGAGGAACTAAACTGGTGATCGGTAAGTCTGTCTATTTAATCACCTAATAAAAAAATACAATTTAGATTTCAGAAAGTGTTTTACAGTTGAAACAAGAACAACATTTATTAATAATAATGATAATTATATATTGTGGCGACACTTTACTTAAAGCCTTTATGTATAATAATGTAGACTATAATGCCTTATATCTTTTCATAAATAATTCTAACCAAAGTTAAAATGCATTAAAATATTTGCAAATTCCTTGTTACATCTTAAGTGGTTGTTTATCATGTGTTTTAGTGTATTATATTTTTGGATGGTGTAACAGTGAATAGATAATATTACAATGTGTTAAAACTGCAGTTACAATTATTCATGTGATCATACATGCTTTATAATGTGTATGTGTAATGTGCTTAATGCATTAAAAAGACTTTTAGAATGGAAATATATAAAGGCTTTAAGTAAAGTTTATATCTTTGTATAATTATTTAATCTAAAAAATTATATTGTCATGTTTATTCATTCAAAAGAACATTATTATTATAAGAATAGCATTATTCCTTTCAACAACAACAAAAAATTAAATTCTAAACATATTTCCATAATGTGTGTCACTATGAGTTTATTCAGTTTATTACATGTTTGTTTTCCCTTCATTTATTTCTACACTGAGTTCATATTTAGTTCATCTTTTATTGTAGAAATCATACATGTAAAAGAGATTTGACATCAGAACGTAAATGTTGCTACTTTCTGTAGTTCAGTCAATGATACTGAATCTCTTTTGCTCATGTTGTGCTTATAATTCAGTGCTTTATAATACAAGCACAATTTCTGTATGATTCAATTGTGTTTTAATTCTGTTTGAAACTGACTTATATTTTGAGTTGAATATCTCACTTAAGTAAAAATTCACTTTATTTTGGGATATAAAAACTTAAAATTAAAGCATTCAGTGTATTACAATGTTTAGTTTGATTAATGAGGTTTGATTTAAATGCTTATAGTGATTTGTGTAGTTTGTATATTGTATATATATATATATATATATATATATATATATATATATATATATATATATATATATATATATATATATTCACTGTAGTGAAGCTGAAGGACATGAAGGATCAGATGCTGGTGATTTTTCCTGCATTCCTCATGTCTGCTGCTTCAGTCCTGTTGAAATGCTGTGAATGTGCAGTGCAGTGTGTTGTGTGTGTGTTTGTGAATGTGTTGTGTTTGTCTCCTGCAGCTGGTCCCACAGTGAAGCCCTCAGTGTCTCTGCTGCCGCCCTCTTCTCTGCAGATCTCTGGAGACTCAGCCGCACTGCTCTGCCTGCTCAGCTCTTACTCTCCACAGGGGGCGCTGGTGAGCTGGACACTGGACGGGTCAGAGGTCACCGAGGGGGTTCTGACCAGCGCAGAGAGCCAGCAGGACGGCCGCTACAGCCGCAGTAGCGTCCTGACCCTCAGCAAAGCACGCTGGGAAAAGGGAGAGCTGTACGTCTGCAGAGTAACACATGATGGAGCTCCTCATGAGGTCTCGTTCCACAAGAGCTCTGAGTGCTGATGTTTCTCTCCTGAAGATGAGCCGTATCTGAGTGTCCTGTGTCAGGCAGGATTCACATGAGTCTAGTGCTGCAGCTGTAGTGATTTACAACTCAATACTGAAACAGTGTGTGTGTGTGTGTGTGTGTGTGTGTGTGTGTGTGTGTGTGTGTGTGTGTGTGTGTGTGTGTGTGTGTGTGTGTGTGTGTGTGTGTGTGTGTGATCTTTTAATCGGCTGTGTTTGCTGCAACATTCAATAAAGCTTCTCAACAAGTTCACTTTGTGTCTGACAACATCATTGAACTAACAGATGGAGATGCAGGAGCTTTTCAGAAGGTTGATGTAGCAGTAAATGTCAAATAAAGCTCTTGGGGTTTGAACATGGTCTCTGGAGACAGAGCTGCTCTATTCTGAGAGATCACAATCACTCCACCCTGACAATGCAAATGGGCTTTTCAGTCTCACTCTCTGATTGGTTACATGATCTGGACTGGAACACAACAGTTTCACTTCTGCAAAAGATAATGATGAAAATACGTTTATGAAAAAGAAGTTTATTCAAGTGTGCTATTAGTATACATCTATTAAATTAAAAATACCAAAGTATACTTTCAGTCTACTTTTTATGTACTTCTCAGAAACAGAAAAAGTTCACTTGACTTATACTAACAGAAAAGCCAAGAGTATTTGGCCAATACTTGCTGCACTCCACATGCTGTGTTTGTTGATGAGAAAAAGGTTTAAAATGTAATTTTTTAGGCTGATCTCAGCGGTCTAACAGCGCTAATCAATGTCTAAATGATTGACTCAGTCAAAGGATAACTACTGAATTCAGTCATATCTGGATTTAGGGGAATTACTGCACTCCCAAAAAGAGTCATTACAGCAACATTTTTTTTCCTGTATGGTCAATTGCTTTGTGAGTGTTTTCAAAAAAAAAAAAAATCCACAAAATAAAACAGCAGGTAAACACTGTCATAAAGAAAGCATTTTTTTAATTCCAAAACTTTTACACCAAATTACAACAAAAAAACTGACCAAATGTAACAGATAAAACATCAACAAATAAAATAAATGTGTATGCACTCCCAAGGCCTGAACTTCAACCTTGCCAATGCTTCTCTAACACACATATGTTTGAACAAAAGTTACTTTTGTTTTTGACAAGGTCAATGAGCAACCCATTTTTCTTTTTGTGCTCAATGACACTTTGAAGTGTCTCCTTCATGCACATTTCTCTGCATTGTTCTGCAAACTGTGAGAGTTTCTGGCCTCTATGGAAGGTTTCACGCTAGCTCTTGTAGGCTTCAACGTCACTAGCCTCTATCAGCTATCGCTGCAGTATCCACTATTGTTTTGCGGTCAGCCCCACACTTGTGGTACGCCAGCGTTTTGGTGATTCCCTGTTCAAAATACTGCAAGACCTCTTTATATCTTTGGATTGCATGCTCTGGTAGAAACACTGGGAGAGAACAAAGGTGAATAGAATACAATACAATAGAAGCCTGTGGAGGAGTGATCCAGCTCTCAGATTTCATCAAAAATATCTTAATTTGTGTTCCAAAGATGAACGAAAGTCTTACAAGGTTGAACAACATGAGGGAGAGTAATTACTAATTTTCATTTTTGGGTGAACTATCCCTTTAATGGCCAATTCGCATGGGATAAGAAATCTCAGTAAAACTATTCGCACGGGATTAATATTACATGTGGTAATTTTCCCAGACCTTTTTACAGAAGGTAAAAGTCATCGTAATCTTTACTGACATTGTCCGTAATTATTACTGAGATTGAACATTCGGATGGGACTAAAATCACTGAGAACCTCTGGTAATAATTACTTTACCCCTCCTCTCCATGATAAAATAGTCTTGTCTGAATAGGGCATAAATCTGTCATTAGCTCTATTCGCACGGGATTAGTATTATCTAGGGACCTCGTGTGATTTAGAAATTACCCCCCACATCTGAATTTCATGTGGCGCATTCGCACGGGATAACCGAAGCCTGTGATTTTACTCAAATTTACTGACTTATCTCCCGGATATAACGTCAATAGGCTATTGCTTGGAAATGTCTTTTCGTTATAGGTCTAGCTCAGGGGTAGGCAAGTTCGGTCCTAGAGAGCCGCTGTCCTGTAGAATTTAGTTCCAACCCTAATCAAACACACCTGAACAAGCTAATCAATGTCTTCAGGATTACTAAGGCTATAGGCAGGTGATGATTTTTTTCAGTGTTGGAGCCAAACTCTGCAGGACAGCGGCTCTCTAGGACCGAACTTGCCTACCCCCGGTCTAGCTGTATGATATATTATGACATAAACAGAATAAAGTTCCTTACCGCTGCTGCTATACATGCCATTCATCTCCATCTAATCATTCTTTTTGTTTTTGCTCTTCTGATGATTTTCAGCTTTCACTTTCTGCAAATTGTGTAGTTGTGTATAGCGATATGACCCAGCACCCAAAATACTATCAAAACACTCCAACACAGCCTCCATTCTTCGCGAAAGATGGATAAAAAGGCGCACATGAAGCAAAAACCTTGAAAACATGATATACGATCCGGCCAAATCACAGAGATGTCGATTCGCACGGGACTAATATTATCACAGGAACTCGGTGTTCGGCGAAATATAGTAGGTAATTTGCGGGGGAATTTTTACTTTACAAATTACAGACATGGCCGATTCGCACGGGATAAAGATCTCAGACAAACTCCGCAATTATTACAAATTACTAGAGGTCACCAGGTAATACTTATCCCGTGCGAATAGGGCTGTTGTATATTGAATGCATTTGCAGCCTTTTCACATTTCCAGGGTTCTCAGAAGCGAAACTCATCACAGTTGCATAAACTTCTATAGCAAAAGAAATAAACATATGATAGAGTTTCTACAGCTTCCCAAAAGAGGGAAAATACATAGAGAGATGATTATGTTGTTCAAAAAAGAGAAAGATGTCACTTTTGCAGTCACAGCCGTTGTATTAGAAACACCCTCACAGCAGCGTTGATTTGTTTTTTGTCATTTACTAACAAGGTAATATTAAAAAATATATAGTTATAAATGTGTATTAAATGTTTTAAAAATGAAAATATGAAAAACTTAACTAGACTTGCGATGTTGATAACAGTGGAGATGAAAAAAGGGTCCAGTCTCAGTTAGCAACCCAGTCTCACGGCAGTTCGTGATGTGGTCACGTAATTTAATCTATTTATTCGTGGCAGGGACACGTTAATTTCGTTATTTTCGTAACTCCAGCACGTTTTTTAAACTAATGCATTTCAATTGGATGAAACCAGAACACGGGCCAAGCGGGGCTCATTCTGCCCATTAGCCACAATACAACGCGGACATTCATATCACAGAATCTGACAGCGATCAGCAGTTCATTAACGACAGCAGCCTATAGGCTATCGCATTTTTAAGCAGCCGTTACAATATATTTAGAGTCTAAAGTTTTTAAAAAAATTGAAAAGCCCAAAGATCTGTAGGCCTATCTCTGCTAAATTAATTTAACATACGTTCGTGATGCCCTTTATTTTAAGTTTCTTTTTTTTCATTTCTTTTTTTTTGTGGTTCTTTTTATTTAAACTATATTGTTACGAAATGTGAAAATGTGTAAAAGTAATGTGTCAAGGACTTGGTATTGAATTCTGTAATTTTACAAATTCAATAAAAAAAATAAAAATAAAAAAGAAACATTGCGCATCTTACAGCCAAAAAAAAAAGTTTTTTTTGTTTACAGAAAGTTAAGCTCCGAAATATATTTTTTAAAAGCTCTAGGGAGTTTCTTTTGATGCCCTGTTATAAAAATAATTTTTAATTCGTTTAATTATTTTTTTTCTTATTTTTTTTCAAAATATCCGGATGACGGAGCTCGCTCGCACAATTGCTATTTCCTCTCTGGAGTCGTTGATTAAGGTAGGTCAAAATTATTACCTCATGAACAAGTAGCCTATATAATTTGATGAAATATACATACAAAAGTGTAGTCAAGTATGTGTCATGTTGCTGGGGTATTGTCTGCCTTATGCCCTATTTCACTTTTTGTGACATTGCTTTGGTGTTTCCATTTGTCTGATATAAAACCCTATAAAGTGCTAACTGCATGTCCTAGCATGTCACATGTTAGTGTCACCTACTACTTCACAAACATTTTCTTAACTCTTCCTTTTCGCTTTTCGTTTAATAATGTGATATTAACATTTGACATGCAGTAGACATGAAATTGTCACATTTTTCCTTTATCAATATATTGATATATCCTAAGGACTATGTTCTGTCTCTCATCTGGGCAACACACACACACAGACACACAACTGTATTATTGTGTAAATGGCAGTTAAAAATCAGAGAAATGTTTACCCTTATAACAATGTCATCACGAACAAAAGTTCAAAACTCAGAAGAATGACTGGTTACAATTTGACCATTGAAATTAAGAAAGCACATATCATCCCTTGCATAGTGTGATTTTAAATCATATAGTGTGATAATAATTCAGAATGATTCTATGTGTAGCCTATATTATACATAAATAACTTTCTCTTTTTTCTTTCTTTTTTTCTCAGACAACATGGTTTCTAATGAAAAGAAATGCCCCAACTGCCCCCAGGTCATGCCCTGTGCCAGTAAGGTTTGTAAGGCCTGTGGGGCAGAGCAGCTCAAGAAGGCTCGTGTGATGAAGAGGATGCAGGCCCTTGATATGAAGAAGGGGGAGTGGCTTGGCAAGCTTAAAAAAACACAATGAGGCAGCCATGCGGGATGAAGCCATCATTTTGGTGTGTACAATTAACACTACCTTTTTTAATAGGGTCGCCACATTTACCAGTCCTGATTGAGTGACATTTTTGACAGAAGATCATAATATATTTTTCAAAAGAGCGATTTAAGCCAGATTTCTGAAATATAGGGTTTCCCGACCTCTAAACAGTTTAAACACCAAATGCAACTTGAAGGTTCTCTTTCACACAGTTAAAGCCTAGTGCAGGCGTGTTAAACTCAAATACACGCTGGTCCAAAATTAAAAACTGTGTCCAAGTTGCGGGCCAGGTAAATCTTTATTGAAAAACTGACTTAAATTGAGCATGTGATTCCCCCTTTCAGTAGTATGTAATGAATTTAATGTAGTCATGGCATTCATGTAATATTAATGAGGAATTTAGGTACTACTGTTAAAAGTGGAGTTTAACTTTAAAAACAGATTCTTCAGAATTGAATAGAATAGAATAGAATGCCTTTTATTGTTATCATACACATGTACAACGAGATTGAAGCAACTCCTTTTCCAGTGTCAACATGTATGTAAGAGAAATGTGACAACAAGGAATAAAATTAGTATTGCAAAAGAGGAGGAAGGGGGGGGGAGGTGCACAGTTCTAAGAAGCTATATACATTAAAATAGAAAGATAAATATGGTTTGTAATCTGTGTGATTTTGATTGTATCAGAAGTCTTAAATATTAAGTATTAAATATTGAACAGTAAGGAAATTGCACAGAAATCTGTCATTAGCCCTATTCGCACGGGATTAGTATTATCTGGGGACCTCGTGTGATTTAGAAATTACCCCCCACATCTGAATTTCATGTGGTGCATTCGCACGGGATAACCAAAGCCTGTGATTTTACTCAAATTTACTGACTTATCTCCCGGATATAATGTCAATAGGCTATTGCTTGGAAATTTATTTTCGTTATAGGTCTAGCTGATATATTATGACATAAACAGAATAAAGTTCCAACATGCATGTGTATTAGGTTACATAGTCTGTAATAAAACCATATTACCTTTTGAACAACTCTGAAATGGCCACGATGAAAGACAGAGGACCCAAGTACAGCGTTCAAACAATGCACAGGTATCTGTAACAGTATTGGTCTGTTAAAATCCAGTATTTCTAACAACAGAATGAAAACACAGAAATGTCATTTATTACCTTGGCTAATTTCATAATGCAGTGCAGGTATGCATCAATGATCTGTGTAAACAAAAAAAGTTGTTAGTAATTTAATTTGATACAGCACTGAAACATTAATACATTATGTAAGTAATGACACGTGAAAGACTATTATTAGATTAAATATTTGTATTGCCTTATATGGTTTTTGTAACAAACTGAATTATGTTGAGTTATGCTTAGAAAGATGTTGGCAGTTTACACTGTAAAACACAGAAATTAACACTTAATACCTTAATTGACTCTCCTAATGCAGTCCCTTGCAAAGCATGCTGGGAAGTCCAGATCCACGGCCCAGGGCTGCGTTTAGCATCATAAGCCTGAAGTAGATCGTAGAGCACACGGGGAAAGATGTTGGCAGTTTATGTTAATGTTTAATGTTCAGTTCTGTTGGACATTAGAGTTGTTTCTGTTACTGAACGTTGTGGTTTGTGCTGAAGAGTAGCGCTTGTGTTCAGACTGTGACTCTCAGTGTTCAGTGTTCAGTTCTGACATCTGACTTTATATAGTGATTCATTATATACAGTGTGCATAATGATGAACAACACTGTTAGTCCAACTAAACTGAGTTAATTTGAATAAACTCCATTAAGTTGTATAGATAATATTGTAGTGGAAAGTTTTGCAGGAACAACCACCACTCACATTTTCTCCACATTTTAGTCCAGTTTAGTAAGGTATATTAGATTATATGTTACATGTTTACTTACATCATAATAAATGAATAAAGTGTGTGAAAGGTTTGATATTGTGTAGTTTGTGATCCTCCATCAGCAGCTGCAGTTTCTCTCAGCTGTATCAGTGCAGTCACTGTGACGTCTGACTGACAGAGGTTTTTGTACGACTCTTTATCACTGTGTGAACACTGGACCACTGTGATAACTCTGACAGTAATAATCTCCTGTATCTTCAGTCTGGACTCCACTGATGGTCAGAGTAAAATCACTGCCAGTATTTGCTGTTCCACTGCCACTGAATCTAGATTGAGTTCCAGTATAACGGCTGTTTATATAATTAATCAGGAGTTTAGGAGCTTCTCCAGGTTTCTGCTGATACCAGGCTAAACGATCACTGTATATTCCTACATCTATATGACACTCTATTGTCGCTGTTTGACTCTGTTGGACAGTTTTAACTTCAGGTTGAGTCAGAGTCACTCCTCTGGATTCTGAAGAAGAGAAAAGAAAGTCAGTTAGTTTGTTAATCACCTTATATTTATATATTAAAATGATCAAAACAACAATGGCATATTATATTTATATTAAAAAGTAACAACCTTGAATAAACAGTGCAATGGTCCAGATGAAGATGTTGATTGTGTTCATAGTTGTAGTTTAGTCGTGTGTGATGATGAAGAGTGTGTGTGTTCTGCTCTCAGTCATGAAGTGTTAAACTCACAGCACTATAAACACTCTCAGAGCACTGAAGCATGTGCTGACAATGCAAAGTGACTCTCGCTATTTAAATCATTATCCTGAAGACTGTAGATCAGTCACAAACACATCTTCAAAAAATGTCCTCATGTTGCGAAATGCCAATCTATTATACACACATTTCTGAAGAGTCTATTGACAGAATCATACATATTATTGATTCAGTCATTATTAATATTTAAATTGCACTTATTTAACAACTGACGTGGAAACTATTGATTTGAAGACATTAATATATATATTAAATATTGATATATTAATTATATTAAGTTGCTGTAAAATTTTTCATTTTCATATAGCTACAGTCGTGCTTCATTAAACACACATACTTCTCAAGATTAGTTAAACATCGTTTTCTTGAAAGTATTGCTTTAACTGTGTACAAACATCTGATAAACGTTTGTTTAAAGAAAAGTGCGGATTCACTCGTAACCAAATGCAACATAGACGTTTCCTAAGTGTGTGTTTAATATTTGACAGGGACATTTTACAGACGTACAGTATGGCAGATGAAACTCTTAAAAATACATCTTCCAGATGAAAACACATCAGATAGCCGTGTGTGTGTGTTGTGTGTGTGTGTGTGTGTGTGTGTGTGTGTGTGTGTGTGTTGTGTGTGTTGTGTGTGTGTGTGTGTGTGTGTGTGTGTGTGTGTGTTGTGTGTGTTGTGTGTGTGTGTGTGTGTGTGTGTGTGTGTGTGTGTGTGTGTGTGTGTGTGTGTGTGTGTGTGTGTGTGTGTGTGTGTGTGTGTGTGCTATAATGTCATCGATTTGGCCTCAGCTTTTGTCAACACTTTACATTACACACATGAATGATTTACTAATTTACATTAACAATTTGCATAACTGAAGTTAATTTTTAGATTTTATTTGTCTATGATTTAGTAGCCTTTTGATCACATAAATGACAGATCTAACATTAAATCTTGTTTGGGTGTTACAGGGACAAAAAATATTAATAAAACATATATTTGTTGTTATAATGTTGTCATTTTAACCAGAGTTATTACAGCAGTTTTTGATTCTTGATTTCTGATCACTTGTTGCAGAGCTTGTGTGGCGGAGCAGAGTCTGCAAGGCAAAGTAGCGGACACACGTGTACAAAAATAAATACTAATAAATAAATATAAATAATGATTTTGTTACTACTAATGCTGTATATACATATACAGTTAATGACTATATAAATTGAGTAATTAAAATGAGCGGGAAATGGAGGAGGAGGAACGTAGAGAAAGAGAAAGACTAGAGCGAGAGGACAGGGGGAACGAGACCGAAAGATAGAAGAAAGAAGACATCAAGAAGCAATTGAGGGAGAATAAAGGAGAGAGAGGGAGACCAAGTAAAGGGATGATCGATTTCTTTGCCTTCTTGAGTTTATTGCCAAAAAATGTAATATTTCTTTAATAAAATTCATTTTTGATGGAAAGCATCCTCAAATCAATCACACATTTTACATTTCTGTAACAAGCATCAATACTCCAAACCGCTTATCTTTTTTAGAGTATAATGTAAATATTGAAGTACTCCTAAAATATCTTGATGACATTGTTCAGGTGTGTTTGATCAGGACAGGTGCAGGCCATCGTCTCTCCTCCCTCTCTGTTGCTTCTCGCTCTCTCTCAGCCTCGCTCTCCTCCATCTCCCGGATCAAGTCCTCCAGCTTTCTCAGACGCAATGCTGATGTTTTCCAGCTGCTGTTTGAGAGCCACAGGTTTAACACTGTGATACACGGCCTGGAACAACAGTTACAAAATGCCTGCTTTCATCATGTGTTCATAACGGATTCAAAGGTTGAAATGTTAAAGGGATAGTTCAGCCAAAAAGTATCCCATAATTTACTCACCCTCAAGCCATCCTATGTGTTTATGACTTTCTTCTTTCAGCCAAACACAGTCAGAGTTACATTAAAAAATATTCCAAGCTTTATAATCGGAGTGAATGGTATTTTGAAGTCCAAAAAATGCGTCCATCATCATAAAAGTAATCCATACGGCTCCAGAGGGTTAATAAATCCTCCATCCCCAATGATGCCCTTTCCTGTTTGTGGACGCAGACTGCCAGTAAACATGATGTTTTATTAATAAGGTTCGGGAGGAGCACATTCAGATAATTAACCTGAATGAAAAGGAGCGCACTCAGTTAATCAACCATTTGCCATAATAAGAGGTATATATACAGCAGACTTGCCTCGGTTCATTGACAGTTTAACAGCATCCCTCCATCACCCCGTTTCCTCACTCCTAGTCCTAACTACTCTTACAACACCGGGGGAGTACTCTGGGTTCAGGCAAAAATCCCCCCGGACAGCCAAATACACATAACCTTTACTTTAACCTTTAGGTTTTTGTACGAGCGTTTCATTAGATTGTATCACTGTGGTGGACATTCGGTGGAGGAACTAAACTGGTGATCGGTAAGTCTGTCTATTTAATCACCTAATAAAAAAATACTATTTAGATTTCAGAAAGTGTTTTACAGTTGAAACAAGAACAACATTTATTAATAATAATGATTATTAGATATTGTGGTAAAACTTGAAGCCTTTATGTATAATGCATTATAAAGGTATCAATGATGTAGATCATAATGCTTTATATCTTATAAATTATTGTAACCAAAATTAAAATGCATTATACTATTTGCAAATTCCTCGTTACATCTGAAATTGAGTTTGTCATGAGTTTTAAAGTTAATCATTTCTTAAGGTGTAACAATGAATAGATAATATTATAATGTGATAAAACCTTGGTTACAATTATTGATGAGATCATACATGCATTATAATGTCAGATATAATATAATATATCTACTTTCACTCACTCCTACGGGTCTACATCCCTACCAGAAGCCTACGATCGGTCACTGAGCGACGGCTCGTGGCACCATCTCAGAGAGCCACAAATCACTCTCCAGAACACTCTCATTCACGGCTCCATGCTGGAGGACTGATCTCCCCCCCTCGTCCCCAATGCAGAATCCCTGACAGCATTCAAAACACAACTGAAAACCCATCTCTTCCGTGAGCACTTAGCATAAAAAAAAACTTAAAAAAAAAACTTTCCTTCTCCTTTAAATCCTCCCTTGTCTAGTTTTTGCTACTCTGAGCAATGCCTGAACTTTGTATTTTGAGCACTTCTTGTGTTGTTCTTGCCTCTTCACGATGACTCGCTTGCTTTAGTCCTCAGTTGTAAGTCGCTTTGGATAAAAGCGTCTGCTAAATGACTAAATGTAAATGTAAATAATGTGTAAAACAATATGCATTAAAAATAATTTTATAATGCAATATGTATAAAGGCTTTAATTAAAGTGTTACTGATATTTTTGTATAATTATTTTATCTAAAACAACAATATTATTTTAAGATTAGCATTATTCCTTTCAACAACAACAAAAATGAAATACAATTTCCATAATGTGTCTCACTATGAGTTTATTCAGTTTATTACATTTTTGTTTTCCCTTCATTTATTTCTACACTGAGTTCATATTTCCCAAACAGAAATGTAAAATATGTCAATATATGTAAATTACATATATAATGTCAGTGCCCATTTATGTCTGCTGCCTATATGAGAATATATGCAAAATTCATATATATAAAACACATAGACATATATGAAACATATATTTCAAAATATAGCAAAAATGGCCGTTTTCATGTAAGTGCCATATATTTTCCCGTATATGCACATAAATGTTAAATATATGTAAGACGCATATATGTATATATGCATATATGTACTTATTTCAATGCATCAGTATCACATGCATGTATGTTTACATACATTTATTAAATATGTGGGAAACAAATACGTATGTCACATATTTTTACTTAAAGGAGCCGTATGTAAGATTGTGGCCAAAACTGGTACTGCAACCACTTTCAAATGACTGTAGAGCGGTGTAGCCCCTCCCCCTCCTCCCTGACTCGAGGTTGCCAGATAGGCTGCAGGATACAGCAGGAACGTAGGCTGCTACAAGAAGCTTTTTCTCTTAATTATGTTTATGCTTCAAATGAGAGATGTTTTGCAAAGTAATTATATATCGCAAAAAATTTCTAATGGCGATTAGCCAAATATAATAGTAAAGATGTACGCTCGTATGTGACATTACATTGTTAGAACAGTAGCTGTTAGTCTAACTTGTAATGGTAGGTATCTGTCATTAACGTAAGTACAAGCACAAGCCTCTGTCACTGTGTGTAACCGATATCAAAGATACAGCTATTCATTTAGCTGACGCTATAAGTGAAAGCGACCAGCTGTATTTTTTAACTTACCCTGCAGTACACGTCCATAACGCTAAAATATGTGATGTGAAAGATTTCATGTCATTCTATTATTTTTGGCTGTAGAACTTGCATGATAAACAATAATGGGCGTGCTAATGTTGTTCCTCAGCGTCTCATCATAATGACAGAAAAAACGGGCTCTGATAATGCATTGCTAATGTTAGCAATGACGACTCGCCGTTTTTATTACACAAACAATTCCTTAACGTTACCTTTTCAATTCGATGACCCACCTCCTCCATATGAGCTAACGTAACGTTACTTTGCACGAACATGCATAACTTTGTTCGACTGTCATGAATATTTGAAATGTCATTTACATCAAGTACAAGTTAGCCAAACATAGATGAATCTTTGCTGATAGATGCAAACATAGATGCTGCAGCTGTGGTAACTAGAGCAGAGCTGGCAACCCGGATGCCGCAACACTACTGACTTCGTGATTGGTGGATAGGTGGAGGGTGACGCATCAGACCAAAACACAACATGACAACATCAACATCAGTTGAGGGCTGCAACTTCACTTTTTAAATGACAATATCCTGGCCGGACTACTGTTGTCAGTGATGTAAGTATTTGAAATGAACATGATTTCTTAATGTCTAGTGACATATCAGGGCCATTTTATGATTAATTTAAATAAATTTCTTACATACAGCTCCTTTAATGTTGTCCATATATGTGAGAAACCAATACTATACTGTAATATATGCAGATATATGGTATCATATATGGATGAACTCAAATATTTTCTTCACATGTTTGGACACATAAATGTTCATATATGTTGCAGGCATATATTGTGTTCTCAGATAAGTCAAATATATGTAAGGAATAATTGACGACAGGCCGTTGAATTATTAGAAAAATAATGCACACCCGAGGTGGTAATGCGGTCACGACGCGAAGCGGAGTCAATTATTCCACTTATACTACAGTTACCACACCTCGAAACATGTTCAGATGATGCATTTCAAGACGTTTGTTAAGTTTTTGTCATTAAAACGCTCTTGTATGTAGGACTAATTGATTACGCATCTAATCCATGCCTCCGTTGCTAATTCCAAAACGTCATTTTAGAGTTAGTAACGGAGGTTTGAGCCACTGATAGCAGACTAATGATGGGACACACTTACGACTCGCTGAAACATTCGAAGACTGACTGACTGTTTCCATCGACTGTAGCAGGTCTTAAACACCGACTGTGAACACAGACTGAACGCGCTGAACACGCGTTTGGGCATGATCAGTCATATAAGTATCAAATTACATTCATAACTGGCCTTAGTAAGTGTGTCCCGGCTTTATACAGTTATTAATGCAGTTATGAGTGAGAGAGAGAGAGAGAGAGAGAGAGAGAGAGAGAGAGAGAGAGAGAGAGAGAGAGGTTGCAATAATGAGACAGAAAAGCATGTGCGTCAATATTATTATTTATTTATTAATTCAATTCGTTTTAATTAATTCGTTCATTCTTTTTTTCCTATTATTGACAGTAGATAACCTAATAAATGAAACACACAAATGCCTTTTAACAAGTAGGCTACCTAGGCCTATCAATAATTATTTATTTGTTATATTATCTGGAATAATTACGAAAACCCATGCAGCAGGACTATCAATTTATTTATATATTCAGTTTAATTTTCTATTTATAATAGATAGGCCTACATACTTTATTTATTAAAATTAAACTGTATGTGTCCATTGATTGTGAAGTTAGACATCGAAAATTGCAGATCATGCGCACGAGGCTGTATGTTTTTTCTTGTTATGAATTGTATCCTATTTTCCGTTATTACAGTTAACTACGCGCAGTGATATAGAACTGTAATGCGTCAAACCTGCCTGAACTACTTTAGCCGTGCGTTTCCCTGAAAATAATTGCACACCTTAGAACGTTCTCAACCAATCAGAATCAAGCATTCAACAGCCCTGTATAAGTATAAATATATGTCATGCTATTTAAAATATAAGTACATATATGGCCATATATTACATTTTTGTATGGGTTAGTTCATCTTTTATTGTAGAAATCATACATGTAAAAAAGAGATTTGACATCAGAATGTAAATGTTGCTACTTTCTGTAGTTCAGTCAATGATACTGAATCTCTTTTGCTCATGTTGTGCTTATAATTCAGTGCTTTATAATACAAACACAATATATGTGATTCAATTGTGTTTTAATTCTGTTTGAAATTGAGTTACATTTTCATTTGAATATCTCCAAATGTAAGAGTTAAAAACTGCTGTAATTAAAGTAATAAGTGTATTACAATGTTTAGTGTGATTAATGAGGTTTGATTTAAATTTATATAGTGATTGTGTAGTTTGTATATTGTATATATATATAAGTCATGGTCAATCTAGTACAAAGAGAAATCATGTCAATCACAATTATAAAACACAATTAGAACATCAAGATAATTGCATTATTTCTTACCAAGCCTGGTGTATCTAAGAATCGGGGAAAGTAATCCAGGATGTGTGAAGACTTGTCTGGATCTCCAAATAAGAACAAATAAACAAATTTCAAACAACAGCACAAATAAACCCAATAGAATAAAGAGTAAGGTAAGAAATACTACAGAAATTAAAGTAATCAAATGTAAAATAACACTGGATAGTCTTCATTGTAAAAATTAAATACAGATTAATGCTTACAATTAGTTATAAAAGTTTTGTAAAAGCTAAAAAAAATGTCATAGATGTAACCGTGTGAAGTGGAAGAAACACACACCGGAAGCAAACTATGCTTTTGAAATTTTGAAAGGTTTTATTCTGACTGCTGTTTTAAATAAGTGACAGCGGTCGATGGGAGCACAATTAGACAGATAAAAGTCTAAATCAACACAAAAATTAGATTTCACTAATAAAACGAAAGAAAAAAAAACCCACAAACTGTGGAAACAGTTTACAGTAAATTTGAAAATGACATATCATCAAATGTCACAAAAACTCAAGTTTAACCAGCGAATCAATGGCAAATCCACGAAATGCGCAACTCAATTCACACTGAAACACAGTGAAATCCACTGCAATACGTCAGATTTAACTCTATTACTCAATGCCAAAATATGGTACAAGTAATTGGAATACGTTAACCCAGACTGGAATACGGCAGTGGCTGAGGTACAGGAGAAATAAAAGCACAATAGCAAAGCCACAACGCATATGTCATATTAACCATGCAGTACCAGAAATAAACATTGTATAATTCAGTTATACTGTATATTCACAGAACATAGCTTGAAATCATTAGCAGATTTATCAAATAAACATGGCATCAACATTTTACACCATAAATCAGGACACTTATACATACCCAATCCTTCACCAATCACCACGAGGTTCACTCGTCACACATTCCGCACAACCAAACACAAGAAATGTACACATCAGATGTTCTTTTAAACTCGCTTCATAACATATTGGTGCATATTAAAGATATTGGAGTAATATTTACCCAGAAAGAGCAGTAAATCAGATCGATGCACGCGCAACAACATGGAGCTCTTCTGTACACTGAAAATGGCTTCTCTGGTCGCGCGCACGCATCCAAAACCAGTGAATAGTATACATAGTTCCCACAGGCCAGTTAATGTCACGTGACCTCCCCGGAGACGCCATCTTTGATGGCATAAGCTGCTGTGTTTACAAAGTTTTACCAGAGAATGTCGTTTTATGTTTTACAAGCAAATTTCAAATATTTCTTTCTGTTTATAATGTTACTCAAATCATGAAGAGACAAAGAGACAAGGAAGCACTGAGCACTGATTATGCAGCTTTGCCTCAGATACAGTATTTTCATGTGTACCATCATCTAGTATTGGCTAGGAGTTTTTACACATGTGAGTAATTCTGAGCCTGGAAATCACTGAAGGCGTACAATCAGTTTGCAGAGGGTTGGGTTGGTGACGTTTGCTCAAGTGCAATCAATGGAAATTAGTCATCATAGCAAATGTAGCATGATGCTAGACTATCTGTCTATTAAAAAGCCATAGCCTCCACAACTTAATTCCTATGTTCCCCTTAAAACTGTCATCTGTGCTTTCTGTTATATGCATGTACTTATTTGTACACTGAAGAATAGGGGTGGAACGGTACATGTATTCGTATTGAACCGAAACGGTACGGGCGTCATGGTTCGGTGCATGAATATAAAAATAAACAAAACTCGCGTGCAAATTAATTAATGTAATGCGGAACTACTTTATACGCGGGTTCTTTAGGGACATAATCTGAGATTGCAATGCTGGAATGTGTGTGTGTGTGTGTGTGTGTGTGTGAGTGAGTGAGTGAGAGGCGTGGGCGCGATCGAACAGTGGAAACAATGTTGTTTTTGTATGTTTTTAATACCTCGTCATTTTGTTGATACAGGACATCATTCAAACTGCAAAGTGTTAACTTATATTTGTTTTGAGGGAGTTTCTTTCCTGTTTATCCTCGCCAGCCATAACCTCCGTCATTTTTTCTGACAAAAGCTTATCTTCTCACATTCATGAAGTCTAATGACGGGTATACTGTAAAATCCAAATTTAACTGAACCTCCGGCACGATTTGAACATCCATTGACCCAGCAGGAGATGACCATTTTCACTTTTTATCACGACATTAACTCGTTTCAGCTTCTTCTTCTAATGTTCTGCCCACAGCATGCCCACAGAAATGGCGCCGGGTCTGCAAATGCCCGTATGTTGTGACGTCATGTAGGAACTATGTATTGCGAGAAGAGAGAGATTTCTTAAAGGGGCCACGAACATTTTGAATACAAAATAAAAACAATGTATGTTTATACTACTTGGCCACATATAGGCATGGTAAAAATAATCAATTGAAAGTCTAATTCAAATCCAAGTCTTGGATGGCTTTATGAACAGATTTACAACGACATGCATACTGTAGTAAACACGGACATGCTTGCGTGACACGTGAGAATAACATGAGAGTGAGTAATGCAGAATTTAAAATGTTGGATGAACCAATCATTTACAGTTTGGGAATAGTCATTTTGAGATGCTTTTCTGTGATTAGAACGGTTTGATTGCATTAATCATCTGAAGCGTACACGCTGGAACGGCACTCCTCAAAGTGAAAGCGCAAACATCATTTAAATCGCCATATCATAAGTCGTTTCAGTAGAATGATTATTCAAAGCGTTTTAGATGGTTTATTTTTATATGTATAGTGCATTAATAGCGGGAGAGGCGGGTTATAGCGAATCTGTGTAAGAGATCCAACGATTGCCTGCATTGAAAGCGCAAGTAATGCACGAGGAAAAAAAATGAAAGTTTACGGAGCTTCAGTGACATTCCTTTATTAAACTACTATATATAATGTTGAATGTAATGTATAATAATGCAAAGGTGGAATATGGGTGGGCCCTGATAATAATCACATAATAATATTATTTTAATAATAATAAAAATAAAAACATATTTATTTGTCTTAAAATATTGCAATAGACCAACGCTACTTTTGCATCATCGAAGGGTAACGCCCCTTTTTGGGGGAAAACAAACGGATTCCTCTGAGAACAGAACTCGCTCGCTCTAGATCTAGAAAGTTTCTTGATAGCAAAAATGGCACAAACATACACACTCTCTTTGCCGGCCGAGGACCGTGAGCAGTATTTAAAGAAGCTACTGGATACGGGGTTACAGAGGTGTCCCTTTGAAATGGTCGAAAACTGGATTAATGACCCCACGCAGTGGCCAAATATGGACTATTCAGACTTCTACACACTCATATTCAGTCACTAACACACTCACAGTATGACAAACTAGACGATGAGGCCATGTCACTTGGATCATATTTAACTTGATTTAAGCTATTGACATAGTTTTGTTGTCGACTAGCTATACTAGTTAGCTGCTAACAGCTACGTGATTAGCTCTCACTAGGCACGCTACCTTGGCTGTTAACTGATTTTACTGTTGAAATAGTGGCAGGCTAGGACTAAAGTGGACTTGGCTGGTTTCTGCTTGTGTCTAGAAAGTGCTAGGACTTTGAAAGTTGTAAAAAGGTTTACAGTGTACGGCAAAATATGTAGCGTTGGTCTATATGATCCTAACAAATTAGCGTTATATCTCTATTCTGCGTTCACTTGCAAAACTTTTGAATTGCCCGAGAAAGTTTTATTTGTTTTATTCGGAAAAATTTCCCCAGAGAAACTTTGGAGAATGAAATAAAGAGCTGGGAGGAAATATATAGCCTATATCAACACAAAAGTTATGCAAGTAAACGCAAAAACTATTATAGCCTAATCTGTTCCTGGCATCTCATCTTTTCCCATCACTTTAGGTTTGGTTAACATCTTTAATATATCATTTCACAAGCTATCTTGAACGAACAGAGGCATGGTCTGAGATAATAGTGTATTTACCGGTGTTGAATTCTCGGAAGATGAAGAAAATCATTTCTTCACCAAAATCCAAACCGCCACAATGGAACATCCCTCATGGCCTCATCGTCTAGTTTGTCATACTGTGAGTGTGTTAATGACAAAAAAAATAGGCTACATTTTGGTGATTTCACGAGATAGTGGTAGATGTCTGAATAGTCCATATTTGTCCACTGCGTGGGGTCATTAATCCAGTTTTCGACCATTTCAAAGGGACACCTCTGTAACCCCGTATCCGTTTGTTTTCCCCCAAAAAGGGGCGTTACCCTTCGATGACGCAAAAGTAGCGTTGGTCTATAGTATCGTATTGTGAGTTCAGTATCGCGATTTGTATCGAATCGTGACATGAGTGTATCGTTACACCTCTTTATGAACAGTGTATACAACCATGATAGATTTCATGTAAACATGACAGAATGTTGTTTAAGTTTCTTACCAGACTTCTCTCCATCCAAAACCTTGAAAGAAACCTTCGATGAGCTCACCAACTCGTCAAAAATATCTGCATCCACATCAACTCCGGCAGAGTCTTTCAGGATAACCTTAGTTCCCTTTGGCAGGTTGAACTTGGGTGAAGCTAAAGGAAGAAACAAATACATTTAAATATCAAGTTCAAAAGCATTACAGTGAATAAAACTATACATTTTTTATGTTAATTGTTGCCTAATATTACAGTACAGTAATATTACAGTACAAAATGACTGAAAAGACAGTTTAACTTTTGAAGATTAAAATAAATACATAAAGATTTAAATGTGAAATTATCCAAAAAGAGTTTAACTTACCTTCACAAATAAATTGGTGGTAATCAAAGCTGTCATCTTTCTCTGGGCTTCTGACCCATTTCAGACTCCCCTCAAACTCCACCTGAACCAGCGTTTCTTAGAAATGAAGCACACCTCTCTGTGTTAGCCTAAGAAAGCCACGTGTATCTAGTTAGTTCATTTGGTGTTTCACCCAGCTTGCATAGGCCTAACGTTACATATTGCATTTCCAACATTCAACTCTTTCTGAGATGTTAGCCATCTAACTTATCTGATTCATTCACTTGTAGCTTTGCCTATCAGTGTACTATGAAACTTCAAATCGATTTTCTTTGGTCGATAATGATATACACAACAATCTGTGAGATAATGGAAGTAATGAAATAATGAAAACTCTATTTATATTTTTATTTTCAAAAAGTTTTACTACTTTTGCCATTGCACCAACATTTGTAGTGGAACCTCTGACTGGAACTTGGTTTTGGAACAAAACAAATTTGCGCTTTGGCGCAAATCCGCTTGACAACCACGATTTATTGAATATGGCTCAGGTAGGCCTAACTTACGCGGGGTTTTATAAATACAAGGGTCTAAAACCTGAACATCGATACTGTTTTTATCTCGTCACATTGACAATTATGAATTACATTACAAGTTGACAAAATTATATTAAATAAGATATATTAATATCCAGGAATGCAAACAGGAATTACTATTGGTCGTTTAACATATCTATAGCAAAACAGAAAAATAAATAGTAAAATATTAAATGTTACGACTGAAGCGTCACGCTGGCCTGGAATTCGCGCTCGCACCTTCTCTGACGATTAAGCCCGCCTTAGTTCCTTGATTTGATTGGTCATCTTAAACATTTTGAAATTGACGAGAGCTGCTAGAACGCGGACGCAGCTCAGAATATCAAAGTCAGTTATATTGGCGCACATATATTTGAAGCACCAAAGTACAGTTGTTATAAGATAATTATTTCACTACTTTTTTATGCACATCTCAAAAATACAGAGATAAACACCGAACAAGCTAGCTTACCTTGCCCCCTAACTAACCCCCTGAATCAGAGCTGCTCTTGTCAGTTAATCAAACGTTAACACAAGATACCAATTCGGAAAAGTTACAGCTCGAATAAATATAAGTTAACCCAACATAAACTAACGTTTTTTATTTCAATGGCGGGTTTACAAACCACCGAAGTGCTTACTGCCATTGCTTCATCCAAACATTATTTTGGTTTATATTTCAAGTTTTTTTTTTTTAGCAATTATTTCTTATGAAATCTAGTTTAACTCTTAATACTCAATTCTAATTCATGGAGGCGTGCCTTAGATTTACGTCAGTTTCAGTTCATTTGAAAGGACACTCAAATTAAACACTGTCACATTGTTACAGAGAACACTGGCAGTGCTGTTTCATTAACATATAGTGTTAAAATAACACCAACACTCTGTATTTTACACCGTCCCTGGAAATTTAACACTAATGATCTTGCTGTGTATGCATGGGTCTCGCTCTCACTCCGGAGCGGCCGCCAGAGTTCGTGAAATCAAAATCAACGATATGATTTTGTTTTGTTATGGTTGCAATGGAAACGCTGGTGAGTGAACGCCGGCGTCGGTTTCTGCGAACTAATTGTTTTGCGTCAGCATCTGCGAACTCAGACATGCGTAAGTACTGATCTTTTATACTGCAAGTATTAGAAAATTATTGGTTAGATGTGAAGGCAATAAGTGACGTAAAGATTGAGTCTTCCTGGCAGAACTTACGCTAAAGCTTTCATTTTAGTGCAGTCACGTGACTTTGCCAGGTTTTTTTTTTATTGTTTTTATTTTGAATTTAAGTCAACATATAACAGTACAAAGGCAAGTGCTGAAATGTCACGCTCGTAATTGTAGCACACGCTTGTATTTTGAAATGTTTAAGCTAATTGTTTTCATCTGATGTGCATTTTCTACAAGGTCAATAATCTATAAAAGCACAAACCTACGGGTGGAGACACCAGCAAAATGGCTGAACCAAAAAAAACTAAGAAAATAAATTTTTCAAAAAGAGGAGATTCATGTCATTTTAGAGGAGGTGGAGCTGTGCAACATATTTATTCAGCAGGTTTAAGGGCAGTCATACAAATAAAACAAAAACAAGAAATCTGAGAGGATATTGCTACAAAACTGACTGCAACTATGGGCATTAAAAGTTCAGGGAAGGAGGTCAGGAAGAAGTGGCAGGACTGTGCCAGCCTTGCTAAAAGGAAAAGGACACTGCAGAGAACAACATTTAATAAAACAGGCGCTGGGACGTATGAGTCCTCCTTCTCACAGCACAGGAAGAAAAGGCCTTGTAGTGTGCCTTATATTCCATTTAATATTATTTTAATATTATTGGATTTCATAAAATCAAAACAATTTATTTGATCATCTGGGATTTTTATTAATAATTTTTTCTTGGAACTGTGTCTGTTAATTTGGTCCTATTTTGGCCCTGGGTTACAACAAAACTATTAATTATACGCTGGATTCATAAAACGTCACGTCTGTGAGGAGTTGTGTTTGTATGAATGTATGAGTCTGAAACAATGACAAATTATGGAAATTAGACAAAATTATGAACAATCCTTTAGTTAAATTGTTACAGATATTAAACATAAATGAATAATAAACAATCAACCATCATGTGAAATTCACTGGCACTTCCACAGATATCATGTAGTGTGTCAAAATAATCTTAATCTGGTAACAGATAAAAAGTTAGACATTAATATATAACAATAAAGGCATGATACATTTCCATCAAAGCTTGATAAAATATAATTAACTTGTGCAAATACAAACTTAAACAATCAAAATGATTAACGTGTATATCTCTACTTGAACATCAGAGACATAAGCTTGAACACACACAGCTTTTATGATGGAGGCTCACAGTAACTCAGATTGTTTAGTGTATCGAGCGCATGGACTGTGTCTGAAATCACACACTCTCTTGAGTAGATATTATTCTGAATAACTAATTACTTCACGACTGCTCAAACATCTATATAGTATGAGTGTGTGTAGTATGCGTGTGTGTAGTATGAGTGTGTGTAGTATGAGTGTGTGTAGTATGAGTGTGTGTAGTATGAGTGTGTGTAGTATGCGTGTGTGTAGTATGCGCGTGTGTAGTATGCGCGTGTGTAGTATGAGTGTGTGTAGTATGCGTGTGTGTAGTATGAGTGTGTGTAGTATGAGTGTGTGTAGTATGAGTGTGTGTAGTATGAGTGTGTGTAGTATGTGTGTGTGTAGTATGCGTGTGTGTAGTATGAGTGTGTGTAGTATGAGTGTGTGTAGTATGCGTGTGTGTAGTATGCGTATGTGTAGTATGCGTGTGTGTAGTATGAGTGTGTGTAGTATGAGTGTGTGTAGTATGCGTGTGTGTAGTATGAGTGTGTGTAGTATGCGTGTGTGTAGTATGAGTGTGTGTAGTATGAGTGTGTGTAGTATGCGTGTGTGTAGTATGAGTGTGTGTAGTATGCGTGTGTGTAGTATGCGTGTGTGTGTAGTATGAGTGTGCGTAGTATGCGTGTGTGTAGTATGCGTGTGTGTAGTATGAGTGTGTGTAGTATGAGTGTGCGTAGTATGAGTGTGCGTAGTATGTGTGTGTGTAGTATGAGTGTGTGTAGTATGTGTGTGTGTAGTATGAGTGTGTGTAGTATGAGTGTGTGTAGTAAGAGTGTGTGTAGTACGAGTGTGTGTAGTATGTCTGTGTGTAGTATGCGTGTGTGTAGTATGCGTGTGTGTAGTATGAGTGTGTGTAGTATGAGTGTGTGTAGTACGAGTGTGTGTAGTATGTCTGTGTGTAGTATGTGTGTGTGTAGTATGTGTGTATTAGTATGAGTGTGTGTAGTATGAGTGTGTGTAGTTATGAATGTAATCTGGACGTACTACATTAGCCATGATGTCATTATCATGTGATCTACCAGCGTCAGTTGCGTCGCTTCACTGTCATTCATAAATTCTCTCCCGTGGCCTCATGGGATAGTAAAGTGTCCATCATAAACACACTTCAGAATCTCACTGGAAGTAGTTGATCATCCGGGGACTTTTTACCTGTTCTTTTATGAGTGAATTCAGACACACTTCTTTTGTCACATACTGTATTTCACCTCATATATAGCAGTGAAGTATGGAAGCCCGTTTCCGCCAGAGTTGAGAAAAAAAAAAGATTATCAAAGTCATAATAATGAGAAACTTTCTCATAATTATGACTTAGTATCTCATTATATTGAGAAAGTTTCTCATTATTATGACTTAGTATCTCATTATATTGAGAAAGTTTCTCATAATAATGAGATACTAAGTCATAATTATGAGAAACTTTCTCAATATAATGAGATACTAAGTCATAATTATGAGAAACTTTCTCAATATAATGAGATACTAAGTCATAATTATGAGAAACTTTCTCATAATAATGAGAAATCTTCTTATAATAATGACTTAACATCTCATAATAATGAGAAACTTTCTCGTAATAATGACTTAACATCTCGTAATAATGAGAAACTTTCTCGAAATAATGACTTAACATCTCGTAATAATGAGAAACTTTCTCATAATAATGACTTAACATCTCGTAATAATGAGAAACTTTCTCGTAATTATGACTTAGCATCTCGTAATAATGAGAAACTTTCTCGAAATAATGACTTAACATCTCGTAATAATGAGAAACTTTCTCGAAATAATGACTTAACATCTCGTAATAATGAGAAACTTTCTCGTAATTATGACTTAACATCTCGTAATAATGAGAAACTTTCTCGTAATTATGACTTAGCATCTCGTAATAATGAGAAATTTTCTCATAATAATGACTTAACATCCCGTAATAATGAGAAACTTTCTCGTAATAATGACTTAACTTAACTCATCTCACAATAATGATAAACTAATTGTGATGCATTGTGACAGTTATCCTGATTTCAGATCCGAAATGAACAAAGTCTTAGAATGCAATGTGTGGGTGATGGACTTTATCTAACTAATGAAGTGAGTCTGAAACAATGACAAATTATGGAAATTAGACAAAATTATGAACAATCCTTTAGTTAAATTGTTACAGATATTAAACATAAATGAATAATAAACAATCAACCATCATGTGAAATTCACTGGCACTTCCACAGATATCATGTAGTGTGTCAAAATAATCTTAATCTGGTAACAGATAAAAAGTTAGACATTAATATATAACAATAAAGGCATGATACATTTCCATCAAAGCTTGATAAAATATAATTAACTTGTGCAAATACAAACTTAAACAATCAAAATGATTAACGTGTATATCTCTACTTGAACATCAGAGACATAAGCTTGAACACACACACAGCTTTTATGATGGAGGCTCACAGTAACTCAGATTGTTTAGTGTATCGAGCGCATGGACTGTGTCTGAAATCACACACTCTCTTGAGTAGATATTATTCTGAATAACTAATTACTTCACGACTGCTCAAACATCTATATAGTATGAGTGTGTGTAGTATGCGTGTGTGTAGTATGAGTGTGTGTAGTATGAGTGTGTGTAGTATGAGTGTGTGTAGTATGCGTGTGTGTAGTATGCGCGTGTGTAGTATGCGCGTGTGTAGTATGAGTGTGTGTAGTATGCGTGTGTGTAGTATGAGTGTGTGTAGTATGAGTGTGTGTAGTATGAGTGTGTGTAGTATGTGTGTGTAGTATGCGTGTGTGTAGTATGAGTGTGTGTAGTATGAGTGTGTGTAGTATGCGTGTGTGTAGTATGCGTATGTGTAGTATGCGTGTGTGTAGTATGAGTGTGTGTAGTATGAGTGTGTGTAGTATGCGTGTGTGTAGTATGAGTGTGTGTAGTATGAGTGTGTGTAGTATGAGTGTGTGTAGTATGCGTGTGTGTAGTATGAGTGTGTGTAGTATGCGTGTGTGTAGTATGCGTGTGTGTGTAGTATGAGTGTGCGTAGTATGCGTGTGTGTAGTATGAGTGTGTGTAGTATGCGTGTGTGTAGTATGAGTGTGTGTAGTATGAGTGTGTGTAGTATGAGTGTGTGTAGTATGAGTGTGTGTAGTATGTGTGTGTAGTATGCGTGTGTGTAGTATGAGTGTGTGTAGTATGAGTGTGTGTAGTATGCGTGTGTGTAGTATGCGTATGTGTAGTATGCGTGTGTGTAGTATGAGTGTGTGTAGTATGAGTGTGTGTAGTATGCGTGTGTGTAGTATGAGTGTGTGTAGTATGAGTGTGTGTAGTATGAGTGTGTGTAGTATGCGTGTGTGTAGTATGCGTGTGTGTAGTATGCGTGTGTGTGTAGTATGAGTGTGCGTAGTATGCGTGTGTGTAGTATGAGTGTGTGTAGTATGAGTGTGTGTAGTATGAGTGTGCGTAGTATGTGTGTGTGTAGTATGAGTGTGTGTAGTATGTGTGTGTGTAGTATGAGTGTGTGTAGTATGAGTGTGTGTAGTATGAGTGTGTGTAGTAAGAGTGTGTGTAGTACGAGTGTGTGTAGTATGTCTGTGTGTAGTATGTGTGTGTGTAGTATGCGTGTGTGTAGTATGAGTGTGTGTAGTATGAGTGTGTGTAGTACGAGTGTGTGTAGTATGTCTGTGTGTAGTATGTGTGTGTGTAGTATGTGTGTATTAGTATGAGTGTGTGTAGTATGAGTGTGTGTAGTTATGAATGTAATCTGGACGTACTACATTAGCCATGATGTCATTATCATGTGATCTACCAGCGTCAGTTGCGTCGCTTCACTGTCATTCATAAATTCTCTCCCGTGGCCTCATGGGATAGTAAAGTGTCCATCATAAACACACTTCAGAATCTCACTGGAAGTAGTTGATCATCCGGGGACTTTTTACCTGTTCTTTTATGAGTGAATTCAGACACACTTCTTTTGTCACATACTGTATTTCACCTCATATATAGCAGTGAAGTATGGAAGCCCGTTTCCGCCAGAGTTGAGAAAAAAAAAAGATTATCAAAGTCATAATAATGAGAAACTTTCTCATAATTATGACTTAGTATCTCATTATATTGAGAAAGTTTCTCATTATTATGACTTAGTATCTCATTATATTGAGAAAGTTTCTCATAATAATGAGATACTAAGTCATAATTATGAGAAACTTTCTCAATATAATGAGATACTAAGTCATAATTATGAGAAACTTTCTCATAATAATGAGAAATCTTCTTATAATAATGACTTAACATCTCATAATAATGAGAAACTTTCTCGTAATAATGACTTAACATCTCGTAATAATGAGAAACTTTCTCGAAATAATGACTTAACATCTCGTAATAATGAGAAACTTTCTCGTAATTATGACTTAGCATCTCGTAATAATGAGAAACTTTCTCGTAATTATGACTTAGCATCTCGTAATAATGAGAAACTTTCTCGAAATAATGACTTAACATCTCGTAATAATGAGAAACTTTCTCATAATAATGACTTAACATCTCGTAATAATGAGAAACTTTCTCGTAATTATGACTTAGCATCTCGTAATAATGAGAAATTTTCTCATAATAATGACTTAACATCCCGTAATAATGAGAAACTTTTCGTAATAATGACTTAACTTAACTCATCTCACAATAATGATAAACTAATTGTGATGCATTGTGCGCTTATGGACGCATATGTATGCATGGCGCCGGTTATGGATGCTGGTTCTTTTGGGCTTCTGCGTGATGGATTTTAAACAAATAGAGCAGTATTTCAGACAAGGACTAACAAATCGTGAAATACTAACTCTACTGCAAGAAGTACATGGAGTCAAATTTAGCAATCGCACCCTTGAGCGACTTTTGAGTAAACACCAGCTTTGGAGGAGGAAGAACAAGACTGATGAAGCTGATGTGGCAGCTTTCATTCAGCAACAACTACAAACATCAGGACAGTCGCATGGTTACAGGTGGATGCATCAGAAATGCTGGCTCAATGGAATTATCACTGACAGAGAGACAGTGCGGGTGATTTTGCGGTTGCTAGATGGCGAGGGAGTTGACCTGAGGTCTAGGAATCGACTTCGTCGGCGAGTGTATTTTAGCCGTGGACCTAATTATGTGTGGCATATCGATGGATACGATAAAATAAAACCATACGGAATTGGTATAAGTGGGTGCATAGACGGTTTTTCAAGAAAAATGATGTGGCTTGAAGCTTACAGAACAAACAATGATCCTCGGGTTATTGCTGGGTACTTTATGACAGCTGTCATAGAGGCGGAAGGCTGCCCTAATATGGTGAGATTGGATCTCGGCACAGAGAACGTCAATGTTGCAGAGATGCAGAAAATTCTGCATCACGGAACGCATCCCGACTCTGCTTGCGTCAGTTTTGGGCCAAGCACCAGCAATCAACGGATTGAGAGATGGTGGCTTACACTTAGAAGTCAGTGCGTCCAGTTTTGGATGAACCTGTTTGACAATCTAAAAGAGGATGGACATTATGCTGACACTTTCCTGGACAAATGTTTGATCCAATTCTGTTTTCAAAACTTAATACAGGTAAGTCACACGTTTTCTTTTGTTAATTTGTTTTTAACCCAAAATGAACATTCTGTCATAATTTATTCACCCTCATGTTATTCCAAACCTGTAGGCCTAAATATGTTTCTTTCTTTTGTTGAACATAAAGGAAGATGTTCTGAAGGATGTTTTGTCCCCTTTGACTTCCAAATAGTATAAAATATACTATGGAAGTCAATGGGGACCCAAAACTGTTTGGTTATCTACATTCTTCAGAATATCTTTCTTTATGTTCAACAAAAGAAAGAAACTCATATTTAGGCATACAGGTTTGGAACAACATGAGGGTGAGTAAATGATGACAAAATGTTCATTTTGGGTGAACTATCCCATTAAATCTATCTAAATCTATATATCAATATTTAAGTCTATTAAATATTGTTTAAACATGTTGACAATAACTTTGTATCTCTAAAGTAGTGATGATTCTAAAGTAGTTATGAAATGCAATCTGGTAGTTACATGGCACAACACATTAAACTGCAAGACTCCACAGAAATTTTGGTTCAATGACTCACTCATTAAGGCAGTGGCTTGCTGCCATCTATGCTATCAGTTTTAATTGTGTATTTAAATGTATAATTTCATATCTCTATAGACTATTAAACATTTTTGAAATTAAAACATCTCATAATGTCATTTCTGCAATTGCTGTGTAAATGCATTGTCACTTCTGAGATGTATTTCGTTGATACTGATTTCATTTGAATGGTAAAAACATAGTGTCTTTCTATTTTTTGTATTATTAAATACAAGAATTTGACATGAAAGATGACAGATACATTTTTCATATGGCTTGAAAAAAATTGTCCCTATAAAGGTAAAAAAAAATGGTCTTGGATATCAATTTAAGGGGACATTGACCCACAGCCCTAGCCTGGCTAACGCCAGACCCAATTCTCGTTGAGACTTGGGTCTGGGAACCATGTGTACATTTTCTCGTATTTGAGGTGTGGTTTACGAATGCCCGGCGCCGTTTATTGGGTGCTAAGAATGTCTATCAAATGCGCCTGTACGTAGCTCATAGCCAATCGTTTCAATTATACCAGATGCCGTATGTAGAGCGACAGAAATTAGACAAGGAAGAAGACGATGGGTAAGATATTTTTGTGTAAACAATGACGTTCAGCGACTATTGCCGTTTGTGCAAGATAAACATGAGGGTCGAAGGTATATATGGTATATATCCATAGAAATAAACAAACTGCTTCGGTGTGTCGCATAGATGTCGTCATCGTCTTGCTGCTCCCTCCCCGTTCTGTGATTGGTTCCCTAGATGAGGCGAAAATCTGGACCATGGTATCCATACTGCCTTTCAGCGTGAATAAAATCGCGCTGCGGGAAGGCAGCATGGGGAAACCCAGACTACCACAGCCCCCTAAGGTAAAGCAATCTATATGTAATCAAGTAACTGTAACAACACTGCTCACAATAAAGTAACTGCTAATCTTTTGTAAGGGTGCTTTGGTATCCTTCCTGACTAAATGATGAACCCATCATGTAAATTAACCCTTTAATTCATTTTATTTTTCAGGAGGAACTGGATCAAGTGACATCATCTTGGAACAATCATAGAATACGACCAATACATAACTCTCGATCTCCAAATGGTCGCCCAGCCATTATGCATGCGGTACCTCAGTTATATGGAGCAAGAGATTACTTACACCCTGTAGGACCACAAGAAGTTGAAGTGTGTCTGGAGGAATGCGTATTCAAAGACTACCCATGTGACAAAGACGTGTTTGATGCCTGTGTTCACCTCATTACAGAACACAATCTGGATATGTCAAAAGATGTCTATTCAACTGTGGATTTTTACATCAAACTCAGGGAGCTGATAAATAATGAACTAAGTGCCTCAGACTAAAATTATTTGTGAAGCATAAAAAAAAAAAGTTATTCTCTGCTTAATAATAGATAAAATGTCGGGCAGCAATATCTTGATATGATCACACAATGCATCTGTCACAAGATCAGGCGGAAGCAAGTGCAAGTTAACTCTTACGTCCCCAGACTCCCTTACCTGTCGATTGTAATCATCAATAAGGGAGTGATCCAGAATGTCTCTAGCAGGCACCCAACTTCTCTCCTCCGGACCGTAACCTTCCCAGTCCACCAAGTACTGGAACCCGCGTCCCCTCCTCCTTGAGTCCAGAATACGATAAACCGAATATGTGGTCTCCCCGTCTACGAGTCGCGGCGGTGGGGGAACCGGGACAGGCGGATTAATACGAGAACGAAAAACTGGCTTAATTTTGGATACATGAAAAACGGGATGAATTCTCCTGTACACTGGAGGAAGATTGAGGCGGACTGCCACCGGACTAATAATCTTGGTGACAGTAAACGGGCCAATGAATTTGGGAGCAAGCTTATTCGAAACGGATCGGAGAGGAATGTTCTTGGTAGAAAGCCACACTTTGGAACCGACGACGTATACGGGAGGCCTCCGCCGGTGGCGATCGGCTTTGGCCTTGGTGCGCGCTCCCACTTGGAGTAGAGTCTCCCGGGCTCTAGTCCAAGTGTGACGACACCTCTGGACAAAGGCGTGAGCGGAGGGAACCGCGACTTCAGGTTCCAGACTAGGAAAAATTGGTGGCTGGTACCCTATGCTACACTCAAACGGAGATAGGCCCGTGGATGATACTGGTAGTGAATTGTGGGCGTACTCCACCATTGACAGTTGTTGACTCCATGAGGAAGGATTCTTGGAAACCATACATCGCAACGTTCTCTCCAAATCCTGGTTGGCTCTCTCAGTTTGGCCATTGCTCTGGGGATGAAACCCTGAGGACAGACTAACAGTCGCACCCAGTAATCTACAAAATTCTTGCCAAAATTTGGACACAAATTGGGGACCTCTGTCGGAAACCACGTCTGTCGGGAGGCCATGTAACCGAAAGACGTGGTTAACGACTGTTACCGCTGTCTCCTTGGCTGAGGGTAATTTGGGCAAGGGAATAAAGTGGGCCGCCTTCGAGAACCGGTCCACCACGGTTAAAACTACCGTGTTACCCTGAGAGGGTGGGAGGGCGGTGACAAAATCTAGAGCGATGTGGGACCAGGGTCTCGAAGGGACCGGCAGCGGTTGCAGGAGCCCATCTGGGGGTCGATTGGAAGTCTTACCAGTGGCACAAACTGAGCAAGCCAAAACAAAACTGTGAATGTCGCGAGCCATACGTGGCCACCAAAATCGTTGCTTGACTAAAAATGTAGTGCGGCTAACTCCTGGATGACAAGCCACATTGGAACAATGCCCCCACTGAACAACGTCGGACCGTAATTCCTCTGGCACAAATAAGCGGTTCGGTGGGCAACCGACCGGAGGCGTTACCCCTTGTAAGGCCGTCTTGACCTTCGATTCGACCTCCCATGTGAGTGTAGAGATAATTAGAGTCTCTGGAAAAATGCACTCGGGAGTAGACGGGCGATCGGAACGGTCAAAAATGTGTGATAAAGAATCGGGCTTGATGTTTTTGGAGCCCGGGCGGTACGAGAGAGAAAAGTCAAAACGTCCGAAAAAAAGTGCCCACCGAGCCTGCCTAGAGTTCAATCTTTTAGCAGTTCTGATATATTCCAAATTCTTATGGTCTGTCCAGACGACAAAAGGTACCCCCGACCCTTCTAACCAGTGGCGCCATTCCTCCAATGCCAACTTGACTGCCAACAACTCTCTATTACCAATATCATAGTTACGTTCGGCAGGGGATAATCGATGAGACAAAAACGCGCATGGGTGCATCTTGTCGTCTGTGAGAGAGCGTTGGGATAGCACTGCACCTACCCCCACCTCTGACGCATCGACCTCCACCACGAACTGACGTGATGGATCAGGGGTAACCAAGATGGGGGCTGAAACAAAGCGGCCCTTAAGTTTGGCAAACGCAGCTTCCGCTGCGTCTGACCACCTGAACGCCGTTCTGGGGGAGGTCAAGGCGGTCAGAGGCGAGGCTAGTTGGCTGAAATTGCGAATAAACCGCCGGTAAAAATTGGCGAACCCCAGAAACCTCTGTAGGGCCTTACGGGAATCTGGACTTGGCCAATCCACCACAGCCTTAACCTTCTCAGGATCCATACGCATTCCCTCAGACGACACAATGTACCCAAGGAAAGGAACAGACTGTGCATGAAAAGCGCATTTCTCCGCCTTGACAAAAAGCCCATTCTCTAGCAGTCTCTGAAGCACTCGTCGAACGTGCTGCACGTGTTCCTGGAGAGAAGAAGAAAAAATCAATATATCATCCAGGTAGACATATATGAATTGGTCGACCATATCTCGCAGCACGTCATTGACGAGTGCCTGGAAGACCGCTGGGGAGTTGGACAAGCCGAAAGGCATGACCAAGTATTCAAAGTGCCCCCTGGGGGTATTAAAAGCAGTCTTCCATTCATCCCCCCTCCTGATGCGGACCAAATGATAAGCGTTACGTAAATCCAATTTTGTGAAGATGGATGCTCCTTGCAACCTCTCGAAGGCTGAAGACATCAATGGCAAAGGATAAGTATTCTTTACCGTGATGTTGTTCAGCCCCCGGTAGTCAATACAAGGTCGCAAAGACCCATCCTTCTTCCCCACAAAAAAGAACCCCGCCCCTGCTGGAGAAGAGGAGGGACGGATGAACCCCGCTGCTAGAGAATCAGAAATATATTTCTCCATAGCCTCTCTCTCTGGGACAGAAAGTGAATATAACTTGCCCTTAGGCGGAGACGTACCTGGCAATAACTCTATAGCACAGTCATAGGGACGATGCGGAGGGAGAGAAGCAGCACGAGACTTACTGAACACCTCCTTCAGGTCTAGGTACTCCGTGGGCACGTTTGACAAGTCCGCTGCTTCCTCCTGAAACGTACAAACAGAAACAGACGGACAAGCAGACACAAGACAGGACTCATGACATTTACTGCTCCATTCAGACACTGATCTCTGCTGCCAGTCTATTTTGGGGTTGTGTTTGATGAGCCAGGGGTGACCTAAAACAATGGGTGCCAGGGGGGAGTCCAAGATATAGAAAGAGATGGTTTCAGAATGGTTGCCGGATACACTGAGTGTGAGGGGTCCAGAGGTATAAGAGATGGTGGGGAGTGTTTGTCCGTTGAGCGCGTGCACTGCGATGGTGTGACTGAGGGGTAGAAGGGGAACCTGAATCCTGAGTGCAAAAGTGTGGTCCATGAAGTTACCTTCAGCCCCGGAGTCCAATAGTGCTTGACAGTCGTGAGTGTGAGCTGACCACCTGAGCCTTACCGGGAGGAGCGTTGATGTTGATGAGGTCTTCTCAGCGGAGATCCCACCCGACAGTAGCCTCAGTTTTACTGCCGGGCTTGCCCTTTTACCGGGCAGTTGAAAGCAAAATGTCCTGCAGAGCCACAGTAAAGGCAAAGGCCCTGGGACCTCCGCCTTTCCTTCTCCTCCCGGGAAAGCCGAGCTCGACCGACCTGCATGGGCTCATGATCGTAGATAGGGCTGACCGCGTCCACCGCTCCGAAACCCCGAGCGGGTCCCTTCCGACCCTCGACTCGGGAGAGTCGAGAGTCAACACGAAGTGCCAGATCGATCAGCTCGTTGAGGGTGGGGGGTAAGTCCAGTGCATAAATCTCCTTTTGGACGCGGTCAGCCAGCCCATGCAGGAACATGTCCCACTGCGCCTCCTCGTTCCAGTGACACTCCGCCGCCAAAGTCCGAAACTCTATAGAGTAGTCAGAAACTGATCTCTCGTTTTGCTTGAGATCCGCTAGCATCCTTGCTGCCTCCTTTCCAGCGACCGAGCGGTCAAAGACTCCCTTCATGGCGGCGGCGAGTGTCTGGAACGAGGCACAGCATGGATCTTGGTTCTCCCACACCGCCGTCCCCCACAGAGCTGCCCTTCCAGTCAAGAGTGTGAGGACAAACGCCACTTTGCTTCGTTCTGTAGAGAAGGTCCTGGGTTGCAAGGAGAAGTGCATAGAACAGCGTGTTAGAAATGCCCTGCAAAAGTTTGGCTCACCATTATAGGCCTCCGGAACTGGTAGTCTGGGCTCTGACTGGAAGGCGCTCTCAGGTGGTATAGGGGGAGCGGCCGGCGTGGGTGGCGCAGTGGGAACCCGCAAAAGTTGGACTTGCTGGGTGAGCTCGGACACCTGCGCCACAAGAGCTTGAATAGCCCGGCCCGACTCATTCATGTTTCTCTCCTGGGTATCCATCCGTGAGATGCTGGCTTTCACGAAATCCTCCCATGAGGTTGAAGTTTCGCCTGCTGCTTCCATGTTAGGTCAGATCGTTCTGTCACAAGATCAGGCGGAAGCAAGTGCAAGTTAACTCTTTATTTATAGTCAGAAGACACAAAGACAATCACAAGAATCTCAGCAGATGGTGGCGCAGGGACTCGGTGGTCAGCGTGCAGATGATGGTAAATCCAGAGCGGGTGATGGTGAATCCAGTGCAGGTGAAGGTGAATCCAGTGCAGGGTAAAATCCAGACGAGACAGGACACGAAGACACCGAACAGGAACTCAACTGGAACAGACTGCAACAAGGACACGAAGCACGACACGGAGGACACCAAACCAACGATCTGACAAAGAGAGGAGATTGTGATGAGTCTTTATAGTGAGGTGAATTGTCCGCAGCTGGCGCTGATAATGAGATCAGCCGGTGATCAGATGAACGAGCGGTCACGCCCACTCACACGTGCTCATACTCACAAAACAACAATAACACGAGACATGAAGAAAACAGCGAACTCATGAATCGTGACAGCATCTCATTTGACTTGTACACTGTATTTCACTTTATTGGTGTAAACCTTAACTTCTATTATTTTAATGCTGTGGAGCATTTAACTGAAATGAAAAGGCAGGCCTACTATGTTCAAAATAAAAAAATAAAAAATAAAAAGCTGCATAGGTTTTGTGCTGCATAAATGCAAAGCAAGCAGGCAATTCTTTAAACAAAAAAAAAATGTGTAAAGTTTATGGTACAGTATTCATGAAACAGGATTGGGTGTACTGTTGTTGGAAAACAGCACAACATATCTTTGCATTGCAACATATCCTTAAGACATTACATACTGAAAGGAAAGCAATGCTCACTGTAGTAACAAACAAATGTTCAACTAACAGTAATGCTATAAACACAGCAACACTAAAAGAGGTTTGGATGTAATGCAACTGGGTCAAAAAAAAACATCCATATCTTTGCACTGGAATTGTGCAATATTTGTATATCTGTAAGACATCATATAAGTAAAGGAAATGCTCATCAGTGAGCAGCAACAGCGAACAGTCTTACAAATGACAATAACATCGCCACTTTATAATAGTTATAAAAATCTTTAAAACTTTTTCAAATTAACAGTACAGCTGTACATTCACACAATTCAGAAACAACAGTTTAAAACAAACAATACATAAGGCAAGACAACTTTTATGGTGGTACATAATGTGACTTCACACAGAGTACAGTTTTACATTTAGAAGCAGTACTCTTTTCTCACTTCATTAGTTAGATAAAGTCCATCACCCACACATTGCATTCTAAGACTTTGTTAATTTCGGATCTGAAATCAGGATAACTGTCATAGAAAACTGACAGCTCCAAGACACAACCACAAGTGTGTGCAACTGGGCGTCGTTGGAAGCCTTGAACCTGTGTAAAGTCAACGACGATAGTTTTCCCCAAAAAAAGATCCGAACCAGTGCAGAATCTAAGAAACCGAGACAGACCTTGTGTGCCAGAAGATTCCCTAAGGTAAGCAGTTAAATACCTTTGAATCTCCCTCTGCTGGGTATTCATGTTCTCTGGGAAAGAAAGAGCCCTCAGAACCTTTCTCACAGTTGGCTGCAAGTTTTCATACACAGAGGAAATGTCATCAAGATGACTGATGGCAGTGGAAAGCATGTTTGCCCACTGCTCAATGACAAAAGCAGGCTCTTGAATCAGTTTTTTGTGGGCAAGTTCTTGTAAGATGTCCTCTGCATTGTTCTCTGTTGGAGTTTTACGACAGCTATGGCCATCCAAAACCTCAAGCAGTTCTTCTTTGTCAACAGTGTTGAAGTCAGATCGCCAGGCTTCAAAGACTGCTTGTTCTGATTCTGGAACAAACTTCAGGAAAGTCTCAATGACATTGCTTTTCACACTTCCAAAAGCAGCCTGCTCCAGGATTACTGGAGCTATTTTCGCAGGAAGGTACTTTTCCTTTTGCCATCCAAAGGCAATTATACGGCCTACACTTTCCCAGTGCATTTGTCCAAAATCATGCCTAAGGAAAGGCACCTTGAAAGAGCTGCCCATAGTGCACTGTTCATAAAACTAATTCCAGAACTCAGAAAGACAGTCTCTCACTACTCCTCCTTCATCATGGCCCCTCTCAAGTTTTCCATCTGGTGCAATAATTTGAATTTTTATTTCACACCCTAACACGCTTTCATCAAAAAAATGAGCAATGAGTTCTGGGAGGACATGACCACGGTGGACAACTAAGATCCTCTTTATTTGTTCACTATGTGCAATGGTTTTCAGAGGTGAGAGAGGTAATGTATCATCCAAAATTTGATCATCCCCATTAAAAATGTCTCCAGTGACAAATGTGACAGTGTTGCTGTCATCCAAAGCATTCTCATCTAGGTTGGAGGACATTATCTCTGTTGAATAAAGGAAAGGCATCTCTGGTTCCATGTTGCTCCCTATGTAAACCACATCTGTGTTATCTGTATTTCCTGATCTTTCAGCTGGCATTTTTGTTGGGGAACTGTTCAGTTCTCGTGTAGTGAGAGCCACATCCATTTCCTGTTGCATATGTGAGCCAGAGTTATTTTTCTTCTTTGTTGTGAGGTAGAACCGTAAAAGTGGCAACCTGGTGTCTGCATACAGTTTTCCAACTGTAATCTCTTCATCAATAGACATTTCTTTGTAATCCATTAAATCTACCTCAAACTCAGTGATGTCTCCATCTGGGCTTTTTCCATCTCCAAAAAAACAGCTTGATTGCTTGCTGAATCAAATCAGATTTCTTGGATTCTTTTGATACATCTACCTTTCGTGTGCCACCACCCCTTCTTGTTCTCACTTGTTTGAAGATTTCATTTTCTGTATCGTAATTCATCCATCCTAATTCTACCTTTCTCATAGTCTTCTGAGCATTCTTTGCTGTGTGTTGTTGACTTGTTGTGGCAGAATCATCATACTTACATTTTTTGGATATTTTAGATTTCAATCGCTCAAAAAGTTTTGATTTCCTGTTATTGGGGTCATTCCTGTTATTGGCTTTCTGTCTGCAAAATCCCAAAATGGCCAAACGATCACCATATGATGGAAAGTATGTCTTTAGCTGTTCATCTGTCATTAGTTCGATGACACTGGCATCAATCTAGAAAAAAAAAGGAAATGCAGGTTTAATATTTGACATTTGAGTTTGCATGTCAATATACAATTTTCACTGATAAATGGTTGGGTGCAAATGGTTGGGTGCAAATATATATATATGTGGGTGTGTTACACCCCTGGAAAAGGGGAATAATGAGTAATAAGACACAGGACACGGTGTTACTTCCCTCACGTCCAGTGTAATAATGCATTTATTTTACAAGAACAATAATTCAACAATACATAATATTACAAAGTTATTACTAAATGCAAAATCAGCACTAATTAAACAGTTTACACTAACCGACAAAATATCACTGCAAAGTACAAATGCATCTGGTTACTTTAAATACGTGGAACAGGCTGTATTATTCCTCTTGTATACATAGAAGCTGAACAGATTAATTAACAAGCATGAATTTAATTATTCTAATATTTAACGCACCTATAACCACACTGATAGTTTAGCAATTAACTTCACTCTTCTCAAATACACAAAATAATATAACATATCCCAGTTATTTATCATTAAACACATCTTCTCTTTAAGTGCTGAACACTGCACATCAACCGTATAGTTGTATATCTCCACCATGCGATGTACACCACGTGATGCAGCTAGCAAAATAACTATAGTGGAGCTTACGTTAAGCAGCACTTACTCAAGGCAATAACAATTATACAAACAAATTTGACTTCTAGCTTATTTCTTAGACTACAGAGGACATCAACACACACACAAAATGCATTAATAAACAGATTTTACCTGGAAAAGGGGAATAATGAGTAATAAGACACAGGACACGGTGTTACTTCCCTCACGTCCAGTGTAATAATGGACGAGCAGGCGCAACACGCTTCCCTTGCGATACATCAGGCATAATCAACCGATTCCCGATCAACAGGCGAACTCTTAAAAACAAACTTTGAATAGCAACCACATGAAAACAAGGTACAACAATAAATGAGCAGGGTAACTTTTAAATAATACCGTTTTTGGCACGTTATTGTGCTAATGCATCATCTTATGACTCTTTAACTTGAAGACCAAAGTAATCGCTAATAGAATCAGGAAATCCCAGTGTTATTACTCTTACCAATATTCTATGTATGGACATGAATTATGTGTTCTTCACCCCTTTTTTTAAGTACTTCTCTGAATTAAAGCAAATTGCTTATTTTCCTCTTTTTAACACACAGAATTACATATAATGAACTTTTCTGACTGTACACATTCTCATAACCATTACACACTCCCCTTCAACACAAATGTCGTCCTCGACATTCAAATATTAAAGCAGTCTCATTAGCAGTAGTGCATACAATGCAACCGTACACAGTCCATATAGAGGCATTTGGTTATCTCAAAGTCATTGTGTTTTTTTTTTTTTTTTTTTTTTTTTTTTGGAGTGTGTGTTGGATCACAATTGCTTGAACAGTCCATTGTGAATGTGTTTATATGTTTTTCTTCAGAGTCACAAGTGTGTGTGTGTTTCTGGGCATGTTCCATTTGTAGAACAGTTCTGAAGTGTATGTGTATGTGTGTTCAATGTCCCAAGGGTTCATAAAAGTGAATGTGTGTGGATGTGAACAGTCCATCAAATGTTTTTAAATCACCCATACAAGAAAACAGGGTGATAGGTGGGGATCTGATCAGGATCTGGCCACATGGCCCCGAGTTGGTGGGGTCCATAGTGTTGCACAGGATCACACCTGTATGTGGGCCTGACTGGGAGTCCTAGACTGTAACAAGCTGGAAAACCAAGTTCATCATAGGTGAATCGCTTTGGGGGTCGTCGTCCTCTCCTTGGCCGGTCTTGGAATTGTACATTCTCACTGTGACTTTCACATAGGGAAGGTGACATAGGTGGCAGTACAAGGCTGTCTCCAAGAGTCTCCAGCTCCTCAGGTGCCTCATCTCTGCCCTGTGAATCAATCCTGCCCTGTTCCTCCTCAAGCTGCAGCACCTTGTCATGTTCCTGCCCTTGTTCATCATGTGCTCTAGTGGACTCAGTGTCTGCTAGCTGATAAGTGGGTTCCTCCTCAACACATGTCTGTGGAGCATCACATGTCCTGCTCAGAAGGGGCTGTGGAGGTGGGTAATAGAACCATTCATCTTCCGAGTCCTCATCGCTGTCATTCTGGTGGCTATTAGTTTCCTGTTCATTTGTCTGCTTTGAAAGTTTTGTCTTCGGCCTAGCAATTTTGAGAGGAACTTCAAGGGGTAAATGGTCACATGGGAGCAACAGATTGCGGTGCAGGATTCTGCTATCTCTTCCTTTTCCTTGTTCTGGAACAACTTCGTACACTGGAGCATCCTTGCTTACACGTCGCACAACCTTGTGGATCGTGTCCTCCCAATGGCTGCGGAGCTTGCCAGTTCCTCCTCTTGGAGTCAAGTTTCTGACCAAAACACGGTCTCCTGCTTCCAATTCTGAGCTCTTTATTTTGCAATCATGGTTTCTTTTCCCTCTTTCAGCAGATTTTCTTGCATTGTTCCTTGTTATCTCGTAGGCTTCTTGCATTCCTTCACGCCATTTTCTCATGTACTCTCTGTGATCAGGCGTGCCGGTTTCTGGTGTCAGACGGAATAGTATGTCGACTGGCAGCCTTGGGGTCCTCCCAAAAAGGAGATAAAAGGGGGAAAAGCCAGTAACTTCACATCTTGTACAGTTGTATGAAAAAACTAATTTGTTCACTGAGTCTTTCCAGTTTGATTTCTCCTTCTCTGTGAGAGTTCTCAGCATCTGTATGAGTGTGCGGTTAAAACGCTCAACCTGTCCATTACCTTGAGGATGGTATGGCGTTGTTCGGGAGCCTAGTACTCCAGATGTCTTTTTCAATTGTGCCAGAAGCTGGTTTTGGAATTCACCCCCTTGATCATGATGAATGCGTTGAGGAAACCCGAACCTTAATGCGTAATCATTAAAAAGTTTGTCTGCCACTGTTTTTGCTGACTTGGATGTTGTGGCGTAGGCTTGGGCGAATCTGGAGAAATGATCTATAACAACTAAGACATACTCATACCCGCCTGCACACTTGTCAACATGTAAGAAATCAATGGACACTAACTCAAAAGGCTGGGTTGTCACAATATTAGTTAGAGGTGCCCTAGTCTCTCGGGTGGGTTTCTTTTGTTTCAAGCATGAACAGCTACGAGTCACATAGTGGTCGATGTCACGCTGCATGTAAGGCCAAAAGAAGCGCTCTCTTACCAGTGAGGTGGTTCTGTCGACTCCTTGATGCCCCATATTATCATGCAGTTCCTTCAAGATGGTTGCCTTGTACTTGTCAGGCAGAACAAGTTGTGTTCGGGTAGCTGTTTTTCGACGCAGGACACCATCATCATCTAAGGTGAGTTTTTCCCATTCACTGATGAGCCTTTTACTCTGTGAACTGAATGATTTCAGCTGTTTACTGTCAGGTTTTTTATTCCACTGACGACACTCAATAACTGGGCTGATATTTTTGTCTTCTTTCTGGGCTTGACAAATCTCTGATGTAGAGAGAGGCTGATGCTCCGGCCTACCAATTTCATTGCATTGAATGGACAGTGCCATAGACCACACAGCGTTGGAATCTGGGTCCTCAACTGACTGTACAACTGTTTGAACTGAACGAGATGACATTTCCTCAGTACAGTGTTCCATCATGGCATCCAAATTCAATGGCATCCTTGAGAGAACGTCGGCATCCGTGTTTTCTTATCGGTTAGTGAGGTGAAAATCCGCCAATTCGGCAACCCACCGGTATCCAGTTGCGTTTAATTTAGCTGTGGACAAGACATAGGTAAGCGGATTGTTATCCTTATACACAGTGCAGGATGAGCCTATTAAATAGTCTCTGAATTTTTCACACACCGCCCATTTAAGGGCGAGGAACTCCAATTTCCCGGAGTGGAAATGGTAGTTTTTCTCAGGCTCAGTGAGGGTTCGGGATGCATATGCTATTACACGCATTTTTCCTTCCTGTTCCTGATATAAAACTGCCCCCAGACCCAGATTGGAAGCGTCTGTGTGTAGGACAAAGGGTTTGTTAAAGTCAGGGAAGGCAAGGATTGGCGGCTCTACAAGGTGATCCAAGAGTTCCTCCAGCAAGTGCTGATGTCTCTCTGTCCATACAATGGGGTGGTTGGAAGATGCCCCACTTTGTTTTCTTTTATTCTGTCTTGTTCTGGGGCCACGTTTGTCATTCCTTTCTAAGTCAGCAGGAGCTTTCATGAGGTTATAAAGGGGGACAGCGATTCGAGAGAAATCTCGAATATACTGACGATAATAACTGAGGAGACCCATGATGGCTCTTAGTTCTCCCACTGTGGCTGGTTGCTTGTCTTTTAGGGCTCTGACAGCTAGGGTATCAGCCGGGTCGATTTTACTGCCCTCTGATGAAATGACACGCCCAAGGTAGCGAACCTCTCGTCTAAATATCTCACACTTGGCTGGTTTCAACTTTATACCCTGTGCTCTTAATCTTCTCAGCACAGCCCTGACATGTTCTACATGGCTCTCAAAGGACTTACTGAACACCAATACGTCATCAAGATAAGGAGTGCAAATTTCATCCCTGAGCCCCTCCAGACATTCTTCCATGCATCGCTGGAAGGCGGCTGGTGCGTTCATTAAGCCGAAGGGTATTCGGATCCATTCATATAGGCCCCAGGGAGTCACAAAAGCAGTGAGAGGCCGGCTTTCTTCTGCCATGAATCCCTGATGGTAAGCTTTTCCCTGATCTAACAACGAAAACCATGAGTTTCCTCCCAGGCCGTCCATGATGTCTTGCACCCTGGGAATGGGCTGGCGGTCTGGTATAGTCTTACGGTTCAGCTCACGGTAGTCTATGCAGAGACGTAGGCTTCCATCTTTTTTCCGAACACACACAACAGGGGAAGCATACGGGGAAGTGGATTTACGCACCCAACCTTGTGTGATGAGGTCGTGAAGGTAGTTCTTCATCTCTTGATAGAGGGGTTTTGGTACAGACAGGTAAGTTTTGGCCACAGGTTCAGTGTCTTTCAGTGAGATGGAAAGCTGTAGGTTCTCAATGGAGCCGATGTCGTCATCAGAAATAGAAAAGGACTCTGACTCTTCTCTCAACATTCCTTTAACTATTTCCTTTTCAGTTGGACTAAGATGGTTCAAGTCGACTGGAGGATCCCAATCTGTAGCAGATGTTTGTTTCTTACTGACTTCCATATTATTAACTGTTACTGGGGGAGCAAAGCAGGGGTGTTCCAACACTGTTGCTGGGTACACTGCTTGGACTGGCTGTGCTGTCCCAATAACTGTCCTGCCAGTAAGTACTATGTCATGATCTGTTGGGTTTTGCACATCTACAATTATGAACGTTTTTTTCCCTTTACTCAGTTTCACAAGAGTGTCAGTGAATTCTAGACCCTCCGACCACTGCGGGTTTACACTCGGCTCAAGGATCAGTATTGTCTCCTCTTGCAAAGGAGGTGTCAAAACACGGCACTCCACCTTTACAGATGTATGTTTGGGGACATTTACATTCTCTCTGGTCATTTTGACAGCATACTCCAGTGATTGCTGTTCAGCAGCAATTCTCTCAACAAATACTTTAGCATCCTCCATTTCAAAACCAGCGAAAGCTGCTTTAACAGTTCTGATTAGCTGCTGGTTGTCATTGGCTTCATCCTGCTGTAACTCTGTATCAATAATAAGGCCAATAACATTTGAACCTATAATAGGTCGAGCAAGAGTGTTACCTTTAATCACCAAGGTGGGAACAACAACTTCTGTTGTAGGGACCCCTGCACCTGCAGTTAATTTGAATGCAACCTCAATCCATCCACTGTACGGCATGTCTTCACCATTAGCTGCAGTCAGATTTAAAGTGTCATTAGTTTCAACGATTTCAGAAATATGTCTCAGTGTCACATGCGGTAAGTGATCTGCTTTCCATTGTTCACTAACTACAGTCACCTGTGAACCTGAGTCCCACAAAGCTCTCACCTGCTGGCCGTGGATGTGGCAGTTTATCAGATATTTTTGTCCAACCAATGGTGCAACTTTAGCTTGTCTTTTCTTTTGTGATTTGGCTTGGACTGTATAACACAAGGGTTTTGGACATTGACTTCTGTGAACAACCCAGTGCTCATATTGGCATGCCTTGGAACAATATAACACGCTTTTACATACCGCACATTGTCTGAGCCTCACATTTTTTCCACGTGCGCCACAGCGTGCACATAGTTGGGGCACTGAGGATGAAGTGGTTACTCCCTGCCCCGCTGGGGTAACCCTTGCCCGTTTAAAGGACCTCCTCTGGGGTGGCCTGCTCTTCTCATTCTGCAACCGGCTGAGAAGTGTTCGCTGCTGCCACACCTAAAGCAGTGAGTGCAGTTTTCCAGATTTTCCTGCTGACAGCCATAGCATCTCCTCCCATACCGCAGTGTAGCTGTGGGATGAGAGTGTTGGATGTCATACCTTTGGTTCGGTGGAGGGTAGCTGTGCTGTACTGTAGGGGCTCGAGGGTAGCCATATTCTGCTGCAGGAACCTGAGGATAGCTGTGCTGTGCTGCAGAGCTTTGAGGGTACCTGTGTTGCATGGCAGGGGATTGAAGATAGCCTTGTTGTGCTGCAGGTGCTGGGGTTGCTCTGTATGTCAGTGGTGGGTCATTGTAGCCTGATGTCAGCTGAGGTGAGATGCCATCTAGTCCTAATGGTGGATTTGGGTGCAGCTGCAGCTGTTGGAAAGAGGGCTGCTGCATAGACTCTTTAATAGAGGACACTTCAGCTTTAAGGTCTTTCAGGAGGGTCATGTTAGCTTTCATCTCCTGCAGTTCTGAAAGAATATCAACCTTATTCTTACTTTGACTCAGCTGGCTTGTCTTTTCCTTTTTCTCAATTGGAGTCTGGTCAGAATGAGCAGCATGAATGGTTACAGGCCGCTGTGGTGCTGTCATCTTCTTCTTATCCTGCCTCTCACTTTCATAAGCACAGGAAATATTTAGTTTCTCAAACAAGAGCTCATCAGAAATGCCAGTTTTCTCCAGGAATGGCTGGAGGTCACGTTTTACGTTATCGTTCTGCAGGCCGGTCATCACTGTGTGGAGGAACATGTTCTGCACGAGCACTGGATCATATCGTAGGCCTGACTCAGATTCTTGTGAGGCAAACAGAATCTTCTGTCTTAAATCTAGAGCGCGAATAAGGAAGCTCTGAGGTGTCTCTTTCATGCTCTGGACTTCAGAAGACAGCTGTTTATATAACTCTGTTGCACTCTTTTCTTGGTAATGACAACGGAGTATCCTTCTCAGGGTGGGCAGTGTGAGGTCACTTTTCCCCTCTAAATAACTGCGCAACTGCATCCCAGGAACAATGGCTCTTATGACAGCATCAACTATCTCAGTCTCTGGCAGCCCTTTGAGCAGACCATGCTCGATCTGCCGTGCTAAGCTGGAAAACGGGAGACGGTCTTTCTGTCCTGGTTCCCCAATTTGTCCAGATATTTTAAATTCTTTGTGCCAAGGAGGAGGGATGTGATCCAGTGATAAACCTGAGGCTGCCATTCTGTGGCTAGGTTTAGTGGCCTGGACCCCCTGTTCACCTTTAACATTTTGTGGTACCTGTACCTGGGGAGATCTGCTTTCTGTTGGTGCATTGTCTTGTGTGTCATCAGGCTGCTTTGGGTTTTTATTTGGTGATGCTTGAGGCTCACTTGCGTGGTCAGCTGCTGTCTGAGCCTGTAGCTCAATTATTTTGTCTTTAAGGCAGAGGAGCATCGCCATTCCCAAATCTTCAAGTTTCTGTAACTCTTCGCTTTGCAGATGGTTACTTATCATTAAGATGAGTGATGTTCTGTTCTTTCCTGCCACATGCTCCAATTCTGGCCCAGCAATGATTAGAAAATCACACAGTTCTTTTAGGCTTTCTACTGGCAGTCTACACAAAAGTTCTATTATTTCCAACTGCAATGTCTCTACTTCAACGGACTCCATCTTTCTTGCGGCAACGATCTAGTGTTCAGTAGCAGCAGTAACTTGTGTGCTTAACTTTGACAGAAGCGCACCTGGTACCTTGGGTTCACCTCAGATTGCTTTTGCTTTTAGTTGTAGACACTCGAACTGCCACCGTATTATCCACTCGATGTCGCCTGCCTGGGTAAGTTGAAGGGGACTGAATGAGAGCTTGGGACGTCTGTTCTTTGCAGAAGTCGGACCCTGCTTCACTCAATCCCAGCGGGGCCTCCAGAAAATGTTACACCCCTGGAAAAGGGGAATAATGAGTAATAAGACACAGGACACGGTGTTACTTCCCTCACGTCCAGTGTAATAATGCATTTATTTTACAAGAACAATAATTCAACAATACATAATATTACAAAGTTATTACTAAATGCAAAATCAGCACTAATTAAACAGTTTACACTAACCGACAAAATATCACTGCAAAGTACAAATGCATCTGGTTACTTTAAATACGTGGAACAGGCTGTATTATTCCTCTTGTATACATAGAAGCTGAACAGATTAATTAACAAGCATGAATTTAATTATTCTAATATTTAACGCACCTATAACCACACTGATAGTTTAGCAATTAACTTCACTCTTCTCAAATACACAAAATAATATAACATATCCCAGTTATTTATCATTAAACACATCTTCTCTTTAAGTGCTGAACACTGCACATCAACCGTATAGTTGTATATCTCCACCATGCGATGTACACCACGTGATGCAGCTAGCAAAATAACTATAGTGGAGCTTACGTTAAGCAGCACTTACTCAAGGCAATAACAATTATACAAACAAATTTGACTTCTAGCTTATTTCTTAGACTACAGAGGACATCAACACACACACAAAATGCATTAATAAACAGATTTTACCTGGAAAAGGGGAATAATGAGTAATAAGACACAGGACACGGTGTTACTTCCCTCACGTCCAGTGTAATAATGGACGAGCAGGCGCAACACGCTTCCCTTGCGATACATCAGGCATAATCAACCGATTCCCGATCAACAGGCGAACTCTTAAACACAAACTTTGAATAGCAACCACATGAAAACAAGGTACAACAATAAATGAGCAGGGTAACTTTTAAATAATACCGTTTTTGGCACGTTATTGTGCTAATGCATCATCTTATGACTCTTTAACTTGAAGACCAAAGTAATCGCTAATAGAATCAGGAAATCCCAGTGTTATTACTCTTACCAATATTCTATGTATGGACATGAATTATGTGTTCTTCACCCCTTTTTTTAAGTACTTCTCTGAATTAAAGCAAATTGCTTATTTTCCTCTTTTTAACACACAGAATTACATATAATGAACTTTTCTGACTGTACACATTCTCATAACCATTACAGGTGCACATATATACATATATATGCACAATGGTTGGGTGCAAAAAAAAAAAAAAAAAATATATATATATATATATACATATATATATATATACACACATTAGTGATGTCAATGTTAACGCATAAGATACTTTTTTGTCCAGTTTAACGCGCTATAATATTTAACGCAATTAAAGCAGCTTCCGTTTTTTCTGTTGTCCTTTAGCTAACATTATATTATATGACCACGCTATTATTCATGCAATGCTTTTAAACCATTCAAGAGAATGGTGAATTCATGTGTCAGAATGTCTTGACACACACACGTTGCACAGAAAGACGCGCGCCATTATCCTGCGCCAGAATAGAGTTCTCTTTTGAGCTTGAACGAACAATAACACACAACCCAGTCAACCAGTTAAGCTCACAGTGATGTCACCATGTGGTCACAAAGTCAGCAATCTGGGGTCACAGTGAGCTAAAAGTTTAACTCACTGTGTGCTCAAACTATGGCCACAATATGAGCTCATCCCAGCTAGGAATGTTATTGTTCTATAAATGTTTTGAGAGCATTACTTTATGTCCTTGTAATCTTTTCTGTAGCTAATTTTATTTTTTGTTACCAGAATGTTCTCCTTAAATGTAGAGATGCACCGATTACAATTTTCTAGGCCGATTCCGATTTTTCATGAGTTTCGCCTGCCGATACCGATTTTAGCCGATTCCGATTTCATTTTTTCTAACCACTTTACAGCAAACACAAATATTTATTTTCTATCTTTTCTTTAATAGAACATAGAACATTTTTTGAACAAATTAAATAAAATAGAACTATATAAATTATTACTCCTGGTGTGGGAAATTCACATATCTAAGTGCAGTGTTATGGTATGGATGAACCATTTTCACTTCCAATATTCAACTAAAAAAAATGTGATATAGGCCTATTTACTTATTTAGGAAACTAAACTTCTGTATGAAATCAGGTAATGGCAATAAAATAATATATAAATAGCAAATAAAAATGAAATAAATATAGCCTTGCAGTATAAAGATATTTCTCAAAACACACACACACACAGGCCTATTGCAATCACAAGTTTAAATGGGTAAATTTTCTATAAATATTTTTGAGTCTTCATTTTCTTTTCTGACATGGTCTACTCCTATTCCATGCAAATTCTGTGCATTTTGGGTACCTTTCCGTGTGCACGTGTGATGCTGATGTTGTTGCGCGATGTTAATCATGCGGCGCCCGAGTGCATTTGACCGGCATAAAATTGGAATATGTCAGACTGACCGGCCGGTCGCCGATCATGGCCGATCACGTGAAAATCGTCCAATTCCGATCACCAGCCGATCAATCGGTGCATCTCTAATAAAAAGGTAGGATAACCCTCTCTAAAAACATTTTAAACATGTTTAGTGATAACATTGAAAGAACATTATCCCCTAACATTCTAAATATTTGGCGAGAAGTTTCCAAGCAGACACAGGACTTAACCTCTTAAAAGAAGTTTGATTGAAAGTAATAGTTTGGTCACCATTGTGGAGGTCAGTGTTTGCTTGGGCTCTTTGGCCTTGACTATTTAATGTTAGTTTTTCTCTGACTCCTAATAAGTGTCTGTTATAGCAAGAGAAAATGTGATCAAGTTATAGTATGTTGGCTACTTGTTGATAATAAAGATATTATCATAATGTAGTGGCCTGATTTCATCCAGGGAATGGTCTCTAGTATCAATTGAAAAATCCTGATCATAAAAATCCAGGATATATACAGCATGAGATCCTGCAGCATTTTAATCTTTTACATTTTTAATGCAGAGTATTTAATACTAAAAAACAAAATCTGTGTACATTGTTTTAAATCCCTTCATAGAGACAAACACAAACCTCAAGAATCAGCGCGTGAATCTCAATAAGAATGCACCCAAAATGCATTGCAGCATTAAGCATGTCACCGTTATTGAGATTCACATGCTTATTCTTGAGGTTTGAGTGTGTCTAAGTGAAACAGTAGATCAAAATGTTAGGTTTTGTTTATTATTATACAGATTGTCTTATTTAAACAATGTTCAAAGTCATGCTATATGAAAATTACTATAATAAATTACTAAAAATTAATAACACTGATCAACTGATCAGAGCACTACATGATCATTATATCATTATCAAGTAACTAACATGATCTGATCACATTTTCTCTTAATATTCTTGCCATAAGACAGTTACAGCAGCCAGAGAAAAACTAAGATTAAAACTTCTAGAGTCCAACTGCCCAACTAAAACAAACACTGATCACCATAATGGTGGCATTAAACCAAACTATTAATTTCAATAAATCATCAACATCTAAACCTCTGCTAATCTCAATAAGAACTTCTGTACACATAAGACAAATACATCTGGCTAGTATAGTAATAAGTGAAGCTTGTAATGCTGTTTGTGGAGTTGTTTAATGAAGTTGGAGCCTGACATCAGATGTTTAGATGTCAACCCAAATTTAATTTTCAACCCAAATTTGAAGTCTGAGCGATGTTGGAGTCCATGTCCAATAACATTTCTAGCTGAGGTGACTCACATTTTGGCCATAATATGAGGACACAGTGAGTGCGCTGTGCGGTTACACTTTTAGCTCACAGTGGTCATATTGAGAGAAAAATGTCAGTTTTGTTGAGTATCCTCATAAGAGCAGTCTTAAATGAGTTAAATAAAGTCTTAAATAAGAGTAAAGACTAAAGAGTTTTGGGAATGTGATAAGAGATTGAGATCCGCGTCTCTGTCACATGTTTGTGTGTTTCAGACATAACTTTTGTACTCATCCTAATATTATGAATAAGTACATAAATTATTTTTTATAGTTATACAAGTATTTCATAGAATCATACATTTATTTATTTTACATGGACCCTTTTCACAGACTGTGCTGATTCTTTTCCAAAGTTATCACCAACACAAATCTAGTAAAGTTAATTTAGCCAAATTAAGTAAAGTTAATACATTTATAATGCTATATATTGTGTTGTATTACCTAAAAGTTTGGTTTAACTAGAAGAATTTGACTGAAATAATTATATTAGCCTACTGTTGTACAGTAGATTTAGCTACGTCTTAATGTAATAAAAATACTACTAATAATAATAAAGTGTGCATAGAAGGTTGCTTATTTTTCACTTTATCTTTTTATAAGCAATGTTAACTTTTAAACAGCATGTAGCCTTCATATGTATTATTTACTTATGATTACCATCATAAATAATAATTGCATTTCATTTAATATTTTTTTCAAATAGTTAAATAAAACAGAAAAGTAGTTCCAACAGATTTTGCTGTGGTATCGAAATTGGTACCGAGAACCGTAAAATTGTAATGGTATTGGTACTGAACACTAGAATTTTGGGGACATTCTAAAACGCTTAACGTGAAAAACGCTTAACGTGGCTTACTGTACTAAGACAGTGATATTAAAAGACCAAACTCAGTACACATCATATTAATAAACCATACTATGTATAAAAAAATTAGATGAGACCAAAATATGAACGCAAAGCGTTTAATTACACGTTAAGCATTTTCTTCCCATAGAAAACCGTTATAAGAAAACGCTTAACGTGGCTTACTGTATTAAGACAGTGATATTGAAAGACCAAACTCAGTACACATCATATTAATAAACCATAGGCCTACTATGTATAAAAAAATAAGATGAGTCCAAAATATGAACGCAACGCGTTTAATTACACGGTAAGCATGTTAAACTGTACTGTACTTACATATTTTGGACTCATCTTATTTTTTTATACATAGTATGGTTTATTAATATGATGTGTACTGAGTTTGGTCTTTTAATATCACTGTCTTAGTGCAGTAAGCCACGTTTAGCGTTTTTCACGTTAAGCGTTTTAGAATGTCCCGAATTTGGGTATCGTGACATCCCTAATAAGGCCTAATTCTGGCTTAGTCTAAGTCCTGTCTGTGAAACAGGGCCTAAGTGTACTAAATGAACTTAAATGTAATTAAAGAAAGTATAAATTACCAGTTTTTGAAACCATTAAGTATAATCCTAAACCCCTGCCCTGCATCTATGCTGCATTTTTGTCCAGCTGCATTGTCTCACCTTTTCTTGTTCCAGTTTCTCAATGGTTTCCTCTGGAACATTCCTCATTCGCAGAAACTCAATTAGTTCATCCATCCTGTAGACATACATATGCCAGTTTCTATCCTCTCTAGGCCTTCACTCACATGACAAGTTTGATTACCAGTATATATTTAAAGAACACACACACACAACGAGTATATCAAAAATATAGTTACTACAGTAAACTCATGGTCATTTTTTAGATTTAAGTTGTAATTTATATGTGCACATGTATAATTAAAAGGATTTTTTGTCCTGTTTTCTCTGAAAATGTTGTTTAGATTGGGGCTGTTTTGAACTTGCTTCAAAAATACCTAAATGAGGTCTGCATCGAGAGTTTAGGTACAGTCCCTAGTTCGGGCAGTGTTTAAAATGTTTGGTTCTGCGCTATGCTGTTGATAAAATGTTCCATGATTAAACGCACCTGCTCAGCTCTCGCCGCGCGGTTCAAACACAGCAGTTTTTCGTCTCACTTTTCACTTTCGTGTTTAGTGTTCGATGATTAACAAGCGCGACACATAGCCTAATCAAACAGATTTGGTAAATTTAGTAATCTACCAATGGGAACGACAACTAAGAGAATCACAACCTGGCCCTCTGTTCACGCAACCATAATCGATAAACCATGCAAACGTTTATGATATGCTACGTTTTATAACTTACAATTACTTTTAAAAAGTGTTCAGCTGTTGTTGTACAGGCATACTTACATTCAAAACAGTTCTTCACGCAGCACACCTCGCTTCAGTCGCTTGCTGACCGCATGACGTGCACACAATGCACATTGCGCCTGCGTGGATTAAGTCATAATAACGAGAAAGTTTCTCATTATTACGAGATGTTAAGTCATTATTTCGAGAAAGTTTCTCATTATTACGAGATGTTAAGTCATTATTACGAGAAAGTTTCTCATTATTACGAGATACTAAGTCATTATTACGAGAAAGTTTCTCATTATTACGAGATACTAAGTCATAATTACGAGAAAGTTTCTCATTATTACGAGATGTTAAGTCATTATTATGAGAAAGTTTCTCATTATTATGAGATGTTAAGTCATTATTATGAGAAAATTTCTCATTATTAAGAGATGTTAAGTCATAATTACGAGAAAGTTTCTCATTATTACGGGATGTTAAGTCATTATTTCGAGAAAGTTTCTCATTATTACGAGATGTTAAGTCATTATTATGAGAAAGTTTCTCATTATTATGAGAAAGTTTCTCATTATTATGACTTAGTATCTCATTATATTGAGAACGTTTCTCATAATTATGACTTAGTATCTCATTATTATGAGATACTTAAGTCATTATTACGAGAAAGTTTCTCATAATTATGACTTATTATCTCATTATTATGAGAAACTTTCTCAATATAATGAGATACTAAGTCATAATTATGAGAAACTTTCTCAATATAATGAGATACTAAGTCATAATTATGAGAAACTTTCTCATTATTATGACTTAGATAATCTTTTTTTTTCTCAACTATGGCGGAAACGGGCTTCCATAGTGAAGTGTGTGATGTCAGATGCAGCCACGGTCTTAAAGGAAAGTGAACAGAACTCAGTTTTGTAAAAGACATGTGACGCTCTAGTGGAGAAGTGTGGAAGTGCAATTAAAGAGATTGAATTTCCTACAGTAAATAATATAATATATAATATAATATAATATAATATAATATAATATAATATAATATAATATAATATAGTGATAATATAGTGGAAAGTTTTGCAGGAACAAGCATCACTCACATTTTCTACACATTTTAGTCCAGTTAGTAAGGGATATAAGATTATATGTTATATGTTTTTTACATCATAATAAATGAATAAAGTGTGTGAAAGGTTTGATATTGTGTAGTTTGTGATCCTCCATCAGCAGCTGCAGTTTCTCTCAGCTGTATCAGTGCAGTCACTGTGACGTCTGACTGACAGAGGTTTTTGTACCACTCTTTATCACTGTGTGAACACCCAGTTACTACTGATATAGTGTGCACTCTGACAGTAATAATCTCCTGTATCTTCAGTCTGGACTCCACTGATGGTCAGAGTAAAATCACTGCCAGATCCACTGCCACTGAATCTAGAGTGAGTTCCAGTATTACGGGTTGATGTGAGATATATGAGGAGTTTAGGAGCTTCTCCAGGTTTCTGTGAGTACCAGTGCAAGTAATGACCATAAGAACTATAATAATACACATCACTGCTGGTTTTACAGTTTATTCTGACTTCTTCTCCTGGTTGAACTGCTGATATTGATGGACTCTGAGTTACAGTGATCTGTCCTCTACACTCTGAAAGAAAACACAAACAAAAATGAAAATGATATATATGATGCTATACAGTATATTTTATACATATTTCACATTTTAAAATAATTAATAATCATTATAAAAACTGCATTACACAAACCTTGAATAAACAGTGCAATGGTCCAGATGAAGATGTTGATTGTGTTCATAGTTGTAGTTTAGTCGTGTGTGATGATGAAGAGTGTGTGTGTTCTGCTCTCAGTCATGAAGTGTTAAACTCACAGCACTATAAACACTCTCAGAGCACTGAAGCATGTGCTGACAATGCAAAGAAGTGGGCAGGATTTACAACAGCTTGTGCTGAGAACAAACTCATATACACTACATAGAAGATTTTACTTCCAGAATAATGTTATTGAACCTTTTAGTGATTAATTGTACACATTGATTAATTGTGAAATATTTTATGTTTGGCTGATAAGACACTAGGGTTTGACTTTACATTGACATCTCTCAGTGTGGATGAAGCATTTTCATTTTCAGAGCCGCTGTAGAAATAATCTATTCACTGTCATGCAGTTTCATTTATATCAAGTGAATATTTCTGATGATATGCAACCAAGATAAAGTGAGCAGAATTCAGCTGGTCATGTGATCAGTTTCAGCTGGTCATGTGATCTCAACATGATGGACACCATAAAGAGAGACCAAAGAAGATGTTTCTAGGACACTGAAATGACTGGAGAATCAGTTTAAATTTATTTGTCAAACTCAATAATTATTTCTTTATGAGTACAGTTCTGTGCTACAGCTTTAAAAGCATGTTAACAATGAGAAATCAAATCAAGAACTAAAATCAATTTGACTATATTTAGAGTAAGCCAGAAAAAAAAGTACATTGTCTTTGGAATCAATGTTGACATGTTGATATCTAGGAAATATTTTCATGATGTCTATTTTTCCATGTTTTTCCACAAGCAAAGTTCATGGTGTCACTCCATCTATCATGAAGCCTCATGTGTGTCTGAAATCATCAGATGGAGAAGAAACAGGCTGTTAAAGATGGAGACATATTAGAGCTTGTTCACGTTTCATGATCTTGTGTGGAGATTCATAACCAGTCCAGATACTTTTATAACAGACCTTGAATATGAAAACATGCTTGACTGTGTAGAACATGCAAAACACCTTTTATATCTTCATTGTCACACTTTCTATTGACTTTGGCTCTAATATTCAATAAACTCATTATTTGAACAGATTCTCACTGAAGATTGAAGTGTGAAGCTGCAGGTTTTTCTGTCAATCATGATGATTGATCTGCATATGAAGAACAGAAGCATCATTATGAGAAACTCCACAACATCATCCATGATCAAAGAGGTCAAAGGTCACCTCAGAGGTCACAGCTCATCACATATATTTCTTTAAACAGTGTTATATCAGAAAGCATTTAGTCAAATCTGAATGAGTGAGTGTTGAGAAGAGCTGAGGATCTTCTAATATCAGTGTGTTGAAGTGTTGTTTCTCTCTCTCTGCTGGAGTGTGTGTTCACTCGAGTGGAATAGAGGTTTTTGTACGAGCGTTTCATTAGATTGTATCACTGTGGTGGACATTCGGTGGAGGAACTAAACTGGTGATCGGTAAGTCTGTCTATTTAATCACCTAATAAAAAAATACTATTTAGATTTCAGAAAGTGTTTTACAGTTGAAACAAGAACAACATTTATTAATAATAATGATTCCCTTTCGAAGGGAACTCAACAATACGTCATCGACGCTATGGGGAACGCCTCAGGCGTGACAGGTGTCTGAAATCACTATCAAATCACGTCAATCACATTGACCGGCGACAGCCCGTGAATCATTAGAGTAATGATTAACGTGCGACCTGGAAGTATATAAGGGCGCCTTGCAACATGACAAATCATCTCATCGTCTTCAGGGACTGTCTGTTTGAAAACGCTACTCAATGAAACGGTAAGAAAATGAAATGTACAGCACGAGTGTGCTTTTCCTGCCTGGGAGAAGAGCGCGCACGGGGTTCTCGAGGGAATCCTCTGTGTGAACTGTGAGCGTTTTTCTCTTAAAACGCTCCGCTCTCGTCTGGCCCTCTTCTCGAGTGAAAGGGGTTCTACGTCTGGTCCTCGTGGTCCCGCTCGTGCCGAGGCAGAGCGGCGACTTGCATCATGGGCTTCCAGATAGAGCTCGTCGATCATCTTGAGAGTGCTGTAAACCTCTCAGATGATTCGACGGCTGACGAGGGCTGACTGCAGGCACCAACGGTTTCCTGCAGTTGCTGCTCTTCAGGACGAGCAGGAGATGGCTGGAGAGGTTTATAATCAGGTAGATCCTGAACCCTCTCAGCCACCCTGCCCCGTGTATGCAGATATGGTGGATGTTGTGGAGCGCGCCGCCAACAGGCTGTAGCTGCCATGGCAACGCGCTAGAGGAGAGACCGCTCGCGGTAGGCTCGGCGATCGGTTTCTCCCCGGCCATACACCACCAGCTCAGGTGAGCCTTCCATCCATCCACTTCCAGACTATATTCTTTAGTAAGGCTCTGGCTCCTCCGAGCCCTCAGATAGACCTATGCTTGCAGGCTGGCCCTCACCAGGGCCGCCTCTGTAGCTGGCCTAGGCTGTACCTGGGATATTGAGGCGCTCTGCTTAGTTTAGCATTTCTTCCTCTGACTCTTCACTTTGTGAATGTATGTTTCTAGCATCCCTGTATAACAGCCTCCTCCCACGGGAGTCGTTAGGCCAAGGCCCGCGCCCTTCTCTGCATTCTGGGGCGACTAGAGTAATGCAGCTTGGTGCAGAGGTTGGTTTATAAGGACGTGGTAGGCCTCAAGCAGGCCTCCATGGTATTTATGTCTTTATTGAGCAGGGTTAGGCCGTCTTTCGCTTCACGGAGAAGACTGGATTTGTCTGCCCGACCCTGCCGTGCAGAACTGGCATACGGATTAGGCCGCCAGTATAGGCTTTAGTTACCTCGCTGAGCTACTGCTCGAGCGCTGGGTTGTAGGTGGTGGCTTTCAAGTTAAGCCCCACTCCCCTAGGTTGGGCACAGATACATTTCTGTCACCCCTAGAGCCGCTGGCAGGCCCGCACCCTGGTAACCTCAGGGTGAGGTGTGAGTATTCCCCTGTGATACAGGGTAGGTCTGAGCACTTCACTCCCAGTTCTGTATTTTCCTACCTCGCACCACTACGGCTCGGGTCGAGTATGAAGTAAGCCTTCACTTCTTCTTTGGTCGAAGTACGCTCCCCTGAAGCCAGAGCATTGCCCTGAGCTGACGCCCATGCATAGATGGTAGGCCCCTGACTAACTGGGGCCTCCGTTGAGGCAGAGTGGCGTATGTTGTACTCCCCTTGTTTTAAGGGTGCTAGCTTTCTTGCAGAGTATACTGCCATGGGCGATGTGGTTAGGCACCAGGATGCTGTAGGCGCTGCGTGAACAGCTTATCTGCCAACGAAGGCTGCGCCATTAGGTAGTAGGCCTCAGCAGGCCTCCTTGATTGGGCAGCCCCCAAGAGGGCGCTGTAGGCCAGCTCACTTTATGTGGTTGGCCTTGGTGGTTCGGGCAGTTGACTCGCTGATGGGTAGTAGGCCTTAAACCAGCCTCCTCAGAGGTGAGTCCCAACATTGTGGGACATACCTTATAGCGCTACTGGAATCCCAATAGTAAAATATGCTTGTGGTATGGTTCCCAACAGTGTATGTTAGCAGAATATGACTTGCTATCAACTAGTAGGCCCGACCAGGCCTCCCTGATAGGCGAGTCCCCAGCTGGCTGGCCTTAGCAGGCCACCTTGTACTATCACCCAGACTCAGGGCTCATAGCTACCAGTGGTTATCAGGTAGTAGGCCACTCAGGCCTCCCTGAAGGTGAGCTCCCCACATAGTGTGGTTTCCAGGTAGTAGGCCTCACCAGGCCTCCCTGGAGGTGAGCTCCCCATGTACTGTGGTTTCCAGGTAGTAGGCCTTACCAGGCCTCCCTGAAGGTGAGTTCTCCACTTACGTTGGCTATCAGGTAGTAGGCCTCTCTAGGCCTCCCTGAATATAAGCTCCCAAATGTTGTGGCTGTCAGGTAGTAGGCCTCACCAGGCCTCCCTGAAGGTGAGTTCCCACATGCTGTGATATCAGGTAGTAGGCTCCTCCAGGCCTCCTTGAATGAGAGCGGTCAGGTAGTAGGCCTCACCAGGCCTCCCTGAGGGTGAGTTTCCCACATGCTGTGGTGATCAGGGTTTAGGCCCTACTGGGTCTCCCTGGACGGGAACGGTCAGGTAGTAGGCCTCACCAGGCCTCCTTGAAGGTGTGTTCCCACAGATTGTGGTGATCAGGTAGTAGGCTTCACCAGGCCTCCCTGAGGATGAGTCCCCCACATACTGTGGTTTCCAGGTTGTAGGCCTCTCCAGGCCTCCCTGTGAATGGTTCCCTATGGTGCTGGGTTTGTGAAGCTAGTGGCCTCTTGCTATCTGTTTCAGCCTGCCTTAATAGGCAGCTGCTGAAGGCGAGCTTTCGCCCTGGCTCGCTAAAGTGTTCATTCTCTGCTATTGGTTCCCTCCCGGAACTTTTCCTGCCTACAGCCTGGTTTGCCTACCAGGCAGACCTTTTGCTCCCCTCACCGAGGGTCACTATGAGCATGCGGCCTCCTGAGTCTGGTCAGAAGGTCGTAGGCCTCTCGTGAGGCCTCCCAGTTAGATCAGCCCTTAGGCCTTCACAGGCCTCCTCAGTGTTTGAAACACAGACACTGGGTTGATCCGTGGATCGAGTAGAGAAACTCCCCTCGCTAGCAAGGGTTGGAAAGCACTATGCTGAGTCATACTCTCCGGGATATCCCGTCTCTGGTGAGCTGGACACTGGACGGGTCAGAGGTCACCGAGGGGGTTCTGACCAGCGCAGAGAGCCAGCAGGACGGCCGCTACAGCCGCAGTAGCGTCCTGACCCTCACCAAAGCACGCTGGGAAGAGGGAGAGCTGTACGTCTGCAGAGTAACACATGATGGAGCTCCTCATGAGGTCTCGTTCCACAAGAGCTCTGAGTGCTGATGTTTCTCTCCTGAAGATGAGCCGTATCTGAGTGTCCTGTGTCAGGCAGGATTCACATGAGTCTAGTGCTGCAGCTGTAGTGATTTACAACTCAATACTGAAAGAGTGTGTGTGTGTGTGTGTAATCTTTCAATCTGCTGTGTTTGCTGCAACATTCAATAAAGCTTCTCAACAAGAACTTTGTGTCTGACAACATCATTGAACTAACAGATGAAGATGCAGGAGCTTTTCAGAAGGTTGATGTAGCAGTAAATGTCAAATAAAGCTCTTGGGGTTTGAACATGGTCTCTGGAGACAGAGCTGCTCTATTCTGAGAGATCACAATCACTCCACCCTGACAATGCAAATGGGCTTTTCAGTCTCACTCTCTGATTGGTCACATGATCTGGACTGGAACACAACAGTTTCACTTCTGCAAAAGAAGGTGATGGTATTTATAAAATATAAAAATATAATACAAATAATTTAAGTGACTGAATGCGGTCTGTTCAGTTTGATTGACAGGATCATATATTACACCTAAAACATGATGATCATATTGAAACACTGACTCATTCTCTTCATAAACACAAGATTGATGTTGATTGTAATGATATAGTGTTATTAGTGTTTGGAAATACAATCATAAATCATAATTCAAACCTGAACTAAACACGGGCAGAGTCAAGAGGAAGATGATGCTGAAAGTCATGTTTGTTGGTTGATGAAGAAGAGCTCTTGATCATGTCATGTTCAGTTCATAGAGCTATAAACACATGCAGAGTGAAGCATGTGCTGATCATATAAAACAGCCTCTGAATGCAAAAGCTGCTGTAGACTGTGAGCTCACGACGAGGCCGAAGAGAGATCAGGACGAGATACAGACTCACCTCAGACTCATCAGAGTCAAAGAGCTTTACTGACAGGGTTAAAGAACGGCTTTACATGGCCGAAGCACAGTCACATTACATATACTGACATGCACATTTACACACAAATACACACAGTTAAAAATAAATATATCGAGTTCAGTCATGAAACTCTAGATCAGTGGTTCCCCAACAATGTCTCTCTAATCTGACAAACATTTCAGGTCTTGGAGTCTCTACTGATGATCTGATGAGATGAATCATGTGTGTTTGATCAGGGAGACATATAAATATACACAGTTGGCGTTCTCCAGGACTGGCACAGGCTTTTACATGCAGTCTGTAAGCAATCACAGCTGATTGGCTCTGCTGTTCCTGTAGCCAATGAGATTGCTTGCTCAACATTTAAATGGATTTAAATCTAATCTAAAAACTGATGTTAAATAGACACTGAATGCCCCAGAGACCCATCTCTTCCTGATGCTCTCAACACTTGTTAAGCTGGCTTTGAGGCCTCTAACAGCACTCCTAGCATCAGACTCACTACACCAGCTGGTGAGACACTCAGTGTAACCACAGAAGACGTTAGGAGGTCCTACAGAGAGTCAAGCCACGGAAAGCTGCAGGCCAGGATAACATCCAGGCAGGGTCCTGAAAGACTGTGTACATCAGCTCTCAGAGGAACTGACTGACATGTTTAATATCTCACTCTCTAAAGCAGTTGTACCATCATGCTTCAAATCTGCCACCATCATTCCTGTGCCTAAGACTGCCAGTGTCATGCTGGAATGACTATCGCCCGGTAGCGCTCACCCCGATAATGATGAAGGGCTTTGAGCGGCTGGTCATGACTCAGATCAGTGAGAAGATTGATGCCAGTGTGGCGCGTGGAACTTTTCTTTTTGGCGTGGAGCGCCTTTTCGACCGCTCAACGCCCAGTCTCAAGGAAGACACCGGCTACGCCACCCGGGGAGTTTCACCCCGAGAATATAATTTGACTAGTGCGATAGTTAAACCACCATATACAGAAAGAACAGGTACTGAGGCCTTACCTGTCACGGTAGACGCATTCTCTGTTCCTTCTCGTCTCGTGTTTATGTTGTGGTATGAATGCACGTGTGTAGTGGGCGTGAGTGTATGACATAACCTGATCCGCTTCAGCTGATCCTCATCCAATTCACCAGCTGCAATCTATCTCACCACTCTATTTATACTGACCGCTGTTCTATCATCCTTGTCAGATCGTTGTTTGATGTCGTCCGTGTTGGTGTTCCAGTATCAAGTTCCTGCCTTGTGTTCCTGTTCTTCGTCTTCGTCTTCATCGCTGGGTTTTCGTCTGTCGTCTCACCGTCATCGCACCTCTTCACTTCATCACGGATCCTGACCACCAAAGTCCCTGTGTCACCTTGTCTCATCTGCCTGTACTGCTTCACATTTACCATTAAAACTGTTCACTTGCCATTTTGCTTCCCGTCGTTCATCACACCATGACAGAACGATCTGACCAGGAAAGGGAAGCAGCGAGTGCGTCACAGAGGTCGATGGAGGAATTTATTCACCATAGTATCAGAAGAATGGATTCTCAGCAGAGAGAGATCGGCGACACGGGTCGCGCAGTACAGGCTTTGGTGACGCAGGTGTCCGAGCTCACCCAGCAGATCCAACGCCTACAGGGTCCCACTGCGCCGCCCACACCGGCCGTTCCTCCCACACTACCAGAGAGACCCTCCCAGTCCGAGCCCCGTCTTCCGGTCCCTGAGCACTATTCTGGTGAGCCAGCTTTCTGCAGACCGTTTTTGACTCGATGCACTATGCATTTCGCTTTGCAGCCTCGCACGTTTGACACAGAAATGGCGAAAGTGGCATTCGTCCTCACCCTGCTGACTGGGAAGGCGGCGCTTTGGGGAACGGCGGTGTGGGAGAATCAACACCTATGCTGCGCCTCGTTCCAGACCCTCGCCGCCGAGATGAAGAAAGTGTTCGACAGGGCTGTCTCAGGAAGAGAGGCAGCCAGAAGACTGGCTGAACTACAGCAGGGGGAGAGATCGGTCTCCGACTACTCGATAGAGTTTCGGACCTTGGCGGCGGAGTGCGGCTGGAACGAGGAGGCGCAGTGGGATATGTTCCTGCATGGGCTGGCTGACCACGTCCAGAAGGAGATCTACGCCCTGGATCTACCCACCACTCTGAACGGACTGGTCGACTTAGCTCTGCGGGTGGACGCTCGGCTGTCTAGGGTCGAGCGCCGAGTCCCGTCCACCCGTACCTTCGCAGGGACCGACATTCCACGATTCAGCGGCAGGGACGTGGTCAGCCCCGTCTACGATCCCGAGCCTATGCAGGTGGGTCGAGCTCGGCTTTCCCGGGAGGAGAGGGAGAGGCGGAGATCCCAGGGCCTTTGCCTGTATTGTGGAGGAGCGGGACATTATGCATACAACTGCCCGGTAAAAGGCCAAGCCCGATAGTAAGATTGAGGCTACTATCGGGTGGGAGCTCCGCTAGGAAGACCTCATCAGCGATTACATCTACCTCCACACTCCTTCCGGTAAGACTAAGGTGGTCAGTCCAACAGCACGACTGCCATGCACTTCTGGACTCTGGGGCTGAAGGTAATTTTATGGACCACACTTTCGCACTGAAATCTCAGATTCCCCTCAGACCCCTCACTCACAGAATTGCAGTTCACGCACTTAACGGACAAGAACTCCCCACTATTTCCCTTTGCACTGAAGACATTACCCTCACCACTTCCGGCAACCATTCTGAGACTATTGCATTCTACATCATGGATTCACCTCTTGCACCCGTCATCCTCGGACATCCCTGGCTCATCCGTCACAACCCCCGAGTGGACTGGCACCATAGATCAGTACTGGAGTGGAGCAAGGAATGTCATAAGTCTTGTCTCGTGTCTGCCTGTCTGTCTGTGCCTGTTTCTGTGTTTAAGGAGGAAGCAGGGGATTTGTCTAACGTGCCCGCGGAGTACCTGGACCTGAAGGAGGTGTTCAGTAAGTCTCGTGCTGCTTCTCTTCCTCCGCATCGTCCCTATGACTGTGCCATAGATTTACTGCCAGGTAAGTCTCCGCCTAAAGGCAAGTTATATTCACTTTCTATTCCAGAAAGGGAGGCTATGGAGAAATATATTTCTGATTCTCTAGCAACTAAGTTCATTCGCCCTTCCTCTTCTCCAGCGGGGGCGGGATTCTCTTTTGTGGGGAAGAAGGACGGTTCTCTGCGACCTTGTATTGATTACCGAGGGCTGAATAACATCACGGTAAAGAATACTTATCCTTTGCCGTTGATGTCCTCAGCCTTCGAGAGGTTGCAGGGAGCGTCCATCTTCACAAAATTGGATTTACGTAACGTTTATCATTTGGTTCGCATTAGGGAGGGGGATGAATGGAAAACTGCGTTTAACACCCCCAGGGGGCACTTTGAATATTTGGTCATGCCTTTCGGGCTGTCCAACTCCCCGGCAGTTTTCCAGGCACTGGTCAATGACGTGTTGCGAGATATGATCGATCAGTTCATATATGTCTACCTGGATGACATATTGATTTTTTCTTCTTCTCTCCAGGAACATGTGCAACACGTCAGACGAGTGCTTCAGAGGTTGCTAGAGAATGGGCTTTTTGTCAAGGCGGAGAAATGCGATTTTCATGCACAGTCGGTCCCTTTTTTAGGGTACACCGTCTCGTCTGAGGGAGTGCGGATGGACCCTGAGAAGATCAAGGCTGTGGTAGATTGGCCAAGCCCAGATTCCCGCAAGGCCCTGCAGAGGTTCCTGGGATTCGCCAATTTCTACCGGCGTTTTATTCGCAATTTCAGCCAACTAGTCGCGCCTCTGACTGCCTTGACCTCCCCCAGAACGACGTTCAGGTGGTCAGACACAGCTGAAGCTGTGTTCTCCAAACTGAAAGGCCGCTTTGTTTCAGCCCCCATCCTTGTTGCCCCTGATTCTTCACGTCAGTTCGTGGTGGAGGTCGACGCATCAGAGGTGGGAGTAGGCGCAGTGTTGTCCCAACGCTCTTCCACAGACGACAGGATGCATCCCTGAGCGTTTTTATCCCATCGTTTATCTGCAGCCGAACGCAATTACGACATTGGTAACAGAGAGTTGTTGGCAGTTAAGTTAGCGTTGGAGGAATGGCGCCACTGGTTAGAAGGGTCGGGGGTACCTTTTATTGTCTGGACTGATCACAAGAACCCAGAATACATTAGAACCGCCAAAAGATTGAACTCCAGGCAGGCTCGGTGGGCATTATTTTTCGGTCGTTTCGATTTTTCTCTTTCATACCGTCCGGGTTCCAAGAACATCAAACCCGATTCATTATCCCGCATATTTGATTTTTCCGAACGCCCGTCTACTCCCGAGTACATTTTGCCCGAAACGCTATTCGTTTCCACACTCACATGGGAGGTCGAATCGAAGGTCAAGAAGGCCTTAGAAGGGGTAACGCCTACATGCTTTATAATGTGTAAAACAATATATAATTAATGCATTAAGAATACTTTTATAATCCAATATGTATAAAGGCTTTAATTAAAGTGTTACTGATATTTTTGTATAATTATTTAATCTAAAACAATGATATTATTATAAGAATAGCATTATTCCTATTTATTCCAACAAAAAAAAAATCAAAAATGAAATAAAATTCTAAAAATATTTCCATAATGTGTCTCACTATGAGTTTATACAATTTATTACATGTTTGTTTTCCCTTCATTTATTTCTACAATGAGTTCATATTTAGTTCATCTTTTATTGTAGAAATCATACATGTAAAAAAGAGATTTGACATCAGAATGTAAATGTTGCTACTTTCTGTAGTTCAGTCAATGATACTGAATCTCTTTTGCTCATGTTGTGCTTATAATTCAGTGCATTATAATATAATTTATCCAAAATATAGGTATGTTTAGAAATGTTTATTCTGTGTTTTATTCTGTTTGAAATTGAGTTTTTTTTAGTTGAATATCCAAGTAAAAATGTAACTTTATTTTCGGATATAAACACTCTTAGAATTAAAGCATTCTGTGCATTACAATGTTTAGTTTGATTTAAATGTATATAGTGATTGTGTAGTTTGTATATTGTATATATATATATATATATATATATATATATATATATATATATATATATATATTCACTGTAGTGAAGCTGAATGGCATGAAGGATCAGATGCTGGTGATTTTTCCTGCATTCCTCATGTCTGCTGCTTCAGTCCTGTTGAAATGCTGTGAATGTGCAGTGCAGTGTGTGTGTGTGTGTGTGTTTGTGAATGTGTTGTGTTTGTCTCCTGCAGCTGGTCCCACAGTGAAGCCCTCAGTGTCTCTGCTGCCGCCCTCTTCTCTGCAGATCTCTGGAGAATCAGCCGCACTGCTCTGCCTGCTCAGCTCTTACTCTCCACAGGGGGCGCTGGTGAGCTGGACACTGGACGGGTCAGAGGTCACCGAGGGGGTTCTGACCAGCGCAGAGAGCCAGCAGGACGACCGCTACAGCCGCAGTAGCGTTCTGACCCTCAGCAAAGCACGCTGGGAAGAGGGAGAGCTGTATGTCTGCAGAGTAACACATGATGGAGCTCCTCATGAGGTCTCGTTCCACAAGAGCTCTGAGTGCTGATGTTTCTCTCCTGAAGATGAGCCGTATCTGAGTGTCCTGTGTCAGGCAGGATTCACATGAGTCTAGTGCTGCAGCTGTAGTGCTTTACAACTCAATACTGAAACAGTGTGTGTGTGTGTGTGTGTGTGTGTGTGTGTGTGTGTGTATGTGTGTGTGTGTGTGTGTGTGTGTGTGTGTGTGTGTGTGATCTTTCAATCTGCTGTGTTTGCTGCAACATTCAATAAAGCTTCTCAACAAGTTCACTTTGTGTCTGACAACATCATTGAACTAACAGATGAAGATGCAGGAGCTTTTCAGAAGGTTGATGTAGCAGTAAATGTCAAATAAAGCTCTTGGGGTTTGAACATGGTCTCTGGAGACAGAGCTGCTCTATTCTAAGAGATCACAATCACTCCACCCTGACAATGCAAATGGGATTTTCAGTCTCACTCTCTGATTGGTCACATGATCTGGACTGGAACACAACAGTTTCACTTCTGCAAAAGAAGCTGATGGTATTTAAAAAATAAAAATAATTTAAGTGACTGAATGCAGTCTGTTCAGTTTGATTGACAGGGATCATATATTACACCTAAAACATGATGATCATATTAAAACACTGACTCATTCTCTTCATAAACACAAGATTGATGTTGATTGTAATGATATAGTGTTATAAGTGTTTGAAAATACAACCAGAAAACATTATTCAAACCTGGACTAAACACTGGCAGAGTCAAGAGGAAGATGATGCTGAAAGTCATGTTTGTTGGTTGATGAAGAAGAGCTCTTGATCATGTCATGTTCAGTTCATAGAGCTATAAACACATGCAGAGTGAAGCATGTGCTGATCATATAAAACAGCCTCTGAATGCAAAAGCTGCTGTAGACTGTGAGCTCACGACGAGACCGAAGAACAGCTTTACATGGCCGAAACACAGTAACATTAAATATACTGAAATACACATTTACCAGCAAGCGTCAATAGTAGAGCAGAAAACCCGCGTAATTTAAAAATACTGCTGTTATTGTGTCACAAACTGTAGTTTTAAGATTTTTTTCAGGCGAGAATGTTGTTATTTAAAGCTCAAATCAGTGGTTTATTAGTAAAGATAGCCTCTATTTGATTGGGATTCAGACAGAGGCGGTGGTTTCTCTTAGGTGGTGATATTTAAAATATAAAATATAATAAAAAATCATTAAGAGACCATGATCACAACTCAAGAATCAGCCATTGTGACAGTATTTGTGTAATAATGTAAAACTATCTATAAATATCAAGTTCAGTCATGAAACTCTAGATCAGTGGTTCCCCAACAATGTCTCTCTAATCTGACAACCATTTCAGGTCTTGGACTCTTTACTGATGAGCTGATGAGTTGAATCATGTGTATTTGATTAGGGAGACACATAATATGTGCAGAGTAGGCGTCTCCAGAGCCGTTTCTCAATATGCGTTCTTGTCTGTACTTGTGTTCTTGTGGACTTGTGAAACGTCATCAGTCTCTGCCAAAGTACTGTTTCAATTCAATTCAATGTTCACATCTAGCCAAGTCCAGTTCAAATCCCCGGATGTGTTCTTGATCCGCCCCTTTTACCCAGGATGCATCGAGAGGTGACTTGTGCGGACTTTAGACAGCCAAGTATCCCAGAATGCAACTCGCACCAACCAGCAAGTGTCAATTCTGCCGTGCGAAGGCAAAAGGCCGTAACTTCATTTTTGGTAGAAAATTAGTTATTGGTATTTTTGGCACATTTAAGACCCTTTATCATGTGGATAAGTATATTGAGTCGATGTCGTTGTTTTTTCGAGAAAATAATGGGTTGTTCCGTGAGAAACCAAGGCAGAACACCGTAACACCAGTTACCGCTCTTTATACTACTGAGCCGCTGAATGCTTGAATCTGATTGGTTGACGAACGTTCTAAGGTGTGCAATTATTTTCAGGGAAACGCACGGCTAAAGTAGCTCCAGCAGTTCTTGACCGCATTACAGTTCCTTATCACTGCGTGTAGTTGACTGTAATAACAGAAAATAGGACACAATTCATAACAAGAAAAAAACCTACAGCCCCATGCGCTTGATCTGCAATTTTCGATGTCTAACTTCACAATCAATGGAAACATGCAGTTTAATTTGAATAAATCAAGTATACAGTCCTATCTATAATCAATAGAAAATGAAACTGAATATATAAATAAATTGATAGTCCTGCTGCACGGGTTTTCGTAATTATTGCAGATAATAAGAAATAAATAGTTGTAAAAAACAGTTTTTTTTCAGTGCTTCGAAACTAGACGGTCATTGGATAAATCTTTGATTATGGGGCTGGGGCTGGACTCCGGGCTTCTGCGTGATGATTGGACGGTCTGTCGAAAGACTGCCTCCTTTTGATTGACAGCGATTTAGTACTATAAAAAGTCACTGACACTGAAGCTATTTGAGCTCAGTCCCATCGCGGATTTTGCAAGTGTATCGAAAGACAAACTGCTGCAACCTATTTCTTGGTATTTGCTTGGCGAAATTGCTAGCCAATTTTCATCATACATTTCACACAATTATACACCACATTCCTTGTTTCAGTTTAACCTAACACAATGAGCCAAGGCCGTTTAAGCAGCCTAGCTCTGCTGGCCATTGAAAAGACACTGGTCAAGTCACTGGAAAAGACGGCTAGTTAGTACGACAGGGTCACAGAGCATTTACTTGAAAAGGGACGTAGGGCAGAATTTATATATTAAATGGACAATTTTTATGATGTACGCCGAAAATGAGCTTCCCCTCTTTGAAAGACCAGCAGTCGCCACTGCTTGGCTGTGTTCTGGAACGCTCATATTGAGTTACGGTTCTCTGCCTTTGTTTAGACCTGCGTCAATATGAAGTTGTCACCGGTGCAGGCCAGGGCGGACTCGTATGACCAACCGCCCCTGACTCCAGACACCACCGTGAGGAGCCAACACCACAGGTACGCAACGGAATGGACCAGACAGAGGCAAAGGTAAATTTCAAGGAATAACAATCTTTATTAAGCACTGTATTTATGGAAGTAAAGAAAGGGATGGTAACGGTCGCTGGGCCTTCTCCACGGAACAGCTGAACAGATCGAGGACTCCTTCCCCGGGATGTTACACACTCCACGGCCCCGACGGTAGAGAGACAGGTAAGCACTCTTCTTCCAGCGATAACTGCACACTTCGGAACTCAGGAGGTAAGTAGACAGGTAAGCACTCTTCTTCCAGCAATAACTGCACACCTTGGGGCTGAAGAACCTTTAACATCCAAGGTACCTTTCCATTGCACACAAGGTTACTTCATCAGCGATGCTGCCATGCTTCCAGACTCGGACAGTAAGGAGAACAGGTAAGGATCTTCACAATACAAAGTATTTTCTTCGGTTCACGATAGTGAGACAGTGGTTTAAAAGCTTACTTCACCAGTGATGCTGCATACTTCCAGACTCGGACAGTAAGTGGAACAGGTAAGGATCTTCACAGTACAAGCTGCTTTTCAGCTCAGCTGTAGCACTCTAGGCTTCTGATGGAGAACAGATATAGTAACAACTTTCCACAAACGTGTAAGCATGGGTTGGGGCCACTTCTCAGCAAAAGCACACCACACTCGTGTTCACTTAAATTCCACAGTCATAAATCAATGTGTAACCATAAAGCAATAGCACTGCAATTCACTCACACGGTACACTCTTAAAAATAAAGGTTCTTCAACGGTGCTTTGTTGGGGTATATGGTTCCATGAAGAACCTTTAACATCCAAGGTACCTTTCCATTGCACAAAAGGTTCTTTGTAGCGCCAAGAGGTACTTCAGATTATAAAATGGTTCTTCACAATCTCATGTGACCTCATATTGTTGGAGTAAATTTGTGTTTCCCATACATTGATTTATTTATGGCAACGTATTTTCACATTTGCATAGTTGATGATTACAGCTTTTTTTTTTTTACTAGATCTGTAATGAAATGAGTTTGTAAACTTGTTTTCCGCCTAAATAAAAAGCTCGACTGCAGTTTCCCTCGAAATACAATAAATCAGTACATGCTCACGTGCATGTAGAAATTTGGACAAATCTAATTTAATTTTTCAGTGCATTTGTTTTACAATATATGGCTATCACTGTAACACAAATAATAATAAGAATAATAATTATTATTAGTAGTAGTATTAATGTAAGACTGAGACAATTTAAAATGGGTTCGAGTCCCCATTACAGTTCAGGTAGGACAACAAGTCAGTGCACAGACTTTTTCTATAGACAGACTTTTTCTTTGTTCAGTTTGTACACCGAATAGCCTATGGATAGGAGCTCTTCATTTTGAACTCTCAAAGTGTTGATCAGATTGATTAATCGAATTTTAAAATGTACACAATTTTCTTTGTACAAAATGATGCTGTTATTTTGTTCCATGTGTTTGGAACGAACCTGTTGAATTAATTCAAATAATTCTCTCGTAATACTCAGACACTCACTGATTGCCACCTATTGGTGTTATTCTGTAATCCACAGAAAGAATCACAAACAAATCAGTGAATGAATCTTTTTGGATAACAGGATTGAACAAAATCCCCACTGTTATCCTTCTTCTGAAAATAGTTTAGTAATCGAAGAAATGCACATAATAGTCATGTAACGCACGGAATGACAGGCCTTGGTTTACACATAAAACTATTTTAGATAGCCAAAACAAAATATCAAGTATTATATCGTTGTTCTAAATGGTGGGAGATTATATTATTTAATGGTCTTATATACCCAAATATATGTAACGTTAGGCCTATCGCCTCAGTTCGACGACAGAGAGAAGCCATTTGTTGGGAGTCTTCACAGAAATCCAATGGTAAGTGAATTCGTTAATTAATTAATTAATTATGTTATGTACTAGAACACTTTTGGTTCATTGCTTTCTTTTTATGTGGTCGTGGTATCCAGTGAGGTAGACAAGATTATGGTAGTTTCCGATTAAAGCAGGATTAAACCAGTTAAATTGCGAAATTCATGTGCTTTTTATAAACGTGCCTAATAAAAAAGTCATTCAATGTTACTGTTGTCCATCTTGAGACAAAACAGTAAGGTTAGCTCTGCCAAATTTTAAGAGATGCCAGTGAAAGCAAGAATGCATTTTTGTCTGGGATTAATTTTAAACCTTATCTGTGAATCCGTTTACATAACGTTACTAATTAAAGTCAGGATTCCCGCAGATTCTTTAAAATTCTTAAATTTGATTTTCAAAATGTGCAGAAATCCCTACAAGATATCCTTTGCTGAATTGAACATTTTGACGGGTAAAATACGTCATCCCAAATAGCTGTGCTACTAAGCCTCGTTATCCACCATTTTGTCTATCAAACTTATTAACCACCTCGAACACCTTTAACTGTCTGTGTCATTGGTCAAAGACGAGACGTCACCATTTTAGTGTCCATCAAATAAAATGTACAAAAGTGATTGTAAAAGTATATATATTTGTGTCTTATTTTCTGAGTAACGACCAATACGATACCAGTGCAGTTTTTTTTAATCAAGTAACGTTAGAATTTCTATAACTCTGTTTTGAACTGATAATCACTATTTTGTGTGTTAAACACAATCTACTTAATACAGACAACTTTATTGTAAAGAAAACAACAACAACAAAAAATATATGATCATAATCTGACATAAATGCTATTATAAACTAGATTAGTGGATAATTCAGCAGTAAAATTTAGTCTAGAAAAATCAGGAGTGCACAATAATTGAATAAAATCTGAACATTTTGTGAAGAAAAAAAAACGTTTAGTGAGGAACAAATAAGAGACAATAAGTGTAACACTCTTTGCTCTTTGTATTGTTGTAAAATAATTCATGAAAAACAAGATAACAAAAATCTAAAATATCAATTATTATAGCCGACTATAAAATTGAGACATTTTTTTAAATGTATAGCACAGCTGTTTAATGAGGTAGTAACATATGATAAATAGGACAGAACAAGAACGGCTATTAATAATCTTTCATTTCGTCACTGTATTATGATATGAAAGGCTCCAATACAGTGCGGCTCAAAGCGCTTATTAGTCACGAAGTCAGTGAAGTTAAAGGATAATTCCGATATTTAGCACTTTGAGTCTATTTTCTAGTTTGTTTTGGATGAACTAGAGTGGTGGACACAGAAATTTTGACGATGGGTCCTGTCTCGACTTTTTGACTCTTTTAGAATCGCCTCTGAGCGCTTCAGAGTGGCTGTCTACGAGCATACACAAACATGTCCTTAAAATAACCCTTAACCTTCGTTTTCAAAACTGCAACTCACCGAGTGGTTAGTGGTGTTCGTTGATGATTAAAAACATATATCGGCGCAATGTATGATTTCAATCCGTGTTATTTGCTATAGTGGAACAATTTTTTTCAGATACCTCACAACCGCGTATTACTTCCGCTCGATAAAAAATGCCAAATAAAACACGACAGAAACTGTATTTCACTTCGCTACTTGTTTTGGAACATCAACGAACACCACTAACCACTCGGTGAGTTGCACAGTTTTGAAAACGAAGGTTAAGGGTTGTTTTAAGGACATGTTTGTGCATGCTCATAGACAGCCACTCTGAAGCGCTCAGAGGCGATTCTAAAAGACTCAAAAAGTCGAGACAGGACCCATTGTCAATTTCGGTGTCCACCACTCTAGTTCATCCAAAACAAACTAGAAAATAGACTCAAAGTGCTAAATACTGGAATTATCCTTTAAGGTCACTTCAGTACCACAAACAGTTTGAGAAGAGTTGTGGAGTCATCTAAACCTATGTATTGAGATTTGGTACAATTGTAGACATCTTTGACATCAATTGACACATCTTCACCCTTAAAAAAAATAGTCCCTTTTATTTCTGTGGCATTTTTTATTTTATTTTTTACATTTGAAAAGTACTTTTTATACAAATGCTTTAAAATGACCCCTTATCTGAAATTAATTCAAAGTGAGATGGGAACATCCTTCAGCTAGCCGTGTCAAAACTAGAATGGTGGTAAAATTGCACCTTTTTGCAGTTTGCTTTTAACTAACATTGTGCATTATGTGCAGCTAACAATATTATTTGCTTCTCAGATATGACTGAGCAGTGGACTACCACAGAGGTGGGCCAGTGGCTCGATGAAGTGTCCTTGGGACATGCGAAACCGGCATTCATCGGTCAGTAAAATGGGATGGAATGTGTTTTCCAGTCCTCATATTGTCCTGTTAAAAAGGCAACGCATGACAAGCTTTTGAAGCATCTTCAGCTGTACCATGAAAATGAGAGAAACTTTTCTGTGACGTGTGGACTGGATGGCTGTCCACGTGTATTCTCCAGAGTGAAATCTTTACAAAATCATTTGAGACATAATAATAAATCCACTGGCAGGAACCAATCTGAGATTGATGAGGCACCAGTTACTTTGACCACTGTTCTAGAGACGCATCCAATTGACTCCGAAGAAAACCGTGGCGTGTCAATTTCTCAGTTTGTTGAAACGCTTACTGAAACTCTGAAAAGACATTTGGCTTTATTTTCCTTAAAACTTCAAGAAAAACATGTTATACAGAGATGTGTTCAAACAGAAGTAATTAGTCAGGTTGAAGCCCTGTTTAATTTTTTCCATCATAAATACAAGGACATATTCAGTAAATGCCTTGATAATTTAAATATTGACACCAGGAATCCACTGTTTTCCTTTTTAAATGATTCTGATTTTGTTGAACATTGCTTCCGTGCTGTTAGCACTACTCATAAACTTGATAGGTATTGTGCTGAAGAACTGAATTTGATCGAACCAGTTGAGTATGCTCTTGGTGTTGACTCTGTGGGGAAAAGAGAATCCTTCCAGTATGTTCCACTCTTGGATATTTTGAAATTAATTGTTAGTGATCCGTCAACATTAGAGCATATTTTTGAAAAGAGGGTAACTCATGTTGAATCAGTAACGGACTACAGTGACGGTGCAATTTACAGAAAGACAATTTGGAATAGTGAAGACCACTTTTTCAGAATTCATTTATATAATGATGAGTTTGAGGTTGTAAATCCAATTGGATCTAGAAGACTGCTGCACAAAGTCTCTGCATTTTACTTCACTCTAGGAAACATTCATCCTAAGTACAGAGCGAGTTTAAAGCACATTCATCTTCTTTTGCTTGTGAAATACAATACTTTGAAAAAATATGGAGTAAAAAAAATTGTTGAACCACTCATTTCTGATCTGAAAAAATTGGTATAGAACTGTTGTGGAAAGGAAAAGAGCTTTCTGTCCGATGTGCGCTTGTTACAGTGTCTTCTGATAATCTCTCAGCCCATGCTCTTGCAGGCTTCAGCTGTTCATTCAGTAGTGGATGGGTCTGCAGGTATTGCTTATGCCATTATAAAGACCTTTCTCTTAGAACACAAGAGGATGATTGTGTCCTACGGACACCAGAGACTCACAACTATCATCTTCAGTGTGTGGCAGAAGATCCTACCACAAAATCGTTGTATGGAGTAACAGGACCTTGTGCTTTTAGTGAGTTGCCAAACTTCAGTGTGACAAATGCATTCCCTCCAGATGTTATGCATGACTTTTTAGAGGGAGTTGTTCCTCATGTTTTAAAATTAGTTTTAAAGGCCTTGCACAATGAAAAAGTTGTTAGTGTGCAGGAGGTTAGCAAGGCTTTAGCACACTTTCCATTTGGACAAAATGACTCTTCTCATAAACCAAGACCAATGTCTGAGAGACTTCTTTCTGATGGACAAATAATTGGGAAAGCTGTGGAAAAGTCTTTGCTTCGGACAATCCCATTAATCATTGGGAACAGAATAAGCAAAAGCGACAAGAATTGGGAGCTCATTCTTTGTCTAAGGAACATTGCAGAAATACTACTGGCACCAACAATAAGTGTACATTGGATCAGTCCTTTAGCTGAGCTAATAACTTCATTTTTAACACTTTTCAAAAGTCTCTTTCCTGACTCCATTACTCCAAAGCTCCACTTTCTAGTTCACTATCCACGGTTGATTGAAGACTTTGGTCCTCCCAGAGCACATTGGTGCATGCGATTTGAGGCGAAACACCTGTACTTTAAAAAAGTGTCTCAGGTTGTCTGCAATTTCAAAAACATCTGCTCCTCTTTAGCAAAGAGAAACCAGCTTCGACAGTGTTGGGATTGGCAGGGAGACAAAGTTCCTGGGAGGGACGAGTGTTCTGTGGCAGTGTCCCGTTTGGACTTTAATGAACTTGACAAACCACTGCAAGAAAAGTTTTTGTCCTACTCAAAAGGCTTGCATGAGGAAAATATCTGGAGCAGTAAAAACATTTTACTGAATACTGTAAAGTACTCACTGGGAAACTTTTTAATTCTTGATCTCTTGCACGAAGACATACCACAGTTTGTAAAGATCACTCATCTTCTCAACATTAGAGCCAGTTGGTTTATCGTTGGCCAGCTCTTTAGCACTCTTGGATTTGAGGCGCATCTCCATTCATACTGTGTTACTCCTTCTGAGGATATTGTAATATTCAAAGCTGGAGAGGAGGTAGATTTTCATAGTCTGGACTGTTACCATCTGTCAGACCAACATTTCATCTCACTAATCCATCAAACCAATGTGAGTGTAAACTTATGTTTATTGTTACAATGTTGCACACAAAATCGCCTCTGACTACTAGCCAAAATTCTACAGATTTGAGTGTACTGTATTGTCTGTGCAGTGAAAATAGCACTAACTGAAATCCACTAACTACTTTGTTTTTTGTTGTTGTTGTTTGTTTCATTTAAAAACAGAGAATGAAGTAGATGGTCCAACACTATTAAAAATGATGGAAAGAATGAGTGAGCGTCTGTTCCCAAAAATCAAAGAGCAGATAAAATTTATGTCTGCATTGGAAGACCTGAAATTGTGAGTATTGGATCTGATTTATTTGCTTTATAGTAGTAGTGATTAGGTTTGGGTACTATCCCTATATGACCGGTATTTACCAGACCGAATCGGAATGTTAGGATATGATGAAATTAATATAATATTCTTTATGCTATTTGTTGTTTTTAGCCACCATGACATCCCTGAACATGAAATATCACAGACCACTCCAGTGGTTCCACCCTCCAGTACTGCAGTACGTTATCCTCCATTTCTAATGAGTGCCCTTGAAAAGGAGGACCCGCAGCTGAAGGCTCCTACCAAAAATAAGTTCAAAAACGCATTAATTCAAGCCCTATTTGATCACCTTAGCCAAAAAACAGTGTAAGTCTAAACTTTTTTCTGACATGGTTAGAAAAAAAAAATGTGTTTTGTCTTTGCGGTTGTTTTTTTAAATTTTTGATAGGGATGTTCAAGCATTGTGGTAGAGATTAAATGGAAAATACTATTTATAGATTGTTTTATTTGGGAGTATGTTAAGTCTTTTAAACAGAACAATTCAAAACGAAAGACAGACTACTCTCTGCTGTAATCCGTATGAAATGTGCATTTCTCTCTGGCGTGTTCACTGAAGATCGCAAGTCAGCGTCGTCAACTTCATCTTTGCAGCCCACACTGACTGAAAACACTTGTTTATTAATAAACAATTAAAATGTCTCCTTGCTATATTTGATGCATTCATAATCATTACTTTTACCAGTTGTTTGTGACAGCTTTTAGGCGCTTTATTGGCAGCGCCACCCTTACATGAATCACCGCACCCGCATTTTAAAAAATATTCATTTATCGGCCATTATAAATACAGATAGTTAGGAAAATGCCTTATATCGGCCCGCCGATATATTAGTCGTGCTCTTATTTATACGTCATTATTGGTTTGTGTTTTCTTTTAGGATGCTTTACTTGAATCCCTGCGGAATAAGTTCAAAAAGGAAAGAAAACCGTTGGTGCATTTAGATGAAGTTGCCAGAATGAAAGAGAAGTACTCATCTTCCATTGCTGGCTGTAAACGAGCTTCCAAAAATGATGAGGAGCCTGTGTGCAGCAAAACCAAGATGCCGGTAACTGTTTTTTGCTTTTCTCAAAAGGTCAAGAAAAAAATTATTTTTTGATTCATGACCACTCTAAAATAACTGGTTATATCAGTAATATGCATATTGCAAAATGTATCAGGCAAAATGTATTGTGATTTTTCGTTAATATTGTGCAGCCATACTTTGTAATACTGTGACATACTGATACTTGTATCTGCTTTTTTTTTTCTGCAAGGCTTCAGACAATGTTGAGGATGATGGGGAAGATGAGCACAGCATTGCCCAACATGTTAAATGCATGCAGATGGAGTCAAGAAAGCTAAGACCAAATTTGGACCTCATAAGGCAGAGGCTCAAAAGAACAAAAAAATACAGGGTGGAGTACATTTCTCAGCATTCCACCAAAGAGGTTCTTTGTCAATTCCCCTGCCTTCGTCGACCAATTTTTGTAAGTGGCGGTGTTGGCTTTTTTTTTTCTTCTTTCTTTTTTTCAAGGGTTAATAAGTTTAACATGGTTTAGTGTTAAGTATGTTCTAACAGTTCTTTTTAAGAATAATTTCCCATTATTTACTTTCCACCGGAGACAGGGGATAGCTGCGATTTGGAGTAATGGGCGTGCCGAAAGAGATGTTGCTACAACAGAATAACAGAATTTACTAACATAAAAACAGAAGAGCAAGACGTGAGCTCAAAAGTCAAACTCGTCCAAGCGCATGTCAAATATATTTATATAGCGCTTTTCACAATACAGATTGTATCACAGCTGCTTCACAGTATCAATCAAAACAACTTAACAATGTTTGTTTATTACTGGAAAAAAGACATCCAAGTTTGGTAGAGCTGATAATGCATGTTTGCATTAAAGAAACAATGGTAGTGAAGTGATAGTGTAGTTCACAAACTCGCTTGACATGGGTGGAGAGGCAAACAATTGTAGGATGAAAGTCAGTCAAATACATCTTGAATAGCCTGGGGGAGAGTAAATAATCAATTTTTATTAAAAAAAAAAAAAAAACATTTTTGGGTGAAGTTTTCCTTTAAAGCAAGCAAATATTTTGCCTGATAATTAAAATACTGGCCTTTAGAAATTCATCCATTCTAAAATTTAACAGTCAACTTTGAATTATGAAGACCATGATTCTGCATCTTCACTTTTCTTATTATCTGTTTTTTATTTATCAGCTTCTGGAGGAAATGAAGAACTCCACACACACTGATATTGACAAATGTGTCCTCACAAATCTGAGAAACCTTTCTTACCAAATTGTGGAAAAGGCCCCAAATACAGACTTAAAACAAATGTTGAAGCTGACATTGGCTTTATGCGAGACAGAAGTGGAGAGAAATGGTGTGTATTTATTAACATCATTTATTTCATTAATATGTGCAATTTATAATCATGTATATGGCTTTGTTTTTAGGCCAAATGGTTAATGCTGCCATCCTTCTTCTGCCATCTCTTTTCAAAGAAAAGGAGTCAGCACTCTATGTCATGGATCAGGTATAATATTCACTGACACTAGTCCATGTCGCAATTTCATTTAAGTGTGCTGACTTATTTTTTATTTATTCGTCCAAACTTTGATTCTGTGATATTTCATTGTATTATACAGTTAATTTGGTTTAATCCTACTTTATATTAAGTGGCTTTAACTATTATACACTAACATCGAAATTAATAAATTGATACAATCAAACAACTTATTGTGTACATGCATGTTTTTACATTGTACTAACATTAATTACAGCTGTAATTAATATTCCTAAAGACCTCTTACCCAATTTACACAATAGCAGCTAAAGAGTTTTACAATACAACATGAACACAATAAGTACATTGTACTTATTTTTCGATGTAACTACATTATATTGCTGAAACCATAGGCCCCTAAGTATGCTCTTTTTAGATATAATATTGTTAAGACAAAATAATATATATATATATATATATATAAAAAATCACCATAACATACTGTTATGTGTTTGTTTTCACAGGATCCTCCACACCCAACCCCAGCCATCGTCCTAAAGGACTGCGAGAATGGGAACCCTTTAGCCAGTGGCAGTGTTTCCATTAGGATGGATGGAGAGGACATGGTTGAAGATGATGGGGGCGTTGACGTTTCCCTGGGTGTTAGCCTGCTCTACTCGATGTATCAAATCTATAATGTCGCTTACCCAAAGTGCCTGAGAAAGACAATGTCGTTTTTGGAGGCTTTTGTTTTTAAAAGGAGTGGAACAATCCCTATTTGTGTAAAGAGAGTTTATAATTCCCTGTAATACAGTTCTGTCTTCTGCTATTTCTCTTACAATTAAAGGGATAGCTCACCCAAAAATGAAAATTGTCATAATTTACTCACCAGCAGCCATCAACTGTCTGGTTACCAACATTCTTCAAAATATCTGTTGTGTTCAACAGAAGAAAGAATTGCGTGCAGGTTTTGAACAACTTGGGGGTGAGTAAATGATGATAATTTTCATTTTTGGGTGAGCTATCCCTTTAATTGCAAGCGAAACAGAAACCAGGCATTGTTAACCATGTTCTCTCCCTCCATCCAACTATCTTTTTAATACTTTAATTTGCAGTTTTCATTTGGAGTGGACTGTTTATTGTTGAGTCTGGTTTCTGCTGATGTATAGTTTATTGTGGAGTCCGTTTTCTGCTGATTTCCAGTTTAAGTGTTTCTGCTGTCTTCACGTTTTAAAAACGTCTGATAAATTGAAATGAAATGTATAATGAAATGTTTGTCTGATTCATGAAATGAATACATTTGGCCATAGGCCATACAAATAAAATAATTTGTATTCCTGCATTTTCTTTGTATGTTGTTTACTATGGGTGTCATAAAGAACCTTTTCATAAATGGTTCTACGAAGAACCTAATAAAGTGACATGAAGAACTGTTATAGGTTCTTTAAAGAACCTTTGAGAAGGGTTCTTTGCAGTACTGAAAAAGGTTCTTTGTGGCATTAAGAAAAAATAGGTTCTTCAAGGAACCCTTCAGTGAAAGGTTCTTTGGGGAACCAAAAAAGGTTCTTCTATGGCATCACTGTGAAACCCCCTTTTTGGTTCTTCCTGGCACCTTTATTTTTAAGAGTGTAGTGGTGAAGCATTTTACAAGCATTTTCTACGAGTGACTTTACGAACGTTCGTGTTCATTTCACGTGCGTTTCACAAATACACACTTATCCCGATCGTGCGCTGCTGTGCTTTAAGTGCTACTTCAGAGTCGCTGTCCGTTTGTCAAGTGCTGAAATGTCCCGCTCGTAATTGTAGCACACGCTTGTATTTTGAAATGTTTAAGCTAATTGTTTTCATCTGATGTGCATTTTCTACGAGGTCAATAATCTATAAAAGCACAAACCTACGGGTGGAGACACCAGCAAAATGGCTGAACCAAAAAAAAACTAAGAAAATACATTTTTCAAAAAGAGGAGATTAATGTCATTTTAGAGGAGGTAGAGCTGTACAACATATTTATTCAGCAGGTTTAAGGGCAGTCATACAAATAAAACAAAAGCAAGAAATCTGGGAGGATATTGCTACAAAACTGACTGCAACTATGGCCATTAGAAGTTCAGGGAAGGAGGTCAGGGAGAAGTGGCAGGACTGTGCCAGCCTTGCTAAAAGGAAAAGGGCACTGCAGAGAACAACATTTAATAAAACAGGCGCTGGGACGTATGAGTCCTCCTTCTCACAGCACAGGAAGAAAAGGCCTTGTAGTGTGCCTTATATTCCATTTAATATAATTTTAATATTATTGGATTTCATAAAATCAAAACAATTTATTTGATCATCTGGGATTTTTATTCATTATTTTTTCTTGGAACTGTGGCTGTTAATTTGGTCCTATTTTGGCCCTGGGTTACAACAGAACTATTAATGATACGCTGGATTCATAAAACGTCTCGTCTGTGAGGAGTTGTGTTTGTATGAATGTATGAGTCTGAAACAATGACAAATTATGGAAATTATACAAAAATATGAACAATCCTTTTGTTAAATTGTTACAGATGTTAAACATAAATGATTAATAAACAATCAACCATCATGTTAAATTCACTGGTACTTCCACAGATATCATAGCCTGACCTCGTCATACTCAGATTCTAGTCAGAATGTGAGTCTGAAACTGCTCCATTGGGCTGTGATTATGGGGCGTGTGTCAACCGAACCAGGAAATAAAAGATTGGATATTGGATAGACATAGAACCAATCAGAGCAACGGAGTAAGTGACGTATGTTGAGAGATAGATTAAAGTTGATAGATTAAACTTTTTCCGAATCCCGTAGGAAGGACGGCAAAAACATCTTTCCCATCGACAAATGCCTTGATCGCGGTTCTCTGTTCCTCTTTTAAAAATAATGCGCTGTCTACATCTTCTATAACACACGCGATAGCGGAATATACACAACTCAATTCTCCAGCGGCAGCCATGAATTCAACCCAAGCGCTCTGATGACGTGGATGGTTACATTACCGTTGCTCACATAGATATGATGTCTATGGTTGCTCATCTGTCCATCATCGTATAAAGCCAATTTGACAATTTGATTGGTCCAAACAATTAATAGCTCCTCAACGGATCGAATCCAGACCTAAAAATTTTGTAGTCGGGGTTCGGGCTGGCATCCAGGCTACAGATATCATGTAGTGTGTCAAAATAATCTTAATATGGTAACAAGATAAAAAGTTAGACATTAATATATAACAATAAAGGCGTGATACATTTCCATCAAAGCTTGATAAAATATAATCAACTTGTGCAAATACAAACTTAAACAATTAAAATGATTAGCATGTATATCTCTACTTGAACATCAGAGACATAAGCTTGAACACACACAGCTTTTATGATTGGAGGCTCACAGTAACTCAGATTGTTTAGTGTATCGAGCGCATGGACTGTGTCTGAAATCACACACTCTCTTGAGTAGATATTATTCTGAATAACTAATTACTTCACGACTGCTCAAACATCTATATAGTATGAGTGTGTGTAGTATGCGTGTGTGTAGTATGAGTGTGTGTAGTATGAGTGTGTGTAGTATGAGTGTGTGTGTGTAGTATGAGTGTGTGTAGTATGAGTGTGTGTGTGTAGTATGAGTGTGTGTAGTATGCGTGTGTGTAGTATGAGTGTGTGTAGTATGAGTGTGTGTAGTATGAGTGTGTGTGTGTAGTATGAGTGTGTGTAGTATGAGTGTGTGTGTGTAGTATGAGTGTGTGTAGTATGCGTGTGTGTAGTATGAGTGTGTGTTGTGTGTAGTATGAGTGTGTGTAGTATGAGTGTGTGTAGTATGAGTGTGTGTAGTATAAGTGTGTGTAATATGAGTGTGTGTAGTATAAGTGTGTGTAATATGAGTGTGTGTAGTATAAGTGTGTGTAGTATGAGTGTGTGTAGAATGAGTGTGTGTAGTATGAGTGTGTGAAGTATGAGTGTGTGTAGTATTAGTGTGTGTAGTATGAGTGTGTGTAGTATGAGTGTGTGTAGTATGAGTGTGTGTAGTATGAGTGTGTGTGTGTAGTATGAGTGTGTGTAGTATGAGTGTGTGTGTGTAGTATGAGTGTGTGTAGTATGCGTGTGTGTAGTATGAGTGTGTGTTGTGTGTAGTATGAGTGTGTGTAGTATGAGTGTGTGTAGTATGAGTGTGTGTAGTATAAGTGTGTGTAATATGAGTGTGTGTAGTATAAGTGTGTGTAATATGAGTGTGTGTAGTATAAGTGTGTGTAGTATGAGTGTGTGTAGAATGAGTGTGTGTAGTATGAGTGTGTGAAGTATGAGTGTGTGTAGTATTAGTGTGTGTAGTATGAGTGTGTGTAGTATTAGTGTGTGTAGTATGAGTGTGTGTAGTATGAGTGTGTGTAGTATGAGTGTGTGTGTGTAGTATGAGTGTGTGTAGTATGCGTGTGTGTAGTATGAGTGTGTGTTGTGTGTAGTATGAGTGTGTGTAGTATGAGTGTGTGTAGTATGAGTGTGTGTAGTATAAGTGTGTGTAATATGAGTGTGTGTAGTATAAGTGTGTGTAGTATGAGTGTGTGTAGAATGAGTGTGTGTAGTATGAGTGTGTGAAGTATGAGTGTGTGTAGTATTAGTGTGTGTAGTATGAGTGTGTGTAGTATTAGTGTGTGTAGTATGAGTGTGTGTAGTATGAGTGTGTGTAGTATGAGTGTGTGTGTAGTATGAGTGTGTGTAGTATGCGTGTGTGTAGTATGAGTGTGTGTTGTGTGTAGTATGAGTGTGTGTAGTATGAGTGTGTGTAGTATGAGTGTGTGTAGTATAAGTGTGTGTAATATGAGTGTGTGTAGTATAAGTGTGTGTAATATGAGTGTGTGTAGTATAAGTGTGTGTAGTATGAGTGTGTGTAGAATGAGTGTGTGTAGTATGAGTGTGTGAAGTATGAGTGTGTGTAGTATTAGTGTGTGTAGTATGAGTGTGTGTAGTATAAGTGTGTGTAGTATAAGTGTGTGTAGTATGAGTGTGTGAAGTATGAGTTTGTGAAGTATGCGTGTGTGTAGTCTGAGTGTGTGTAGTATGCGTGTGTGTATTATGATTGTGTGTAGTATGCGTGTGTGTAGTATGAGTGTGTGTAGTATGAGTGTGTGTAGTATGAGTGTGTGAGTGTGTGTAGTATGAGTGTGTGTAGTATGCGTGTGTGTAGTATGAGTGTGTGTTGTGTGTAGTATGAGTGTGTGTAGTATGAGTGTGTGTAGTATAAGTGTGTGTAATATGAGTGTTTGTAGTATAAGTGTGTGTAGTATGAGTGTGTGTAGTATGAGTGTGTGTAGTATGAATGTGTGTAGTATAAGTGTGTGTAGTATAAGTGTGTGTAGTATGAGTGTGTGAAGTATGAGTTCGTGTAGTATGAGTGTGTGTAGTATGAGTCTGTGAGTGTGTGTAGTATGAGTGTGTGTAGTATAAGTGTGTGTAGTATGAGTGTGTGTAGTATGAGTGTGTGTAGTATGAGTGTGTGTAGTATAAGTGTGTGTAATATGAGTGTGTGTAGTATAAGTGTGTGAAGTATGAGTTCGTGTAGTATGCGTGTGTGTAGTCTGAGTGTGTGTAGTATGCATGTGTGTAGTATGAGTGTGTGTAGTATGAGTGTGTGTAGTATGCGTGTGTGTAGTATGAGTGTGTGTAGTATGAGTGTGTGTAGTATGCGTTTGTGTAGTATGCGTGTGTGTAGTATGCGTGTGTGTATTATGATTGTGTGTAGTATGCGTGTGTAGTATAAGTGTGTGTAGTATGAGTGTGTGTAGTATGAGTGTGTGTAGTATAAGTGTGTGTAGTATGAGTGTGTAGTATGAGTGTGTGTAGTATGTGTGTGTATAGTATGTGTGTGTGTAGTATGAGTGTGTGTAGTATGCGTGTGTGTAGTATGCGTGTGTAATATGAGTGTGTGTAGTGTGTGTGTAGTATGAGTGTGTATAGTATGAGTGTGTGTAGTATGAGTGTGTGTAGTGTGAGTGTGTGTAGTATAAGTGTGTGTAGTATGAGTGTGTGAAGTATGAGTGTGTGTAGTATGAGTGTGTGAAGTATGAGTGTGTGTAGTATGAGTGTGTGTAGTATGTGTGTTTGTAGTATGTGTGTGTAGTATGAGTGTGTGTAGTATGAGTGTGTATAGTATGAGTGTGTGTAGTATGAGTGTGTGTAGTGTGAGTGTGTGTAGTATAAGTGTGTGTAGTATGAGTGTGTGAAGTATGAGTGTGTGTAGTATGAGTGTGTGAAGTATGTGTGTGTAGTATGAGTGTGTGTAGTATGAGTGTGTGTAGTTATGAATGTAATCTGGATGTACTACATTAGCCATGATGTCATCATCATGTGATCTACGAGTGTCAGTTGCGTCGCTTCACTGTCATTCATAAATCCTCTCCTGTGGCCTCATGGGATAGTAAAGTGTCCATCATAAACACACTTCAGAATCTCACTGGAAGTAGTCGATCATCCGGGGACTTTTTGCCTGTTCTTTTATGAGTGAATTCAGACACACTTCTTTTGTCACATACTGTATTTCACCTCATATATAGCAGTGAAGTGTGTGATGTCAGATGCAGCCGCCGTCTTAAAGGAAAGTGAACAGAACTCAGTTTTGTAAAAGACATGTGACGCTCTAGTGGAGAAGTGTGGAAGTGCAGTTAAAGAGAGTGACTTTCCTACAGTAAATAATATAATATAGTAATATAATATAATATTATATTATATAATATAATACAATATAATTTAATATAATATAATATAGTGGAAAGTTTAGCTAGGTCAAGCATCACTCATATTTTCTACACATTTTAGTCCAGTTTAGTAAGGTATATTAGATTATGTTACATGTTTACTTAAATCATAATAAATGAATAAAGTGTGTGAAAGGTTTGATATTGTGTAGTTTGTGATCCTCCATCAGCAGCTGCAGTTTCTCTCAGCTGTATCAGTGCAGTCACTGTGACGTCTGACTGACAGAGGTTTTTGTACCACTCTTTATCACTGTGTGAACACCCAGTTACTACTGATATAGTGTGCACTCTGACAGTAATAATCTCCTGTATCTTCAGTCTGGACTCCACTGATGGTCAGAGTAAAATCACTGCCAGATCCACTGCCACTGAATCTAGATGGAGTTCCAGTATTACGGGTTGTTGCTCTATATATGAGGAGTTTAGGAGCTTCTCCAGGTTTCTGTGAGTACCAGTGTAAATAATATTGATTACCACTATACACTGGCACACTACTGCTGGTTTTACAGTTTATTCTGACTTCTTCTCCTGGTTGAACTGCTGATATTGATGGACTCTGAGTTACAGTGATCTGTCCTCTACACTCTGAAAGAAAACACAAACAAAAATGAGAAGTATATATATGATGCTATACAGTAAATGATAATATATATATATTTCACATTTTAAGATAATTAATAATCATTATAAAAACTGTATTACACAAACCTTGAATAAACAGTGCAATGGTCCAGATGAAGATGTTGATTGTGTTCATAGTTGTAGTTTAGTCGTGTGTGATGATGAAGAGTGTGTGTGTTCTGCTCTCAGTCATGAAGTGTTAAACTCACAGCACTATAAACACTCTCAGAGCACTGAAGCATGTGCTGACAATGCAAAGAAGTGGGCAGGATTTACAACAGCTTGTGCTGAGAACAAACTCATATACACTAGAGTTACACAATCATGACTTTATTTAGTATGTTTATTGTGACTCCTGAGACACTGAGGATGTGCAGATGAACGTCCATCTCTGTGTCCATATTCAGTCATGTGACCATCATCACTGCTACACTTCCACTAGATCAGTTGTTCTCAAACTTTTTACACCAAGTACCACCTCAGAAAATATTTGGCTCTCCAAGTACCACCATAATGACCAATATGAAAATACATAGCATAGTAGGCCTAACTATTCAGCTAGTTATGCACAGCTCAAAAACGAGGCAGTTTTATTTCTAATAAGAATATTTATTATTGTCAGCTACTTTAAACATTGTAAAAACACAGTTTGAATATTGACACTGCACTGTGCTGCTTCAACCTGGTCTCACAGAATTCCCTGAAATGAACACGGCCCCTTAAAATCTGGCATCAAAATCTGTGGCAGTTTCACGGAATCGCCGAAAATCCCGTGATGTGCCCACGGAAGTAATGCCTATGTAAGTCAGTGACCGGCAGCATCCGTGGTCCACACACGGATTCACTGTTTCAACACCTGCGCTTCCCAATTGACGTTGTTTTATAATTTGGAAACATCTCGCTTTATTCTGGGTTTACTTTAAAAAAAAATCACGTTAAATATTTATTTTTAAAGTGATTTTAACTTGATATTGCACTGTTCTGTCGTTGTTTGATCGCTTTTTATTTTACTTATTTTATTGTAATGTTATTATTTCGGTCTTATTGCCAGGGAAGCTGGATTGCTTTGCTGTTTATTGATATTTTTAAAATTATATTTTATCAGTATGAAATCGCGCTGAAGAAGTCTCGTTCCGAACACATTGCGATATTTGGCATCAGTTCACGTGTGGCAGATGTTGGTAAGTAGTCGTAAATACAAAATACGCTGTCCTAATAATGTTTGATATAATGTATTTTCTGTTTGTTGATATTAATCAGATTAGCTCTCTCACGTTCAGTCACTGCATTATATCTGTCATCTCCACGGAGGCTTTGCGTTTCATTGCTTTCTAATTCAAAACAGGGTGATTAAACACTGTATGTCACGTGACGTGCTATAGGCCTATAACTTCAATCAGTTAATCATATTCATATCAGGTTTAAAGTAGTACAATTAGTTCCAAAGTTGTATTTGTTGTAGAAGCACAGTAAAAACAACACTTGCTTTTACCACAGTAACATTAGTTTTAATGTGATAAGTGTAGTAAAAAGACAGTAATCACAAAACTTACCATGCTTTTACCACACTATTGGTAGTTTTAATGTGATACGTATTGTAAATGTACAGTAACCACAACACTTGGCATGCTTTTAATGCTTAATAATGTAACATCCAATATTTGTAAGGGAAATCAGTACTTTTTCCTTTAAATAATCCTATATATTATACATAATGATATTTTCTTTTCTCTTTTTTCATCTGAAAAGACCAAAGAGGCCTTTCGGACTCAGTCAGCTCATTTCTGTTTGAGGACAAGTAAACCGAGGAGAGGACATACGTATGTGTTGGTTTTAACCCTAAAACATTTTATCAAGCATTTGTTGTTTCTTAAACCTTTTCTCACAAAACCCATAGCCCAATCAGTACCAACATAGTCTCAAAGTCTTAATAATTCACAAGATTTAACAGGTTATACGATACTCGTACATATTTGTATACTCGTACATAATCCTGCAGCTTTTACTCCGACTCCTGTCATTGGCTACTGACTCAATTCCTGTACATATTTATCACAGTATTTGTAAATCAGTTGCGCCTCTTCTTGGAAAATAGTCGGATGTCCCACACACTGTCAGAAAGTTTATATTAATTGGATTGTATTCATTAAAATTATTACAAATTGGACCCTGTGTGTTCCAGTGACACATGATGTCTCTCCACACCTCATAACCTTCCTCTGTTCACAAGAGTGGAAAAGCTCATCTGACTTGTCACGTGACATCAGATACTTGATTATTTTGTCATAATCAGATCAGTTACACTGCTGATAACTGAAATATTTTCATAATGTCTATTTTTCCCACTTTTTCCACATGCATGAAGTTCATAAGTTCTCATAATCAGCTCATATATGAGACTAGATTAAACAACAAGCATCTGATATGTTCATAATTATTGATTAATGTTAATAATATCCATTATCAAAGAGGTCAAAGGTCACCTCAGAGGTCACAGCTCATCACATATATTTCTTTAAACAGTGTTATATCAGAAAGCATTTAGTCAAATCTGAATGAGTGAGTGTTGAGAAGAGCTGAGGATCTTCTAATATCAGTGTGTTGAAGTGTTGTTTCTCTCTCTCTGCTGGAGTGTGTGTTCACTCGAGTGGAATAGAGGTTTTTGTACGAGTGTTTCATTAGATTGTATCACTGTGGTGGACATTCGGTGGAGGAACTAAACTGGTGATCGGTAAGTCTGTCTATTTAATCACATAATAAAAAAATACTATTTAGATTTCAGAAAGTGTTTTACAGTTGAAACAAGAACAATATTTATTAATAATAATGATTATTAGATATTGTGGCGACACTTTACTTGAAGCCTTTATGTGTAATGCATTATAAAGGTATCAATAATGCAGATTATAATGCTTTATATCTTTTCATAAATAATCCTAACCAAAGTTAAAATGCATTAAAATATTTGCAAATTCTTTGTTACATCTGAAGTGGTTGTTTATCATGTGTTTTAGTGTATTATAATTTTTGGAAGGTGTAACAGTGAATAGATAATATTATAATGTGTTATAAGTGCAGTTACAATTATTGATGTGATCATACATGCTTTATAATGTGTATGTGTAATGAGCTTAATGCATTAAAAAGAATTTTAGAATGAAAATATATAAATATATAAAGTAAAGTTTTACTAATATTGTGAATAATAATACAATATAAATATAATAAAATAATAAAATGATATTGTCATTACACAGCATTATTCCTTTCAACAACAACAAAAAAAATATTCTAAACATATTTCCATAATGTGTCTCACTATGAGTTTATTCAGTTTATTACATGTTTGTTTTTCCTTCATTTATTTCTACACTGAGTTTATATATTGTTCATCTTTTATAGTAGAAATCATACATGTAAAAAAGAGATTTGACATCAGAATGTAAATGTTGCTACTTTCTGTAGTTCAGTCAATGATACTGAATCTCTTTTGCTCATGTTGTGCTTATAATTCAGTGCTTTATAATACAAACACAATTTATTTATGATTCAATTGTGTTTTAAATCTGTTTGAAATTGTTACATTTCGAGTTGAATATCTTAAAATTGAAGATTTTTATGTTCAGAGTTAATAATTGCTGGAATTAAAGCATTCTATGTATTATAATGTTTAGTTTGATTCATGAGGTTTGATTTAAATGCATATAGTGATTGTGTAGTTTGTATATATATATATATATATATATATATATATATATATATATAAATATTCACTGTAGTGAAGCTGAATGGCATGAAGGATCAGATGCTGGTGATTTTTCCTGCATTCCTCATGTCTGCTGCTTCAGTCCTGTTGAAATGCTGTGAATGTGCAGTGCAGTGTGTTGTGTGTGTGTTTGTGAATGTGTTGTGTTTGTCTCCTGCAGCTGGTCCCACAGTGAAGCCCTCAGTGTCTCTGCTGCCGCCCTCTTCTCTGCAGATCTCTGGAGACTCAGCCGCACTGCTCTGCCTGCTCAGCTCTTACTCTCCACAGGGGGCGCTGGTGAGCTGGACACTGGACGGGTCAGAGGTCACCGAGGGGGTTCTGACCAGCGCAGAGAGCCAGCAGGACGGCCGCTACAGCCGCAGTAGCGTCCTGACCCTCAGCAAAGCACGCTGGGAAGAGGGAGAGCTGTACGTCTGCAGAGTAACACATGATGGAGCTCCTCATGAGGTCTCGTTCCACAAGAGCTCTGAGTGCTGATGTTTCTCTCCTGAAGATGAGCCGTATCTGAGTGTCCTGTGTCAGGCAGGATTCACATGAGTCTAGTGCTGCAGCTGTAGTGATTTACAACTCAATACTGAAACAGTGTGTGTGTGTGTGTGTGTGTGTGTGTGTGTGTGTGTGTGTGTGTGTGTGTGTGTGTGTGTGTGTGTGTGTGTGATCTTTCAATCTGCTGTGTTTGCTGCAACATTCAATAAAGCTTCTCAACAAGTTCACTTTGTGTCTGACAACATCATTGAACTAACAGATGAAGATGCAGGTGCTTTTCAGAAGGTTGATGTAGCAGTAAATGTCAAATAAAGCTCTTGGGGTTTGAACATGGTCTCTGGAGACAGAGCTGCTCTATTCTGAGAGATCACAATCACTCCACCCTGACAATGCAAATGGGCTTTTCAGTCTCACTCTCTGATTGGTTACATGATCTGGACTGGAACACAACAGTTTCACTTCTGCAAAAGAAGGTGATGGTATTTAAAAAATAAAAATATATTAAAAAATAATTTAAGTGACTGAATGCAGTCTGTTCAGTTTGATTGACAGGGATCATAAATTACATCTAAAACATGATGATCATATTAAAACACTGACTCATTCTCTTCATAAACACAAGATTGATGTGATTGTAATGATATAGTGTCATTAGTGTTTGAAAACACAATCATAAATCATTATTCAAACCTGGACTAAACACTGGCAGAGTCAAGAGGAAGATGATGCTGAAAGTCATGTTTGTTGGTTGATGAAGAAGAGCTCTTGATCATGTCATGTTCAGTTCATAGAGCTATAAACACATGCAGAGTGAAGCATGTGCTGATCATATAAAACAGCCTCTGAATGCAAAAGCTGCTGTAGACTGTGAGCTCACGACGAGACCGAAGAGAGATCAGGACGAGATACAGACTCACCTCAGACTCATCAGAGTCAAAGAGCTTTACTGACAGGGTTAAAGAACGGCTTTACATGGCCGAAGCACAGTAACATTAAATATACTGACATACACATTTACACACAAATACACACAGTTAAAAATAAATATATCGAGTTCAGTCATGAAACTCTAGATCAGTGTTTCCCCAACAATGTTTTTCTAATCTGAATCAGGAGTGTTTGATAGGGAGAGTCTCCAGGGTTGGATCTAGATGATCAGTGCTTTACATGCAGTCTGTAAGCAATCACATCATTACCAGATGACACAAGCTGATTGGCCTCTGATGATCCAATGAGATCGCTTGCTCAACATGTAAATAGTCTGGTTCAGTGTTTGCTGTAGGATAGTTCCTCTGATATTCAACATCTTAAAGTAATTGAACTGTCTTTTATCCTTCAAAAACAATACAAAAAAGTAGCATAGTCATACCCTAACCCCAACTGGATAAGGTAGCTACTAACCCCGAACCCATGTAGTTACCTTACATTACCCAGTACTTTCTTAGGTAGGCCTAAGTACATTGTAAGTACATGTAAGTGCACATACTGTAAAATAGTGCAACCGCATAGTCTGCTGTTATCAATTTAAAAATTAACCTAAATCCTGTTGCTCTAGTGATGGGAGAAACAAAGCTTTTAGAAATCATTGAACCGATTGATTTGCAAAATGATTGACTGTATTGAAGCTCTGGAAACGCCACACGCTGGAGACCCGTGCTGGGGTGTGTTTCCCGTACAATGACGTCACTCTCTGCTTCACTACCATAGCGATGCATTGTTGAAGAAATCAAGTAGCTATCACTGTAATGAAATGCTGTAAAAATTACAGCATTATTTTACAGCAGCTGGCTGTTTTCTAATAATACAGCATATTGCTGTAAACTGCAATGCATTCTGGGGTCGCGCAGCAGTTTGATTCAAAATACAGAATATTGCTGTAAATTTCAAATCTTCTGAGGCATTGTGATCTTCAACGGTCGTGTCGTCAACTTTCGGGTAGCAAGAGGAGTGATTCTCAACTCTGTGGTAAGTGACTTATTATTTCAGTTTTTTATTTTTCATGTTGGGTTACTCGTACACTATGAAGGTATATATATATATATATATATATATATATATATATAACTTATCCTACATTTTGAATGGTGCTGTAATACCAGTTTTGTCGCATGTTTAATATGCCGGTGTACACACAAATATATATATTAGCTATAGCCTACTCTGTGTGTGTAATTTGCTTATTGTTTGTATAATGCCTTTGTTCATTTCATTTAAAAGAAAGAGTTCCTGCACTCTGAATACTAAAATATAGTTTAAATGTAAAAAGCTGAAAAATAAAAATGGTATAGTAAAAAATAACTATTGTCACATGTGCTATTGTTTTAGGAGACACTTTGACAAGTGGACACTGAAGGCCAAGTTGTGTGTGAGGAGAGCATTCAGCCCAGCTTCCTGTCTGGCCTTGCTAGTGTTCACTGCATATTATGATCACAAAATAAAATAAAAAAAAATAAAATGTATGGTCTTTGTGTTTTCCTTTACCCTCACTCTCAATCACTTTCAATGTAAAAGCTCTAAACTTTTCACTTGTACCAAGATAAACCTCACTCCAAAATAAAATACAAAAAAACCCTTTTGTAAACACCACTTAGGATGAGTTCTCAGTTTTCAAATGATCAACCAATCACATTGGGAAAAAAACACCAATATACACAATGTAATTTCACCTCTGGAAGAGCACTTACGTGAAATGTCCTTTTATGTGCTCACTCAGTTCACCTTAGGTTCTGTGATTCAACAGAACTCTCACAGTTCCTCGGACCAAAAATATAATAAAAAAATAATAGATTGAAAAAATTGAGAGGAGTTGTCTCGACGTAGCGTGCGTTGAAATTATCTTGAGATTACGCAGCAATATCACTCAAGCTCAATGAACTGGCCCACAAAAAAAAAATGAATGAATCAAAGATGAAATGTATCACAGGAATGTAACAAACTGAGATACCCCACAGAGATGTGTCAACCTGAGATGTCGTTGGATGGCAGGGTAACACAAATTGTCTTAAACTCAAATCTCCTCCGAAAATAACTATGTTCAGCCAGAGCCGGCGCCAGCCGAGCGCTGATGAGGGGGCGTCTGAAATACCGAGAGGGGGCGTTCACATTAACGCACGTCACCACTTTTTGCCAGGGTCGATCTTCATCCCACCACTTTTTAAAACATCTTCGCGGCACCGATGTACCAATACAAATTAATAAAACATCTCCGGTTAACTATAGAGGATTCATTTAGTTCGTTTGTCAAATTAGAGTCGTTGTAGCGCTGAAATGTGTTGCTTTTTAAATCAAGTGATCAAAGTGCTCGTTGCCGCTGCGATCAGTGAAGCGGAGTGTTGTCTTGTGGCTCGCGCAGTTTTCACACTGACGCGCGCTTCAATCTATCGCTGTTGCGGGGAGACTCTATTCATTACGGTGAAATCACAAAATAAAATGCACACAAACGTGTCCCTGCTTGATATAGACTGTTATAGACGAATGATAAGACGTTTTGATGAGAGAGAAAAAAAAAACTTTTGCTAAAAAGGCTTAGCCTTCCCCTGGCCACGGACTTATGCAATTCGAGTGAAATTTTCTCCCTCAAAAGCAGCCTGACTGCTTCTACTAGTTGCTTTTATAAAGAAATGCTGCACATAATTGCTGGTCTAGGATCAGTTTCCTCCACTCCATAACCAAATGATAAGTGCGACTGGGCTGCCTCAGCTGTGGTCTGTGGAAAACGATGTAAACTGCATGCCGTGCGCACGCGCAGAGATAATTCATGCGCGTGATAATTCATTTTATGCAGGAGTTATGCACGTTTTTTTCAATAAACATTTTTTAAATAAATGAAAGCAATATAATTTATAAATTGCAGGATTTATGCATTTTTTTCGATAAACAATTTTTAAATGAATGAAAGCAATATAATTTATAAATTGCAGGATTTATGCATTTTTTTCGATAAACAATTTTTAAATGAATGAAAGCAATATAATTTATAAATTGCAGGATTTATGCATTTTTTTCGATAAACAATTTTTAAATAAATAAAAACACAGACTGTGGTAAAATCATGGTAAATTACTGTGTTTTAATTACAAATACCACATTACAACTACAGTAACTGGTAAAAAAAACATGGTAAGTGTTGTGTTACTGTGCTTTAACTACAATAGTACACAATAAACACACAGTTACTGTGGTAAAAGCATTGTAAGTGTTGTGGTTACCATGGTTACAGTTACGGTGGAAGAAGCATGGTATAACGTTACTGTGCTTTTACTACACATGACATGGCGGATCGACAGTTACTGGTAAAACATAGTAAATGTGTGGACTTTTTGCATGATACCTTTCCCAACACAGGCAAATTTCAATTTTTGAATGTCACAATGAAAACTAACTTTATAATGCTGGTGTCCATTTGAATGAACGTCACACAGCTTGAAATATAAATACCGATTTGAAACACGACATAATTTCATTCATAAACACGGGACTAAACGGATGGAAACCCTACCTGTATGTGTGATGAAGTCATCAAAAAGATATATTTTTATAGCAATAAACTACTTTGAATAGCTGGGAGAGTTTGACGTAAACTGGTAACGTTAGCAGGTAGATAAAAAAAACCCATAATGCATTGAGGCGAAAGTCAAAGTTTATAATGCATTTCTCCATATCTCCAGCTGCCGGTAGGGGCGCAAATTTAGGAAACGCTCTTATGTGTCGTATTTGAATGTAGTCACAAACGACCTAAATGGTCGTATGGGTTGGAGGACTTGTTGCCATTAAGTTGTATAGATAATATTGTAGTGGAAAGTTTTGCAGGAACAACCACCACTCACATTTTCTCCACATTTTAGTCCAGTTAGTAAGGTATATTAGATTATATGTTACATGTTTACTTAAATCATAATAAATGAATAAAGTGTGTGAAAGGTTTGATATTGTGTAGTTTGTGATCCTCCATCAGCAGCTGCAGTTTCTCTCAGCTGTATCAGTGCAGTCACTGTGACGTCTGACTGACAGAGGTTTTTGTACCACTCTTTATCACTGTGTGAACACATCTTTACTGTTGATCCAGTGATAACTCTGACAGTAATAATCTCCTGTATCTTCAGTCTGGACTCCACTGATGGTCAGAGTAAAATCACTGCCAGATCCACTGCCACTGAATCTAGATGGAGTTCCAGTAAAACGGTTTGTTGCATCATATATGAGGAGTTTAGGAGCTTCTCCAGGTTTCTGTGAGTACCAGTGTAAGTAAGTACCACCAGCCACACTACTGCTGGTTTTACAGTTTATTCTGACTTCTTCTCCTGGTTGAACTGCTGATATTGATGGACTCTGAGTTACAGTGATCTGTCCTCTACACTCTGAAAGAAAACACAACTAAAATGAAAATTATATATGATGATACACGGTAAATGATAATATATATATTTCACATTTTAAGATAATTAATAATCATTATAAAAACTGTATTACACAGACCTTTAATAAACAGTGCAATGGTCCAGATGAAGATGTTGATGTTGTTCATAGTTGTAGTTTAGTCGTGTGTGATGATGAAGAGTGTGTGTGTTCTGCTCTCAGTCATGAAGTGTTAAACTCACAGCACTATAAACACTCTCAGAGCACTGAAGCATGTGCTGACAATGCAAAGAAGTGGGCAGGATTTACAACAGCTTGTGCTGAGAACAAACTCATATACACTAGAGTTACACAATCATGACTTTATTTAGTATGTTTATTGTGACTCCTGAGACACTGAGGATGTGCAGATGAACGTCCATCTCTGTGTCCATATTCAGTCATGTGACCATCATCACTGCTACACTTCCACTAGATGAAGCGCCATCACTAAAGTAAGATCATGAATCATGAGTGTGTTCAGAAAGTATCAGGACTGATTGTGAATCTCTAATCAGAGTTCATGGTGTCACTCCATCTATCATGAAGCCTCATGTGTGTCTGAAATCATCAGATGGAGAAGAAACAGGCTGTTAAAGATGGAGACATATTAGAGCTTGTTCACGTTTCATGATCTTGTGTGGAGATTCATAACCAGTCCAGATACTTTTACAACAGACCTTGAATATGAAAACATGCTTGACTGTGTAGAACATGCAAAACACCTTTTATATCTTCATTGTCAAACTTTCTATTGACTTTGGCTCTAATATTCAATAAACTCATTATTTGAACAGATTCTCACTGAAGATTGAAGTGTGAAGCTGCAGGTTTTTCTGTCAATCATGATGATTGATCTGCATATGAAGAACAGAAGCATCATTATGAGAAACTCCACAACATAATCCATGATCAAAGAGGTCAAAGGTCACCTCAGAGGTCACAGCTCATCACATATATTTCTTTAAACAGTGTTATATCAGAAAGCATTTAGTCAAATCTGAATGAGTGAGTGTTGAGAAGAGCTGAGGATCTTCTAATATCAGTGTGTTGAAGTGTTGTTTCTCTCTCTCTGCTGGAGTGTGTGTTCACTCGAGTGGAATAGAGGTTTTTGTACGAGTGTTTCATTAGATTGTATCACTGTGGTGGACATTCGGTGGAGGAACTAAACTGGTGATCGGTGAGTCTGTCTATTTAATCACATAATAAAAAAAATACAATTTAGATTTCAGAAAGTGTTTTACAGTTGAAACAAGAACAACATTTTTTAATAATAATGATTATTAGATATTGTGGCGACACTTTACTTAAAGCCTTTATGTATAATGCATTATAAAGGTTTCGATAATGTAGATTATAATGCCTTATATCTTTGCATAAATAATTCTAACCAAAGTTAAAATGCATTAAAATATTTGCAAATTCTTTGTTACATCTTAAGTGGTTGTTTATCATGTGTTTTAGTGTATTATAATTTTTGGAAGGTGTAACAGTGAATACATAATATTATAATGTGTTATAAGTGCAGTTACAATTATTCATGTGATCATACATGCATTATAATGTGTAAAACAATATAGAATTAATGCATTAAAATACTTTTATAATACAATATGTATAAAGGCTTTAATTAATGTGTTACTGATATTTTTGTATAATTATTTAATCTAAAAAAAAGCATTAGTTATAGCATTATTCCTTTAAAAAACAAAACAAAAACAACACATTTAAATAAAATTCTAAATATATTTCCATAATGTGTCTCACTATGAATTTAATCAGTTTATTAAATGTTTGTTTTCCCTTCATTTATTTCTACACTGAGTTCATATTTAGTTCATCTTTTATTGTAGAAATCATACATGTAAAAAAGAGATTTGACATCAGAATGTAAATGTTGCTACTTTCTGTAGTTCAGTCAATGATACTGAATCTCTTTTGCTCATGTTGTGCTTATAATTCAGTGCTTTATAATACAAACACAATATATGTGTGATTCAACTGTGTTTTAATTCTGTTTGAAACGGACTTATGTTTTGAGTTGAATATCTCACTTAAGTAAAAATTCACTTTATTTTGGGATATAAAAAGTGTTAAAATTAAAGCATTCTGTGTATTACAATGTTTAGTTTGATTTCTGAGGTTTAATATAAATGTATATAGTGATTGTGTAGTTTGTATATTGTATATATACAATATATATATACTCTCCTGAAGATGAGCCGTATCTGAGTGTCCTGTGTCAGGCAGGATTCACATGAGTCTAGTGCTGCAGCTGTAGTGCTTTACAACTCAATACTGAAAGAGTGTGTGTGTGTGTGTGTGTGTGTGTGTGTGTGTGTGTGTGTGTGTGTGTGTGTGTGTGTGTGTGTGTGTGTGTGTGTGTGTGTGTGTGTGTGTGTGATAATCAGACCCCCCCACCCCCCAAAAAAACCTCTTCGGATCTGCACGATTCACATAAGTCACCCAAACTGACGTGAAAAAAGCGGGAGGCGCCGAAAAGCGCCCTGTTTGCATCCCTGAAGCAGTACCCAAGGGAAGTGCATTCCACCTTATATATATATATATATATATATATATATATATATAAAGAAGATACCGTTTATCTAAAGTTATTTAGTTAATTGTTCTGCATATTTGCATGCAATTGCAATTTTTTTTTTTTTTTTTTTTTTACCAAAAGCAGTTCCCTTTCGAGGGAACTCGCGATGCGTCGATGACGCTTTGGGAACGCCTTCGCGTGATTACCTCTGAAGCACGTATGTCAATTAGTCCAATGGAATGAATGAACGCCACGGGCGGGTGACGTCATGACCAGGAAAGGATATAAGCACATCCGGTGCGTTACTCGCGTTAGCTTTTGTGCCTCAGCAAAGCGCTCTGTGTCAAAACTGTCTGTGAATATTTATTGTTGTCTGTCTGATATATATACACACTATGGAAACATTTGCACAAACTCTGTGTTCTCCCTGCTCGCGTTATTTAACGAGTAGGGACACACACGAGCTTTGTGTGATGTATCTGGGAGTGGAGCATGCGGTATGCCTTGGCTGATTGCCAACATTGTGAGAAGCTTTCGCATCGCATGCTTCGCTCCCCGCCTGTCACTTTTCGAGGGAAGTGGCCAGGCTCGCTATTCTCAGGGTGCAGGACCCGCGTCTGCCGAGGCGGCGCGGAGAATGCATTCCTGTGGATAGCATATAGGATCTCGAGGGATCCATGGCTCTCTCTCCGGTCTCGGAAGCCCGCGCGGCGGTCTCTTCCGCCCGGGGGGAGAGATCAATGCTTCAGTGCTCTTCCTCCGAGGAGGTAGTGCTGGGCATTGAAAGTAACAAAGAAACACGATCATGGGGGAAGTGGATTTGCCATCTCTTTCCCCAGCGTATGAGAAATATATATACACATATATAATAGTTTATATATTATATATAAAAATAAATATATATATATATATACATATTTATTAAAAAAAATAATAATAATAAAGCTGGTGGAGGTGCTGCTTACCAAGGCTGTAGATAAATTAAATATTTAATGGCCAGCAGAAATAAAGGGGAGCTCGTCCTAAAAATAAAGAACGAGTTTCCTTCCCTCTATTTTCACCTCTATCACGGGGCCTTCCATTTTTTCCCAATATACACAGCGAGCTGTCTAGATTATGGAAAAAAGCCTTACTCATCTTGTCTTTTAGCCCTCAAGTTCATGTATATTCAGATATTAAGGGCTTAAGAGAGAATGGCTATGGGGCAGTACCCCGGGTAGAACAGACGCTTACTAGCTATCTGTTTCCCGGTTTAGTATCGTCCCTGAAGGCTTCGACTTCTCTCACTAAACCATTAAAAAATATATTTTTTTTTTTAATCTAGTGGGAAAAGCATTTTCGGCAGTGGGTCTAGCAGGAAGCTGCTTGCACAATATAGCAGTGCTACAAGCATATCAGGATGACCTGCTGGGGTATTTGGACAGAAGTGAGGGAGTTGGCCTGATGGGGTTTGAGAACTTCGTTGGGCCACCGATTTATCTCTCTGTGAGACACCTCGGGCTCAATTTGATGGAAATCATGGAGAAAGATACAAGAGAATCTCTCCCTCGCTATGTCCAACCCCCTGGGGCTGCTGGGCGTGAGCAGCTCCAGCCGTCTTGTTTCTCATACGCAACACAGCAGCCAATGCCTTCAAAGCAGAAGCCGGATCCGAGGACTGTTCTTCACGCTGAGAAGGCTTCGGCTCAAAAGAAAAGGTCTGGCGCCACCGGCGTCAGACCGGTGAGGGCAGCCCCAACCGGGGTGGAACGGTGTACACCTCATTATACGGTGCCCTTTCCATCTCGGTGCCCTCAGGGGACCGTTCTGCCAACCCCGCCACCATTGGTGCTTCGGGGCGCAGCGGTCTCCAGCGAGCTTCTGGCGCAGCGTCAACTCGACATTGCGTCGGACTCGCGCCCTCTGAGGGGGGTTCGAAAACAGTCAGTTCGGGTGGTTCCTGCCAGTATGCTTCAGGTCCCTGAACTGGCTGTCTTTATTACACCAGAGGCCAGCCTCGAGGGGCTGGTTCCCTTGGTAGATTTTCTGGCAGCGCGGAAGCTACTGCCAAATATATCTCTATGGGTCCTGCAGTTAGTAGTAAGAGGCAGATTTGGTTCTCGTCCTCCAGGCTACAACGGGGTGTTGCTCACGTTAGTGCATTCCGAGCAGGCTCTGGTAATGGAGCAAGAGGTAAAGGCCCTGTTAGCAAAGAAAGCTATAGAGCAGGTGTACTCATCCGACATTGCGTCAGGTCTTTACAGTCATTATCTCATTGTTCCAAAAAAGGATGGAGAGCTGCGTCACATACTAGATCTTCGTCTGTTGGAGTGTTCGGTGCTGGAACTCAAGTCCAAAATGCTGACACTCAAACAGATCGTGACTCAAATCAGTTCCGAGGAGTGGTTTATCACGATAGATCTAAAAGACGCATACTTCCTTTCGGTCTAGCTCTATCACCCCGCACATTCACAAAGCGTGTAGATGCAGCTCTGGCCCCGCCAGGCTGCAGTGCAAATGCATTCTGAATTGCATAGATGACTGGCTGATTCTAGCGGAATCAGAACAGTTAGCGGTTCGGCACCGAGGTGTCGTTCTCGCTCATATGCAGATGTTGGGGTTGAGGCTCAATGCCAAGAAGAGTGTGCTTTCTCCAGTACAGAGAACCACTTTCCTTGGTGTGGTATGGGATTCAGTGACGATGCGGGCCACTCTGTCGCCCGTTCGTGTAGCTGCTATCCTAGCAGCCACAAAAGAGCTGAGGCTAGGCCAGTCACGCACTGTAAAACAGTTTGAGAGAATGTTGGGTCTTGTGGCAGCAGCGTCCAACGGGATACCTTTTGGCCTGCTGTACATGAGACCTTTACAGTGGTGGCTCAGGACCAGAGGGTTCTCCCCGAGGGGAAACCCACTTCGTATGATCAAGATCACGCGGCGGTGTCTCCGCGCCTTGGTTATATGGAGGAAACACTGGTTCTTAACCCAGGGTCCGGTGTTGGGAGCTCTTTGCCATCGAGTTGTGATCTCGACAGATGCTTCCCTCACCGGCTGGGGAGCGGTATTGGAAGGCCGCTCAGCTCAGGGTTTGTGGAGGAGTCATCATCTCTCTTGGCACATGAATTGCCTGGAGATGATGGTCGTCTTCAATGCTTTGAGACATCTCCTCCCAGACCTGAGGGGCCATCATGTGTTGTTCTGGAACAGTGACTGTTAGGCCTCAGGGCAGCAGCGGCCAATGTGATACCCTTTGACCTGCTGTACGTGAGACCTTTACAGAGTTGGCTCAGGACCAGAGGGTTCTCCCTGAGGGGAAACCCACTCCTTACGTTCAAGATCACGCGGCAGTATCCCCGCGCCTTGGTTATATGGAGGAAACTCTGGTTCTTGACCCACAGACAACACGTTGGTGGCCTCTTATTTTGGTCCCTCAGGAAATTACGCTGTCTGAGGGCAGTGTATATTCCAGGGGGGGGCCAGAATATTGGAGCAGACACCCTGTCGAGGCAGGGGCTGAGGCCAGGGGACTCCACCCCGAGGCGGTGGAGCAAATATGGGAGTTTTACGGCCAGGCAGAAGTGGATTTGTTCTCGTCTCAGCATATGACGCACTGTCCACTCTGGTTATCCCTCACTCAACCAGTCCCCTCGGGGCTGGATGCTATGGTGCAGACGTGGCCGAGGCTACGTCTGTACGCATTCCCCCTGTTGCTCTGCTCCCAGGAGTTCTGGAGTGAATCCGCCAGGATGGAATAAGCCTATTTAGTAGCACCACCCTGGCCGAGCTGTATTTGGTTTGCAAATGGTCTATTTAGTACACCACATTGAGTAGCCCGGATTGAGTAGTGTTATAAGGAGACGAGCTTCGAGATAGAAGCGTGAATTTTAATTTTAATGAAGCGTGCGCTCGTTGTTCGTTAGCGGTAAGTTAGCCACAGGTGGCGATTCAAATAAAAGTGAAGAAGACAGAGGTGTGTGAGATGTGAATGTGTGTCGCAGTTTCACACACACTCAGTTTGCAGTGAGTATTTTTCCCAGGTCTATGTGAACAGGTGTAGAAGTTCTCAACTTTGGCCCGCGAGGTCCACTTTCCGGCAGCTTTAGCTCCAACCCAGACCAGACGAATATGTTGATGAAGTGAGCTTGTTCAGGTGTGTTTTATCAGGGTTGGAGGAAACTCAGCAGGAAAGTGGACACTGCTGCAGTCGAGAACTTCCGGCCGGTCTGCATTAGAACTGTGCAGCGCTCGTCTATGTTTACTGTGCTGGATTAAAGTGATCATAGCACATGGGTACATTTACATTCACATGTTCTACAGCCAAACATCTTTAGGTGTGTTTAATGCATAGTTGGTTTGTGAAGTGGTATTTATGCTCTGTTTTCTTTCCCCCAGATAACCATGGTTGATAAATGGTCAGTAGATGACACGTGCCACTGACTTCAAACTATAAACCTCAACTGTATTCATAAATATATGCTTAAACTTAGACAAGAGCATGACACAAGAACACCAATACCTGCACTGAAAATCTACAGACAACTTGTGTAAATTGTAGTGCTATTTTTTTTTTTTGGAATACTTTATTTTCAGTTTTCATTTTACAAGAACGAGAACAAACACAAGCAAACATACCCCCCTCCCCAAAAGGACGCTCCATTGTTTTAAAGTAGATGTACAATGTTTCGAGGTCAGTCTCATTCCAATATCACATTATCCATATAATCTAGATAGGGCGGCCACATTTTAATAAAGGTGTTGTATCCCTTTCTAAGGTTATATGTTATTTTTTCTAAAGGGACACAGTTATTCATTTCTAAATACCATTGAGTAATAGATAGAAGGGAATCAGACTTCCATGTGACAGCAATACACTTTCTGGCCACTGCCAGGGCTATTTACAAAAAGTTTATTTGAAATTTGTGAAGTGGTTTATCAATTTTCATAAAGTTCCCCAGCAAGCAAAATTCTGGGTCAACAGGTAATGAAATTTGAGTAATCTTAGCCAAGACCTCACAAAAGTCAATCCATCAATCTCTCACCTTCACACACAAGTACAGTGTAGGAAAGAGCCCACATCTGCAGCACATCGGAAACATGCATCAGGTAGATCAGGCTTAAACGTGTGCATTTTCTCTGGAGTCAAACACAGCTGATGAAGGACATTATAGTGAACAAGCCTGCACCGTGCATTAATAGTGGCAGATAAACTGTCTTTACACAACTCTGACCAAGGTTGGTCTTCAGTTGTGATATTTGGGTCTGATTCCCACCTTTGCTTAGACCTATACAGAGCCGGTTTAGGACATTCAGATATTAACAAAGAGTATACTTTAGAAATAAGCTTACATGGTCCACTATCATGCATCATTTCCATTTCAGTGAGTCTGGGTAAAGCCATCGTGTCGTTCAAAGCGCTTCTCAGAAATGACCGCAGTTGAAGGTAACAAAAGAAAGTATTGTTAGACAAGTTATATTTTCCTCTTAATTGTTCAAAAGTCATGAAAAGTCCGTTCTCATAACAGTCCTCCAATTTACGAATCCCAGTATGATCCATGCTTCCAGGATCTTGTTGTTTACGGTCATAGGGATCAGTTCGTTTTGCTTTAAAGGAGATTTAGGTGACAGTCCTTTCTCCCTGCCAATGGTCTTATGTACATCATATACCAAAGTTTAATGAGGTGTAACAAAATTGGGTTATCAGTCTTTTTTGACAAAGTTCGGTTGTTATATTTGTAAACCAACTCACTAAAAAAAATTGTCTTTCAATGAATAGAATGCAATATGAACCCAGGATAGATGTTTTTATTGTTCATGTATTGATTTTTATCTGCATTGTCAAATATCAAAAATGATTAGTTTTTCCTCATTTCAGTGATGCATGTAAAAGTTAAGTACTGTATATGTGCATACAGTACAAAAACAAGCTTATGTTTATTGCAAAAATGCTTATATTAAATAATTCATTAAATGGTTGAATGTAATTACACATCTTAATGTAAAAAAAGTTTTGCTGTCTAATACAGAGTATACAGAGGTGCAATTTTAAATATGACACTAATATTTTTGTATAATCAATTGAATACAGTTTTTTAATAGAATTTTCTGGATTGGTTATATTTTCTTATAATGAACTTGTTTAATAATAAAGAACCCTTAAATGGTTATATGTAGAACCATCTAACTTGGATTCAAAGAAGCATTTTGGAGTTCCATATATGAAGCGCTTGATAGAACCATTTCTTTTACGAGTGTATTATGCACACATTTCTGGAGGGACTCATGATAGAATCATGTATATTTTTGATTTTGTAAGATTATTGAACACTTTCAGTTCTTTATTCTACACTGTCCTGGGCTCATTAATAGTTCATGTAATAAATCTGCAGCAGATTTAGATCTTCTGTGTGACACGATATCAGTGTTCAGGGAGGAACATGTATCAGTTCTCTGGTACTGAACATCCCCTGACCTCCAGCAAGCATTAACACACACTGTGCTCTTCTACTGTGTGGAACTGCAGTGTCAGTAATGGAGCGTCTAACAGGGTTTATCTCCTTTCCTCATTTTTCATGGAATCCAGATCTTGCTGGAATGAAGGACCTCAGACATCTCCACTGACCTGTATTGTGTCCTTTAGTAATACAAAGCTTTTACTTCAAATCGGATGCAAGCATATGAATGAATTAATAGGCTACTGTTTGAATTTTACAAGTCTTCTTTATTATCTCCGTCGTCGTGCGCTTGATTATAGCCAGCATATCCGTGACACCCAGAAGGTCCATCAGGGCTCGGCCTTGGCTTCTGTTCATCGGCTCTGCAGTGGTGTTCCCCTCTGCACACTTCTCCAGTTCCCTGTCCATCACCAGCTCCTCGCCCTCCTCAAAGACACCCTCCCTTTGGGTCTGTTGCTTGTCTCTGTTTCAAGCCTTTTGGATTCTACACTGAAAAAAGGTTTTCAAGCAGTACTTCATTCAATTAATATTTTTTTTTTTTCAATTCAGTTTAGTATTATTTGTTTTATTTTTTAAGTTATATTTTATTAGTTCAAAACATTGTTAAATATAAATATTTTTCATTAAGATCTTAAATAAGAAAAATTTTTTTCGACGAATGTACAATTTCAAGGTTACACACAGGCCAGCGCATGCGCATTAAACACAAATCTCGACCAGGCAGTGACAGTCACCAGACCGCTCTTCAAGTCGGTGGTTCGCTCCGTGGATCACAATACTTTACTTTTCTGCACCAGACCAGACTCTGAGAATCAAGTTACATCGCAGAAAAACTCTGGTAAGTGAAACAAACAACCATTTAAATGTGCTGTTGTATTTAGTAGCCTGTTACTTTTATCCCAGACATGGCGCACTGACGTTATCTGGTAACGTTAGATAAGTAACGTTAGGCCTATGTAACTTACGTTCGTTTGAAAATGTTAACTTGGTGTTAGCTAGCTGAGTTTACACAATATGTCGACGTTAATTAATTTCTGACCGATTTCAAAAGGGAACATAGGTTAAAAGAAAACCCGTGCCTTTTTGGTAACGTTAATTAACTTGAACGTTTAAGCATTGAACCGAACGTTATCTCGAGTCAGCCATAAGAATAACGTTAAAACCGTTAACCTGATCAACTAACTTAAGTGAATAAGCTAACGTTACATGTTACGGGACTGGCTTAATGTATGGCTAACGCAGTTATGACTGACGAAATACAACATTTATTTATGTCTAATATTGCTCCATTGGCAAACTTTTTATATATTTTAAATTCGGGCGATGTCGGTTGGTTTTCAAAAAAAATTAAGTACTAGCCAGAGGACACAGGGGGCAGTAAAGCCACGACGCTTCACGTCATTCATTAATACGTTTTTCAAGGTTAGTAACATACTTCCGAATTCAGTTGATTATGAATATAAATGCTTAATATTTTAACTTTGTCTGTTAATATAGATGACTTGTACTTAAGTGTCAAAACACTACGTTAGGCTGAGATTTAAAAAAAAAAAAAGGAATGTTATGGCCTTGTAATAGCGCTTGGAGACATGTCTAATGGCGGACAATTTACTGTTGATTTAAGCTGAACAAACCTTGACAGACTCACAGTAAATGCATGGATCGACTTAACTAGTTTCATTTGATATTTTTTACTATCTTGATGCAGGATACTGACATTGCTGTAAAGAGGGAGATTGCACTAAAAGGTCTTATTTTCTACATGGGAGAAGCAGTGGAGGACCTCATCAAGGATTTCCTGGTAAGACAAGATTAATTTAGCGATGCGAAAATTCTAGCTAAGGCGGTCAACTTCAAAATTAGCCATCAGACTATGTTCAGATATATGTCTGAAAACAGTCTGTAAGCAAAGTTCAAATAGAGATACAATACCTTTCCACTAAAACCAGAGTCCCTTGCGCTGGTAAGTTTATGCGACTGTTATATTTATATTTAAAAAATGAATTAGAGTAAAAACGTAGTTTTATAATTAGTTAGAAGTAGATGCTAATTATACAATTTTGTGCATTTGTGTTTGCATTCAATTTGGTTTGAGTTATTTTTGTTATCCAAATAAAAAATAGCATCTGAATGTCGTCTAATAGTTTGGGCTCTGTTGTTAACCTTTAATCTGGGGGGAAACCCAACCTGTATCGATTCCTTATTCTTTCTTTCTCTCTTTTTTTCTTCCTAAATTCTTTTCCAGGTATCAGAAAAGAAAGAGGCTGAACAATTTCTTCAGCAAGAAGCCATGTCAATCTTTGTCATCAGAGATGCACAAGGTGTACCCACAAACATTGGCATCATTCTAGAGGCACAAGAGGTTCTGAGCGGCTTGCCCTGTCGTAAATGCTGTTGCCATTCTCCTGAGCCTTCTTAATGCCTTCAATCTGGAATATCCCAAGACATTGAAACTGACATTTGAATATATCCAGAAATTCAGTATAGCGATGTACTGTATATAGCAACAACTCTGTACTTCCATTCCAATGTCTGACTTTTCAACAATGTGTTGTTTTTTTAGTTGGATATCATTTGTAGCAGAGATAGTGAAATACTTATCACAGCTACATTTCTGGTAGTGTTGAAACTGATAAATTCTTGCATTTCCCTAATTCACTGCATCGTTCTCGGTTATGTTTGCCAGCCCTTGAAGTTAAAATATGACACTTGAGCACTGAAATTGTGAATGTGTGGAAATAAGTTAATAAATCTTTATGCAATGTAAATTATTTGTCTTTTTTTATTTATTAGATTTTGGATCAGATCAAATATTAAGCAATGTTCCTGGATGGGAAACATGTTTTATTAAATCCATAACCTTTATTTTTAAAAAATGATACATAATTGTTTAATTAAATCTATATATATTTGATTGGAGAAAACAAATAATTTCTAATACATATTTCTTAAATGAGAAGTTCCCTTTCGAAGGGAACTCAACAATACGTCAACGACGTTATGGGGGAACGCCTCAGGCGTGACAGGTGTCTGAAATCACTATCAAATCACGTCAATCATATTGACCGGCGACGGCCCGTGAATCATTAGCGTGAATGATTAACGTGCGACCTGGAAGTATAAAGGGGCGCCTTGCACACATGACAAATCATCTCATCGTCTTCAGGGACTGTCTGTTTGAAAACGCTACTCAATGAAACGGTAAGAAAATTAAATGTACAGCACACGAGTGTGCTTTTCCTGCCTGGGAGAAGAGCGCGCACGGGAGATTCTCGAGGGAATCCTCTGTGTGAACTGTGAGCGTTTTTCTTTTAAAACGCTCGCTCTCGTCTGGCCCTCTTCTCGAGTGAAGGGGGTTCAACGTCTGGTTCTCGTGGTCCCGCTCGTGCCGAGGCAGAGCGGCGACTTGCATCATGGGCTTCCAGATAGAGCTCGTCGATCATCTTGAGAGTGCTGTAAACCTCTCAGATGATTCGACGGCTGACGAGGGCGAACTGCAGGTCGATGACGAGGATTTTTCACCGACGGTTTCCTGCAGTTGCTGCTCTTCAGGACGAGCAGGAGATGGCTGAGGAGGTTTATAATCAGGTAGATCCTGAACCCTCTCAGCCACCCTGCCCCGTGTATGCAGGTCTGGTGGATGTTGTGGAGCGCGCCGCCAACAGGCTGTAGCTGCCATGGCAACGCGCTAGAGGAGAGACCGCTCGCGGTAGGCTCGGCGATCGGTTTCTCCCCGGCCATACACCACCAGCTCAGGTGAGCCTTCCATTCCTTCCTGATCTTCACACGGAGATCGAGAGGGCATGGAAGAGCCCATACTCTGCCCGTATTCACTGACATCAGCGGGTTAATTTCGCTGATGTTGATGGGATCGCAGAGCATGGGTATGTGTCGAGGCCGCCCATTTGACGAGTCGTTTGCAAACTATCTCGTGTCTGGGCAGGCGTCGACACTGAGAGCTCCAACTCTGCCATCCAAACCGCTAAAGACAACAGCGCGTTTGAATGGCAGAGCATACACGGCAGCAGTTCAGGCTGGTGCTTCCCTGCACACCATGGCGGTGCTGCAGGCATACCGGGCCGAACTGCTGCAGGATCTCGACCAGGGGGCAGGGATGTCCCCTGAGGCGGTTACTGAGCCGCGCCGAACCACGTCTCTTGCGCTCCGGGCCACCAAACAAACTGCTGCCACGATCAGTCGGTCGATGGCGGCGATGGTGGCCACGGAGAGACAGCTTTGGTTAAACCTGGCCGACGTTGAGGAGAAAGAGAAGGCCTTTCTCCTCGATTCGTCGGTTTCGCCCTCTGAACTCTTTGGCCCCTCCGTGGAGGCGGGGCTTGGGAAGTTCAGGGAGGCGAAGGCGCGCTCAGCTGCTTTTAGGAAAAAACCTGCATACCGCTGAGATCCGGTTCCACGCCCAGGCAGGCGGGAGGGCCTGGCCCTTCACGGTCTGAGGACCGTAGACAGGGCCAGAGAGCCAGTGTCGCCTCTCGTGCGCCCCCTCTGTGGAGGAACAGGGCGCAGGAAAGGCGTGACTCCCGCTAGAAGAGGGATCTGAGGGAGGTTATCCAGCACAAGCGCATACAGCGTCGCTGATGGATAATCTCCCCGGAGGGCTTCATTAAAAAGAGAAATCCAGCCCTCTCCTCTCTTCTGACTCCCCAGACGTGCATTACATCAGGCCTGGCGCTGGGCCTATGATAAGAACGATGTTCCAATGGCCCGCCTAGGCTTGGTTAGTAGAAACGCCTCTTTCAGGCATGTAAAGTGGTGGACCCCAGGTTCATAAAGAACTATCTGGCGAGTCTTCACTCCGCACGCCGCAGGTGAGCTGTCTGGTCTTTTCAAGAGTCAATTTTTGTGAATTAAAATTCCGAAATGTATCTCTCTACAGACCTCGTTCCCTGTATAGAGCTATGGGGTCATGTCATTTGCTATGTCATCAGGTAATAAGGTAAGAGAAGTTTCCTGGATTATTAGGGCCCTGAAGTTCCCCATTAGGTGGCCAGAACGATAACTATGTTAGCCTTCGGGCTGTTAGCCACCTCAGGGTAGAGTAGTTGGTCTCTCTCTTAGAATTTTTTACTTAGAGTGTTGACTGACGCTAGAGCTTCAGATAGATCTTATGTCCGGCCCACGGGTCCGTTTGACTTCTTCCTGAGTATTTCGCCCCTTGAGCTCTGTTTGGGTTTTCATTAGGCTGAGCGATCATGCAGCCCTTTGTATGGAATAATACAGACTATATTCTTTAGTAAGGCTGTGGCTCCTCCGAGCCCTCAGATAGATCTATGCCTGCAGGCTGGCCCTCACCAGGGCCGCCTCTGTAGCTGGCCTAGGCTGTGCCAGGGATAATAGAAGTGCTCTGCTAAAATTTAGCATTGCTTCCTCTGAACATTCACTTTGTGAATGTAGGTTTCTAGCATCCCTGTATAAACAGCCTCCTCCCATGGGAGTCGTTAGGCCAAGGCCCGCACCCTTCTCTGCATTCTGGGGTGACTAGAGTAATGCAGCATGGTGCAGAGGATGGTTTGTAAGGACATGGTAGGCCTCAAACAGGCCTCCGTGGTATATATGTCTTTATTGAGCAGGGTTAGGCCGTCTTTCGCTTCACGAAGAAGACTGGGTTTCCTGCCCGACCCTGCCATGCAGAACTGGCCTACGGATTTAGGCCGCCAGTTTAGGCTTCACTCACCTCGCTGAGCTACTGCTCGAGCGCTAGGTTGTAGGTGGATGGCTTTCATTCAAGCCCCACTCCCCTAGGTTGGGCACAGATAAATTTCTGTCACCCCTAGAGCCGCTGGCAGGCCCGGACCCTGGTAACCTCAGGGTGAGGTGTGAGTATCCCCCTGTGATACAGGGTAGGTCTGAGCACTTCACTCCCAGTTCTGTTTATCCTACCTCGCACCACTATGGCTCGGGTCGAGTATGAAGTAAGCTTCACTTCTTCTTTGGTCGAAGTACGCTCCCCTGAAGCCAGAGCATTGCCCTGAGCTGACGCCCATGCATAGATGGTAGGCCCCTGACTAATGGGGCCTCCGTTGAGGCAGAGTGGCGTATGTTGTACTCCCCTTGTTTTAAGGGTGCTAGCTTTTTTGCGGAGTACACTGCCATGGGCAATGTGATTAGGCACCAGGATGCTGTAGGCGCTGCGTAAACAGCTTTGCTGCCAACGAAGGCTGCGCCATTAGGTAGTAGGCCTCAGCAGGCCTCCTTGATTGGACAGCCCCCTAGAGGGCACTGTAGGCCAGCTCACTTTACGTGGTTGGCCTTGGTGGTTCGGGCAGTTGACTCACTGATGGGTAGTAGGCCTTAAACAGGCCTCCTCGGAGGTGAGTCCCAACATTGTGGGACATATCTTATAGCGCTACTGGAAGCCCATTAGTAAATTATGCTTGTGTAGTATGGTTCCCAACAGTGTACTTTATAGCAGAATATGACTTGCTATTAGCTAGTAGGCCCGACCAGGCCTTCCTGATAGGCGAGTCCCCAGCTGGCTGGCCTTAGCAGGCCACCTTATACTATCACCCGGACTCAGGGCTCAAAGCTAACAGTGGTTATCAGGTAGTAGGCCACTCAGGCCTCCCTGAAGGTGAATTCCCACTTAAGATGGTTATCAGGTAGTAGGCCTCAGCCGGCCGCCCTGAAGGCGAATTCCCACTTAAGTTGGCTATCAGGTAGTAGGCCGCTCTGGGCCTCCCTGAATGTGATCGCCCAAATATTTTGGGTGTCAGGTAGTAGGCCTCACCAGGCCTCCCTGAAGGTGAGTTCCCACATGCTGTGATTATCAGGTAGTAGGCTCCTCCAGGCCTCCTTGAATGAGTACGGTCAGGTAGTAGGCCTCACCAGGCCTCCCTGAAGGTGAGCTCCCCACATACTGTGGTTGTAAGGTAGCAGGCCTCACCAGGCCTCCCTGAAGGTGAGTTCCCACGTACTGTGGTTATCAGGTAGTAGGCCTCTCCTGGCCTCTCTGAAGGTGAGCACCCCACATACTGTGGTTTTCAGGTAGTAGGCCTCTCTGGGCCTCCCTGAAGGTGAGCACCCCACTTACTGTGGTTATCAGGTAGTAGGCCTCACGGGCCTCTCTGAAGGTGAATTCCCACTTACGTTGGCTATCAGGTAGTAGGCCTCTCCGGGCCTCCCTGTAACGTTCCCTAGTGGTGCTGGGTTTATGAAGCTAGTGGTCTCTTGCTATCAGTTTCAGCTAGCCTTAATAGGCAGCTGCTGAAGGCGAGCTTGCGCCCTGGCTCGCTAAAGTGTTCATTCTCTGCTATTGGTTCCCTCCCGGAACTTTTTCTGCCTTCAGCCTGGTTTGCCTACCAGGCAGACCTGTGCTCCCCTCACCGAGGGTCTCTATGAGCATGCGGCTTCCTGAGTCTGGTCAGACGGTCGTAGGCCTCTCGTGAGGCCTCCCAGTTAGATCAGCCCTTAGGCCTTTACAGGCCTCCTCAGTGTTTTGAAACACAGACACTGGGTTGATCCGTGGATCGAGTAGAGAAACTCCCCTCGCTAGCAAGGGTTGGAAAGCACTATGCTGAGTCATACTCTCCGGGATATCCCGTCTCTGAGATCCGGGCCGAGTGGTTCACTGCCAGCTTCGCAGTCCCTCGGGTTGGATGCCTTTCTTAAGGCTTTGTTGTCCAGAGGCTCTGTCTTCAGACAGACAGGATTTGGCCAGACTAGTGTCTATGTACTGACGCCAGGTCAGGCCGTCCTGGTGGCATTTCGGGGTGAGTACGTTCCCCTGAATAGTGACTGGCTGGGGTTCCTTCGGGTTCCCTAGCCACATTCCCTAGAAGGGACCCCTTCTAATCGGAAGCTGTGGTTCCAGGCCCGGCCCAGGTAGACCTTTTATTTAACCATGTTTATGAAGGTTTTTCTGTGAGGCTGTAGCTTGGGCTATGACCGTAGGGAATGCTGTCACTGACAGCCCAGTGTGACCTGAGGGTGAGTGGTTCTAGCGTTTCATTTGAAGTTGCTGGTTCTGACAGTTGTCACTGCCACTTGGCATGCACTCCCCTTAGCATGGCGGAGTTGGTATATCGTTCCCCATAACGTCGTTGACGTATTGTTGAGTTCCCTTCGAAAGGGAACGTCTCAGGTTACGACTGTAACCTATGTTCCCTGAGAACAGGGAACGAGACAATACGTCTCCCTGCCATGCCTCGGGGCTTGCCTACCGTACAGTCCCTTCAGACGATAAGGTGATTTGTCATGTGTGCAAGGCGCCCCTTTATACTTCCAGGTCGCACGTTAATCATTCACGCTAATGATTCACGGGCTGTCACCGGTCAATATGATTGACGTGATTTGATAGTGATTTCAGACACCTGTCACGCCTGAGGCGTTCCCCCATAACGTCGTTGACGTATTGTCTCGTTCCCTGTTCTCAGGGAACATAGGTTACAGTCGTAACCTGAGACGTTTTGTTTTGATTAAATCTATATATTTTTGTTTAGATCAAAAAAAGGAATTTAAATTAATTGACTTTCTTCAACGTGAAAAATTTACTTTGTATCAAGTTATATAAAATAGTTTTCATAGACATAGAAAATATTGGTTAAGGTAAGTTATTTATTTTTCATTGGATCAAGTAATATAGATGTGAACCATTATCCTAACATTTTTTAATTGGATGAATGAAAATATTTTTTCAGTGTACCATTCATGTTGTGTCTGAATCATTATACACCTTATAAATATGGTCATCTGTACTGACCACATCTTTCAAACATCTTTAATGACATCTTTTACTGACATGTTTTAACATTAAATAACAATACATAACTGTATAGTAACTATAAAACAGCTATATAGTACAATATATTGTGTAATAACAATAATAATTTATTATTATTTTATTGAAGTAATACGTTACAGCACAATGAAATAACTAATTAATTTTTAAATTAAGTTTAATTACAGTAGGTAAAGGGAATCAAAATTGTTTTTGTAAATCATTAGTTTCTAGTCTCTTGAAATACTTCAGAGATGTTTTCCAGAGCTCCTGTGGCCTAGCTGGGGTTTTCCACCTGTGAAGGGCTGAACACATTTTAGAGCCACACGTCACAGTTAATCATCATCAGAAACTTCAGTGCACTGAAACTGAACAGGTCTCCGGTTTCTTTTAGCTTATTGCCAGTCATATTTCAAATCTGAAATGTTACAGAGTGGCATTTCTCTTGTTTGTCTTCTGTTATTGTTTGGGTTGAGTAACAGTGGAGCGTTGAAAGACCCTCATCCAGAGCTTTCAGATCAGGAGCTTTTCTTTTCTTTGATTGGTTACATGATCTGGACTGGAACAGAACAGTTTCACTTCTGCTGCACATTTACATTCAAATTCAAAGTAATTTAGTTAATTTTAGTTCAGTCATGAAAAACTCTAGATCGGTGCTGCCCTACAAAGGCAAAAGACCTTAACCCGCTAGAGTGTGGAACTGAGAGAAATTACTTTAAAGATTTGTAGTTGTCCCGCCAAATTAATTATAGGAAGGACACTGGAAATCTGGCAATTAGATGTTTTATTAATGAAAATTATCTATATAAAAAAATCTTGAGCTCAGACTTGACTTTTGACCACTATTGTAAAGTTACTGTAACTCTGCCTTTATACTGTCAGCAAAACATGAGAAGTCATGCCAAGGCAAAAGGCAGTAACTTCCACATTATCAATATTTGGTTGCTGATCACCATTAGCAAAATCATTACAGTAACAGCTGTATAAAATCTAGTGATCATGGCATTTATTCTGTATTATTTACAATTACTCATAGACATCTACCTATTGCTATCCTGTGCTTTGGTTGCATTCTGGTGGCATTATTAATACATTACACATGACAAAATACCTCCATAGCGGTAAAGAGTATCTTCAATTGGTACCGAGTGGCATAAGAATTGCTAAACGCACGTTCAAAATGATCACGATAAAACAGATCCTCGCGCACATTCGACCCGGGCACTGGAATATAGTATATTCGTGTTCGAAGGTGTCACGCTCCTCGTACGTACACGAAAAGTACGAAGAACAAACGCAGTGCTTTCTCCTTTGAGACTCAGTGGGGAGCGCGTTCTGGACTACCTAGACGACTAATGCATTTATAGCACAACTTTCTGTATTAATCATCTTTTCAGTATGCGATGGTTTCCGCTGTCTGCCCTTTTATTGTGCTTGTGAACATGGCTCGTCCCCTGGATTTATTCCGGACGCTGTGATTGTATGTATATAACCCGCTTGTAACAGCTGGTCTGATGTTATATGCACCAGCACTTCTTGCTTCATTATGTTGTATGCACCAATATACCCTTGTTGCTTCATTATTATCACTCCCTGTGATATATTAGTCCCGTGTCGGCTCGACCGTGTTCAGGGCGGTGCTGAAGGTGCAGTTTTGGCACTCTGCCAGCTAGATGAGTGTTTCAACCAGGTCCTGTACCCAAACTGGGTGAGGCGGGGCTTTATATATCCTTCGCGATCGATATCGCACGTTTGTGGATTGAACGGGTTCAGACCATAGGCTACTAAATGTTCTGACCGCATTAGTGCAGGACAAAGCTCTGAGGACATCAGAAGTTACAGGGACTGATGGCAGCTGTACAAAGTACACAGGCTACATCAGAATTTCAATTTTAATGGACAGTAAAACAAAGGCAGAACACCGTACAATCTGATAGGTAGCATTATTTGATAGAACGGCAGCACAGTAACTTCATATTGACGCTCGGCTAAACAAAGGCAGAGTAGCGTAACTCAATATGAGCGTTCCAGAACACAGCCAAAGAGCGGTAACTGGTGTTACAGTGTTCTGCCTCGGTTTCTCACAGGCTTTTGGAAGTTACTGTTAAGACAACCCATTCATTTCTCGAGAAAACAACGGAATTGACTCAAGATACTTATCCACATGATAAAGGAGCTCTTGAATGTGCCAAAAATATCAATAACTAATTTTCGACCAAAAACGAAGTTATGGCCTTTTGCATTTGCACGGCAGAGTGGTTCCCCAACAATGTTTCTAATCTGAATCAGGAGTTTGATAGGGAGAGTCTCCAGGGTTGGATCTAGATGGCACCGGCTGATCAGGCACAAGCTGATTGGCTTCTGATGATCCGGTAGCCAATGAGATCGCTTGCTCAACATGTAAATAGTCTGGTTCAGTGTTTGCTGTAGGATAGTTCCTCTGAAATTCAACATCTTAAGGTTATTGAACTGTCTTTTATCATTGCTAAACAATGTTGCATAGTCAGTAGCTTTTGATTTTACAGTCCTGTTCCCCATTTACATATGAACTTATTATAGTAATTGAAATACTGGGTAATATAGGTACTAACCATGAACCCATGTAGTTACCTTACATTACCCAGTACTTTTCTTAGTACATTGTAAGTGTAAGTGCACATAAAATAAAGTGCAACCGCATAGTCTGCTGTTATCAATTAAAAAATGAACCAAAATCCTGTTGCTCTAGTGATGGGAGAAACAAAGCTTTTAGAAACCATTGAACCGATTGATTTGCAAAATGATTGACTGTATTGAAGCTCTGGAAACGCCACACGCTGGAGACCCGTGCTGGTCAGAACAGCGAAAACTCAGCGTAAAAACACCTTAATTACTCTATTAAATGTAATTACAAAATCATCTAATACCATTAAATATGAAATGTCTTTATAATATGTGTTATTGTATTAAATTGTGGGGCTTGTTTTGTTTGTTTTATAGAGAGCTTGTTTAATCAGACCAATTAGACACCGTTAACCACAACTCCTTTTTTATTATAAAAATGTGTCAATAAATGTCTACAAATTTTTAAAACTGGTCTGAGATCAGGTAAAATCAAATAGACAGTGGTTCATGGGTCCACAGAGTTCACATCGAAGTTCACATCACAGTGACGAACCACTGACATTTTCAAAACAGTAATCACACAAAGCCTGGTTTAGTGCAGTCACTTTGATATTTTTTTTGTTTGTTTTATTATGTTTTTATTTTGAATTTAAGTCAACATATAACAGTACAAAGAGGCAACGACGAGGGAAAAAGAAAAGAAAAATAAAAAAGGAGTGATTTTACAACTTGTTTAATACACGCTCGAATCACTGGATCTAAACTAATAATTTTCAGAGCTTCATGAAGCAGTGTTTCGAAAGCACCCATCCCTAGTTTACTGTTTTACAAGTTGTGGATGAGGCAGTGAGTGAATAATAACTCATATAAGCACAGCTTGTGTAGCGTTGTGGTGGGAACTAAAACAAGATGACACTATTGATACAAAATCCTTCATAGGAACACAATATAAAGAGCTGAATACGCCAGCCCTTTAAGAATAGAAATAGGCCACACAGTATCGGCAGCACTGAGGCAGAAAGAGACACAAGTATATTAGAAAAGTTTATTAATACCACATTATAAATAGAGAAAACATCCAGGATGCAGTGTAGCCAGTTGATTTGGACATCTGAGTGTGATTTATATGTTTTCATGTATAAGGAGAAATGCTCTATAAGTGAGTTAACTTCAGCAAAACTTCTGATCTGAGTTCCAGTCAATTGTTGTAGGATGGACCTTAATTACAGGAACACCATAGGGAGATATATTGCAAAGGTAGTTTTTCTCTCAGTTTGTATCATAATCACTGCATTTATGGTTTTAAAATATTGTTAAGGACAAATTTGAGTCTCTTCACCGTCGCCTCAAGAACCTTCAGGGAGGAGTGGTGGCAAACAAAATGATATCACTGAATAAGAGACAAACATTGCCAATAGTCTTTGATGAGGTCTATTTTCTTGCAAGAAAAGGCCAGCAGTCGTACAGTCACATAGAGTGGCACAGAGTGTGACAGTGAAGGAGAGCATCCTTCCTCCTTTATAGGCTGGACTCCCAGAATGTTTTCTTTCTAGGCCAATGATGGTATTTCAACTATACGTGGCACAATCTTAGACGTGCTCATCATATTGTGTCCTTGAGTGGAGCCGTCCTGTCACGGCCAACACTCTTTACCATTCCAGCACTATTCCCTATTAGATGAGGTTTGTGTGTGCTCTTTTACTGGCGTATGATGCTCACACACATCTTACTGTACGCAAATATATATACAAAAAATTTATAGGAGAGAGTAAAAAAAAAAGATTTTGTGTGTGTGTGTGTGTGTGTGTGTGTGTTGTACTGTGTAGTACATGAATGAATAAAATGTGCCAATGTATCCATTGGTTGTGTCTTTTGTGTTCATCATGTGGAAAGGTTTGTGATGGCGAAGCACAAGCAACATAACTCACCAGTTTTGGAAATGTTGTTTTGAATGCACTGCACCAGTGTGTGAGACTATGTTGTAGTGTGTGTGTGTTTGTGAGGGCGTGTGTGTGATGTCTGAGGGCAAGGTTTGGCTTTTCAGCAAGAGTGAATGGTTTTGTGTGTAGAGCTTCATTTTGACCTGAAAACATGATGTTTGGGGAACTGGGTGAGACGTTCTGGATTTGTGTTTACAGTTTTGAGAATACGAGGCATAGTTTCAAGAAATGTGTTTAAGCAAACGAGAAAAACTGTAAGAACATTAGTAAATAAGGAAGGCACAACTCAATGCAGTTTTTATGATGTTCATTAGTTACTTCTTAGTTATTTTTCTTGAACCTTAATTAGTAGATCATTAATAGTAGTTCTTCAGGAGATATGACAGAATTCATTAGTTATTGATGAACTAACTGTTACTTAACACAACCATAATCTTCTATTACATACAGATTAGTTAACACATCTTCTTTACTACTCTCTTAAAAATAAAGGTTCCAAAATAGGGGTCATAGAAGAACCATTTTGGTTCCCAAAAAACCTTTTAGTGAATCGTTCTAAAAATAACCATTTTTTTAGATGATTTGGCCGCTCATTCCACCTAGTGTCAGTTCAAAAATCCAAAAGTCCATTTTTTATTAACTTTGAGAAAGGTTTGTGTAAGATAAATAATCATTCTGTTAAATTTAATGTAATGGTTCTTTATCTGCATCATTGACTCCATAAAGTCAAAGTCAAAGTCAAAGTACCTTTATTGTCCCACAAGGGGAAATTGAATTTGCTGCAAATGCTCAACATAAAAACACATAACATACAACAACACTCACCAACAAAACCAACCAGCAAGAAGGACTTCACATTAACGCCCAATGTACATAATGTCTAATAAATAAATAAATAAAGTACAGGGCACCATCAAGTGCAAAAATGCAACTTGTGCAAGTTAATATAAAGTGCTAAGTGCCATTAAGGAGCCTCACAGCTGCCGGAACGAAAGATATGTGCATCCTTTTTGTTCTGCTGCTACGAACTCGATAACGCCGCTCAGAGGGCAAAAGCTCAGACTCTGTTCTAAGGGGATGATCCTGTGAATGAGCTATAGCTCTAACTTTCCTCTGGACCTGTTTTATGTATAACTCCCCTGGTTGAGCCGGACTTCTCCTGGAAATCTTGCTCGCCACTTTGACTAGACTACCAAGTCTGTTTTTATTTGTCAGAGAGAGGCTTCCAAACCAAGCAGATATTCAGAAAGATAAAACCGATTCAATGAAAGCACGATAAAACAAAATCATCATGTCTGAAGAAACATTAAAAGTATTCATTTTCCTAAGTAAGTAAATTCTTTGTTGGAATTTCTTTGTGAGAGCGTCAACCAACGGTTCAAAACACAGTTTGTTGTCTAAAATGACTCCAAGATATTTGTATGTCTCCACGGGCTCAATATCCGTGCCCTTAATAACCGTGACTGTAGGGGGAGGTGGTGTCCTGCGAAAGTCAATGACCATATCCTTAGTTTTAGATACATTCAGCTGTAAAAATGAACTATCACACCACTCTACAAAGTCACTAAGGACTGGCCCATGGTCTCGCTCATTCCCTGATAGCAAGCTGACAATAACAGAATCATCAGTAAACTTAAGTATGTATCTATCTTGGTACAAACTGCGACACTGGTTTGTGTACAGGATGTACAAGAGAGGAGACGGACAGCAACCTTGGGGGGAACCAGTGGATGTAAAAGTGACTTAAGATAGGGTGCTGTTTGCCCTCACACGCTGGGATCTATCTGTTAAAAAATCCAATAACCAGCCCACCAAATTCAAGTCCAGGTTAAAATCCGCTATCAGTCTCTCAGCGAGCAAAAGGGGCTGAATGGTGTTAAAAGCAGAAGTAAAATCAACAAATAAAAGTCTGACATGAGTAAAGAACCATTTTGTTCCACAAAAGTTTATTTATAGTGGAAAAAGGTTCTTTAGATTATTAATATGTTCAAAAAATGGTTCTTTTTAGAACGATTCACTGAAAGTTTTTTTGGGAACCAAAATGGTTCTTCTATGACCCCTATTTTGGAACCTTTATTTTTAAGAGTGTAGTTAACAGTAGTGAAGAAGTAGTTAACAAATTGACATTGTGGTAAAAGCAAGTTTTTTTCAGCTACGTCTATTGGCCAAGGTCAAACCATTTTTAAATCGTTCGGATCTTGAGAAAGCTATTCATGCTTTTATTAGTTCAAGATTAGACTATTGTAACGCGCTTTACGTGGGAGTCTCACAGTCATCACTCAGGCGCAGAACGCAGCAGCTCGTCTTTTAACTAATACACGCAAACGTGAGCATATAACCCCAATTCTTTCTTCGCTCCACTGGCTTCCAGTTTCTTTTAGAGTTGATTTTAAGATCTCATTGTTTGTTTTTAAAGCTCTCAATGGCCTTGCTGTCATTGGTACGTGTGTCTCTCTACACAGGGACGAGAGAGTAGGCCTTCTGATGTGAAGTGTGTGAGATTTCTCTTTCTAGATGCTCGTTGAAGTGCCCAGAGAAACTCTCTTGCTGACAGAGAGGAACTCAGTGATATAAAGATGTTCCTCTAGTGGTGAAGCATCCAAGTGCAATTATTACATTGTAGAGGCTTTACAAGAACAAGACGTTTTACAAGAACAAGCTCCACTCACATTTTCTACACATTTTAGTCCAGTTTAGTAATGGATATAAGATTATATGTTCACTTAGTACATCATAATAAATGAATAAAGTGTGTGAAAGGTTTGATATTGTGTAGTTTGTGATCCTCCATCAGCAGCTGCAGTTTCTCTCAGCTGTATCAGTGCAGTCACTGTGACGTCTGACTGACAGAGGTTTTTGTACCACTCTTTATCACTGTGTGAACACATAACCACTGTGATAACTCTGACAGTAATAATCTCCTGTATCTTCAGTCTGGACTCCACTGATGCTCAGAGTAAAATCACTGCCAGATCCACTGCCACTGAATCTAGATGGAGTTCCAGTATTACGGGTTGATGTGAGATATATGAGGAGTTTAGGAGCTTCTCCAGGTTTCTGTGAGTACCAGGCCATACGATTACCACCATATACATCACTGCTGGTTTTACAGTTTATTCTGACTTCTTCTCCTGGTTGAACTGCTGATATTGATGGACTCTGAGTTACAGTGATCTGTCCTCTACACTCTGAAAGAAAACACAAACAAAAATTAAAATGATATATGATAATATACAGTATATGATAAACATATATATATATATATATATATATATATATATATATATATATATATATATATATTTCACATTTAAAAATAAATAATAATCATTATTAAAACATGTATTTCACAAACCTTGAATAAACAGTGTGAGAGTCCAGATGAAGATGTAGATTGTGTTCATAGTTGTAGTTTAGTCGTGTGTGATGATGAAGAGTGTGTGTGTTCTGCTCTCAGTCATGAAGTGTTAAACTCACAGCACTATAAACACTCTCAGAGCACTGAAGCATGTGCTGACAATGCAAAGAAGTGGGCAGGATTTACAACAGCTTGTGCTGAGAACAAACTCATATACACTAGAGTTACACAATCATGACTTTATTTAGTATGTTTATTGTGACTCCTGAGACACTGAGGATGTGCAGATGAACGTCCATCTCTGTGTCCATATTCAGTCATGTGACCATCATCACTGCTACACTTCCACTAGATCAGGGTTCCCAAACTTTTTTTCCTGCGCACCGCCTTCTATGTCCCAGCCGGGTTGGCGCACCCCCAATCCCCACTAAAAAAAAAAAAAAAAACGCAACAAAGCTTTGTTTTATCGCCATATAAAGACTCATGTTTAATCATGCTCAAATAACCAGAACACGCATGACAATAACAACATCAACAAAGTTTCAATATAATGCAACAAAGCTATGCACAAGCTTCCAGTTTTAACCCTTTCACACGTAAGATTAAAATATTCTAACTGACCCCCCAGCGTGAGTTTTTCAAGGCGACCGTTATTTAGAACTTGTCACTTTAATGTTTCCATGGTGACGCGTCATTGCTTGTCACGTGACACAGCGCAACCACAACACAGCGCTGAATGAATGATGATCTGCTTTTATGTAATTTTTCCTTTTTTATCAAAAATATTCACAAATGTATTAGCTATAGCATGAAACGCTGATATTCTGATTGTCAAATATGTGTAAGTGGATGTGTTTTGTTGTTTAAACACCTTCATAACGATCGCGTTAGTTGAGCTGTATGCGCGATGGGCGGCGCCATGCTAGTTTGTGCCGCAGTTCAGAGAATCGGATCTGTTGGATTTACAACACGTCAATTCCTCCACTTCTCACGAAATACATGAAAGTAAGAGGCCGGTGAACTGGGAGAAGAATAGGGTAAAATGTGAAGCTACTTACACAATGTGTATCTGATATGAATAAAACGTGTCGTCTTATTATAATGAAAAGGATTATTATTGCCGCTTCCATAGAAATCAGCGAAATCAAAATCATTGTTTTGCTAGTACTTATGTGTATTTAAATGTCTGAAACCTAAAATAAACATTATGTGGTTGAAAACACTCAATAGTTGTGATATATGACAGAACTGACTCAGCGCCAGCCAACGCGTGAAAGCACATTTGAATTTAGAAGTTGATCACGTGACATATAGCGGCTGCAGTGCATTTCTATCAAAAACTAATAAATTATAGCTTTTTTATTTAAAATAAAAGCGATTACAAAGGAAATGTTTACTGTTCATGTTTTTTATTTTATTGTATGGAAAAATCCCACTTAAAAAAACAGACCGCCATTATATTTTTCCTCTTGCGGACCCCCTGGTGGCAGCTCGCGTACCACACTATGGGAATACCTCCACTAGATGAAGCGCCATCACTAAAGTAAGATCATGAATCATGAGTGTGTTCAGAAAGTATCAGGACTGATTGTGAATCTCTAATCAGAGTTCATGGTGTCACTCCATCTATCATGAAGCCTCATGTGTGTCTGAAATCATCAGATGGAGAAGAAACAGGCGTTAAAGATGGACACATATTAGAGCTTGTTCACGTTTCATGATCTTGTGTGGAGATTCATAACCAGTCCAGATACTTTTATAACACACCTTGAATATGAAAACATGCTTGACTGTGTAGAACATGCAAAACACCTTTTATATCTTCATTGTCACACTTTCTATTGACTTTGGCTCTAATATTCAATAAAGTCATTATTTGAACAGATTCTCACTGAAGATTGAAGTGTGAAGCTGCAGGTTTTTCTGTCAATCATGATGATTGATCTGCATATGAAGAACAGAAGCATCATTATGAGAAACTCCACTACATCATCCATGATCAAAGAGGTCAAAGGTCACCTCAGAGGTCACAGCTCATCACATATATTTCTTTAAACAGTGTTATATCAGAAAGCATTTAGTCAAATCTGAATGAGTGAGTGTTGAGAAGAGCTGAGGATCTTCTAATATCAGTGTGTTGAAGTGTTGTTTCTCTCTCTCTGCTGGAGTGTGTGTTCACTCGAGTGGAATAGAGGTTTTTGTACGAGTGTTTCATTAGATTGTATCACTGTGGTGCACATTCGGTGGAGGAACTAAACTGGTGATCGGTAAGTCTGTCTATTTAATCACATAATAAAAAAATACAATTTAGATTTCAGAAAGTGTTTTACAGTTGAAACAAGAACAAAATTTTTTTTATAAAAATGATTATTAGATATTGTGGCAAACTTTACTTGAAGCCTTTATGTATAATGCATTATAAAGGTATCAATAATGTAGAATTTAATGCCTTTTATATTTTAATAAATAACTGTAACCAAAGTTACAAATGCATTATAATATTTGCAAATTCCTTGTTTCATCTGAAAATGGTTGTGTTTTTAAGTGTATTATACATTTTTGAAGGTGTAACAATGAATAGATAATATTATAATGTGTAAAAACTGTATTCAAAATGTCTTATAACTTATAATATCTTATAACTGCGGTTACAATTATTGATGAGATCAAACATGCATTATAATGTGTAAAACAAATAATAATTAATGCATTAAAAATACTTTTATAATGCACTATATATAAAGACTTTAAAGAAAGGTTTTTACTAATATTATTGTATAATTATTTAATCTAAAACAATGATATTGTCATGTTTATACATTCAGAAGAACTGCATTATTTCTTTAAAACAATTCTAAACATATTTCCATAATGTGTCTCACTATGAGTTTATTCAGTTTATTGCATGTTTGTTTTTCCTTCATTTATTTCTACACTGAGTTTATATATTGTTCATCTTTTATAGTAGAAATCATACATGTAAAAAAGAGATTTGACATCAGAATGTAAATGTTGCTACTTTCTGTAGTTCAGTCAATGATACTGAATCTCTTTTGCTCATGTTGTGCTTATAATTCAGTGCTTTATAATACAAACACAATTTATTTATGATTCAATTGTGTTTTAAATCTGTTTGAAATTGTTACGTTTCGAGTTGAATATCTTAAAATTGAAGATTTTTATGTTCAGAGTTAATAATTGCTGGAATTAAAGCATTCTGTGTATTATAATGTTTAGTTTGATTCATGAGGTTTGATTTAAATGCATATAGTGATTGTGTAGTGTGTATATATATATATTCACTGTAGTGAAGCTGAATGACATGAAGGATCAGATGCTGGAGATTTGTCCTGCATTCCTCATGTCTGCTGCTTCAGTCCTGTTGAAATGCTGTGAATGTGCAGTGCAGTGTGTTGTGTGTGTGTTTGTGAATGTGTTGTGTTTGTCTCCTGCAGCTGGTCCCACAGTGAAGCCCTCAGTGTCTCTGCTGCCGCCCTCTTCTCTGCAGATCTCTGGAGACTCAGCCGCACTGCTCTGCCTGCTCAGCTCTTACTCTCCACAGGGGGCGCTGGTGAGCTGGACACTGGACGGGTCAGAGGTCACCGAGGGGGTTCTGACCAGCGCAGAGAGCCAGCAGGACGGCCGCTACAGCCGCAGTAGCGTCCTGACCCTCAGCAAAGCACGCTGGGAAGAGGGAGAGCTGTACGTCTGCAGAGTAACACATGATGGAGCTCCTCATGAGGTCTCGTTCCACAAGAGCTCTGAGTGCTGATGTTTCTCTCCTGAAGATGAGCCGTATCTGAGTGTCCTGTGTCAGGCAGGATTCACATGAGTCTAGTGCTGCAGCTGTAGTGATTTACAACTCAATACTGAAACAGTGTGTGTGTGTGTGTGTGTGTGTGTGTGTGTGTGTGTGTGTGTGTGTGTGTGTGTGTGTGTGTGTGTGTGTGTGTGTGATCTTTTAATCTGCTGTGTTTGCTGCAACATTCAATAAAGCTTCTCAACAAGTTCACTTTGTGTCTGACAACATCATTGAACTAACAGATGAAGATGCAGGTGCTTTTCAGAAGGTTGATGTAGCAGTAAATGTCAAACAAAGCTCTTGGGGTTTGAACATGGTCTCTGGAGACAGAGCTGCTCTATTCTGAGAGATCACAATCACTCCACCCTGACAATGCAAATGGGCTTTTCAGTCTCACTCTCTGATTGGTTACATGATCTGGACTGGAACACTTTCACTTCTGCTTTAGTGAAGCAGCGCAGACAAACTGATCATTACATTTTTTTATGAGATAATTAACTTATATATTAAAATGGCATCATAAATCATATACAAACATGATCACAAATCAAGAATGTAAAAGTTTCTGTGTCTCAAATGGAAAGCATCACGTCCAGACAGCAGAAGTGACTGAATGCAGTCTGTTCAGTTTGATTGACAGGATCATATATTACACCTAAAACATGATGATCATATTGAAACACGGACTCATTCTCTTCATAAACACAAGAGTGATGTTGATTGTAATGATATTGTGTTATTAGTGTTTGGATCAGTGGCAGAGGTTTGACAGTTGATGCTGGAAGGCCAAGAGAGCATTACAATAGTCCAGTCTGGAGAGAACAAGAGTTGTGTAGCTCTGATAGGAAGGGCCTGATCCTCCTAATGTTGTATAAGGCAGATCTGCAGGACTAGTGAAGAACTAAAGCATTAATTTAGGATTACTGCATCAGTAACTAATAAAGATTCACAATGATTAATAGATTAAGTAATATGGATTGTTATTAATTAAATGTGTCATAATCACTGATCTATATAATGACTGGATTGCTCATGACGTTCTGAACTGCCAGTGAAGCCACCAGAAGTGTCCGAGCGGCCATCTTACGATTCCTTTAATTACTTATACCTTGTTAATTACTTAACAATTAGTTAATAGTCATGTGCCTCAACAAGTAAAGTCATAACATACTGATACATTTGCAAATCATTAGTTAATGATTAATTAAGGCAATGATGACTTACAGGGTTTGCTCTAGTTTGTACTAGTTTGTCCTAGTTCAGCATGTAGAAAGCAGTGAAGAAATGATTTGCTGATTTTTAACACATTCATGTTTTTTTCATTTTTTGGATTGTTTTTCATTTAAAAATATTGATTATATGTTTTTGTTCACTAATGTTGTTGCTTATTGATTTGCTATGGTTCACCACATAGAGCAGTAGAAAAATAGTTTTTAATTGGAAGTTGCCTATCCATGTCATTTCCGCCACACACTCTCTTCCGCCACGCCATGTCATTTCCACCACAACACATATTTTAAAGTAAAACATATAAAAAACATAAAATCAAAACAACTATATTCAGTGGTGTTGATAATTGTGCAGTTAGGGGTAAGATATGTGTATACACTTTGAGAAATACATGATTTTGAGCTATGTTAAGTAAATGAAATGTTCCAGTGATCTAGGTTTAGGTGTTTTTTTGTGTAAACATTGTAAAATCTTTACAATTACATTTCTGAAAAATAAATAAATTACAAATTTGATCAGAGATGTGTGTGCTATTTAATCAAATATATTTATAACAGAAGATATTTAATTATTTTCTCTTCAAAACACATGCTTTGCTATGTGATGGAAATGACCGTTTTCTTGGACTGTCAGACAGGGTGGGAATTATACCGCGGCCACGCAGCCATGGCCGCCGTTGCCCTACACTTTGGCCTTCATGCCCCATGAAAAAAAAATCATCGTACGGCCAAAGTGGCCTGTGTGCCCTGGCCCTGTCCAAGTTCCATGTATAAAGCGCCAATGCGTCGATGTAATCATTATGAGCGCTGTATACTGATGTGCTGTGTTTTCAATTCATACCAGCAGCCTGAGGGCGCTCTACTGAACATTATAGTCCATATTTGAAACACATGAAGAAGAGCGTTCGACAATGCAGGAAATCCCAAATCCCCGACCACAAACAGAGCTAACAGATCGCGGTAACATGCAGATTATGTCGTTTTGAAGACAATAAACATTTTTGCAATGTTATTTGACTTACCTGTGTTCTTCGAGCCATGTCAGGCATTTTCATAATAATAGATTATATGTATAATATTATGCTAATCGATAGACTTTATCATCGTTGCATTATACATAAAATATTATATTTTCTGTCTGATTTTTTTTTATCTGAAGCCAAATCAGATCACAGAAGGTTATTTAGAACACTCGACTTGAGTTATAAAGTAAGTTTGGAGCACAAACATGGTTTTAATCTCATAAATTGTCATGTATTGATGGTGTGCTAAGCTAATAAGTAAAGTCATATGACATGATCTTGAAAAACATTTACCTAAATACAGAGTTTTAGACATATCATCTTCAGATTTGAAGTATAACATGGTCAGACATGTGGCTTTAGCTGCAGTGCATTTCTAGATTGATACAATGCCAACTTCAATATTATTTTCATGATGTTTTATAAAAAAAATTCTCATAACTTTAATTTTTTTTAATCTATTTATAACTTTTTTTTTGCATTATGACAATAATTAATTCTACATTTACAATAAATTACCAGGTGTCAGCTTTCAAATGAGATCATACTTGTGCTTTTAGTACAAAGGGTTCATGAACTGTATCTGTTTCAGTTTGGGTATGCCATTTCTGGGGATTTTTCAAAAGTGGGGTTGCAGCTTAACAGGTTGTAGTTGGAAACAGAGACCTCTTTCAATACATTCAAGGGTTGCTGAATTTGACAAGCCCTGATCTCAAGCTGAATTTTCTTATTTGTACAATCGTATAGGCCTCCATAGACAATACATTGCAGACCAGCACATGTGCATTTCCCAATGCAATTGTGTTTTTGTAAATTGCACAATTTGATTTCTCTGAATCCATTGCAGTAAGGCCAGTCAGGCTCACCATGATGCACAGGGAATTACCATGTTATGGTATCAATCTGAATGGGAAAACCATCGAATTGTACTCAATGGCCTTTGTGCCCTGTCATATGGCCTTGGTGCCCCCCCAAAAAAAGAAAAGGTGGAGGCCAAATGGCCTTGCCCCTAAAATTACATAATTCCCACCCTGCTGTCAGATAAAAATGGCAAAATATATATATTATTCAATACAAATCATCACAGCCAACTTAAGGGAAGGTTTCTAGACAGACTGATAAACCAAATGATACTAAAAAACGTCTGGGGTTACGCATGTAACCCTTGTTCCCTGAGAAAGGGAACGAGACACTGCGTCGGTTACGACACTAGGGGAACGCCCTTCAGCGTAGCGCGTCTTAATTTATGAATGAAACTGAAACCAATCCTATTGGCGTTGCGTGATGACGTAGCGTGTGACGGCATAAGCGGATGTATACAAAAGCACGCCGGCACACAGAGATGTCAGCTTTTGCTATGAATCAAGTGCTCCAGGCGGGGTGAGGTGTGGCGAACCGACACAGTGTCTCGTTCCCTTTCTCAGGGAACAAGGGTTACATACGTAACCCGAGACGTTCCCTTTCGAGGGAACTCGAACTGCGTCGGTTACGACACTAGGGGAACGAGATACCCACTATACCACAACGAACCCCGCTCATCCTAGTGTGAAGCTGTCTTCAGGCACAATCTAGGACGAAAGCACTCGTGCACCGGGTGTAGAGGGAAGGTCCAGACTGTAAAACCTCATGAATGTGTGCGGAGTGGCCCAGCCAGCCGCCTCACATATGTCATGTATAGAAACCCCTGAAAGGAGGGCTCTAGAGGATGCTATGCCTCTGGTGGAGTGAGCCCTCACGGCCATAGGTGAAGGCAAATTGTGCACCTGATAAGCCAGGGAAATAGTCTGAACGATCCAGTTGCTAATGGTGTGCTTAGAGGCGGGAAGCCCCCTCTTTGGCGACCCGAAACACACCAGCAACTGGTCCGACTTCCGCCATGAGGAGGACCTCTGGATATAACACTCCAGTGCTCTGACAGGGCAGAGCAGATGAAGTCTCTCCTCATCCGCCGTCACATGAGGTGGAGGATGAAATGCCTGCAGAACCAAAGGCCGTGCCACATTAGATGGCACCTTGGGCAAATAGCCGGGCCTGGGGTGTAAGATGGCCTTAATGTTGCCTGGAGAAAACTCCAAGCACCCATTGGAAATAGAGAGCGCCTGGAGATCTCCTACCCTCCTCAGAGAAGTAATGGCCAACAAAAAGACCACCTTAAACAAAAGGTTCTTGGCCTCAGCCGACTCCAATGGTTCGAAGGGGGGCTCGGCCAGCCCTTCGAGAACCACTGCCAGGTCCCAAGAGGGAACCCTGGTGCGAGTCGCAGGTCTCATCCTCCAGGCTCCACGGAGGAAACGTACGACCAGGTGATGCCTCCCCAGAGGACCATCACTCAGAGGAGCGTGGAATGCCGCAATGGCAGCCACATAAACCTTGAGTGTGGACGGGGTAAGCCCGGCAGAAAAGCGGTCTTGGAGAAACTCCAGCACTGAAGCCACTGGGCAGTGAACTGGGTCCAAATCACGCTCTCTGCACCAAATGGAAAAAACATTCCACTTAAGGCCGTATAACTTCCTCGTGGAGGGAGCTCTGGAAGTGAGTATAGTTTCAACCACTTCTGCTGACAGGCCGGCTTCTAGGTACTGTGCCCCCTCAGGGGCCAGACCCACAGTTTCCACAGCTCGGGCCGAGGGTGGAGAACTGAGCCCCCTGCCCTGAGACAACAGGTCCCTCCTCAGAGGGATCTGCCATGGCGGGCCTGCCAGAAGCAGGATGATGTCCGAAAACCATACTCGGGCCGGCCAAAACGGGGCTACTAATAGTAGGCTGACCCCGTCCCAACGGACCCTTTCCAGAACTGCTGGGAGCAGAGCGATTGGGGGAAAGGCGTACAGACGCAGCCTCGGCCACGTCTGCACGATGGCATCCAACCCCAGCGGGGCTGGATGTGTGAGGGAGAACCACAGTGGACAGTGTGTCGTCACTCGAGACGCAAATAGGTCCACTTCCACTGGGCCAAACCTCTCGCATATTAACTCCACCACCTTGGGGTGGAGTCTCCATTCCCCGGGCCTCAGCCCCTGCCTCGACAGCATGTCTGCTCCCTGGTTCTGGTCCCCCGGGACATACATCGCCCTGAGAGACGACAGTCACCGCTGGGACCACAGGAGGATCTGATGCGCCAGTCTGCACAGAGGGCGCGACCTTAGACCCCCCTGGCGGTTTAAATAGGACACCACTGACGTATTGTCGGTTCTCACGAGAACGTGGCGACCCTGGAGGTCTGGCAGAAAACTCCTCAGAGCTCGGAACACCGCCAACATTTCTAGGTAATTTATGTGCCAAGAGAAATGATGGTCCTGCCAGTGACCTCTCGAAAAGCGGCCTTCCATGACCGCGCCCCAGCCCGTGAGGGAGGCATCTGTCGAAACGGATACTCGGCGACATAATGCTCCCAACTTGGGACCCTGGGACAGGAACCAAAGTTTCTTCCACATTGAAAGGGAACGAAGGCACCTGCGCGTAACCCTTATCAAGTGGAACGGATTTCCCCTCGGGGAAAACCCCTTGGATTTCAACCACCACTGCAGGGCTCTCATGTGTAGCAGGCCAGAAGGTATGACGCTGGACGTGTTGTGGCAAATTCTCGATCTTTGGTTCAATTCTTCAAAGTCTGGTTCAGGTCTCAGAAGAAATCTTTCAGAGTCGAAGTTTCAGGTCTCAGAAGAATAACTTTATTGAGCAGTTCAACAAAGTGAGATGGTAGCTAGTCATCTGATTTTACAATGGTCAGTGCTCAAACCTTATACCCTTTTCTTGTCTTTTGGTACCCAATTAGCGCTCAACTCGTTATCTTTTCTCTCTTTGCTCTTCCTTATTACTCCGCCTCGATTAAAACACCTGCATCGTTATTTTATTTTTTAATTGGGGCAACCTTCTTTGCGCATGCGTATCTTTTTAAAAATGGCTTTATACATGATTTTCAGGTACTTTCCCATGCCCTTTCACCCAGTTTCTTCTCCTGTCCTTACCTAACCTGCCTTTTTCATGTCCTTTCACCCAGTTTCTTCTCCTGTCCTTACCTAACCTGCCTTTTGGCCTAGTTTTCTGTTCATCTCCTCCCCTCAGGCCTAGTTTTCTCCAATATTACAGCATCTTATATTCAGACCCATGTATGAGACATGTATGAGACAAATGAAATTCCCCAACACATCCCCCCTTTGGGACTTTTTCTAGTCCCACCTTCAAACCGTTCTTACCCAGGGTGTGTCCTCATGAATAGATCTCTCTTACCCCTTTTCCACCAAAAAAGAACTGGTTCGGAACTGGTGCTGGTTCAAAGTTGGTTCGGAGTTGGTTCAACTTGCGAACCTTCTCAGAACCTGTTTGTTTTTCCACTGACTAGAGCGCCCAGCGAACGACGTTGTTACGTCACTGTGTACGTCGCTATACGTTTTAGCTAGAAACACTTGCAAGTACAACATTACTTTGGGATTATCTCTAACTCGTGTACCAAGAAGGCTTTAAAAACAATTGAAATATGTAAGTCTTTTAATCTTTTCCTTTGATATGTAATCTTTTCTGATTAGTTATGTACCCCTGTCTTGTGTCTTTTTTTTAATTTTTTTATTCTTTCCGTTTATTTGTTCTATATTGTGACTGTTTTCTTTTTTGCTTACATAATGTTTTCAATAAAAAAATAAAATAAAAAAAGCTAGAAATGCTTGCGCCAACTTCAAGCATAACAATTACAATGGCGGACTACATCGTGTTTCTGCAAATGTTTCTCCTGGCTTTGCGGTCAGAAAAGATGTTTCGAACACATCTAAACCCGCCCCCAGCCCCGACGTAAGCATGACGTGGTAAAAGAACGGTTCTCTGGTTCTAGTCCAGCAAAGAGTTGGTGCCGCTTTGGAACCAGTTTTCCTGGCCGAGAACCGGTTCTTTGGCTGTCGAAACACAAAGAACTGGTTCGCGAGTAGGCACCGGCTCCGAACCGGCTCTCAAAATGCTTTGGTGGAAAAGGGGTATCTCTGCATTACCTTTCAAACATGGCCAACCTGGACCATCCAACTTTATCAATAGACCTTCATCATAAGGGCACACTCTGGAGGAAAAGCGAGACCAAACATCTCCACCCACACTTGGCTAGAATGGAGTAAAAGATCTCACCTTCCTGTCAGATCATCATTTTTTTAAGGGGATGTGCTACTTCAAACATCAAATGTTTTAATACATTCAACACATCTCATCAACTTGAAATCCTAGATCTGTCCCACGGTGCCAGAGGAACTGCGCAGGCGCTTCCGGTGGCCTGGAGTGCTATCTGGGTTGCTCCATCGTTGCCAGAGGTGCCCCGGACCTGCCTTAGGGCGCTATCTGGTGTTGGAGCAGACAGCGGGTTTTTAAACCACCAGTTGAGTCTGCCCTTGTTTCTTCAACAATCTTCTTGTTTCTTCTAACTAATTTTATCCCCAAATCAAAATACACAGTGGGGCTATCTCCCTATCTTGTCAAAAACAGAGTAAAAAGATTATCAAAATCAAAAGTAATAAGGTACCCTTATTCCTTGCTTCTTCACCCGACCTCTCACAGGAAGTCATCCAGTTCGTCCAAGCTTGGGCCAATTGGATATACTCCTGAGTTGGTGCATCCAATGTCAATGCCTGATGGTTTCACTGACACATTGATCATTTGTTTTGCAGCTGCACTAGCCAGCATGGATCTGAGAAAAGGCACAACACAGCAGAGCAGCACAAAAACAACACCAATAGTCACTGCTATTATTATTCCCACCTTAATAAGCCATTCTTTACATGATCCAAATATGGAATCAAGTCAGTATCCAAAGCTCCTGTCTCTCCTCGCATTGGTAGCAACTTCCTGTCTTAATTCCTTTATTTTCTTCATGGCTTTAGTAAAAGATCCATCCGTGGCTGTGTTATTGGGGATGAAGGTACAACAATCAGATCCAAACATTACACATACTCCTCCTTTTTCTGCCAATAACCAATTCAGGGCTTGTCTGTTTTGCCATGTCATTCTGCTAGTGTATTTTAGTTGGTGACCTAAGGCATCAAGTGCTTGATCTATGTAGTTGATGAATCTCTGCTGATTGTAATATATGTAATTAATCCATTCCACATTCTTATTTGGCGTTATCCATACAAATATTGATTCAAATCCTGCTGCTGCCTCGTCTCTAGCTTTAAACTCATATGGTATCCATCTTGGCTGTAACCTGTCTATAATAACCAACATGTATCTTTTTCCTCTTACTAATTCGGTCATGTCTACATAATCCATCACTAGATGCTTAAAAGATCCTTCTGGAACTGGAATAGAGCCTATTGGGGTTTCTGTTCCTTTTCTGACATTATTTTTTGCACAAATTTCACATTCATTTAAAAATTCATCTACCCTTGTTTGTAAGTATGGGGACCAAAATTCATTAAAAAAATTCATCTATCCTTGTTTGTAAGTATGGGGACCAAAATCCTTGCCTTTTTATCTTCCTTATCATTTCCCCCCTTCCACAGTGATCAAAACTGTGGGAATCCGGAATTAAAATGTTAAGCAATGGGGTGGGGTCTATCATGTGGCCTTCATGTGATCTCCATATGTTGTTAGCATCTCTTGTCGCCCCCCTTTTGCTGCCATAAATATATCTCAGGTGGTGTTGCTCTGGACTGCATTTGGGCAATACTTTCTACGGTGGGGAGAGGCTGAATCAGGACTGAGGGTGCCATTACAGCTAATTGGCATCCAGAGGCTTGTTTTGCATGCATATCAACCACATTGTTGCCTTTGATGACAAAGTCATTACCTTTCTCATGGGCCTGGCATTTAATTATGGTCAATTTTTAGGAAACATCATAGCTGTAATCAATTTAGTAATTTGGTCTCCATGTTAAATTGGGGTTCCATCACACTTTTTAAATCCTCTTTGCTTCCACACTGCACCGAATAAATGACATACGCCATGGGCATATGCAGAGTCAGTATAAATGTTGGCTGCTTTGTTTTTAGCCAATATGCAAGCTTCAGTAAGTGATTTAAGTTCATGTTGACTTATCACGGGAGTAAAATTATCTCCAGTTTTTTGTACAACAGCAAAACCAGCATGGTTACCTAAGTGGTCTCTAAAACACGAGCCATCAACAAAGTAAGTCACGTCTGCATCAACAATTGGTGTTGATTCCAAATCTGGTCTCAGACGAGTGAATGCCAGAGAGACAGAAACACAATCATGAGGTGTTCCCTCTCCCTCAAGCGGGACAAAATTAGCTGGGTTTGCTGTGGCACATCTCTTAATCGTGATGTCAGGGAAAGTTAGTAACGCAGAGTAAGCTAAACATCTGGCCTGTGTCAACACGAATCGTCCTTGTTCTAATAATTCAGCAGTTTTGTGATGCGTGTAAATAGTGACCGGATAATCCATGGTAACAGTAGAAGCTTTGTCATAAGCATAATATACTGCTGCTAGTCCCTGTTGATAACACGGCGGATACCCCTGTGCAACACTATCCAATTTAGTGCTATAATAGGCAATAGGTTGTTTCTTTCGACCACTGCACGTTTCCTGCATTAGCACAGCAGAGGCAAAACCATCAACACTGTCTGCTACGTACAGGTGAAATTCTTTGTCATAATTAGGGATCGCTAGCACAGGGGCCGTCTGCATTTCCTTTTTTAGTGTGTTAAACGCTATCAGTGCCTCAGGATCCCATGTCAGGCGTGCCTTAAGATTTTGCTGGCCTGCATATTTCATCAGGGCTCTCAGTGGAGCTACTTTGACAGCATAATCTTCAATCCAATCTGCACTAAATCCAGTCATTCCTAAGAATGTCATCATTTGTCCCACTGTTTGTGGTTGTGGTGCCTTACTTATTCCTTCCAATTGAGTAGGAGATATTGCCTTGGTTTGATGGGCAATGAGTCAACCCAAGTATTCAACCTGAGACTGACAATATTGCAACTTTTCTTTTGAGGCCTTGTGGCCGCCTTCTGCTAGTTTGGTTAGCACTTTAATTGAGTCCTGATGGCACTGTTCTAGCGTTGCTGAACATATCAATAGGTCATCTACATATTGGATCAATGTGCTGTCCAGTCTTAAGTCTTCTAAGTCTAACTTCAATACTTGGTTAAACACATGAGGCGAATGTTTGAATCCTTGGGGCATTCTAGTGTATGTGTATTGTTTACCTTGGTAAGTGAAGGAAAAAAGGTGTCTGCTTTCTTCTGCTAATGGAACGCTGAAAAATGCAGAACAGAGATCAATCACAGTGAAATAATTAGCAGCAGGTGGAACATTTGTCAATAGCGTATGCGGATTTGGAACCTCTGCTGGTCAATCTTCAAATACTTCATTAACAGCTCTTAACTCGTGAACTAACCTCCACTTTGACTTGTTGGCTTTTTCAACTGGTAAAATTGGGGTATTACAATAACTGATTGTCTCAATCAGTACTCCTGCCTCAACCAATCCATCAATTGTTTTCTTTATCCCTTCAACTGCTTCACGTTTCAATGGGTATTGTTGCTTTCTTGGTAATTGAACTCCTGGTTTAACTACAATTCTAATGGGGTTCGCTGATCTAACTAAGCCTACATCTGTGTCATGTTTTGACCATAACCGTGCAAGCACTTGTTGTTCCATTGCTGAGATAAGCTCGTCCATTCTAGACTTCAATTCGCTTTTCTCAACTGTCTCAACTATCAATTTTGGAATCCCTACCATTTTGGTTGTGCAGATGATTTTAAGATGTGTCATATCTTTTGTTTGAAAAATGAAAGGGTTATCTGTGGCTTCCCAAAGCTTTCCTTCTGCCTTTAACATCATTGGGCCTAGATCTTGTGCTTGACTCCCCTCATTTATAAATAATGTAACATGTGGTACTGAATCATCTACTCTAAACCAAGTATTAGTGAATTCACAGTGTTCAATTTGTAACGCTGCTCCCTCTGGTCCTAAAATTATGTAATTTGAAGTCAGACACACAGTCTGTCCTTTAGTTCCTTCTAACCACTCTTTTTCCATTATTTGATCTCTAAGGGGATCATATCTCATGGTACAATGGAATTCGGTTTCTGGGGGAACTGGTTTCTGAAGTTGCTCTTTTATATATCTTCCCCATTTTTCAAGTGTATCCCCTACTCCCCAATCTATATTCCCTATCCAGAATATGTTTGTCTGTGGTTCTTGTTGCTCAGCTCTACCCATAACTGTCATCTGTTTTATACCTGCATTTTCTATGTATATCCCTTCAGGAGAGCACCATATCTGTAATTTTAGTTTGCATATCGCATCCCTACCCAACAAATTGACTGGCGTTTGATCAGACACTAGGATAGGAATTTTTATTTCAGAGTCTTTGACTTTTATGCTGACAGGGGCTGTCATTGGGATTAGCTGTGTCAGTCCCGAAAATCCTACTGTCTTGACGTATTTTCCAGACCTGGGGAGGTTAGAGGCATAATTTGGGCTCAAGCATGTGAATGTTGCCCCTGTATCAAGCATAATGGGTATTATCTTGTCCTCTATTTTAACCCGCAGCATAGGTTCTTGGTCAGCATTAGATGACAGCATTGGCAGCTGACCCCTCCCCGTAGGATTTTCTGGGCATCCCTAGTATCCTTGGTCGGGACCACGCCATGGGTTGACAGGTCCTGATACTTGGTCCGGTTGATTCTGAGGTCTCTGTTGCCATGGTTGATTCATCTGACCTTGCGATTCACCTTGAGGCCATGGGTTGACTGGACAGAATCTCTTGATGTGTCCAGGCTGGTTGCATCCCCAGCACATGGCTTGTTGGTCTGGGTTTCTCTGCTGGTTGTTGTATTGTCTTCCTCTTCCTCTTCCCGGCATTGTTCTGTTTCTGTTGTCTTGGTGTTCAGGAAGGTAGATAACAACAACAGGTGCATTCGGTTGTTGTGGGTTTCCCGCGTTGACTGGCACATTGTGACCCATGTTGACTGGAGCTTGCTGTATGACTTGTGGCGCTTGACTTGGTATGTTTACAGCAGCCATCACTGCAGACTGATCTTCAACTTCCTTTACTGCAGCCTGTACTTTCTTCTTCTTGTTAATCAGTTCATCCAGTTGTAGCTGAGTCAATTTTCTTTGAAGCTCTCTTTCTTGATTCTTCAGCTTTAGTTCATTCTTCCTGTACTGTTCCACTGCGTGAGCCACATGGTTGCTGAACTCCTTTGATGTCTTTGAGCCCAACCCGACCACATCTTCCAGCTTGGCTTTTACAGAGGGAGGCATGGCGTCAATTATGGCGGATCTGAACAGTGCTGTTATTACTGGATCCCGTTCAGGGTCTCTCTCCAGCTCTTGCTTCCACTTTCTTGACTGTCTTTGAACATAGGTGACTGGATTTTCTTCATCTCCTATTGGTTCCCCTTTTAGCATCTTCGGATCCATCTGAGTTTGATAATGTTCTCGAAGATCCCGCCATATTGCAGCTCTGTGCCTGTCCAATGCTGTGGCATCCATCCTGATTGAATCGACTGCAGCTCCAAGTCCAGAGGCTTTAAGGATTTCATTAGTCTTTGCACTTCCAACGTTCTTTGCCAGCAGGGCCTTCTCCAATGGCTAATATCTTTCCCATTGTCTCTTCTTCCAGCAGTCTGATCCATTTGCCAGCCCCTTCATGTAGGTCAGGGAGGCAGGCTATCAGTCCCTCCAGATCTTGTCCTACCCATGGCACGTACTGTCCTTGATGTCCTTTGATCAGGATGGGGCATTGTGTGAGTTCTTCTTCCAGTTGCTCTTCTTCGTCTTTATATGGGCTCAGTTTGCGTGCTGGTTTCTCTCTCAGATTGGTTCCTCTCCTCCAGTATGGCTCACTGCGGGTTACTTCTTCCAACAGGAGGGTTCCAGACACATTCTTGTATTCTCTGTGAGGCCTGGCTGAATGAGATCTTCATCTTTGATGTTCCCGACGTCTCTGTTGGTCCCTTTCCATGGAGTCTCTTAGGAGTCTTCGCATGGCTTCAGCTTCTTGATCGATCTGTTCTTTAGTTATCCGTATATCTCGTTCTATTTCTTCTCGGTCAAGTCTGGTGCATATGGGGGTGGGGTCTCTATTATGCTTTCTTTTTTCCCTATTTTTTCCCTATATTCCTTAATCAGTTGTGCTCCCTTTTTTCTAAATAAATTCAACACCTCTTGTTCCTTTCCCCGTTTCTCATCTCTTTTCTTGCTCTTATCATGGGCTTTGTGATTTTTTATCAAAGCTCCCATTTCCCTACACATAGCCAAATCAAATGTTCCCTCTGCTGGCCACTTAGTATTTAATTTTTTGGTCCTTTTTTCCCACTTTTTTGACAAGTTTTTAATTGTATCCCTGCATATCGGATATTGTGATGCAAGCTGTTCTACGGGGGACTCTTCTTGAGGTGACACCGAAGCCATCGTTTCAGCACCTATTTATTTGTACCCCACTTAATTAGTTAAGGCACAATCACTTAATTTTCTGCTTATGTCTAATAATTCAGGTATTTGTTTTGTTTTCTTAAAATATTTCAAAATGATTCGTATTGGTACCTCAGACAGTGGCTTCGGCGTCACTTCCTCTATCCTGTTGTATGTACTGTGTTGTCAAATGATGTCCTCTCCCAGGTATATTAATTCAAAACTCCAGGTTATGTTTTCCCCAAACCACGGCCTCGTGCAGTTATTTCTCCCGCCCTATATAAATAAGTAAGAGATGGAGTTAATTTCACCTCATTGCCCTCTCACATGGTTATTAATATGCATGTATCTAATGTTAAGGGTTCAAATAAATCAATTAAAGTTGTTCTTTCTTTTTTGTTTAAGAGCATCCTCCCTCTATTTCCTCTCTTGCCCTTCCTATTGGTCCAGAGCTGCGACATTCTCAGCTGTCACTGACATTTCTTCTGTCTCTTCTCTGCTTCGTCGTATCTCTACCCACAGATGACTAATTCTGCTTGGATTATTTCTCAAAACCACCATTACCATCAATCTTGCTAGTGTCCAATTGTCCACTAACACTGGTCTAATATCTCTTGCCCTTCCAACCTCAAAGATTATGTCACTTTCCCACTTCACTGGCCTTACGGATGAACCCACCATCATATATACATTTTTTCAGAATAGTTGCCCCTCCTAATACCCTAGGCCAACGCTTCCATGCCTTCCTTTTCAGATACGGGATTAATATTGGGTCAATCTTTATTTCTAATGCAGTGAACTGTGAGTCCAAAAGGGTGTTTTTTGGAAGATTAAATTTGTTCAGGTGTGGTCTCAGGGTTTCAAGAGTTAACTGTTTTTTGATCACATTAGGCCAATCCACTAAGGGCCATTCTTGCTCAAGCTGATCCAAGTTTGTGATCTTTGTCAATTGTTAAAGAGCTCACTTTTCCCTTGGTCTGTCAACTCCTGTCTCTGCCCTTCGTTATCTATAAACTCATTTTCTAACCAGAAGTGATTCTCAATGCCTTTGGTTAGTTTTAATGCCTGTTTAAAATCATCTTCGTCCTTGCTTTCTCTCTATATTCTCTTCTCCTCTGCCTCATAATGATCTCTCACTGTGGTCTGCATGTGTCTTTTTTTTTTTTTTTTAAGATGTCAAAGAATAAAAAGCTCTCCTTCTCTGTCACTTCTCTCCCTCTAGTTTGTTAGTATATTCATTCACACACCCGGGACTTCATTCACACACATACGCATACATTCACTCGTTATTTGATATCTTATACTAAATGCGGAAACAATGCTTCGTTACTCAGTTCTTGTCCAGCAAAAACTGTGTTTCTCTGTCTGGATCGCAGCGCTTACAGTCAGGCAAGTGGCCAAACAGTCGACAAAACCAATTTCTTGGAATATTTCTTGTTCTCTGATATTTATATCTCTGTATCCTTTTCTCACTAATTTAGTTTTTATCATCCATTCAATTTTCAAAGCTTTGTTTCTCCATTTTTACAATTCTTATATTATTATCTTTATGTTATTGTCCTTCTCTTTAGTATTTTCAAATCCTTGTCTCAGTTTTTACTAATTTTAGCTACCACTTGTAGCTCAACACAAGGTAAATTTATTGACTATTTAAGTGCTTTTTTGACGGTAAGCCCAAAATTTTGACAAGTGATTTACTGATTGGCTATACGCCCTGGTTGGCTGTACGCCCGGACTTGATCTGCAGTATATCTAAAAGGCACCTCTTCTTTGTGTCTTCTCCTGAAGCATAATATTGTTCTTGTATTTTTAATCAATTTGTTTTTCCTCAATCTATTAACCTGAAGGATTAATAAAATATCAGGTTAACCTGAAGGATTAATAAAATAATCCTTTTATTGAGTTAATGCACCACTTGCATATATATACATATACTGTATTTAATTAGTCTCTCTCTACACTGCCCTCCTCACCACTCAGTCTTGGTAAAAATAACCAAACACTCAGTGCACTTTCTACATTTAAGACAAACAAAACACCCGGAACGAACAAACAAATAAAGACTAACAGCCCCCCAGTGCACTTCTTGCACTTTTGGCGCACGTCTGCGCTTAAACGCACTTCTTACGTTTAATGTAAATGCACTTCTTACATTTACAGCGTGCTTCTCACGCTTTAAGACAAACAAACATATAAAAATGCAGCACTTCTTTGCATTAAAAGCGTATTTTCTTTACACCAAACGCGTTTTCTTGTGCTGGAATAGTTACACACGCTACAGCACTCACACACACACATGCGCTTTTCATGTTGCAACACTCACACCCACACGCACACGTGCTTCTCACGTTACAACACTCACACACACAACACAAACACATGCGCTTCTCCAGGACCTGAAAGCTCGACTCTCCTCTGCCCTCTTCTCAATTAATTTTATTCTTTAATTTTAGGTTCTTTTTACGGTGGAGTCTAGTATTTAAAAACAATTACTAACCAGGGTGACAGCTTACCAGCAGTGATCACACAAAACAAAATAATAAGCAAAAGCTGCTTACCTCTTTTCGCCGGCCGGCTGTTTTTGTTTTGTGAGATCTCCACCAGGGCCTTCACCACGACTGCTTGACCCCTGCCCGCTCCTGGCTGGCTCGCCAATTATGTTGTGGCAAATTCTCGATCTTTGGTTCAATTCTTCAAAGTCTGGTTCAGGTCTCAGAAGAAATCTTTCAGAGTCGAAGTTTCAGGTCTCAGAAGAATAACTTTATTGAGCAGTTCAACAAAGTGAGATGGTAGCTAGTCATCTGATTTTACAATGGTCAGTGCTCAAACCTTATACCCTTTTCTCGTCTTTTGGTACCCAATTAGCGCTCAACTCGTTATCTTTTCTCTCTTTGCTCCTCCTTATTACTCCGCCTCGATTAAAACACCTGCATCGTTATTTAATTTTTTAATTGGGGCAACCTTCTTTGCGCATGCGTATCTTTTTAAAAATGGCTTTATACATGATTTTCAGGTACTTTTCCATGCCCTTTCACCCAGTTTCTTCTCCTGTCCTTACCTAACCTGCCTTTTTCATGTCCTTTCACCCAGTTTCTTCTCCTGTCCTTACCTAACCTGCCTTTTGGCCTAGTTTTCTGTTCATCTCCTCCCCTCAGGCCTAGTTTTCTCCAATATTACAGCATCTTATATTCAGACCCATGTATGAGACATGTATGAGACAAATGAAATTCCCCAACAGACGCTGCTGCCATGAGACCCAACACCCTCTGGAAGTGTTTTACTGTGATGGTGTGGCCTAGCTTCACCCTGGTTAGTGTGGTTAATATGGACTCGATGCGTGCAGGAGACATGTGTGCCTGCATCGTCGTTGAGTCCCATACCACCCCCAAGAACGTAGTTCGTTGGGCGGGTGTCAACACGCTCTTCTTTGTGTTGAGCCTCAACCCCAAGCGCTGAATGTGGCCAAGGACGGCATCTCGATGCCGAACTGCCAACTCTCGAGACTGGGCCAGAATGAGCCAGTCGTCGATATAATTCAGCACGCGGATGCCCTGGAGCCTCAGTGGGGCCAGAGCTGCATCCATACACTTGGTGAACGTGCGAGGGGAGAGTGCTAGGCCGAATGGAAGAACCCGATATTGGTATGCTTCGCCCCCGAAAGCAAACCTCAGGAACCTCCTGTGAGATGGAAGGATGGAGATGTGAAAATAGGCGTCCTTTAGATCTATCGTGACAAACCAATCCTCGGATTGGATTTGACTCACGATGATAGAAATAGTGAGCATCTTGAACCTGAACCTCCTCAGAGACTGGTTCAGATGCCTCAGATCTAAAATTGGACGCAGCCCTCCATCCTTCTTGGGAACTATGAAGTACCGGCTGTAGAACCCGGACTCCCTGACTGGTGGGGGAACATGCTCTATGGCCCCTTTTTCCAGCAGCGAGTGAACTTCCTGTTCCAACACCAGACCCTGCTCTGGGTGAACTGAAGTCCAGACCACCCCATTGAACTTCGGTGGGCGGACCTGGAACTGCAGTCTGTACCCGATTTCTACAGTGCGCAGGACCCATGGAGAAATATTTGCGAGGTTTTGCCATGCCTCTGCAAAATTCGCCAAGGGAACCAGCCCCTCGGGGCTGGTGTCCGGTGTTTTGTGCGAGTCCTTGACGGCACCCTGAACCGGCAGGGGAAGACCGACAACGAGTCACAGTGTGCGAGCTCGAACGCTGTCTGGCTGCAAGCCTTTGGGGCAGACAGATGGGCGGGAGCTCGCTGGGAGCTAGCGCGTCCCGAAGCGTCAGAGACGGCGGGATACTGTCGCCAGCTTCCCGAGGGCCCGACGAGAGAGGGGACCTCAGTCGCTGTCTCTCAGGGGGGGCGGCCCTTGGAGGTCTTATGAAAGTTAGGACCTCTTTCCCTTAGCCTTTCTGGACTGAAGGACGGTCCTCAGATCCGTCTTTTCAGGAGGCTGCGGGTGCGAGCGCCGCCTACAGTCCCAGGCTCTCTGAGGGGGAGCTCTAGACGCAACACTCGCCTTCTGACTCTGGCGGTAAGAGGAGGAAGTAGTGGGCTGTTGCTGTTTTTCTCTAGCAGCCGCCCTCCTAGACCTAGAGCGACGAGGGAGATACTGCTTAAAAGCCTCGCTCTGTTTCTTGGCGTCCTGGAATCTGTCGACGACAGCATTAACTGCCTCGCCGAACAGACCCGTAGAAGAAACAGGTGCATCAAGGAGAAAAGATCTGTCCTTCTCCTTGATGCCAGAGAGATTAAGCCACAGATGTCTCTCCATGGTTACCAGGGCTGACATCGAACGGCCGATTGCACGGGCCGTCTCCTTGGTAACCCGGAGAGACAGATCCGTGGCTCTGCGAAGTTCAGCAATATCATCCATAGAGGGCCCCTCGCCCTGATCTATTTCTCTTAACAGGTCGGCTTGGTACGCCTGCAAAACAGCCATCGTGTGCAGGCTCGCACCAGCTCGACCCGCCGCCATATAAGCTCTGCCCACCAAAGCAGATGTAGTGCGACATGGCTTGGAGGGCAGCGCCGGTGATTTAGGGGTTGATGCAAGGTCGGGTGAAAGATAACTGGCTAGAGCCTCTTCCACCCGAGGCATCATCCCATAACCATTCTCTCTAGCTCCCACAATGTCACTGTAATTCAACATAGGGGGGTTAGACAGGCGTGAAGAGAAAGGCCTGTTCCAAGATTTACACAACTCGTTGTGTAAATCTGGAAAGAATGGAAGGGACCGGCGAGAAGGCTGCGTGCGGTGCTGCAGGAAGCGCTCGTCGAGTTTACTTTTGGCGCGCGCTTCCTGCCTCTCTTGTGGCCAAGAAATATCGAGCTTGGCCACAGCCCGCGTTACAACCTCCAACAGCTCATTATAATTAGGGGCAGGAAGAACAGTTCGATGTGTTTGGCTTAGATCCCCCTCCCCAATACCAAGCACATCTAAATCCTCAGACTCAGATAGCTGTAAAACGGGGTCTTCATCCCGATCGGGAGAGGCCGCGGAGCGGGCTCCCGAACGGGGGATAGGGGGATCTGAGCTTTCAGATGAAGAGTAGGAAAGTGCCTCGGCAGTCCCACTGTCATCTAAAAGATCTCGCTGCGATCCCCACGTTCTAAGCCGCCGCACCGCCTCGGCAGATGCGGGACCCGAACCACGGGGAGCGCGCATTTGGCCATCCTCGGAAAATAAAGCCAAACGAGAACGCAGCGTTCTAGCTGGGAGAGATTCACAATGAACACAAGCAGCCCCCTTGAGAGCTGCTTGAGCGTGCTGCCTTCCTAAGAAAGACACACACATCTCATGTGTATCCCCAGCCGTGAGAAAGCGAGGACATGGAAACACACATTTTTTGAACTGTTCACTTGCCATGATGCAGATATAAGACAATACAACACCAAATACAACTGGTTTTCACTTTCACACACACAGAGCGCTTGCTGAATAGCAAAAAGCTGACATCTCTGTGTGCCGGCGTGCTTTTGTATACATCCGCTTATGCCGTCACACGCTACGTCATCACGCAACGCCAATAGGATTGGTTTCAGTTTCATTCATAAATTCAGACGCGCTACGCTGAAGGGCGTTCCCCTAGTGTCGTAACCGACGCAGTTCGAGTTCCCTCGAAAGGGAACTGTTTGTAGAAATGTTTTTATTTTCTGAAACGTCTCAGGTTACGTATGTAACCCTGGTTCCCTGAGAGGGAACGAGACGCTGCGTTTGAGACGCGGTGGGAACGCCCTGCGTGATTACGTCGTGAAGCACATGTAAAATCAGTCCATTGGAAGCCCGAAACGTCATGGGTGACGTCATAGACCAGGAAACTATAAAGCACCCCTGAAATCAGACCGCGCCAGCTTCTGAAAAAACCTGAAGCAAGTTGATCAGGGCATGCAGGAAGTATGGCAGGCAAACGCAGCGTCTCGTTCCCTCTCAGGGAACCAGGGTTACATACGTAACCTGAGACGTTCCCTTTCAAGGGAACTTCGAGCTGCGTTTGAGACGCGGTGGGAACCCCATACCCACTACGCCATAGTGACAAATGCCCGTTCCGTGTGAAGTCCTTGCACACTAAGAAGCAAGCAACCTCGCCCCTGGTGTGGAGAGGTCAAGGTCATAAAACCTGACAAATGTATGCGGAGAGGACCATCCTGCCGCATTACAAATATCAAGAAGGGAAACACCCGAAATTAAGGCCGTAGAGGCCGCCATACTTCTTGTAGAATGGGCCCGAACAGCCATAGGTGAAGGCTGTCCAGCCGCTTCATAACCCAATGATATAGCCTCGACTATCCATTTGCTCATAACCTGTTTAGATGCAGGGCACCCTCTCTTGAGTGACCCAAAGCAGACAAATAGTTGTTCAGACTTACGCCACAGGGCAGCTCTGTGAACGTAGGCATCTAATGCCCGAACTGGACATAACAGGTTCAGTCGTTCCTGATCTGGGGTAATAAAAGGTGGATGATAAAAGGCCTGCAGCACTATAGGGCCCCCATCATTTACTGGGACCTTAGGAATATAACCCGGTCTAGGGTATAGAAATGCTTTCACCATACCAGGTGCAAATTCCAGAAATGAGGGAGCAACCGACAGGGCATGTAGATCTCCAATTCTTTTGATAGAAGAAATAGCAAGGAGAAAAAGAGTCTTTAGAGTGAGGAATTTTTCTGAAACCTCTTCAATGGGCTCAAAGGGAGCCAAAGCCAGGCCTTCAAGTACAACGGCTAAATCCCAGGCCGGTGCTCTAGAGTGCAGTGCAGGTCTCAACCTCAAAGTACCACGGAGAAAACGAGTAATAAGAGGATCTCTCCCAATAGAAAAACCCCCCATAGGGGTGTGGTAGGCAGATATAGCCGCCACGTAAACCTTTAGGGTGGAAGGAGATAATCTAGCAGAGAAGAGGTCTTGCAAAAAATCGAGAACTGAATCAACAGGGCAGTTAACAGGATCTAAATGACGTTCACCACACCAGGTGGAGAATTATTTCCATTTCAATGCATACAGCCTTCTCGTGGAAGGGGCTCTGGAATGGAGAATGGTCTCAACGACCTCAGTCGAGAGACCGGATTCTAAGAGCCGGGCCCCCTCAGAGGCCAGGCCCACAGTTTCCACAACTCCGGTTGAGGGTGAAATATCGTGCCCCCTGCCTGGGACAGCAGGTCCCTCCTGAGCGGAATCTCCATGGGAGCGCCGTCTAGAAGAGACATTTGGTCCGAGAACCAAATTCGAGTCGGCCAGTAAGGGGCTACTAGTAGCAGATGAGCCCCTTCCCGGCGAACCCTCTCCAGAACCCCCGGAAGCATAGATATCGGGGGAAATGCATACAGGTGTAGCCTCGGCCACACCTGCACCATCGCATCCAGTCCGAGCGGAGCTGGGTGCGTGAGGGAGAACCACATGGGACAATGGGTTGTATCTGATGATGCGAAAAGGTCTACTTGAGCTCGACCAAACTTCTCACACAAGAACTCCACCACCTCGGGGTGAAGTCTCCACTCCCAGGATATCCGCTCCCACATTCTGACGCCCTGGAATGTATACTGCTCTGAGAGATAGCAACTTCCCCTGGGCCCATAGGAGGATCTGATGGGCCTGCTTGCAAAGGTGACGTGACCTCAGACCCCCCTGATGGTTGATATAGGAGACCACCGATGTGTTGTCCGTGCGGACCAACACATGATGGCCTCTCAGGTCTGGCAGGAAATATTTGAGAGCTCGAAATACCGCCATCATCTCCAAACGATTTATATGCCAGGAACGTTGATGGTCCTTGCGCCGAGCGGCCACTCATAAACGCCCCCCATCCCGTGAGGGAAGCATCTGTCAAAAGCTTGACGCGTCGACAAGAAGCCCCCAACACTGGGCCCTGGGCGAGGAACCAAGGTTTCTTCCACATGACCAAGGCACGAAGGCATCGCCGCGTGAGCTTGATGCTGCGGAACGGATTTCCCCTCGGAGAAAACCCCTTGGTCCTGAGCCACCACTGCAGGGGTCTCATGTACAGAAGGCCAAAAGTAGTTACGTTGGACGCAGCTGCCATGAGACCCAACAGTCTCTGAAACTGATTTACAGAGAGTGACTGGCCTAGTTTCACATTCTTTACGGCTGTGAGAATCGCAGAAATACGTGCAGGAGACAGATGTGCCTGCATTGTGGTCGAATCCCAAATTACACCTAGAAAAGTGGTCCTCTGAGCTGGGAGGAGCACACTCTTTTTGGTGTTGAGCCGCAACCCCAAACCCTTTATATGGGACAGAACGACATCTCGATGACGAACTGCCAACTGCTCTGACTGAGCTAAAATCAATCAATCGTCGATGTAATTTAATATGCGAATGCCCTGGAGTCTCAAAGGAGCCAGAGCTGCATCCACGCATTTTGTAAAGGTGCGGGGTGATAAACCTAGGCCAAATGGAAGAACCCGATACTGGTATGCTTCGCCCCCGAAAGCGAACCTCAGGAACCTTCTGTGATGAGGATGGATAGATCGATAAGTCTATTGTGACAAACCAATCCTCGGACAGAATCTGTGATACAATCTGTTTGAGTGTAAGCATTCTGAACTTGAGTTTCTGAACCCTGCTGTTTAACTGGCGCAGATCTAGAATAGGACGCAACCCTCCATCCTTCTTTGGAACAATGAAATAACGGCTGTAAAACCCTGACTCTCTGCTGGGAGGAGAAACCCTTTCTATAGCTCCTTTTTGAAGAAGTGTCAGTATTTCCTGTTCCATGACCAGAGCCTGCTGTGAGTCCACTACTGTAGGAAGGACCCCTTGAAATCTGGGCGGACGAGAACCGAACTGAATTCTGTAACCCTTTTCTATTATGTGCAGGACCCATATAGAAACATTTGGCAGAAGTTTCCACGCTGCCAGAAATTCCGATAAGGGAACCAGCCTCTCGAGACTGGCCTCTGGATTTGATTGAACAATCATTTCGGCACCCTGAAGCGGCGAACCGGCAGGGAACAACCGAACTGACCGTTGTACAACCCTCCTCGGAGGATTGCACGGGGACGGTGACACCTCGGTGCCCTGAAACGGCGAACCGGCAGGGAACAGCCGAAGTGGCAACGCTGCGACTCTTCACGGAGAATCGCCCCCCGGAGGGCGCCAAGGAGGGACGGTTCCTCGGAACCGTTCCTCTCTGGAGGGGACCACCCTCAGAAGTCTGACGGCCTTGGCATCAGGACTTCTTCTTAGCCCAATCTCTCTTATTGATAACAGTCCTCAGATCCTGTTTACCACTAACAGGCTTGGACTGCGACCGCCACTCAGGAACCCCGGATTGAGGAGGCGCCCAAGCAGCGACGCTCTGCTTTTGCTGGAATCTATGGAAGGAGGAGCTCGTAGACGGTCGAGGCTGCTCAGACTTTATATTACGAGCAACCTCGGGGACACTGGACCGGCGAGGAAGAAACCTCTGAAACGCAGCCACTTGTTTTTTACTCTCTTGAAACCTATCAACGACACAATTTATAGCATCGCCGAACAGACTTGTAGGTGAAAGCGGCGCGTCCAGAAGAACAGATCTATCTTTGTCTTTAACCTGTTAACCTTCACCAGTGCGTCGGCGCACTGAAGCGTTTTTTTTTTTATTTAGTTCAAATTTACTATCAGATTTAATGTTATACCTTGACAAACTATACATCATTAAAAAGATATAAGACTCAAGATTCAGTATTTGACCACTATTGTATTCTGAGAAACTTATAGTGACAGTTATGTCTTAATTTGTGTCAGGAGTTATGAAATGAAAAAATGAGTCGATACCTTTAATATTTATGAGCGTCAGCTGTTCCATTCATAAAAAACACTCCGTGCTGTCGTCATGACAGCGATTCACAAAACAACGTCCCTCAGGGCTTTAGCTCAACAATGTGCAGACTTGGAGAAATATTGATATATTCTCATAGATTCACATCATATTTCTATAGACAGGAATAATATTTATTGAATTTATACCCAAATGCATCGATGTAATCATTATGATCGCTTCTTACTGAGATGTGCTGTGTTTTCAATTCATACCAATAGCCTGAGGGCGCTATATGCACAATAATAGTCCATATATGGATCATGAAGAAGACCCATAGTCATGTGACATTCCAGTACGTCACTGATACAGAAAGTAGCTGACAGAGATCGCTGTAACATGCAGATAAAGATGTTTTGAAGACAATAAACATGATTGCAATGATATTTGAGTTACCTGTGTTCTTCAAGCCATGCCAGGTATTTCATAATAATAGATAATATTTATAATGTAATGCTAATCGATATAGATTTCATCATCGTGCAGAACACTATAAATAATACATTTTCTGTCGGATTTTTTTTAATCTGAAGACAAATTAGATCACAGAAGATTATTTAAAACACTCGACTTGCGTTATGAAGTAAGTTTGGAGCACAAACATGGTTTTAATCTCATAAATGGTCGTGTATTGATGGTGTGCTAAGCTAACATGCTAGCTAGCCCAGGTGCACCTGCCACCAGCAGTTATTGTTTTATGATTTTTTTCTAAATAGGAATGCTTACTGAAATGTTTCAGTGCATTTGATACCAGTTTCAAATATTTAGTGAGAACTTTGATAAAAGAAATTAGGGTTTGAAACCCTATGAATAGCCTGTGAATAGCCAGTCGTTAGTAGCTATAATGCAGACAAAAGAAATGCATATTTAGAGCCATAACCAGTCTGGAGAGGTGTGAATGTGTGCAGGGGAGACTGACACTGAATGGGGCTCGTTTGCACCACAAAATAATAGAGACAATAGACTGAATAGATGACTCAGAAGATGACTAAACATCAGTTTGCATTTTAGAGTCTAATCAAAATAAAGTAATTTGACATGATCTTGAAAAACATTTAACTAAATACAGAGTTTTAGACTTATCATTTTCAGATTTTAAATATAAAATGGTAACACATATGGCTTTAGCTGCAGTGCATTTCTAGATTGCTCCAGGGCCAACTTCAATTTTATTTTCATGAAGATGTTTCATAAAAATAAATTTCTAATAACTTTACAAAACTTTGAAGCTATTTAAAAAAAAAATGTCATTATGACAATAATTAATTCTACATTTACAATAAACTACCAGGTGTCAGCTTTCCAATAAGATCATACTTGTGCTTTTAGTGCAAAGGGTTCATGAACTGTATCTGTTTCAGTTTGGGTATGTCATTTCTGGGGATTTTTCAAAAGTGGGCTTGCAGCTTAACAGGTTAATATCAGTCAGATTTAACCATAAATGACGCTCCGTGGCCACCAAGGCTGCCATAGAGCGGCCCACAGATTTGGCCGTCTCCTTGGTGGCCCGGAGAGATAGATCTGTCATGTGACGCAACTCTTGAATTGCGTCAGCACTAACTTCCTCACAATTGTCCATGTCCCTCAGCAGGTCAGCCTGGTATGCTTGTAATATTGACATTGTGTGTAAGCATGCCGCGGCCTGACCTGCTGCCGAATATGCTTTACCCACCAACAATGAAGTGTTTTTTAATGGCTTGGTGGGTAACGTCGGGGCTTTCAGTGATGACGCTGACTCGGGGGAGAGATAGCTCGCAAGCGTCTCTTCCGCACGAGGCATTGTCATATAACCGTAGTGATCAATCCCTTGCACTTTACTATAATTGCTAGTTTGTGGATTATGTACTCTGAAAGACACCGGTTTATTCCACGATCTCGACACCTCGGTGTGGAGATCGGGAAAAAACGGGAGTTTCCGACGTAGAGGTCGTGATCTAGATGGTAAAAATCGTTCATCTAACAGACTTTTTCTAGAATCAACTTCAAAATCATCAGCTGGCCATTCAATATTTAACTTAGCAACAGCACGAGATAAAAGCTCCTCATCAGCATGAGTATGAGCTGGCGAAAACTCATAATCACCCATATGAACGACATCCAGTTCCTCAGAACTGGATAGCCGCAACATTGGTGCCTCCACCTTGGAAGGAGAAGCCGCAGCGCGGGTTCCTTCCTGGGCAGAGACACCGGATCCAGCAGGTAAGGGTTGAGAAAGGGCGGGGCCTGTCTCAAACCCCGCTACTAGATCCATTTGCGATCCCCAAGATGAAAGCCTCCGCTGTGCCTCGGCAGCAGCGGTACCCGCACCTCGGGGAACGCGAACCGAACCGTCCTCCTCAAAGAACGCCCGGCGAGAGCGGAGAGTTTTCATAGACAAACTCATGCAATGCTCACAATCAGCTCCCTCGAGAACTGATTGGGCATGCTCCACTCCCAAACAAGCAACACAAAGCTGATGTGTGTCCCCACCCGTGATGTAACGAGGGCAGGGAACAACACAACGTCTATAATCTTGCTTGCTCGCCATGATAATAGATAAATATATGAATATATATTGGGCTTGACAGACAACAATAAATAGACAAGGACAGATTCACATAGAGCGCTTGCTGAAGGTACAGAAGCTGGCGCGGTCTGATTTCAGGGGTGCTTTATAGTTTCCTGGTCTATGACGTCACCCATGACGTTTCGGGCTTCCATTGGACTGATTTTACATGTGCTTCACGACGTAATCACGCAGGGCGTTCCCACCGCGTCTCAAACGCAGCTCGAAGTTCCCTTGAAAGGGAACTGTCTAGCTCAAAGAGTACCCCAATTCCAAAAAAGTTGGGACACTGTACAAATTGTGAATAAAAACAGAATGCAATGATGTGGAAGTTTCAAATTTCAATATTTTATTCAGAATTCAACATAGATGACATATCAAATGTTTAAACTGAGAAAATGTATCATTTTAATGGAAAAATAATTTGATTTTAAATTTCATGGCATCAACACATTTAAAAAAAGTTGGGACAAGTCCATGTTTACCACTGTGTGGTATCCCCTCTTCTTTTTATAACAGTCTGCAAACGTCTGGGGACTGAGGAGACAAGTTGCTCAAGTTTAGGAATAGGAATGTTGTCCCATTCTTGTCTAATACAGGCTTCTAGTTGCTCAACTGTCTTAGGTCTTCTTTGCCGCATCTTCCTCTTTCTGATGCGCCAAATGTTTTCTATGGGTGAAAGATCTGGACTGCAGGCTGGCCATTTCAGTACCTGGATCCTTCTTCTACGCAGCCATGATATTGTAATTGATGCAGTATGTGGTCTGGCATTGTCATGTTGGAAAATGCAAGGTCTTCCCTGAAAGAGACGACGTCTGGATGGGAGCATATGTTGTTCTAGAACTTGGATATACCTTTCAGCATTGATGGTGCCTTTCCAGATGTGTAAGATGCCCATGCCACACGCACTCGTGCAACCCCATACCATCAGAGATGCAGGCTTCTGAACTGAACGCTGATAACAACTTGGGTTGTCCTTGTCCTCTTTAGTCCGGATGACATGGTGTCCCAGTTTTCCAAAAAGAACTTCAAATTTTGATTCGTCTGACCACAGAACAGTTTTCCACTTTGCCACAGTCCATTTTAAATGTGCCTTGGCCCAGAGAAAACGCCTGCGCTTCTGGATCCTGTTTAGATATGGCTTCTTTTTTGACCCATAGAGTTTTAGCAGGCAACGGCGAATGGCACGGTGGATTGTGTTCACCGACAATGTTTTCTGGAAGTATTCCTGAGCCCATGTTGTGAGTAGCATTCCTGTATGTGATGCAGTGCCGTCTAAGCGCCCGGAGATCACGGGCATCCAGTATGGTTTTCCGGCCTTGACCCTTACGCACAGAGATTGTTCCAGATTCTCCTAATCTTTGGATGATATTATGCACTGTAGATGATGATAACTTCAAACTCTTTGCAATTTTTCTCTGAGAAACTCCTTTCTGATATTGCTCCACTATTTTTCGCCACAGCATTGGGGGAATTGATGATCCTCTGCCCATCTTGACTTCTGAGAGACACTGCCACTCTGAGGGGCTATTTTTATACCCAATCATGTTGCCAATTGACCTAATAAGTTGCAAATTGGTCCTCCAGCTGTTCCTTATATGTACATTTAACTTTTCCAGCCTCTTTTTGCTACCTGTCCCAACTTTTTTGGAATGTGTAGCTCTCATGAAATCCAAAATGAGCCAATATCTGGCATGACATTTCAAAATGTCTCACTTTCAACATTTGATATGTTATCTATATTCTATTGTGAACAAAATATAAGTTTATGAGATTTGTAAATTATTCCATTCCTTTTTTACTCACAATTTGTATAGTGTCCCAACTTTTTTGGAATCGGGTTTGTATATATATATACATACCTGGGGGAATTAACGCGTTAATCTTTGCGATTATTTGAAATGTTTAACGCGTTAAAAAAAATAACGCAATTAATGCAGCACTTTTTTTTGGCCTCGTTTTAATGACTTTTTGTTGCGGCTGCTATTGCGAGTGTGCCAAACCAAGTCACCCTATCATGATGGAGAAGTACAAGGATGTTTTAGGAGGAATGTTTGCATTTAAAAAGTTGCCTGATGGCGCGTTTGACAAAACAAAGATGCTGTGTACGATTAACAAAGCTGAATTCAAATACTATACCAGTTGGGTTTGAAGCTGGATGCACCGAATTTTCGGCCGCCGAATGGCATTTTCGGTTTTTGGCCGAAAGAGAAAAAAGAAAATATAAGCCGAATATATGCTCTGTTCTATATGTTCTGCAATCAGGTTTCACGAGCGGGTTTTTTCCGCTCCATGTGTGTCACTGTGCTCTCTACTCACTGTTCCGCTCCGTGTTTGCGCTGTGTGTTCTGCTCTGTCGTTCACGGCCCAAACGCTCCAATCATGTACCGATCACTCAGTGGAAAAGCAAAGTCCGCTCAAATAACGTGAAATTTCTCTGTAGTAGACTTCTGTTTGCAATAGCCCTACTGAGCTGGTATAGTCATGCTGGGCAACAATGGTAAAATTACCTGCTCTGACACATGCTCTGGTAATAATAGCTTTGTAGAACTGTATTTTATTTTGATAATTAGTAAAAAATAAAAAAATAAATTGATTATTGTTTATTGATTATTGAAAAAGAATAATATATTGATATATTGATGTTTAATATTATTTTAATATAGGGCTATTTTCTGTTCCTTTTTTTCCTGTGTTGTTTAATTTAATTAGGAGATTCTAAGTTTAAATATTGATGATTACAAGCTTGGGGGAAATGCAATTAATTGCAATTAATTACAGCAAATTGTGCAATTATTTATTTATTTTTTTTTTTTATTGATTCCCGGCCCTAATATATATATATATATATATATATATATATATATATATATATATATATATATATATATATATATTTTTTTTTTTTTTTTTTTTAAGGTATTTCCACCCATAAGTTTCCTTTGGTAGCTTTTTTTCCCAGTATCCATTTGAGTTTGTAAAGTATCATATTTCAAATTGATGGCTGTATTTTATTGTCCATTGTGTAATGATTGATTGAAATAATAAATTAATTTGACCACAAGTTGTGGTTTTTGATGGAAATATTTGCTTATGTTGCAAGTTTTTAATGTTTTGTGAGTGTTAGAGCATTTTGTTAACAAGTCATAAGTCATTTTGGCCATTGAGCTTCAGTTTTATCCTGTGTGTTAACTGTTTTGAAAATGTGATGTCAGAGTGGGCAAATGTGTTTAAGCAATCGAGAAAAACTGTAATGTCTGTGATTATAACAGTAAGAAACAAAGGACTGTTAAAGCTGGAAGAAACAAAGGACTGTTAAAGGTCCCGTATTATGCCCCTTTTCACAAGATGTAAAATAAGTCTCTGATGTCCCCAGAGTGTGTATACCCAAATACCCAACAGATCATTTTTTACAGCATGTTTAAATTGTCATTTTTTGGGGCTCAGAAAAACACGCTGTTTTAGTGTGTGCCCTTTAAATGCAAATAAGCTGCTGCTGCACGGCACAGGGGGGCGGAGCTTCATGAGCTCGCACTCAGTCTCTCAGGACAATTTCATCTCACAGAATGATGATAAAATCAGAAACTCTCAGTAACGGTGTTCATTTCGAGTCGGACAATAATGCCTACAGAGTAAGAGTGCTGTATAGAGATGGAACAGGTATAGTTTAGTAGTTTAATTACGGTTATTATAACGTATTTATCATCTGCTTGTATGTATCCATTATTTATTAATAGCCTACAAGTCTGCTGTTTCGGACCAGGTCCGAATGATGATCAAACATAATGATGAGTTTAATAAAGTTTATTGTACATCACACAAAAGATGAAGCGTCAGTTTTACTTCAGAAAATCACCGTAAGAGCTGAGTAAACACAGTAAGTTATAAGAAGTGCGCAAGTTGAGGGAGTTGAGGGAGCATTCCTGTGGGCGGAGGTTAGTCAAAAAACTGTTCTACTGACGTCATTAAAGGAGGAAGTAGAGGGATGTAGTCCAAAAGGGCCGTTAGATGTAGGCGACTTCTGTTAAATAAAATATCTCGCTTGGCATTGAACTTTGAGCTTTAGAATTTTACAGATATTATTTATACTCTAACAACAACATTACACACTAACTAAAGTTTGAAACATGGGATCACGAAGAACGGGACCTTTAAAGCTGAAGATCTGAAAGTGAAAGAGGTATCATCCAAATGTGGCAGGATGGACTGTTGAATCCAGTCCCTCCTCCCCATTTGGTTACATTGGCTTTTATCCTTTCTATTCGATTCGCGATTGGCTCATGGTGTGTTCTTGGTGGCCAATCATGTCAGGAGGAGGATGTTATAGCTCGAACGTACCTCCTGGCAGTGCGTGACGCTGGAGGCTTGTGTTGTTTGGGTTCACCCAGTTTTTGGTGGTGTCGCAGGTATGTAGAGGTCTATTGCAAATGTTGTACTGTTGCTAGTTTGCTTGTGGTTTATGTGGGATTCCGATTGTTCATAGAATTCCTTGTTGTGTTGCAGCTACCCAGTTTTCCATCGGATTGAACGGAATAACGTGTTACTTTTGTTGCCTCCGAGATTTGTGTGTCAGCGTGCTGTTGCTCAGGGATAGCCACCATAGCAAGGAAGTGTTTTACGGCCTGCCTTGGGGCAACTGCTGCTTTGCTTTGTGCTGTTAATGCACGTCTCCCCTATGTGCTGAACTTTGTTTCGCCGTTCATTTTTCAAAGAAACTGCATCATAGGCCACTTGTGTGGCCAACTGAGTATCTGCCCTCAGATTCAGTTATCCACTGATGAATGTGTTTGTTACGTGATTCAATTGTGATCGTTTGAGTGGGTTGTGCGTCCTTGTTTCCTAACAGTTATTTCATTTGCCTCGTCTGTTTGTTTATTTCATTTACCAGTATTATTGTTGTTTTGCAACATTATTTCATTTAACTTTTTTATTTCATTTTCCTTGTTGTTGATTGTTTATGTCACGGGGTGACCCGAAACAAGCGGAACTAAAATTTTGCAGCAAATGTTTCCCCATCGGAACGGCCCCGGTGTAACACCAGGCTGATTCTGGCCGCTTGCGAGTCATTTCGGAAGAGCGGCCGTTGACGAGAAAATACACAACAGGTGTGCACGAGAGCCCCGCGATCAATGATTGGGACACGTATGAGGAATGCGGCTGATAAAAAGGGATCACTGAGACTGAAGTGATTGGTTATTCAGCTGGAGAGACAGGACGATACGGTCGGAGTTGTTGTTTACGGGCTGGCTATTGGACTTTCCTTCTTTATTCATCGCCTCCAAGGAAGATCATTGAGGAATTGTGTGAACTGGAAAACATCGTTGCACTTGAGAAAGATAAGTACTCACTGACTTTATCCAAGCTTTCAATACTGCTGTTATATGGATAAGGGGAATGGAAGATGTGTTAATAGAGAAAGAAACACTGTGTAAAACTCAGTCTTGAGGATAACTGGCTCATGATCTTCTGCTCTCTTCTCCCAGTATTTATGTGTGTGCATCACCTCTATCTCAAACCGCTGTTTCAGGGTGCTTGGACAAAGTGCTGAAAATTAAACCGTAATCGGGTGGTCCCTGGGTTTCCTGTTCACCCCTCTGATACTCAGACCCCGTTCCGGATTGTGGCAGAGGAGTCAGGTTAGAGTGTGAGCGATGGTCTTATTTCACCCCGTGTGCGGAGTGCAGTGTTGAAGTTGATGTGTGTCACGGAAGTTTTGTTGAAGTGAAGAATTATTGAGTGTGGAACATAACTTTGCTGTTGCTCACAATTCAGACCCTCACGGTGTTGTCCAGTCAAAGGGGAATAGAGAAGACCAGCCCAGCTTGAAGTTCATCTGAAGAGGAATCATACTGGCCTACTCACCTCGTCTGGCTTGAGTGTGTCCGTCCAGCTGTATGCCCCTGCCCTGTCACTTGAAGTTCGTCTAAAGAGGAACCATACCGGCCTACTCACCTCGTCTGGCTTGAGTGTGTCCATCCAGCTGTACGCCCCTGTCTTGTCACTTGAAGTTCGTCTGAAGAGGAACCATACCGGCCTACTCACCTTGTCTGGCTTGAGTGTGTCCATCCAGCTGTACGCCCCTGTCCTGTCACTTGAGGTTCGTTTGAAGAGGAACCATACCGGCCTATTCACCTCGTCTGGCTTGAGCGTGTCCATCCAGCTGTACGCCCCTGTCCTGTCACTTGAAGTTCGTCTAAAGAGGAACCCTACCGGCCTACTCCCCTCGTCTGGCTTGAGTGTGTCCATCCAGCTGTACGCCCCTGTTCTGTTACTTGAAGTTCGTCTAAAGAGGAACCATACCGGCCTACTCACCTTGTCTGGCTTGAGTGTGCCCATCCAGCTGTACGCTCCTGTCCTGTCACTTGAAGTTCGTCTAAAGACGAACCATACCGGCCTACTCACCTTGTCTGGCTGGAGTTTGTCCATACAGCTGTATGCCTCTGTCCTGTCATTTGAGGTACGTTTGAAGAGGAACCATACCGGCCTACTCACCTCGTCTGGCCGAAGTAGGCCCACCCAGTCGTAAGCCCCGTCTACCATTACTTGGAACTACTCCAACGAGGGATTGTCCCTTCCCCCTTTTCTTGTTGGGCCGAGAAGAGCCCTGGTGCGAGCTGGAGCTCGACCCTGTTGGGCGGGTTCCCCTCCTTTTCCCGCTGCTGGTCAGGAGACCTGGAAGACCCAAGAGTATTTTAACTAGGACCTTTCCTTTTTAATAAATAAAAGATTACTTTGCACTTTACTCAGTCTGTTGCCTCGTCTGTCTGGTCTCTGTCAGCTCCTTGAGGTGGTCTTGGGTCCTAGGGGTGGGCGCGGTCGCAGTCGACCACCCCGACCTGTGACATTTACTTATCAGTACTGCTGTTGTTGGTAAAGTTATTTTGCTTTTGTCATTGTGTTGTTAGTCTGATTTATGGTGTGAAATTATGACCTGTAGTTAATTTTGTTTATTCTGTCCTTGTTATATGTTGAGGAGCTGAGTGCTGACGGTGTGCTCGTGTAACCCCCTTCACTGGTTCGTTCTTTAGACCCTCCCGGAAAGGACCACACAGAGACGAAGTCAAGACGATTTACAGTTTTTCTCAATTGCTAAAACACTAAAACCCATTGGCTGAACAAAGTTCTCAGTTGCCTGAACTCATTTAGCTAATTGTGCAGTCTGTTGTCAATACCTTAAACTATTTCACATGGCAAAACACAATTTGCAGATCTTACTTAGACTTTTCAGCAAAACTCTGAACACATTCTCATTCTCAAAACATATTCTGAACTGTAATGCACACGTCATCCATACTGGTAAACACAAGTGGCAATGATCAAATACAAATAGAGAACAAATGTCATTGATTGAACACAACCACTCAAAATTGATTTAACCCGTTTCAAATGATGCCCAAAGACAAGAAGCACACTGATCACGTTTACTCCTTTGATTTTTGTCGCTTTTAGTATTGTATACTGTAGTACAGTGCATTGCTGTATACTGTACAATGAACAAATTATATGGCCCCAAACATCGCTACTGTAACAGTACCATTTGTTACAGTACTGAATGCTCAATAGATTTTACTGGTTGCAGGTTCATATCAACAAAGAACAAGAATTACAGTATCAAACAATAGAACTGACAAAGGAGAAGTTTGTGAGATGCAGGGCACTGTACTGTAAAAATAGGGGTACAAGGAGGAGGAAAAACAAATAAAATTGCAAAGAGCAAAGCAGAGTAGTAATTTCTGATCAATTGTGCGCTACTATGATGTTTTCATTCATCAAAATACAATGACGGACAAATATGAAATTTGTTTTAAGATTAAAAATGTACTTCTCCCTGAACTTTTGATGGTACAGTAATGTGTCACGGGTAAGTCTACAAACAGAATAGCCGATATCTTTCGAGAACTGTATGTTTTGAACAATGTGTTTTCTATTTTTTGGTGTATTGTTTACTGACTGCTTGATAGTGTATATCATTTTGATCACTTTGTCTATGATTTGAGAGCAGTGTTTGATTTTGAACACAAGTAAAACTGTTTTGAGGCGAAAGTTTCATTTTGCAAGAAGAGTCAGAGGTTTTGTAAATAGTGCTTGAAGATGAGGTTTTGTGTTTAATGTTTTCAGAAAAAGGAGCAAGGATTCAGAAATTGTGTTTTAGCAATTGAGAAAAACTGTAACACCCATCACGTGTTTACTGGGAATATGTTAAATGACACCACACAAACATGAAATACAGCTCATCCGGTCATGTAACATTCTCCTCAACAGCTCGCATAAAACTGAAGAGAAAATGGCCCATTCCACTTATAGTTTACCCTAGTCGCCTGTAGGTGTCCCCATATCCCTTTCTTTTAGATGCACTTAATACATTGTATTTAACGAATATTTTAGGAATATTCTACAATATGAACAAACATTTTGGCATAATTCATTACAAATTTCTTTTACTCATTACACTCGAGGTGGTGGGCCCTCTTTGGTGTGTAGTGTGGGTACCTTCACAGTGTGACCGTTGCTGTGCTGGTTGTGTGGCTGCGCACGTGCGTTGGGGTGGATTATTTGGATAATCATGCCCGAGTCGCTGGACGCCCACCAGTAAGCCTCAAGCTCGGTCTCGTGAGTGTGAGTGTGCGAGAGACTCCATGTCAGTACGCTGATTCACACATCCTTGTGTGCTATTTATTATTGTGTTTTATTGATGATGATGAATTGTTCAATCTCCGTTGGATTGCTGTGAATTTAGATATATTGCTGTTTTATAACTTACAGTTTATTACTGTTAAAATACATTTTGTGGGTGTGTCTTTCTATCTTACACTGTTAACCCTTTCAACCCCACAGGGCAATCCACACTACAAAGAGTAAAAAGTAACATTGACGCAGTGTTGCAGTGAGATAATTAAGGGAATATGTTGAATAATAAGTTAATAAGTGAAATAAGTGATTGTTGTGCATTAGTAATGAACACCTGCTGTTAACAAGCAGAATCACAGAAGGAAAGAGAAACACAAGAACAGAAAATAGAGAAACACAAGAACTACAACTGACTTCCAGCCATTACACATTATTGCACTTATTATTAACCAGTATGGCTTTATTTCTGTCATACATCTACAGAAGTTGTTATTGAGATGTTTAATTGAAAATGTTTGGTTTGAAGTTACCATTATGGAGATCAGTGTTTGCTTTAGTCGGGATGCTGACCCTTGACTATTTAACATTAGTTTATCACTGGCTGAATTAACTGTGTTTTAGCACTTGTGCACACACAGTTAGTGAATGATTGTGGTTATATTGATTATAATAAAAATCATTGTATAGCCTGTTCATTCACTAAATCTCTTTCAGTATTTAATCCTGTATCAAAAGTGTTATATTACCAAAAGTGTGAAACTACAGTAATAAGTTATGATAATGTTTTTAAACACATCATGCACAGCCTAAAAAAGAAACAGAGCTACAACATCTTGTAGAAACACAGATATCAAACATCTGCATATGTCTCTCATCAATGGTGGCAATAATTTATTTTTATTTATGCAGGAGTGCATGCTGGGAGTTTTATATTATCCTGGAAACCAGCATGCATTGTGACATGAAAGTTTTTATTGTCACCATTGTTGAGATTCATATGCTGATTGTTGATGTCTGATTGTGTCTGAGTCAAGCAGGAGCTCAAAATGTTTTAAAGCACTATATTATTTTAATATTCTTCAGAATAACTAATTACAGAAACATTGCTGTGTTTCACTTTATAGATTACCAGATATGATTAATATTAAATACCCATAAATACAAAGCTTTTACACTGGTTAAGAGCAGATAATCAGACATGTCCAGGAAAATTATGTAATCATCACAACAGTCATAAACACCTTATCATCTTTCACTTGACTTTTTCTTGCCATAACAAATGTGTTTTATAAACTCACAGATAAAGCAGTCAGAGTAAAACTGATATAATAAAGTCAATGGTCAACTAAAACAAATACTGATCTCCATCATGGTGATAATAACTTTATTATTTTCAATAAAACATCAACAACTAAATATGTGTTAATTCTCAACAAGAACTTTTATACATGTATGAAATAAATAATGTTAAACTGGACAGTGTTGCTGGAAGTCAGTTGTAGTTTTTTGTGTTTCTCTTTTTTCTGTTCTTGATTCTCTGTCCTTCAGTGATTCTGCTTATCAGGTGTTCAACAGTGTCTCAATTCACTCACTTCTTTTCATTCACTCTGTCATGTGGACTATATTAGTGAACTAATGTAGGGAATAGTGAATGAGGGTATAGGGTGTGATTGTGAACACAGCCTCTGAGTGTCGATTTTGAGCACTGTTAATTCACAGTATATTCCTGTAGGCTATATTTGTTTTCTACGGTATATTACTGTTTTAATGGAAACTGGTATGATATTGTCAGAATTTGGCCTTTTTTTTACAGCAAGGGTTAACAGTGTGTTATAGCCTATATTATAATATATTGAAAAATACATAAGGAATTGCCTCTTTTCATTTATTGAAAAATGTGTTTACAACATATTTACACTGTAAAATGTCATTAAATGAGGAAACCAATTACCTTAATTTTTTCAATTATGTTTTACTCAAAGTTGTGAGTTGCTAATACAAAGACATAAGAGTGTCAGGACAATGATAGACTGTGCATTTAAATGTGTTTATTAAACTGCAAATACTTTGTGCATCGCTACTCTACTCTTCAGCACAATAGTGACCCACAAAACCCAGACAACAGATAAATCTCCTTTAAATCCCCAAAGAACATTAAACACTTTTGTGAACATTAAACAATATTTTTGACTTACTATGTAATCAGTGATGATTATGACATCATCAATAAATAATACCCAATAGATTTTCTCTACAACAATATATACTCTATTTATTAATTATTTTAAGTTATAGTTTTTTTTAAATCCAAATAAATGCACAGGTCTATTAGAGTCCTTAAACTCTTATGTATGTTTTTATATGAACAACTTACAATTTTGTGCAAAACATCCTTGAGAAATTTAAGGCAATAGTTTTCCACATATTTTTTTTAAGTACACTCAACTAATTACTTTTTACAGTGTAAATACATTGCTAATACATTTTTCAATATATGAGAGTGGCAATTCCTTATACTATTCAATATCTTGTAATAATATATTATATAAACGCAATAAATTATTTAATATATTTTTCAGTATATTTACACCATATAATATATTGATCAGCAATATATGGAAATATATTTTTGTTCAATAAGGTTGTACAGCATCCGTCATCATGGCAAATCTAATTTATACTCTTCTTCATCACTGACCCCTACTGGAGAATTTATGTTGAGTTCTGACTTAATTTCACTTCATTAATGTTTGTCTGCTCAGTAAATGTTGTGTTGTCCCAAACATCTGTGCAGTGCTCATATTGTAAGTATATTGCGGATATGTGTTTCTATTGTAAATATACCCCCCCCCCCCCCAGTTTGATGAATTCTGTGTTTCAGGGGTTTCTAGTGATTATTGGAGTGTGAGTTACAGTCCTTCACACACCTGTGCACTAAAGGACTCAACAGTGATAATGAGATGCACTTATACATACCCTCCTGGACATCAGATCATGAAAGTGTTCTGGACAAAAGGCCCATTACTAAGGGGTGTTGAGTCTCCAGATCTGTCTGTGGACCCTGAATACAGTCAGAGGCTTCAGTATTTGGGAGACAAACAGTAGAACTGCACTGTCAGACTGAGTCATGTGACACTGAAGGATGAAGACGAGTACTATTTCAAATTCATCACTGATAAAGATGATGGGAAATATATTGGTGATCCAGGAGTGAATCTTACTGTCTCAGGTGACTTTTGGCGCTTTTCCACTACACAGTACCAGCTCGCCTCGACTCGCCTCGCCTTTGTTTGGTTTTCCAATGTGTAAGAGTTGTACCTGTACCCGCTTCCAGGTACTTTTTTTCGTACCACCTCCGGCGAGGTTCTGAGCGAGCTGAGGCGATACTAAAATGTGACGTGAAAACACGGTAGACTGCACAGTAAATTCCCCGGTGTTAAATTAACACCGCTCGGTGTTCATATGGGAACCACCAGCAGGGTGTTAAAAGTAACACTGAAGCAGTGTTAGAGTTAATCAGATAATTAAATAATTAATTGAGTGATAATTGTTCGAATATTGAAGACACCTGATGATAACAAGCAGAATCACTGAAGAAAAGAGAAACAAAAGAACTACAACTGACCTCTGGACACAGCATTAGATGAAATCAACTGAAAGACATGAAATCGCTCTTATTACAAACCAGTTTGACCTTATTTCTGCCATTCATCTACAGAAGATCTTTTTGAGAATAAACAAATTTTTAGATGAAAATGTTTGGTCACCATTATTGTGATTAGTGATCCCTCTAGTTGGGTGGTTTGACAATTTATAATTATTTTATGTTAATTGTTGTCAATGTAACAGTGTTTACTGAAACACATCATGTGTTACAAAGAAAACCATAAACTAAGATATGATGTATATTTCATCATCATCATAAAGAAAAAGTTAGACAAATGTCATAACTGACCAAAAGAATTAACTTGTTATTAACAGATTTTTACCATCAATATATATTTTTTTCAAACATTAAACATTCTAAATTTTAACTTCTAAATACATTGCTAGAAAATAAACTGAAGACACACACACTAACATCAAGAATTAGCTTATGAATCACAACAATGGTGACATGCTTCATGCTGCAATGCATGCTGGGAGCCAGTAGTTTTATTATATGGTGGCTCCCAGCATGCATTGCTGCAGGCAGCATGTCACCATTATTGAGATTCATATGCTAATTCTTGATGTCTGTGTGTGTCTAAAATAATTTGCTTTACAATGTTCACAAAAAAAAAACATCACTCAGAAAGTCTGTTCAGTGGCAAGAAATTATCATTGGTGAAAATGTAATATTTTAATAACAAATACAATTTTTGCTAATTTGTGAGATTAGTAAATAGTTCTACTTCATGATGGTTAAAGTTTCATCACTTGATCATCTTTGTTTCTGGCATACTTTGTAACAAAATTATGTGTTTTGGTAAATACTGTTACAAAGACCACAAACTTGCATAGCAAAGCCAAGAGCCAAACTGCCCAACTAAAGCGAACACTGATCACAATAATGGTGAATTAACTAAAACATATTATTTCCAATAAAACATCAACATCTACACCTCTATTAATTCTCAATAACTAGTTGGTAATAAGTTAAGCTGGTAATCCTGTTTGTGGAGTTGTTTAATCCTCCTCTGTTGAGATCTTCACCGATTTAATGTCGTCTTTTATCTTCAGTTGATTTCATCTCCGGAAGTCAGTTGTAGTTCTTGTCTTTCTCTTTTCTTCAGTGATTCTGCTTGTTATCATCAGGTGTCTTCAATGCTCAATCATCGCTCAATTAATCACTTAATTATCTAATTGACTCTAACACTGCTTCAGCGTTACTTTTAACACCCTGCTGGTGGTTCCCATATGAACACCAAGCGGTGTTAAATTTAACACCGGGGAATTTACTGTGTGCTGATTGGTCAGAGAGAATCGTCACTATTCACTGCGTCATCATTGCACTCGCCAGACGAAGTATCCTGAATAAAAAACAGCGAAACCAAAAACAAAAGCATCCAAAAACAGCATACACTCGATTTCCTCCATTGTCCTGTGTGTGTGTGTCGCGCAGAAGATTAAGTCACGGCAGTTTCCTGCGGCGTCGCTATGACGACCAGGTACTATTGTGGAGGTACTATCTGCAATGGAAAACGGAGCGAAAAGCGAGCCGAGCCGAGCCGAGCTGAGTCGAGTCGAGTTGAGCTGGTACTGGTAATGGAAAAGCGCCATTAGATGAGGTTTATCTCTTCTTCTGTGCATTTTGTTGAATAATAATCAGTGTATGACAGCAGCACTAGATATAATGTGTGTGATGTATTCAGATCTTCAGGTTGAGTCTCCTGAGAGAGTGACAGAGGGAGATTCAGTCACTCTGAGATGTAAAAGCAGCTGCGCTCTGACTGACAGAGCAACATTCATCTGGTACAGAAACTCACAGCCATTAACTGAGAGAACAGACAGAAACAATGAACTCCTGCTGCAGTCAGTCAGAAGAGAGGATTCAGGCAGATATAGCTGTGCTGTAGACGGACACATCTCTCCTGCTGTTCAGTACAGATTCATTCGTTCTTTAAAAAAAAAAGAGATTGTGTTTAAATGAGATGATTTAAATATTAATTTTTTGTCCTTTTTAGACCCTCTAAAAAAAATGGCTTTACCTTCACATTATAGAGCACAGCACCGTCGACATGATGCTATCCAGTGTCTACATGAATCAGCTGCCAGTTTGAGGTTCAAGTTTTCCCTGGTGTCTGCGCGCAATAAGTGGGCGGGCAATATGCTAATATTTCGTCTTTGCGTCACAACGAAACGGCTTATGACTCGTTTCAAAAACGATTCATTTAATTGACTCTCTTAGTCGACTCTCGCTTTTCAAAGACAATAACTTTATATACGGTGCACTTTCAGATTTAAAACTTTGCAGGATGCACTCTTAAAACGGATGTGTTAAAAACAACACAACCTGTGTTATATCTTAACACACTACTGTGTCTAGTTGAGGACACATTTTGTGTTACTTTTAACTCAGCCAGTGTGTTATTGTTCTTAACACAGGGACTGTGTTAAAATATTTAACACACTAATGTGTCATAAATCACACAATTTGTTATAGATGTGCTATTTGTGACCAGTTAAAACACTCTTAACGGATGTGTTAAAAACAACACAACCTGTGTTATATCTTATCACACCTGTGTGTCTAGTTAAGGACAACACATTTTGTGTTACTTTTAACTCAACCAGTGTGTTATTGTTCTTAACATAGGGAGTGTGTTGAAACCTTTTACACACTAATGTGTTATAGTTACACAACTTGTGTCAGATATGTGGCACATGTGACTGTAGTCGGTGTGTTTTTACAACTGAGTGTTTGGATGAAAACTGAAACGTATTGTTAACTTGTGTTTATGTAGTCCAGTGACGTTAAATAAAGAGTTTGTTTGAACATTTGGATGGTTTAGACATCATGAATCTACATAGACAAGCTCTTATAGAGAATTAACAGAGGTTTAGATGTTGATGTGTGGGGGCGTTTGTCTGAAGTTTAAAATCATTGGTTACCCGTAAGCCAATCACATAACGTTTGGTTATGGTGTGTGTTATGTGCATGCTCAGCCACATCTAATTTCCACTGTAAACACATGTATGATGCGATAACAAAACCATCAAGCAAAATACCGGAGTGAACATGGCTGTGAACGACTTGCAGATTATGTTAAGTAAATCTACGCATCCACGGTACAATCAGCGTCTACATCACGGCTCTCAGCCCGCCCTCTGTTCGTTGATTGGCCGGCTGTTTTGAGGCCGGAGGAAAACTGAGAGATAAGTCGCTATCTCAGACTGAGTACTGAAGCGAACTGAAATTGAGCGGAAGTACGAAGTCTGACGTAGTCAGGCTAACACCCAGCATGCATTGCTGCATGAAGCATTTCGTTTGTCACCATTGTTGAGATTCATGTGCTGATTCTTGATGTCTCTTTGATACCATAGTCTGTAAGGTTCTGTGCGAACTGTGTATTTAATAATTAATTTGAAGCTAATTGTAATATGCTTCTCCTTTTAAAAATCATCTTTTATATATTACATTATTCTTTCAAATATCGAACTGCTGCTGAGCTTAACAATCTTACATGTCCATGATGATAATATTATCATCTGAGCATATTTTCCTCATGATTATTTCTGCTGTGTCAAATGTGTTAAAATAAATACACATTTACAGCAAATCAGAGAAAACTAATGTTAAAGAGTCAAGGGTCAAGATCCCAGATAAAGCTGACACTAATCACGATTCTGGTGACTTTAAATGAAACATTCAATTAATCGTCAACACCAAAACCTGTTAATTCTCAATAAGAGCTTCTGTAGAGTCTGACAGAAATAAAGTCAATCTGGTTATTAATAACAAGTGAAAGCAGCATTTGAAAAAGACATTGAAAAGAGGCATGATGTGATTGGCTGCAAAAAAACGATACTCGGTTACTAAACGTAACCTCGGTTCTCTCTAGAGAGGGAACGAGTATTGCGTAAGTTTAGCTTACGCTACAGGAAAGATTCATCTTCTCGAGATATTGAAGGCAAAAAATTATCCTTAATTTTGTATTCATTGTCAACGCAGTGCAGCAGCTAGCAGACCTAGAGCAGGCCATCTCGCGTGGTCATTGGCTGCCCTGCGGGCAACTGCTGCAGCCTACCAGTGAGCCCGACGTGACGTCACGCCCAATGAAGGGCGCCCGAGCCTTCATAGCGCCACAGCCCGCCAGAATGGGCGTGGCTTAGCGTATAAAAGTAGGGCCTGTAGGCTGACTTCCCTGGTTTTTCGTCGACTGAAGCGAAGTCGCTCGTGGCGCGAGCACGGCCGGTTACGCAATACTTGTTCCCTCTCTAGAGAGAACCGAGGTTATGTTTAGTAACCGAGTATCGTTCTCTTACGAGAGGTTCTCTCGTATTGCGTAAGTTTAGCTTACGCTACGGGAACACTTTGTCAACGCCGTGCGCGCCAAGCATCCACCATGAGACCCCGAACTTTCAGGGGAACCCCATAAGTGGAAAAAATAAGTTACAACTTATTTGTTACGACTTTTACTATCTCTAGATGGTCAAGTTTGATCGTCTTCTCGACGCTCCGCCAGAACCCAGCGAGGAGCTCCGGCGGGGCCGATCCAAGGACCTCACTAAACCACCCAATCGGTAGTAGCGACGGGCGGTGTGTACAAAGGGCAGGGACATAATCAACGCGAGCTTATGACCCGCGCTTACTGGGAATTCCTCGTTGATGGGAAACAGTTTCAATCCACAGTCCCGATCACGAGCGGGGTTCAGCGGGTTACCCGCGCCTCTCGGCGCAGGGTAGGCACACGCTGATCCGCCCATTGTGGCGCGCGTGCAGCCCCGGACATCTAAGGGCATCACAGACCTGTTATTGCTCCATCTCGCGTGGCTGAACGCCACTTGTCCCTCTAAGAAGTTGGACGCCGACCGCTCGGGGCCGCGTAACTAGTTAGCATGCCGGAGTCTCGTTCGTTATCGGAATGAACCAGACAAATCGCTCCACCAACTAAGAACGGCCATGCACCACCACCCACTTGTACATAAGCACACATAGGGAATACAGAGCAGCGCGCCGGTCTGTATAGGCACATGGCACATACCCTACTAGTGCAGCTCAACCAGGAGAGCTGAGTCACGTGAGAGTGATCTGAGCAGGAAGATCTGGGCAGAATACACCTCTCCTTCAAACTGACAAAAGTTTAGCCTGCAAGGCAGGAACTTCTAGGTTATAAAACCTGACAAAGGTAGACGGGGAGCTCCAGCCCGCCGCTACACATATGTCATGGATAGAAATCACACTGGACCACGCCCACGACGAGGCCACACCTCTTGTGGAATGAGCCCTGATGCCCATAGGGCATTGCAGACCTTTTGACGCGTAAGCAGCTGCTATAGCGTCCACTATCCATCTGGACAGGCTCTGTTTCGAGGAGGCGAGACCCTTGGTGCGCCCACCAAACGAAACAAAAAGCTGTTCTGAACGCCTGAAGGAGGCGGAGCGCGTAATGTAAAATCTCAGCGCCCTGACAGGGCAGAGGAGATTCACATCACTTTCGCTGTCAGATGCTGGCAGAGCTGACAGCGAAATAACTTGCGCTCTGAATGGAGTGCCCATCACTTTAGGAACATAGCCATGTCTAGGTCTGAGGATGACTTTAGAGTCATTCGGCCCGAACTCAAGACACGACGCGCTGACAGACAGCGCAAGCAGGTCACCCACACGTTTTACTGACGACAGTGCAGTCAGAAAGACGGTTTTCAGTGATAGATATTTCAACCCCACGGAGTCTAGTGGTTCAAATGGAAAAGCTTTCAGGGCCTCGAGGACCAATGAAAGATCCCACATAGGAACCGACGGGGGGCGCGGCGGGTTCATCCTTCTATCTCCTTTAAGGAAGCGGATGACCAACTCATGTCTTCCCAGTGACTGGCCGTGCGTCGATTCTGCGAACGCTGCCACGGCCGCCACGTATACTTTGAGCGTGGATGGGGACCTCCCCTTATCCAACAGCTCTTGTAGGAAGGTGAGCAGATGCGCCACCCCGCATGTCCGCGGGTCCAGACCTCTGTCGGTGCACCATCCGGAGAACACTGACCATTTAGACGCGTAGAGCCTTCTCGTGGAAGGAGCTCTAGACTGCGTGATCCTGTTCATCACTCCTTCTGGCAGGGCAACAAGTACCCGTTGATCAACCATGCGTGCAGAGACCAGCGCTCTGGATGGGGATGCCAGATCGCGGCGCGAGCCTGAGAGAGGAGATCTGCCCTCACCGGAATCAGCCACGGAGCTGTATGTGACAGCCGTGCTAGTTCCGGGAACCAAATCTGATTCTCCCAACGCGGGGCTATGAGGAGCACGAGTGGCGCGTTTCCCTGATTCTCTTGATCACCTGTGGTAACAGAGAGACCGGAGGGAAAGCATATAGAGGAAGGCTGGGCCAAACCTGGGCCAGCGCGTCCTTGTCCTTCGAGAAGAACGTCGGGCATTGAGCGTTGTCTTTTGACGCAAATAGGTCGACTTCCGCTCTGCCGAATAGGCGCCACAGCTTCTGGACCGTTTGGGGGTGCAGGGACCATTCCCCTGGGGGAACATTGTCCCTGGACAGTTTGTCTGGGCCGTCGTTCAAATGGCCAGGCACATGAGCCGCCCTCACCGAGCGCAGGTGCATCTGAGACCAAATAAGGAGGCGTTCCGTCAGATTGCAGAGATTTCTGGATCTGACACCGCCCTGACGGTTTACATAGGATACCACAGACATGTTGTCCGAGCGGACAAGAACATGTTGGTCCTGTATGAACGGGAGGAAGCGCTTCAGCGCATTCTCGACCGCTATCATCTCCAGACAGTTTATGTGAAAACACTTCTCTTGGTCTGACCACTGGCCGAAGACCGGTCTGCCCTCGAACAGCGCGCCCCAACCCGAGTTGGACGCGTCTGTCGAAATGACTTTCCGATAAGAGATGGTTCCCATCATCACTCCCTGCTGGTACCAGTTGGCTACTAACCAGGGCTGCAGAGCCGCTATGCAGGTCTGAGTCACTCTGATTTTCTGGCCGCCAGAAACCCAGGCTCGGCGGGACGCGCGAGCATTCAACCAACGTTGGAGCGGGCGCATGCGCAGTAGGCCCAGCTGAAGCACCGCTGCAGCTGATGCCATACAGCCCAAAATCCTTTGAAATGTTTTCAAAGGGAGAAAGCTGCCCTTCTGGAAAGATGCAGCTAGGTGGCGAACACGGCGCGCACGCTGTGTCGATAAACGAGCCGTCATGGTCACCGAGTCCACTTCTATTCCTAAAAAGGAAATTGACTGGCTGGGCAATAATGAGCTCTTGGTCCAGTTGACCGTGAGACCCAAGCTTTCCAGGTGACTGAGAAGCACTGTTCTGTGAGATAGCAGTTCTGTCTCTGACTGTGCCAATATCAGCCAATCGTCCAGATAGTTCATTATTCGCAGCCCCTGACTTCTCAGGGGGGCGAGCGCCGCGTCCATGCACTTCGTAAATGTACGGGGTGCTAGGGACAGGCCGAACGGCAGGACGGTGTATTGATATACCTGACCGTCGAAGGCGAATCTCAAAAATTGCCTGTGACAGGGTATTATCTGAATCTGAAAATAGGCATCCTTCAGATCTAGAGAAATAAACCAGTCCCTCGGGCGAACGTGCGAGAGGATTTTCCTGGTCGTAAGCATTTTGAACGGTCTTTTCGCAAGCACTTTGTTCAAATGTCTCAGATCTAGGATAGGTCTGAAGGCTCCGTCCTTCTTAGGTACGAGAAAATATCGGCTGTAAAAGCCTGACTCGCTCAGAGAAGGCGGTACCTTTTCTATAGCCCCTTTGCACAGCAGCTTTGCTATTTCTGCGTGAAGTAGGTGTGCTACTTCCGCATTCACTATCGTCGCGGTCCGGGCTTGAAAGCGCGGGGGACGGCGAATTAATTGAAGTGTATAGCCCTGCTTTATTGTGCTCAGCACCCATTCTGAAATCCCTGGGATAGTTTTCCACGCAGCTATGTGAGGCGCTAGGGGGCAAATGGCCTCCGGGTTCAGATCGCCGGCATTTGCGGGCTTGTTACTGAACCGGAGTCGAAAGCGCGGCGCGCGCGCTCTCGGTTCTGGGCAATGGCTGCTCGCTGAAAGCCGAAACCGGCTGATTTATGTGAGATGTCCCAATCATAAGGGATGGGGAACATTCTTTTTTCACTTTTTGACGCGCGAGCAGCGCTCCGGGCGGAAAAGCTTCCTGTAAGCGTGAGCGCGTGTGCGCGGGCACGAGACTTACAAGTGTATTTGACGCCCCGATCATAATGGATGGGGAGCGTCTTATTAATGCCCTGCGTTTTGTGATAACACTTAAACGCGCGTGCAGAGCCCGGGGGGAGGTTTGTGTTAGCAAGCGTGAACGCTCTCTGGCGGGCACGAGACTTACATTCATAACCTGCTTTTTTGATCGTGTAACAGAGCGGGCAGATAGTGGGCACAGACCTGTGGACACATTTCTTACATTCAACACTCGAGCGGCTTTTCTGCGCTTTATGAGAGTGTGCTCTGTGAGTGACACGAGATTCGGAGTGCTTGTGTGTAGGGGTGAACACTGGGGCGTGGGCACTTTCACTACACTTAAAACACCGACGGCGTGAGCCGGACCAGACATTATACTCTTTTTGAGATTTCTCTGGGTCGCCGTGAAAACGGCGTTTGTGTGCAGGCGAGAGGGTGAACAAACCGGCTCGTTGGCTGCTAATTGAACCACTGCAGTAGCCTGTTTGAAGGGGACTGACAGGGAAATAAACTTTGGCGGCGGTCCGGCCGCAGCGGGACACGCGCGTCTTTTCTCTCTCTCTGTTAGGAGGGCTTCGCCTGTTCAGACTGCAGCGTGATCTTCTGCCGAGGCCCTCTGGGGGGCGACGGTCTGTGACGGCTGTCTGAGCGCGACCTAGGGCGGCCGCCCTGACGTCGCTGCGAAGGCTGAGGCTGTGCTGGAAGCTGGGCGCTGGCTCGCACAGGAGGCTGGCTTTGTCTCTCGCGAGAGCGGCCTGTAGCGGAGCTCAAGCGTCGCGGCAGGAAGAGGTTCATGGCCTGCGTGGTCTTCTGTACCTCAGAAAAGCGGTCAACGATCCCATTCACCGCTGGGCCGAAGAGACCAGTGGGGGAGAGCGGCACGTTCAGGAAGGTGGCTCGCTCAGTTTCCCTCATATCCGCGAGCGTCAACCAGAGGTGCCTCTCTGTAACAGTCAACGCGGCCATGGCTCGTCCAATGGTTTGAGCTGCGGTTTTGGTGGCGCGGAGAGAGAGATCCGTCGCACTTCTCGGGTCTGTAACCGCAGCTGGATCCCGGCCCTTCTCATCCCATTCAAGGAGGAGGTCGGCCTGCAGGATCTGTAGCACAGCCATGGAGTGGAGAGCAGACGCGGCCTGGCCGGAGGCAGCATAAGCGCGGCCGACCAAGGCGGACGTGGCTCTGCAGGCTTTAGACGGGAAGGCTGACCGTGACCGCCATCTCGCGGAGGGCGGGCAAAGGTGCGCTGCGACCGCCTCTTCCACAGGGGGAATAGCCGTGTATTCTGGGCCTGGGACTGAAGTCTCAAGGAGAATGGTGCATTCCATGACTTCGTCAGCTCCGAGTGAAGTTCCGGCAGGAATGGAGCGGGCCTGCTTGCTGAAGCTGCACGGCGGCGACTTTGAAGGAAACAGCCGTCGAGCCTGTTCGGCGCGGGTTCCTTCGGCAGCGACCACTCAAGCCCGAGACGGTCAACAGCCTGCGTCAGCAGGCGCATCCGTTCCGCATCAGCTCCAGCGCGGGTACGGGTGGATTCCTGGATCGACGAGGAGGCGGAGTGAAGCGACCATTCCTCGCTGTCTGATGCCAGGATGGAGCAGCAGTCTCTCGTGGCGTGTCCCTCGGCCTCATCCTCAGATGCGATGGCAGTGAGGCTCGTGAGCAGCAGCTGCGCGTCGGTGAGGGGGGTGGGGAAGGCGAAAGCGAGGCTCGAGGGAGGTTCTCCGGCGAGCGCGTCTCTGTGGCCACAGGTTCCGGCTTTCTCAGGGAACGGCGCTTCTTCCTGCGCTGTCCCACAGAGGGCGGAGTGACTGCTGCGGTGTTGAAGGTTTCGAGTCGAGCCCGCAGGGTCGACAGCGGAAGCGCTTCACAGAGCTCGCAGCCCCCGGACGCGAGGGCGAGCTCTGCATGTTCCAGGCCCAGGCAGAGAGCGCAGATCAAGTGGCGGTCTCCGGCGCTGAGCGGGGCTCTACACGAGCCGCAGGAAGTGCGAGGCATCTTTAAAAAGACACTCGCTGCTCTTTTAGAATAGGATTTGCAAGGTAAAGGATACGTCGCCGGATAGCGTAGCTCGCACGGATGGCTGAAGGTGGCGAAGACGGCCGGCTTCCTCAGCGCTGTCCTAAGCTGGCTGTTCGCTGTTCGACGGCGGCGGTGGCTTCTCTCAGATCCAGCGATGCGAAGAGCTCGCTGAAGAGACGAAAAATCAGGGAAGTCAGCCTACAGCCCCTACTTTTATACGCTAAGCCACGCCCATTCTGGAGGGCTGTGACGCTATGAAGGCGCGGGCGCCCTTCATTGGGCGTGACGTCACGCCGGGCTCACTGGTAGGCTGCAGCAATTGCCCGCAGGGCAGCCAATGAGCACGCGAGATGGCCTGCTCTAGGTCTGCTAGCTGCTGCACTGCGTTGACAATGAATACAAAATTAAGGATAATTTTTTGGCTTCAATATCTCGAGAAGATGAATCTTTCCGTAGCGTAAGCTAAACTTACGCAATACGAGAGAACCTCTCGTAAGAGAACACCCGTTAATCTTTAAGTTTTCATGAATTAAGATTTAATTGATTTATTTGAATGTATTGTTTTATTTATTTTAGAGCATTTTATGGGATACCATATAAAATATACCTATATTTTTTTCATAAACACAAACTCTCCTACACCCAGGGCTATTCTATCCAGAGGTTACATTTTAACACACATTGTGTGTTAAAAATATACACTACACAACATGTGTCAAAATACCATCAACACAAGCTGTGTGTGTTTTTTTTTAACACATCTCTTTTTAGAGTGTGTTTTCATTCACTTTGAGCTATGTTACACGCTACATGAAAAGTCATTTTTAAAAATCCATAATTTTTTCTGTATAAGTATGTTTGTCCTGTGTTAGATCCTCCCAGGAGTGTCCCAGTGTTGATGAGTGGATCTGGTGTAATAGTGGAGGGAGATTCAGTGACTCTGAACTGCATCAGTGACTCAAACCCTCCTGCTCTGAACTTCAGCTGGATTAAAGGAGGAACGATTGTAGGATCTGGAAGAATCTACAACATCTCAAAGATCAGCTCTGATGACAGTGGAGAATACAAGTGCAAGAGCATCAATGAACATGGAGAGAAATGGAAGCTCTAGCGTTAAGTTCTGCCAGGAAGACTCAATTGCTACGTCACTTATTACCTTCTCATCTATCCAATCGTGTCTAAGACTTGTGGTATAAAAGACCAGTACTTACACATGTCTGAGTTCGCAGATGCTGACGCTTTCATGCAGATTCAGCTGTTAAGCTCAGTAGTAGAACCAAACCATGTCTCAGGATACGCAATCAATTTGTGATTATTCCGATTCAGAGGATTTCGTTCAGCCATCTCCTTCTGCTTCACGTCGCAGTACCCGTATTCAATGCCGCACCTCTTTATGGGCGAGTTGGTCTTCCGAACTCATCCTAAACGCTCTCGAGGACGCCGGCATCCCTGTTAGCGAAGAAATTTCAAGAGAAGATCTTCTGCTCTTAGCCCAGAATGCTCTGGGCAATCCACCTGCATCTACTCCTCATCCAGATGCCGCTGTGACCACCGCCCAGCCGAAAAAAGCCAGTGGTAAAAGATCAGCAAAATCCACATCTCGCTCAGCTAAACGCCCAGCTCTACCGGCACAAGAGATATCTCCTCCGCATTCAGCTGTCTCTCTCGATACTAATCAGCTGCTTCTTTCTGCTGTTCACGATTTATCCCAAACGGTTAAAGGGCTACAGTCTAAGATGACGGTTTTTGAAAATTCTTTCGGCATCCCTGACCACAGCCCAGATCCCATTACAACCCGGCCTTCATTTTCCGGTAGCATCTCAACAAACATACCTTCTACATCGGCCTCTCTGCCCGCTCCTCTCCTCGGGATTCAGTCGTCATCTCAAAATGTCTCAGCTCCACCGGCTTCTCCCAGCTTTAATCTCTCCTCATCTATACCAGCTCAAGCTTTTGGTAGGAGTTTCGTTCCTCCCGCTGCTGCTACAGTATCTCCACATCTCAGGTCAAATATTATCCAAGGTAAGGATATCAACTTGGCTTCCTTACTTCTCCCTTCGCCAGCTGCTGACAGAAAAATGGTGGACTGTGGTGACGTGGCAGTGCTCCTCAAAACTTCAGACCCGCGTTTGCAACGCAACTTATCGTTCGGAGAGTTCGTAATCGCCTTTAGCATTTACAGGGACACCCTATGCCAAGTTTTCCCAAATAGAAGGGAAGAGCTTGACCTTTATCTTTCGATGATGGCAGACTTTAACCAAAGGTACGGAGGCACTTTATTTTACGAGTACCATAAATCATTTTCTGCTATATCCGCGTCTTGCATTTCACTCTACAATTCAAGACTTGACTGGTCGATCACTGACACTGAACTGCTAGTTCGTCACTTCGGCGGTCAAAGAAGTTTGTCGTGTTCTATCTGCAGCGCTCACGGACACTCAGCTGCTCTCTGCCCGAAAGCTTTTACCAACCTTGATTCGGACGCTGTCCGTGGTTCTGTAAATGTAAGACGCAGCTCCTACAGCAGAGGTCGCCCTGCTGAAACATTTTATGACAATCCCATTTGCAATTTGTTTAACGAATCTGTGTGTTCATTGAATAATTGTCGTTTTGCTCATATTTGTAGCCTGTGCAAGGACCCGCACCCAAGATCTGTCTGCCCACGGCGATACAGCTATGAACGAGCCCGGCGTCGTCTTTACTCTGCTCGATAAAGAAGTCAATAAAGGCTATGTTATCGGCCCATACGCCTCTCCTCCTTTTTTCCCTTTCAGGATTAACTCTATTGGCGTCGCTACCCGTAAATACTCCGGCAAAAAACGTCTCATTTTCGACATGTCTTCCCCTCATTCCAGCATAATACCAAGCGTTAACGAATGCATTCCGCTAGAACCATTCTCCCTTCACTACGCTTCGGTGGACAACGCAATACAGTTAATCAAGCTAGCTGGTCATGGCGCTTGGCTGGCTAAAGCAGACATAACAGACGCTTTTAAAATCATGCCCATACACCCTGCTGACTGGCCACTCTTCGGCGTTAAATGGGATTCAAAGTTCTATTTTGCAGTAAGGCTTACTTTTGGGTGTAGGAGCAGCCCTCATATCTTCAACAGTCTCTCGGAAGCTTTGTGTTGGATCCTGCTGAACGTCTGTAAACTTCCGTTCGTTTTGCACACACTTTTTGACCGACGATGTATACGGGAGGCCTTGACCGGTGGCGATCGGCCTTGGCCTTGGTGCGCGCCCCCACCTGGAGTAGAGTCTCACGGGCTCTAGTCCAGGTACGGTGACACCTCTGGACGAAGGCGTGAGCAGAGGGGACCGCGACCTCGGATTCCAGACTAGGAAAAATAGGTGGCTGGTAACCTAAACTACACTCAAACGGAGAAAGGCCCGTGGACGACACCGGTAACGTGTTGTGGGCGTACTCCACCATGGATAGTTGTTGGCTCCATGAGGAAGGATTCTTGGAAACCAAGCACCGTAACACCCTCTCCAGGTCTTGGTTGGCTCTCTCAGTTTGGCCATTGCTCTGGGGATGGAACCCTGAGGACAGACTAACCGTCGCACCCAGCAATCTACAAAACTCTCGCCAAAATTTGGACACAAACTGGGGTCCCCTGTCGGAGACCACGTCCACCGGGAGGCCATGTAACCGAAAGACGTGATCTACGACAGTCAACGCTGTCTCCTTAGCTGAGGGTAATTTGGGTAAGGGAATAAAGTGAGCCGCCTTCGAGAACCGGTCCACCACGGTCAAAACGACTGTGTTACCCTGGGAGGGCGGGAGGGCGGTGAAAAAATCTAGCGCGATGTGGGACCAGGGTCTCGAAGGGACTGGCAGCGGTTGGAGTAACCCGTCTGGGGGTCGATTAGAAGTCTTACCAGTGGCACAAACTGAGCAAGCCAAGACAAAGCTGTGGATGTCACGAGCCATAAGTGGCCACCAAAATCGTTGCTTAACCAAGAAACTGGTTCGGTTGACTCCTGGATGACAAGCCACGTTGGAGCAATGACCCCACTGAATGACGTCGGACCGTAATCCCTCCGGCACAAATAAACGATTCGGTGGGCAACCGGGCGGAGGCGTTACCCCTTCTAAGGCCGACTTGACCTTCGATTCGACCTCCCATGTGAGTGTGGAAACAAATATGGTTTCGGGTAAAATGCACTCGGGAGTAGACGGGCGTTCGGAAGGCTCAAAAATACGAGATAATGAATCGGGTTTGATGTTTTTAGAACCCGGGCGGTACGAGAGAGTAAAATCAAAACGGCCGAAAAAAAGTGCCCACCAAGCCTGCCTGGAGTTCAGTCTTTTAGCCGTTCTAATGTATTCTAGATTCTTATGATCAGTCCAGACGATAAAAGGTACCCCCGACCCTTCTAACCAGTGACGCCACTCCTCCAACGCTACTTTGACTGCCAACAACTCCCTGTTACCGATGTCGTAATTACGTTCGGCTGGGGACAAGCGATGAGACAAAAACGCGCAGAGATGCATCTTGTCGTCTGTAGGAGAGCGTTGGGATAGAACTGCACCTACCCCCACCTCTGACGCATCAACCTCCACCACGAACTGACGTGAAGAATCAGGGGCAATAAGGATGGGGGCTGAAACAAAGCGGCCTTTCAGTTTGGCAAACACAGCTTCCGCTGTGTCTGTCCACCTGAACGCAGTTCTGGGGGAGGTCAAGGCAGTCAGAGGCGCGGCTAGTTGGCTGAAATTGCGAATAAACCTCTGAAGCACTCGTCGGACGTGCTGCACATGTTCCTGGAGAGAAGATGAAAAAATCAATATGTCATCCAGGTAGACATAAATGAACTGATCTATCATATCTCGCAGCACATCATTGACGAGTGCCTGGAAGACCGCGGGGGAGTTGGACAGCCCGAACGGCATGACCAGGTATTCAAAGTGCCCCCTGGGGGTGTTAAACGCAGTCTTCCACTCATCCCCCTCCCTAATGCGAACCAAATGATATGCGTTACGTAAGTCCAATTTCGTGAAGACGGAAGCTCCCTGCAACCTCTCGAAGGCCGAAGACATCAACGGCAAAGGATAAGTATTCTTTACCGTGATGTTGTTCAACCCCCGGTAATCGATACAAGGTCGCAGAGAACCATCCTTCTTCCCCACAAAAAAGAACCCCGCCCCCGCTGGAGAAGAGGAAGGGCGAATGAACTTGGTTGCTAGAGAATCAGAAATATATTTCTCCATGGCCTCCCTCTCCGGAACAGACAGTGAGTATAACTTGCCCTTAGGCAGAGACTTACCTGGCAGTAAATCTATGGCACAGTCATAGGGACGATGCGGAGGAAGAGAAGCAGCACGAGACTTACTAAACACTTCCTTCAGGTCCAGGTACTCCCTGGGCACGTTAGACAAATCCCCCGCCTCCTCCTGAAACATAAAAACAGGCACAGACGAACAAGCAGACACAAGACAGGACTTATGACATTCCTTGCTCCACTCCAGCACAGTTCTTTGCTGCCAGTCTATTCGGGGGTTGTGGTGGATGAGCCAGGGGTGTCCAAGAACAAGTGGTGCGAGGGGTGAATCCAGTATGTAAAAAAAAATAGTCTCAGTGTGGTTGCCAGATGTGATGAGGGTGATGTCTTCAGTCGTGAATGAAATAGTGGGAAGTTCTTGACCGTTAAGTGCGTGTACTGCAATCCTGTGAGTGAGGGGCTTGAGGGGAATCTGAAACTTGAGTGCAAATGATTTGTCCATAAAATTACCTTCCGCCCCGGAGTCCAAAAGTGCTCTACAGTCGTGCTGGTGGACTGACCATCTTAGTCTTACCGGGAGGAGGGTAGATGTGGATGAGGTCTTCTTGGCGGAGATCCCACCCGATAGTAGCCTCATACTTACTATCGGGCTCGACCTTTTACCGGGCAGTTGTATGCGAAATGTCCCGTACCACCGCAGTAGAGGCAAAGGCCCTGGGACCTCCGCCTTTCCCTCTCCTCCCGGGAAAGCCGAGCTCGCCCCACCTGCATGGGTTCGTGATCGTAGACGGGACTGACCGCGTCCCTGCCGCTGGACCTGGGACCCTCGGCTCCTTCCGGTGTGCGGGTGAACGCCCCTCTTCGCTCGACTCGTGAGAGTCGAGCGTCCACCCGCAGTGCTAGCTCGATCAGTCCATTTAAAGATGTGGGGAGGTCCAGGGCGTAGATCTCCCTCTGGACGCGGTCAGCCAACCCATGCAGGAACATGTCCCACTGCGCCTCCTCGTTCCATTGGCATTCGGCCGCCAGGGTCCGGAACTCGATGGAAAAGTCCGCGACCGACCTCTCACCCTGATGCAGGTCGGCCAATACCCTGGCGGCCTCTCTCCCCGCGACGGCGCGATCGAAGACTCGTCGGATTTCGGTGGAGAGTGCGTGGAACGAGGCGCAGCACGGGTCTTGGTTCTCCCACACCGCCGTTCCCCATAGCGCCGCCTTTCCCGTCAGGAGAGTCAGGACGAACGCTACCTTAGCCTGTTCAGTCTGAAAAGTTCTGGGTTGCAGAGCAAAATGCATCGAGCATCGTGTCAGGAAGGCTCTACAATACTTGGACTCCCCGGAATAAGCCTCCGGAACCGGTAGGCGGGGCTCAGACTGATGATGGATCTCTGGTGGTGTGGGGGGAACGGCTGGTGCGGGTGGCGCAGTGGGAGCTCGTAGTTGTTGGATCTGTTGGGTAAGCTCGGACACCTGCGCCACCAAAGATTGTACCGCACGACCCGTGTCATTCAAATTCCTCTCTTGGGAATCCATCCTGCGAATGCTGTGCCGAATGAAATCCTCCAACGAAGTCGATGACGCGCTCGCTGCTTCCATGCTTAGGTCAGATCGTTCTGTCATAGCAGGGAACAGAACACTGGAAGCAATAGCAAGTTAACTCAGTTTATTAGTAGTAAATAGACAATAATGACACGGGCGTGGAATGATGGCGCAGGGACTTCGATGGTCAGAGGTGAAGACAGGAACCGTGAAGTGGTGAAACACTGAAGACGGAATCCACACAACCCAAACGATAATCCACAGAGAATGACGAATCCACGAAGAAACACGAACACCGGACGAGCGGGATGACAAGACAGGAACACCGACACAGGAGACAGCAAACAACGATCTGACAAAGAGGACAAAAACCGGTGAGTATAAATAGGGTGAGGAAATGGACTGCAGCTGGCGGTGATAATGATGATCAGCTGGAGCGGATCAGGTAATGTCACAACACTCACGCCCACTACGCACGTGCATTCATACAACAACATAAACACGAGACGAGAAGGAACCAGAGAATAGTATACCGTGACAAAGATGGCCTGTGGCCCATGTGTCTTATCAAAAGATGGCCTGTGGCCCATGTGTTCTATCAAAAGATGGCCTGTGGCCCATGTGTCCTATCAAAAGATAGCCCGTGGCCACGTGACTCTTCAAAGATGGCTATATAAAAAAAAAAAAAAAAAAAACCACACTAATTCTAATTTCTTTTCTATTTTAGGATCTCCAGGATTCACGACCGGTGGGTTTACTTCCTCTACCGTTCTTTGGGGGTGGGCTCCGTCCCGGTGGATTATTATTCCACCTATTTTTGGGGGTCGGCTGCGCCCCTGCCTTCGTCTTCAGGCAGGAAATGCAGAGTCCGGACCCTCGGATTGCGAGCTATGGACGGGGCCTACGCCAAAGAACTTTATTGCTTGCTGGGCTATCAATAAATGTGTTTATTGTTACAGTATTTATTCTCCCGAGTCTTTCTGGTAGAAATGGAAGCTCTAGCGTTAAGTTCTGCCAGGAAGACTCAATTGCTACGTCACTTATTACCTTCTCGTCTATCCAATCGTGTCTAAGACTTGTGGTATAAAAGACCAGTACTTACACATGTCTGAGTTCGCAGATGCTGACGCTTTCATGCACCTCCATCCTCCCCACCACCACCAGGATGGTCCCTTCCCCTCCATCCTCCATCCTCCCCACCACCACCAGGATGGCCCCTTCCTATACCTCAGGGGGGTCGGCTGCGCCCCTGCCTTCGTCTTCAGGCAGGAAATGCAGAGTCCGGACCCTCGGATTGCGAGCTATGGACGGGGCCTACGCCAAAGAACTTTATTGCTTGCTGGGCTATCAATAAATGTGTTTATTGTTACAGTATTTATTCTCCCGAGTCTTTCTGGTAGAAATACTCTGATAATGTGACTTTGTGTGTCATGTGTGAGTTATTGATCATCTGCACATTGTTAAAAAACTTCAAATTCATAATTTTCTAGTATTTGTTGTGAATTTTCATTTTTGTCTTTAGATCCTCCCAGGAGCGTCTCAGTGTTGATGAGTGGATCTGGTGTAATATTGGAGGGAGATTCAGTGACTCTGAACTGCATCAGTGACTCAAACCCTCCTGCTCTGAACTTCAGCTGGTTTAAGGAGAATGAAACCTCAGCTGTTGGATCTGGACAGAGTGTCAGTGCACTACAGAGTGGACGCTTCTACTGTCAGGCTCACAATCAACATGGATCTCAGAGATCAGATGCTGTAACTGTCACAGGTGAAGCTTTTGTAAGAGCAAACCTATATATCTTTCTTCAGTCTGGACTGTTAATCTTAGCTGATAATGTTTCACTCTTTCAGTGCATCCTAGATCCATTTGGCATGGAGTTTTTGGGATCACAGTGGAATGTGGAGCAATATTCATCCTCGTCATCATCATCATCATCATCGTCATTCTGTTTGTAATGTGAGATCCACAAACAACATTGATCATTTCAAATATAGTCATCATTATGCTGTTAATTTCTGTCATTATTACAGAAAGAAACGAAGGAGTGTTAAAAATGAAAATCTCACTGTGAAAGAGGTAAATCATCCAAACACAACATGACTTTACAGAAGCAGAAAATCAATCGATCAGCCGTTATCTGTATAATCATGTGTCTTCATGATCTGCATGCTGGCCTGGAACAAACATACAGTCCGATTCAGAAACAAATGAGTCGATTCTAAAAATAAAAATAAATACTATGCTATAAATTTAGTTTATATTGACTTCTCTATTTTGTGATGTAAATCCTTATGTCTCTCCTATAGATCTTTCAACCCAGGCTCATTGGAAATACGTTACTCTGCCTACATTTTTGCAAAACCTAAAATATGTACCTCCAGGTACGTTTCCCTGCACTTTTCGATTGAAAAGTCCACTAGAGGCGCTAAGTGGTATCATTTTTTCTCCGTTCCAGATGGTTAAATAAAGGTTATAAAAACAATAATATGAGTAATGTACAGACTTCTCAGTAGGCCTATACACTCATTTTAATATAAATTAGGAATTATATCCACGCTTTTGAGGTGCCACACAGCCTAGTCTCATGGCAGTTCGTGATATGGTCACGTCATTTAATCTACTGGTTCGTGATACGGACACGTTTATTTCGTTATTTTCGTGATATCAGCATTTTTATTTATTTATTTATTTAATTTATTTGTTTACTAATGTAATGCACGATTCTTTCTGCCAGTCGGGCAGCTGTTTAATCGACATTTATTCACGATATCTTATCATGTTTATATATGTATTTATTTTAATGTTATTATTTCGGTCTTATTGCCAGGGAAGCTGGACTGCTTTGCTGTTTATTGATTTAAAAAAAAAAAAAAAAAGGATAAACGACTACACGAATTTTATCAGTAGGAAATCGCGTTGAAGAAGTCTCCTTCCGAACACATCGCGATATTTGGCATCAGTTCATGTGTGCCAGATGTTGGTAAGTAGCAAAATACACTGTCCTAATAATGTTTGATATAATGTCTTTTCTGATGGTCGAAATGAATCAGATTAGCTCATGTTCAGTCACTGCATTATATTTGTCATCTCCACGGAGGCTTTGCGTTTCATTGCTTTCTAATTCAAAACAAGGTGATTAAACACTATCTGTCACGTGACGTGCTATATGCCTAGACCTTCTATCAGTTAATCATATTCATATTAGGTTTAAAGTAAGTTAGTACAATTAGTTCCAAAGTGGTATTTGTAGTTGAATCACAGTAAAAACAACACTTACCTTGCTTTTACCACAGTAACCTTAGTTTTACTGTGATAGGTGTGGTAAAAGGACAGTAACCACAGAACTTACCAAACTTTTACCACATTATTTGTAGTTTTAATGTAATATTTGTTCTAAATGCATATTAACCACAACACTTACCATGCTTTTACCACATTATTTGTAGTTTTAATGTGATATTTGTTGTAAATGCACAGTAACCACAACACTTACCATGCTTTTACCACAGTAACCTTTGTTTTACTGTGATAGGTGTGGTAAAAGGACAGTAACAAAACTGTCCATGCTTTTACCTCAGTATTGGTAGTTTTAAAGTGATATTTGTTGTAAATGCATATTAATCACAACACTTACCATGCTTTTAATGCCAAATAATGTAACAAGAAATATTTGTAAGGTAAATCAGTAATTTTTCCATTAAATAATCCGATATATTTTACATAATGATATTTTCTTTTCTATTTTTTTCAGCTGAAAAGACCAAAAGGGCCTTTCGGACTCAGTCAGCCCATTATTGTTTGAGGAGAAGTAAACGGGAGACGAAAAGCTACAAAGGCAAATATTCGCAATGGTATGTATGTGTTGGTTTTAACCCTAAATCAAACATTTTATCAATCATTTGTTGTTTCTTAAACCTTTTCTTACAAAACCCATAGCCCAATCAGTACAAACATAGTCTCAAAGTCTTAATAATTCAGATTTAACAAGTTGTTCGTACAATACTTGTACATAATCATGCAGCTTTTACTCCTAGTGCTGTCAATGGCTAGTGCCTCAATTCCTGTACATATTTATCGCCATATTTGTAAATCAGTTGTGTGCCTTCTTGGAAAGTAGTCGGATGTCCAATACACTATCAGAAAAGTTTATATTAATTGCATTGTATTCATTAAAATTATTACAATTTGGACCCTGTCTGTTGATGTTCCAATGATACATGATGTCTCTCCACAACTCATAACCTTCCTCTGTTTGCAAGAGTGGAAAAGCTAATCTGACTTGTCACATGACATCAGATACTCGATTATTTTTTCGTAATCAGATCAGTTACACTGCTGATAACTGTCCCGCTTGCATGTAAATCGTGTTATTTTTAAACAAGTTTATATGATTATTGCCTGCTATTAAAGACATGCTTGTTTTCATAGAAATGACCACATATCAGTGAGCTTATTACATAAATGCATTTAACATTTAATTATGCAATACTCCTTACAGAAAAATATCCCACAGTTATGGATAAACTCACAACATCATCATCAAGTCCTGTGCTGGGCACATTGGGCAACAAGTGTCCTCCAACGTATTCGATCCGTGGCCAAGTTCTCCACATCTTCCCATGGGACACTGACATTCTTCAGGTCTTCATGAAACATCTGTCTCCATGTCTTCCTTGGTCTTCCCTGTCTCCTGATCCTCCTGGTGGTATCCACTTCATTACTGTCTTTGGGTGGTGTTGTTTGGCCATGTGTAGGATGTGTCCAACGAGGTGCTCCCTTTTTTTCTGTCACAGTTTCTAAAAGTCTTTATGTGGAGTCCCACTCTTATAATCTCTGATATATGCAGAACCATTATTTAAAATAGTCATTTATCTTTTTCCATATTGTTAAAGAATTTTGTTTTCTCGTTTCATCTTCATAAACTGTACTTGAGGTCTGCCTAATGCCTTTATCAAACAAGCGTCAGTGCTCATCAGGAGTTTTGGTAAAGGACATATTCATTGACATCCATTAGTTCTAGTCATGCAGCGACTTCATGCAATAGTCAAATGTATATTTCTGCAAGTGTATATAGCCGGTGTTTGTCCGAACAATTGAAGATAGTGAGAGTGTTCAGGAAAACCTTTTGAAACAAGCAATATTTATGGAGTTCTGTTTGGTGCTGAAAGAGTATTACAAAAAATGACACACTTGACATACTGGACATTATTCTGAGTTTGTTACCTTTACATTTAGATGGACTTAATGTCTTACATTTAGCTTCATTAAACCTTCAATTACAGTGGTCACTATTTATCCACCATAACTACATCTATGTTATCATTATATGACTACCTGGTTAATGTAATTGTAATACAGGCCTACCTGTGAATGTATTTTATAGAAGCATTTTCTTGCTGACATTTATAATAATTAACTATTTTAGGTTTCCTTTCATTTAGTTACAATAAAAGTGACCAATAATCACAAGGATATAGAATTAAAGTTTAGAATGTAAAATGTTGTGCTTAAGTTTTCACCTATTTGTTCTTTAAAGGGAAGAAACAAATATATTTTCACATAACAAAGTTGAATCTCAACTCGTGGTTTGTAAAAAATATAACTTCATCAGCGATTTTTTTAAAATAACTGTATGTGTCACTATAATAGATGCCCCTGTATCTGGATTTTATGTTTTGTTTACAATTAACTGATTTTTATACTGCTGTGCAGTAGTTTTGGCACTACATTTGTCTTCAAACAGTTTGACATTAAATATTGGAATTTGCTTTAAAAATTGTGTGCATTCATTACGCTTTTGTTACATTTTGTTATATAATATACTTGATATACTATACATACACTGTAAATGTTAGAAGCACTTCAGTACATGCAATTATCTTTAATTAAAAAAAACTGCAAACGTACTCGGTTACTAACGTAACCTCGGTTCTCTCTAGAGAGGGAACGAGTACTGCGTAATATCTTACGCTATGGGGAAAACCTCTTTTCCACGAGATATTGAAGCCAAAAATTATCCTTAATTTTGAATTAAAGCAAAACGCTGTGCAGCAGCATGCAGACATAGGCAAGACGGCTTGCGTGCCTATTGGCTGCCCTGCGGCAACAGCAGCAGCCTATCGAGAGTGGCCCTGCGTGACACATACCCAATGGGGGCACTTCGCGCCCATTTCGTCACGTCCCGCCAGAAAGGGCGTGGTCCCGCCCTTATAAATACGGCTCGATTAGGCTGGTATACTGGTTTTCATCGCCGAAGCGAACCAGAGCTGTGTATGCACGGCAAGATATGCAGTACTCGTTCCCTCTCTAGAGAGAACCGAGGTTACGTTAGTAACCGAGTACGTTCTCTTACGAGAGTATCTCTCGTACTGCGTAATATCTTACGCTATGGGGAACACAATGCAAAACGCCGTGCGTACTGGGATCCGACACCAAAGTCCCAAGGGCAGTAGCCCGGGGCTCATATAGTGCATAATCACCATAGACTCACAGAGAGTCGGAGAAGAGAGGCTGCAAGCATCATTCCCCATAAAATAGCATCCTACAGGAGCTAGTTATGTTAACAGTGTTTCACGCAGACAGGGTGAACGTGTTCAGCCTGAACTGGGTAATAGTACGGGTTATTCAACACCCAAGGGGCAGTTTCTATCGCTCAGTGAGCGATGCACAGGCAAACTCAGCATCTGGGCCGCACTGCGGGGCAGATAGCACTGAATTCTAAACCGACAGAAGCTTGGCTTGTAAGGCGGGAACCTCTAGGTTATAAAACCTTATAAATGTAGACGGCGAGGCCCAGCCCGCGGCCGTACAGATATCTTGCAAGGTAACCCCACTATACCACGCCCACGACGAGGCCACGCCTCTTGTGGAGTGCGCTCTGACACCCAAAGGACACTGCAGGCCCTTAGAAGTGTAAGCCAGTGCTATGGCGTCGACTACCCATCTGGATAGGCTCTGTTTTGATGCGGCCAGGCCCTTGGAGCGTCCGCCAAACAAAACAAAGAGCTGCTCGGTCTGTCTGAAGACAGACGAGCGGGACACATAAGCTCTCAGTGCCCTGACAGGGCAAAGGAGACTAGCATCTTTCTCCTCATCATGAACCGAGAGAGCGCACAGGGAAATGACCTGGGCCCTGAACGGTGTGTTGAGGGATTTGGGCACGTACCCGTGCCTTGGTTTGAGTATGACCTTAGAGTCATTAGGCCCAAACTCCATACATGACGCGCTTACCGAAAGCGCTTGTAAGTCCCCTATGCGCTTCACTGAAGCGAGAGCCAAAAGGAACACCGTTTTGAAAGACAGATGCTTCATGTCTGACAAATGGAGTGGCTCGAACGGGGCACCTTTCATGGCTTCCAAAACCGTAGAAAGGTCCCACACCGGGACTGAAGGAGGTCTGGGAGGGTTCAGCCTCCGAGCTCCCTTGAGGAATCGCACGACTAGGTCGTTCTTCCCCAGTGACTGGCCAGACACAGGTTTTATAAACGCTGCTATGGCCGCCACGTACACTTTGAGCGTGGATGGGGACCTGCCCTTATCCAGCAGCTCTTGAAGGAAGGAGAGTACTTCCGTGACCCCGCAGTCTACAGGTGAAAAGCGCTGAGCTTGACACCAAGCAGAGAACACAGACCATTTCGAGGAATAGAGCCGTCTAGTAGACAGGGCCCTTGCCTGCGTGATCGTGTTTAGCACTCCCTCCGGGAGGCTAGCGGGTACCCGTTGATGGCCCATGCATGTAGGGACCATAGTTCCGGGCGAGGATGCCAAATCGAGCCCTCGGCCTGAGAGAGGAGGTCTTTCCTCAACGGTACTGGCCACGGGGCAGTGCTGGTCAGCCGCATCAGGACTGGGAACCAAGTCTGGTTTGTCCAGAGCGGAGCCACAAGCAGCACTGGGCATCCATTTTCCCTGATTCGTTCCAGCACTTGAGGCAGGAGCGAGACGGGGGGAAAAGCATAGAGGGGACAGCGGGGCCAGACGTGGGCCAGCGCGTCCTTGCTCTTGGAGAAATATTTCGGACAGTGAGCGTTCTCGTGGGACGCGAACAGGTCCACTTGCGCTCTGCCGAATGTCTCCCACAGCAGTTGGATCGTCTGCGGGTGCAGCGACCATTCCCCTGCTGGGACATTGTTTCTGGACAGTCTGTCTGGTCCCAGATTCAGGTGACCAGGCACGTGCGCCGCTCTCAGTGAAAGCAGGTTGTGCTGAGCCCAGACCAGGAGGCGTTCCGTTAGCCTGTAAAGGTTTCGGGACTTGGTGCCGCCCTGGCGATTTATGTATGCCACCACTGACATGTTGTCCGACCGGACCAAGACGTGGTGACCCATTATCTGGGGACAGAAGCGCCGTAGCGCGTTGTCGACTGCCATCATTTCCAGACAGTTTATGTGTAGGAGCTTTACCTGTTCTGAGCACTGGCCAAAGAACGGTCTGCCCTCGAGCAGCGCTCCCCATCCCGAGGTGGAGGCGTCCGTGGACACCACCTTCACACTCGAGGGAGTCCCCAGACTCACACCTGACTGATACCAGTCGGTTATCTTCCAAGGTTCCAGAGCTGAAACGCATTTCAGATCGACCCGGAGGCGAAACCGACCAGCGGTCCATGCCCTGGGAGGAACTCGCGCTTTCAGCCACAGCTGCAGTGGGCGCATGCGAAGCAGACCCAGCTGGAGCACTGAAGCTGCTGAGGCCATGAGGCCCAGCATTTTCTGAAACCTTTTGAGCTGGACAACCGAGCCGCGGCGGAAGGATTTCGCGGCGCTCTGAATGTCCCGTTCGCGCTCTGGCGTCAGACGCGCTGTCATGGATAGCGAGTCCAGCACTGTTCCCAGAAAAGAAATTTTCTGGCTGGGAAACAGCGAGCTCTTCGCCCAATTGACTGTGAGACCCAGATTCTTGAGATGCTCGAGTAATGTCTGTGAGACCCAGATTCTCGAGATGCTCGAGTAATGTGGCCCTGTGTTCTATGAGCTCTGATCGTGATCGAGCTAGAATCAGCCAATCGTCCAAGTAGTTCAAAATTCGCATGCCCTGGAGTCTCAGGGGTGCGAGAGCCGCGTCCATGCACTTCGTAAATGTACGGGGTGCCAGGGACAGGGCGAACGGCAGGACTTTGTATTGGTATGCCTGGCCCTCGAAGGCGAATCTCAAGAATTGCCTGTGACGTGACGCTATTTGTATTTGAAAATAGGCGTCTTTCAGATCTATTGACATAAACCAGTCTTCCCGGCGAACTTGCGCGAGGATTTTCCTGGTTGTAATCATTCTGAACTGGCGCTTCGCGAGCGCTCTGTTCAGCTGTCGCGGATCTAGAATGGGTCTGAGACCCCCGTCTTTTTTGGGTACCAGAAAATACCTGCTGTATAAACCCCCTTCGCTCTGAGCCTGAGATAAAGGTTCTATCGCCCCTTTGCTCAGTAGTTTCGCTATCTCGGCTCGAAGTAGATGAGATACTTCGTTTTTTACCGTCGTTTCGACTCGCGCTGCACAACGGCGGGGGCGTCGAGCGAACTGCAGCGAATAGCCTCTTTTTATAGTGTTCAGCACCCATTCTGATACCCCGGGAAGCTTTGCCCACGCATGTGCGTGAATAGCTAGAGGTAGAATGAAATCTGGGCTCTGGCCGCGGCATAGCGGCGGCCGGAGAGCTCCGGTGTGCTGAGAAACAAACACTGTGTTTGCAATGCGCGAGGCGGGGGGTGCGCTGATCACAGCGGGCAGCCCGACCGCGCTCGGCTTCTCTCTGACAGATTGTGGAGAGAAGGCGAGCGGGACGAGCCCCGTGGGCTTCGGCATGTCTGTGAGGGAATGTGGGCGCGGGATAGCGGGCACACTCACTGTACTGAGAACACTGTCGGCTCGCGCCGACTGAAAATGTGTTGGTTTCGTTTTTACAGAAACCGTGGGACATGCTTCGTGTAGTGTTTGTGGGCACTGTGTCGTGGGCACGTACACTACATTCATTGCACAATCGACATGAGTCGATTTTATTCGTGCTAGCCCTGTATTGTGGTGGGCTGTGTCTGCGTGTGGGAATGGGCACTGAGACGTGGGCATTCTTACAACACTCATAACACCATCGGCCGTGGCCGGAACACCAGAAAATACACTCTTTATTGGATTTATCTGGGTAGCCGTAAAAACGGCTTTTGTGTGCAGGCAAGCGGGCAAATGGACCGGCTTGTTGACTGCTAAGTGCACTGGAACAGTCACATTGCATGGGACTGGACGAGCGAAACGTTTCGGTGAAAATCCGGCCGCAGCGGGATTTGAACACCGTCGCTTTCCTAGCACGGCTAGGAAGGCTTTGAGACCTCGGGCTTGATCTCGATCCTCGGCCGGGGCCCGCGCTGAGGGGGGCGGCGTCCAGCAGAGCGAGAGCGCGGTCTCTGTTCTCGGGCCTGGCGGCGTTGAGAAGCAGCGGCGGCGGGTGGTGTAGGCTGCGGCTGGGAGCTTCGAGCAGGCGGCTGTTTAGAGCGACCTGCTGCGGAACTCGAGCGCTTCGGGAGGAAGTGCTTCATCGCCTGCGATGTCTTTTGAACCTCTTGAAATCTGTCCGCGAAATCCTTGACGGCAGATCCGAAGAGGCCAGCTGACGAAATGGGCGCGTCCAGGAATACAGAGCGCTCCGCCTCAGTCATTTCAGACAGCGTTAACCACAGGTGTCTCTCAGCCACGGTGAGAGAGGCCATGTTCCGCCCAATGGCCTGTGCAGCGGACTTTGTAGCGCGTAGAGCCAGGTCCGTAGCGCTCCTTAAATCCGCGACGCTGATCGATTCCGCGCCTTCCTCGTCCATTTTTCGGAGAAGGTCGGCCTGGAAGATCTGCAGAATGGCCATAGTGTGTAAGGCTGACGCGGCTTGCCCGGCGGCGGTGTATGCGCGACCGTGCATGGCTGACGTCACTCGGCAGGCTTTAGATGGTAGCGTTGTCTGCGCTCGCCGTCCAGCAGAGGGCGGGCAGAGATGAGAAGCTACCGCTGCTTCCACTGGGGGAAGAGAAAGGTACCCAGAATGCAGCTGAGACAGAAGTACGCACCCTGGCCGAGAGGGGGGCGCCCCAGGACCTCGCGACTTCTTCGTGAAGCTCAGGAAGAAAAGGCGCGGGCCTGGATTGTGACGGCGCGTGGTCCTTCTTGAGGAAGCATCCGTCCAGTCGGTTGCGCGCGGGCTGCGCGGGCGCCTCCCAGTCGAGGCCGAGGTTGTCGACGGCTTGAGAGAGCAGACGCATCAGCTCTGATTCAATGCCGGCTCGTTTTCCTGAAGGCTCGCGGATAGCAGAGGGGAGGTCCACAGAGCTCGCCCAATCCTCACTATCTGATGCCAGGAGAGAACAGGCCTCGGCTGTTTCGTCGACCTCTATGGCGGAAGCGGCGGCGAGCGGCGGCCGCTGTCCGTCGGGGAGGGACTCGAGCGACGCCGGCGAAGCTGGCGGGCGAACCGGCGAGCTTTCGCGGGCAGGAGAAGGCTCGGGGTCACGCTGGGTACGGCGCTTCTTGCGGCGCGGCGCTACAGCGGGCTGAAGTGCAGGCTCTGAGAAGGATGCCAGGCGAGTCCTCAGAGTCACCATAGGCAGTAGCTCACAGTGATGGCATCCGCCGTCGACGAGAGCGAGAGCCGCATGATCCTCACCCAGGCAGGAAACGCAGATGACATGGCGATCCTCCTCACTGAGTGTGGCTCGACACGAGCCGCAGGACCTATGCATCTTGAAAAAGACGCAGCTCTTTTAGGAGAGAGAGAGACAGTGAAAAAATGTGTGTCACCAGGCGAACACACACACACACTTGCAATAAAGGATATGACGCCGGAAAGCGTAGCAGGTACGGCGGCTAAAGGCGGCGATGCCAGCGACTTCAGACTCAAAGGCTCGTCCCGCTGTGTGCTTATCTCAACGGCGCGGCTTCTCACTCCGGATCCAGCGATGCGTGATGCTTCGCTGAAGAGATGAAAATCAGTATACCAGCCTAATCGAGCCGTATTTATAAGGGCGGGACCACGCCCTTTCTGGCGGGACGTGACGAAATGGGCGCGAAGTGCCCCCATTGGGTATGTGTCACGCAGGGCCACTCTCGATAGGCTGCTGCTGTTGCCGCAGGGCAGCCAATAGGCACGCAAGCCGTCTTGCCTATGTCTGCATGCTGCTGCACAGCGTTTTGCATTAATTCAAAATTAAGGATAATTTTTGGCTTCAATATCTCGTGGAAAAGAGGTTTTCCCCATAGCGTAAGATATTACGCAGTACGAGAGATACTCTCGTAAGAGAACTACCCTGCCATTGTGCCATTGCTTAGAAAAAAAGTTTCTCTTTCAAATGTATGCATCAGTCTAATCAAATAAGCAAATTTGTGTCATGATCATATGAATCCAACGTTTTTGGATGGTAACCACACAAAGGAGTCTTTTTGTTTTTAAATGTGAGTTTTATAATTTAATTAGAAGCAATACATATTTAACAGCCCAAATATTAAATATTTAAGGAATCTATCCCTGCAGCCGGAACCGGAAGATATCTGTCATCATTTACCATAATTGGGCAAGTAAGTGTGACGCATCTGTTCAGCTGGGTTGTTATTGGCTGTGACTTTATCGCAGAACTTGCTGTGATTGGACTATCTTTTAACCCATATAAAACGGCGCTTCATGTTACAAAGTATGTTTTGGTGTTATTATTACGTTAGTTATATATTAAGGTAACTGGAAAGTGTCTCTATGTTGTGAGAAATTTCTCCTTTACCGAGATCCCAACCCTAACCCTAAGCATGTCTGCACATTTCAATGAACTACAGAGAATCATATTCAGTCACCTATGATACAGAAAACAGATTTGATATTGTGTTGGAAAATAATGATTCATTATCACAGCTAAACTGGTTTCTTGCTCTTCCCTGTACGTCTCTATCGCGTTCATGTTCTTCTTCCTCGTCTAAACTGTTTGTTCAGTTGTGCCCTACAGTATAACTGATGAACAGAAGATGTGATCACTGATGTGGTGTAGCTTTTTCTCAGAGGAAGAAGTCTCAACATCCCATCGTCAGGCGTTCTCCAGTCCTGGTCTGAAAGTAAAACAAAAAACACAAACAATTCAAATTAAACTGTTTAATGGACAGTCAGGTCAGCTTATGTTCTGCGTTATTTAAAGCTACATTGTGTAAGATTTTCTCCCATATAGCGGTGAAATTGTATAAGACTACCAACTGAATATTACTTTCTAGCCCCTCCCATTCCGAGGGCGTTTTAATTCCTACGGTGGCCGTATTATTATGAGTAATCTCCCCCTCGCATTCGTCACGGTGCCACTAAGTAAAGGCGCGAAAGGTGAAGCTTGAATTTCCAGGTATGTCCCTCTTTGGCTAATGTATTTTCAAGATGGAGGCGCAACATGGCTGCCGCCATTCGAGCGACTCGCTCGTATGTATTCTGAATGGCAGATTCTACACTTACGAGAGTACTTGATTAGTTGGTGGAAGTAATTACACATGAATGAGCACATATAATTTTGAAAGAACAAAGTGTTTTTTTTGCAAAGAATCAACATAAAAAATGACACAGTGTAGCTTTATTTAAAGCAGTGATGGGCTACTCTGGCCCTCAGCGTCCACTGTCCTGTAGATTTAGCTCCAACCTCAAATCCACCTGCTGATTGTCTATAAGTAAACCTGAAGACTTTGGTTAAAATTTTCAGATGTGCTCAATTAGGGTTTGATGGAAACTCTCCACCTCAAAAAGGAGAACGCAAAAGGGCCTGAGTTGCCTGTTCCTTATTTAAATTTACAAAGCAGCAGTCAGTACATTATATAATATACACATTGAAGCATATATATATATATATATATATATATATATATATATATATATATATATATATATTGCAGCACATAATATAAGCTAAGTACTGAAGAAAAACAGTTTTACCCATATAAAAATCGAGTGATAATCTGTACAATGTAAAATTGTCAAGATCAAATTATGTAATACACAGCATTGTTTAAATACAAGACATACCAATGGACTTATGCACCTTTCTGTCTTCTTTGGGCACCGGATGTTCCTTCCTCACCGAAACAAAGGACTTATTCGATTAGCTTGCGTTGATATAAGGACTGGTCTTCCTTCTCTGCTGTAAAACAAGAAAGTCTCCACTTACTCTGTGCAATTACTATTGTTCTTGAAACATACCAATTAACACAGTTATAATTAAGTTAATTTACCATACGATTCAGGGGAGAATATTTGATGAGTAAATACTGATTGAAATATTGTAGAAACTTTACCTGGGAAGGGCTGATCACGGCAAGATTCGCTGCGTCTCACTGGTAGATCTTGTGAGGGTTGGGTCCTAAAAGAGCTGTTGAGTTTGATATTGTAGAGCTTTAAAAAAGATAATCCTGAAAAACAGAAAGGAAGGTAATTTTAATACATTACTTGCAAGTAGTATGTTTATATATAACTGTAGGATTTCTTTATGTAAGGAGTGTTGCATAATTATATATTAAAAGTATTTTTATGTAATAAGTTCACTGATATGTGAGCATTTCTATGAATAAAAGTATGTCTTTAATAGCATGCAATAATCATATGAACTTAAAAAAGTGATTATGATAACATGTTATAATATGTTACATGATAACATGTAAAAAAACAACAACATGATTTACATGCAAACGGGACAGTTATCAGCAGTGTAACTGATCTGATTACGACAAAATAATCGAGTATCTGATGTCATGTGACAAGTCAGATTAGCTTTTCCACTCTTGCAAACAGAGGAAGGTTATGAGTTGTGGAGAGACATCATGTATCATTGGAACATGGAACAATAACAGACAGGGTCCAAATTGTAATAATTTTAATGAATACAATGCAATTAATATAAACTTTTCTGACAGTGTATGGGACATCCGACTACTTTCCAAGAAGGTGCGCAACTGATTTACAAATATGGAGATAAATATGTACAGGAATTGAGGCACTAGCCATTGACAGCACTAGGAGTAAAAGCTGCATGATTATGTACAAGTATTGTACGAATTTGACAACTTGTTAAATCTTGTGAATTATTAAGACTTTGAGACTATGTTTGTACTGATTGGGCTATGGGTTTTGTGAGAAAAGGTTTAAGAAACAACAAATGTTTGATAAAATGTTTGATTTAGGGTTAAAACCAACACATACATACCATTGCGACTACCAATAACTACCAATACTGAGGTAAAAGCACGGACAGTTTTGTGGTTACTGTCCTTTTACCACACCTATCACAGTAAAACTAAGGTTACGGTGGTAAACGCATGGTAAGTGTTGTGGTTACTGTGCATTTACAACAAATATCACATTAAAACTACAAATAATGTGGTAAAAGTATGGTAAGTGTTGTGGTTAATATGCATTTACAACAAATATCACATTAAAACTACAAATAATGTGGTAAAAGCATGTAAGTGTTGTGGTTAATATGCATTTACAACAAATATCACATTAAAGCTACAAATAATGTGGTAAAAGCATGGTAAGTGTTGTGGTTAATATGCATTTACAACACATATCACATTAAAACTACAAATAATGTGGTAAAAGTATGGTAAGTGTTGTGGTTAATATGCATTTACAACAAATATCACATTAAAACTACAAATAATGTGGTAAAAGCATGTAAGTGTTGTGGTTAATATGCATTTACAACAAATATCACATTAAAACTACAAATAATGTGGTAAAAGCATGGTAAGTGTTGTGGTTAATATGCATTTACAACAAATATCACATTAAAACGTACTCGGTTACTAACGTAACCTCGGTTCTCTCTAGAGAGGGAACGAGTACTGCGTAATATCTTACGCTATCGGGAAAACCTCTTTTCCACGAGATATTGAAGCCAAAAATTATCCTTAATTTTGAATTAATGCAAAACGCTGTGCAGCAGCATGCAGACATAGGCAAGACGGCTTGCGTGCCTATTGGCTGCCCTGCGGCAACAGCAGCAGCCTATCGAGAGTGGCCCTGCGTGACACATACCCAATGGGGGCACTTCGCGCCCATTTCGTCACGTCCCGCCAGAAAGGGCGTGGTCCCGCCCTATAAATATGGCTCGATTAGGCTGGTACACTGGTTTTCATCGCCGAAGCGAACCAGAGCTGTGTATGCACGGCAAGATACGCAGTACTCGTTCCCTCTCTAGAGAGAACCGAGGTTACGTTAGTAACCGAGTACGTTCTCTTACGAGAGTATCTCTCGTACTGCGTAATATCTTACGCTATGGGGAACACAATGCAAAACGCCGTGCGTACTGGGATCCGACACCAAAGTCCCAAGGGCAGTAGCCCGGGGCTCATATAGTGCATAATCACCATAGACTCACAGAGAGTCGGAGAAGAGAGGCTGCAAGCATCATTCCCCATAAAATAGCATCCTACAGGAGCTAGTTATGTTAACAGTGTTTCACGCAGACAGGGTGAACGTGTTCAGCCTGAACTGGTTAATAGTACGGGTTATTCAACACCCATGGAAGTGTTTCTATCGCTCAGTGAGCGATGCACAGGCAAACTCAGCATCTGGGCCGCACTGCGGGGCAGATAGCACTGAATTCTAAACCGACAGAAGCTTGGCTTGTAAGGCGGGAACCTCTAGGTTATAAAACCTTATAAATGTAGACGGCGAGGCCCAGCCCGCGGCCGTACAGATATCTTGCAAGGTAACCCCACTATACCACGCCCACGACGAGGCCACGCCTCTTGTGGAGTGCGCTCTGACACCCAAAGGACACTGCAGGCCCTTAGAAGTGTAAGCCAGTGCTATGGCGTCGACTACCCATCTGGATAGGCTCTGTTTTGATGCGGCCAGGCCCTTTTGGAGCGTCCGCCAAACAAAACAAAGAGCTGCTCGGTCTGTCTGAAGACAGACGAGCGGGACACATAAGCTCTCAGTGCCCTGACAGGGCAAAGGAGACTAGCATCTTTCTCCTCATCATGAACCGAGAGAGCGCACAGGGAAATGACCTGGGCCCTGAACGGTGTGTTGAGGGATTTGGGCACGTACCCGTGCCTTGGTTTGAGTATGACCTTAGAGTCATTAGGCCCAAACTCCATACATGACGCGCTTACCGAAAGCGCTTGTAAGTCCCCTATGCGCTTCACTGAAGCGAGAGCCAAAAGGAACACCGTTTTGAAAGACAGATGCTTCATGTCTGACAAATGGAGTGGCTCGAACGGGGCACCTTTCATGGCTTCCAAAACCGTAGAAAGGTCCCACACCGGGACTGAAGGAGGTCTGGGAGGGTTCAGCCTCCGAGCTCCCTTGAGGAATCGCACGACTAGGTCATTCTTCCCCAGTGACTGGCCAGACACAGGTTTTATAAACGCTGCTATGGCCGCCACGTACACTTTGAGCGTGGATGGGGACCTGCCCTTATCCAGCAGCTCTTGAAGGAAGGAGAGTACTTCCGTGACTCCGCAGTCTACAGGTGAAAAGCGCTGAGCTTGACACCAAGCAGAGAACACAGACCATTTCGAGGAATAGAGCCGTCTAGTAGACGGGGCCCTTGCCTGCGTGATCGTGTTTAGCACTCCCTCCGGGAGGCTAGCGGGTACCCGTTGATGGCCCATGCATGTAGGGACCATAGTTCCGGGCGAGGATGCCAAATCGAGCCCTCGGCCTGAGAGAGGAGGTCTTTCCTCAACGGTACTGGCCACGGGGCAGTGCTGGTCAGCCGCATCAGGACTGGGAACCAAGTCTGGTTTGTCCAGAGCGGAGCCACAAGCAGCACTGGGCATCCATTTTCCCTGATTCGTTCCAGCACTTGAGGCAGGAGCGAGACGGGGGGAAAAGCATAGAGGGGACAGCAGGGCCAGACGTGGGCCAGCGCGTCCTTGCTCTTGGAGAAATATTTCGGACAGTGAGCGTTCTCGTGGGACGCGAACAGGTCCACTTGCGCTCTGCCGAATGTCTCCCACAGCAGTTGGATCGTCTGCGGGTGCAGCGACCATTCCCCTGCTGGGACATTGTTTCTGGACAGTCTGTCTGGTCCCAGATTCAGGTGACCAGGCACGTGCGCCGCTCTCAGTGAAAGCAGGTTGTGCTGAGCCCAGACCAGGAGGCGTTCCGTTAGCCTGTAAAGGTTTCGGGACTTGGTGCCGCCCTGGCGATTTATGTATGCCACCACTGACATGTTGTCCGACCGGACCAAGACGTGGTGACCCATTATCTGGGGACAGAAGCGCCGTAGCGCGCTGTCGACTGCCATCATTTCCAGACAGTTTATGTGTAGGAGCTTTTCCTGTTCTGACCACTGGCCAAAGAACGGTCTGCCCTCGAGCAGCGCTCCCCATCCCGAGGTGGAGGCATCCGTGGACACCACCTTCACACTCGAGGGAGTCCCCAGACTCACACCTGACTGATACCAGTCGGTTATCTTCCAAGGTTCCAGAGCTGAAACGCACTTCAGATCGACCCGGAGGCGAAACCGACCAGCGGTCCATGCCCTGGGAGGAACTCGCGCTTTCAGCCACAGCTGCAGTGGGCGCATGCGAAGCAAGCCCAGCTGGAGCACTGACGATGCCGAAGCCATAATGCCCAGCATCTTCTGAAAACTTTTTTGAGCGGGACTATAGAGCCGCGGCGGAAGGATTTTGCGGCGCGCTGAATGTCCAGTTCTCGCTCTGGCGATAGACGTGCTGTCATAGACAGCGAGTCCAGCACTGTTCCCAGAAAAGAGATTTTCTGGCTGGGAAACAGCAAACTTTTCGCCCAATTGACTGTGAGACCCAGATTCTCGAGATGCTCGAGTAATGTGGTCCTGTGTTCTATGAGCTCTGAATGTGATCGAGCTAGAATCAGCCAATCGTCCAAGTAGTTCAACACTCGCATGCCCCGAAGTCTCAGGGGTGCGAGAGCCGCGTCCATGCACTTCGTAAATGTACGGGGTGCCAAAGACAGGCCGAACGGTAGGACTGTGTATTGATAAGCCTGGCCCTCGAAGGCGAATCTCAAGAATCGCTTGTGACGTGACGCTATTTGTATTTGGAAATAGGCGTCCTTCAGATCTATTGACATAAACCAGTCTCCTTGGCGCACTTGCGCGAGGATTTTCCTGATTGTCAGCATTCTGAACTGGCGCTTCATAAGCACTCTGTTCAGCTGTCGCAGATCTAGAATGGGTCTGAGACCCCCGTCTTTCTTCGGTACCAGAAAATATCTGCTGTATAGCCCCCCTTCGCTCTGAGCCTGAGATAAAGGTTCTATGGCCCCTTTTCCCAGCAGTTTCGCTATTTCGGCTCGAAGTAGATGAGATACTTCGTTGTTCACCGAGGTTTCGACTCGCGCCGTGTAACGGCGGGGACGTCGAGCGAACTGTAGCGAATAGCCTCTCTTTATAGTGTTCAACACCCACTCTGATACCCCGGGCAGCTTTGCCCACGCATCTGCGTGAATAGCTAGGGGTAGAATGAAATCCGGGCTCTGGCCGCGGCATTGCAGCGGTTGCAGAGCTCCGGTGTGCTGAGACATAAACACTGTGTTTACAGCGTGCGAGGCGGGAGGCGCGCCGATCACGGCGGGCAGCCTGGTCGCGCTCGAATTCTCTATGACAGGTTGTGGAGAGAGAGCGAGCGGGACAAACCCCGTGGGGTTGAGCGTGTCTGTGAAGGAATGTGGGCGCGGGACAGCGGGCACATTCACTGCATTGAGAACACCGTCGGCTTGTGCTGACTGAATGTGTGTCGGTTTCGTTTTTACAGAAACCGAGGGACACGCATCGTGTAGTGTTTGTGGGCACTGTATCGTGGGCACATTCACTACAAACTTTTTTTGAACATGAGTCGATTTTATTTGTGCTAGCCCCGAACTGTGGCAGGCTGTGTCTGTGTGTGGGAATGGGCACTGAGACGTGGGCATTCTTACAACACTCATAACACCATCGGCCGTGGCCGGAATACCAGAAAATACACTCTTTTTGGGATTTATCTGGGTCGCCGTAAAAATGGCATTTGTGTGCAGGCAAGCGGGCTGTGGTACCGGCTTGTTTACTGCGAAATACACTGGAACAGTCACATTGTTTGGAACTGAACGAGCGAGAAGTTTCGGTGGAGTCTGGCCGCAGCAAGACTTAAACACTGTGGGTCTTAGCTGACTGTATGTGTGTTGGTTTCGTTTTACAGAAAACGTGGCACATGCAGTGTGTAGTGTTTGTGGGCACTGGGTTGTGGGCACATTCACTACATTTAATGCACAATGACCTGAGTCGATCTCATTTGTGCGAGCCCTGCACTGTGGCGGGCTGTGTATGTGTGTAGAAATGAACACTGGGCTGTGGGCATTTTTATTACACTCATAACACCATCGGCTGTGGCCGGAATACCAGAAAATACACTGCTTATATGATTTTTCTGGGTCGCCGTGGAAACGGCATTTTTGTGCAGGCAAGCGGGCCATGGTACCGGCTTGTTTACTGCAAAATACACTGGAACAGTCGCATTTTCTTGGAACTGAACGAGCGAAAAGTTTCGGTGCAAGTCTGGCCGCAGCGAGACTAAATTTTATCTGCTGCGAGAGCTGGGCTCGAACACGGGTCTCCCGTGCGAAGGCTTTGGGTTTCGCCACTGAGCCACAGGGGGAAACGACAAAGGTTTAAAATAGCTCGAGCAGATAAGAGAGCGTCATCACAGTTTTGTGTGTGTTGGCGTTTGTTTGCAGGCGTGCGTGTTATACAACAGGCTCATTGCTGCAATATTGACATTTTCAGCCGCTCAAACTAAGAGGAGCTGAGAAATGTTTGAGAAATGGAGATTGGTCCGGCCTCGGCGGGACTAAAAACACACTCTTTCCTCATTTCGCCGGTGACGCATGCCCACGGGGGGCGGGGGCGGGGTAGCTTTCTTATAACGTAAAGAAAGCTAGCCGCGGTTTTGACGCTGGCCCGTTTCCCTGACGACTCGCGGGCAGAAGAGGGGAGGTCCACAGAGCTCGCCCAATCCTCACTGTCCGATGCCAGGATAGAGCAGCTGGCCTTCTCTACAGATGTAGCTATCTCATTGTCATTAATGGCGGAAGCGGCGGCGCGCGGCGGCCGTTGTCCGTCAGTGAGCGACTCGAGTGAAGCTGGTGAAGCTGGCGGGCGAACCGGCGAGCTATCACGGGCTGGAGAAGGCTCGGGGCTGTTTCGTCGACCTCAATGGCGGAAGCGGCGGCAGACGGCGGCCGCTGTCCGTCTGTGAGGGACTCGAGCGATGCCGGCGAAGCTGGCGGGCGAACCGGCGAGCTTTGGCGGGCAGGAGAAGGCTCGGGGCCGCGCTGGGCACGGCGCTTTTTACGGCGCGGCGCGGCGCTACAGCGGGTTGAAGTGCAGGCTCTGAGAATGATGCCAGGCGAGTCCTCAGAGTCACCATAGGCAATAGCTCACAGTGAGGGCATCCGCCGTCGACGAGAGCGAGAGCCGCGTGATCCTCACCCAGGCAGGAAACGCAGAATGGCGATCCTCTTCACTGAGTGTGGCTCGGCACGAGCCGCAGGATCTATGCATCTTGAAAAAGACGCAGCTCTTTTAGGAGAGAGAGAGACAGTGAAAAAATGTGTGTCGCAGCGGCGAACACACACACACACTTGCAATAAAAGGATATGACGCCGGAAAGCGTAGCAGGTACGGCGGCTAAAGGCGGCGATGCCAGCGACTTCAGACTCAAAGGCTCGTCCCGCTGTGTGCTTATCTCAGACGGCGCGGCTTCTCACTCCGGATCCAGCGATGCGTGATGCTTCGCTGAAGAGATGAAAATCAGTGTACCAGCCTAATCGAGCCATATTTATAGGGCGGGACCACGCCCTTTCTGGCGGGACGTGACGAAATGGGCGCGAAGTGCCCCCATTGGGTATGTGTCACGCAGGGCCACTCTCGATAGGCTGCTGCTGTTGCCGCAGGGCAGCCAATAGGCACGCAAGCCGTCTTGCCTATGTCTGCATGCTGCTGCACAGCGTTTTGCATTAATTCAAAATTAAGGATAATTTTTGGCTTCAATATCTCGTGGAAAAGAGGTTTTCCCGATAGCGTAAGATATTACGCAGTACGAGAGATACTCTCGTAAGAGAACTACAAATAATGTGGTAAAAGTATGGTAAGTGTTGTGGTTAATATGGATTTACAACAAATATCACATTAAAACTACAAATAATGTGGTAAAAGCATGTAAATGTTGTGTTTAATATGCATTTACAACAAATATCACATTAAAACTACAAATAATGTGGTAAAAGCATGGTAAGTTCTGTGGTTACTGTCCTTTTACCACACCTATCACAGTAAAACTAAGGTTACTGTGGTAAAAGCAAGGTAAGTGTTGTTTTTACTGTGATTCTACTACAAATACCACTTTGGAACTAATTGTACTAACTTACTTTAAACCTAATATGAATATGATTAACTGATAGAAGGTCTAGGCCTGTAGCACGTCACGTGACAGATAGTGTTTAATCACCCTGTTTTGAATTAGAAAGCAATGAAACGCAAAGCCTCCGTGGAGATGACAGATATAATGCAGTGACTGCACATGAGCTAATCTGATTCATTTCGACCATCAGAAAAGACATTATATCAAACATTATTAGGACAGTGTATTTTGCTACTTACCAACATCTGGCACACATGAACTGATGCCAAATATCGCGATGTGTTCGGAAGGAGACTTCTTCAACGCGATTTCCTACTGATAAAATTCGCGTAGTCGTTTATACTTTTTTTTTTTAAAATCAATAAACAGCAAAGCAGTCCAGCTTCCCTGGCAATAAGACCGAAATAATAACATTAAAAGAAATACATATATAAACATGATAAAATATCGTGAATAAATGTCGATTAAACAGCTGCCCGACTGGCAGAAAGAATCGTGCATTACATTAGTAAAATAAATAAATAAATAAATAAATAAAAATGCTGATATCACGAAAATAACGAAATAAACGTGTCCGTATCACGAACCAGTAGATTAAATGACGTGACCATATCACGAACTGCCATGAGACTAGGCTGTGTGGCACCTCAAAAGCGTGGAAATAATTCCTAATTTATATTAAAATGAGTGTATAGGCCTACTGAGAAGTCTGAACATTACTGGTATTGTCATTTTTATAACCTTTATTTAACCATCTGGAACGGAGAAAAAATTATACCACTTAGCGCCTCTAGTGGACTTTTCACCCGAAAAGTGCAGGGAAACGTACCAGGAGGTACGTATTTCAGGTTTTGCAAAAATGTAGGCAGATTAACGTATTTCCCATGAGCCTGGGTTGAGATCTTTGATCCCAATGAAGACACATATACAGCTCTTGTATAAAGAACCAATCCTGAGCTTTGTGGGCGGAGTCACAATATGATTGACAGGGATTGACCCTCATTTGTTCCCTTTGACCCTTTGGCGAGAGAATGACTGCTATTGTGTGCTATTGACTGATGTAATGCATGTGTAATTGTGTTTAATATTTTTTTGAGTTCAATCTTAAATTGATATATAATACTCTTTTTCAGTATTTTTGGTCTTCAGTTTTAGGCACAAGCTTAGAAAGCGAAAATATACTTCGTATCAGTATTTGAATGCATATGAATGTTTTTCTTTATGTATTTTCATGTTTTGCCCCCACACATCAGGATTTCTAATTATAAATGTTCAACATGTTGAATATTTACGATTCGTGATCATGGCGGCTCTGACATACAGAGCAGATCCAGTCACATTCAACACACCACAGGAACATCTGATCAGATAATCTGTAGAGCCATCAAGATAATCGGGACTTCACTTAGGATTGTCGAAAGGAGAAAAATCGGCCCGCATATTTAGAAGACTTTACCAGCATTACCAGCTTCACTTATTACTAACCAGACTGACTTTATTTCTGTCAAGTTATTGTCTTCTTTTATCTTCAGTTAATTTCATCTAAGGGTACGTTTGCACAACAACGATATGCTTAAATCTGAGTTTTTCCTTTGACTTTTCCACGTACAGACATTGTCAAAACGATCCCCATTCACACAGATCTGCGAAAACAACTGAACACCCTGTATTCTGCTGCCAGGCCATTAGATGGCGATGAAACACAATAGACTGAACACGTAATACGCATGTGCCTGATGTCAGCGTCTTCAGAGATTCTCTCTTTTGTTTTTTACACAGAGACCGTTTTCAAAACCTTTGAAACCTATTTCCAAAGTTTGAGTTTTCAAGCCACCAAAACACTGTTGTCGTTTAAACGAACGGCCAAAACACATTTTTACATTTTACGTTTTTACAAGTTTTACGTTTTTAGTTGAAAATGGTGTTGTGTAAACAGCCGCTAAGGCTGTGGCTGGAACTCATTTGTAGTTCTTGTGTTTCTCGTTCCTTCAGTGATTCTGCTTGTTAACAGGTGTTCATCACTAATGCTCAATCATCTCTTAATTATCTCATTAACTTTAACTCTGATTCAGAGTTACTTTAACACTCTTTAGAATGGAACTATATGTGCTGTGAGCAGATATTTTACTTTTTGATTTTGCTGTGAATGATCCTTGAACAATATGTGATTCCTTCAATTGAAATTTGTTGTAAATGCAAGGTATTTTGTTAATATGAAACCTGTAATAGGAAAATTTAAACAGATTTTTTGTTAAATGTATTTATTTTTGCCAAAGTGCGTATTTATTTAAACACTAGATCAAAGATGTTAAGACAGAAGAATCAGAACTAATGCCTCAAGTTACATAAACCAGAACTAGGAACAATTGAGCAAAATCATAAATCATACAAGATAATGGAAAAATAAATCTAACCATGAAGAACCCAATCCCAGTCAGTGTTGATTATGACAAATATATTTGACTTATATATTATGACATGATATATATGACATATATTTTTTCTGCAAATGATTTCTTTCAATTTTGCTATATCATATGAATTATTACAAAATGTAATGAGACTGTCTTGATTAAAAGAAAACACAACACACACAGACTAGTGACCATTCAGACATTTAAATCAGAGTGTGTGTGTGTGTGTGTGTGTGTGTGTGTGTGTGTGTGTGTGTGTGTGTGTATACAAAGTGCCACCAAGTTTCTAACTTTTTAAAATTTCAAAATGTAAAAATTTTCAATCGAAAGTGACCGAAGAACACTAGAGGGTTAAATCATTCAAAGTGATTTAAGCAAAGCAAAAGTGATGTTGATTCAATGCCACTGATTTAACTGTTGCTTGCTATCTGAAACCTTGAAGCTCAAATCTTTTTTTTTATTTTTTATCTTAACTGGACTTTGAAATTCATGTCCACTTTTACATAACTCCGTCACACAATTTGTTATCATTGAAGTCAATCAAACAGCACCAAAGTCTATTTATTCAACTGAATCAGTAAAGATAAATGATCCTGAAGTCCAGGAAAATATATATGTATTATATACAGGAATCTGTCACCAACTCAAATTGATTATTTTGTGGGCCTGTGGTTCCTATATTAAGATATGTGAATGAATACAGAAATGGTGTACAGTACTTGTGCCATGCAATTAAAATACAGATGTTAAACATTAACTGAGATAGAGAAACTGAAACCTGTAAGAAGAGCTTCAGTCATGCAAGCTGCACGGTAGAATCTAGACATTTTGTGAGTGGTGGACAGCCTTAAATACCAAATAAACTTTAAGATTTGGAGATCAAAATCTGATGAAATGGCTCTGCATCAGCAACTGCCATTTTTTAACCCGGTAAGTGACCAATTATTTTGAAATGATGATAAATTTCAATTCAAGTCAATTGACAGACACAATATGGCTGGTATGAAAATCTTCCACACAGAATGTCCCGTTCAGCAGTCTGATCCAGGCAGGATTACTGGAGGGAATGAGTATTATTGTATGTGGACGAGTTTTACCAGATGCAGAGAGGTGAGTAATGTAGAAGATTTTATTATCTACAAAACAAGTAATTTAGCCTTATAAGAATACACAATTATTTCTCTGTCTAGGTGACTTTGAAAGCTGCAAGACCTTCTGTGTGTAAAAAGATCCTGAATGTCAGTTCTATTCTGAGAGGTCACATGGTATAAGCTTTACCCAAAACTATCTATAGGGTGTGTTACCTTCTTTGGAAGAAGATGTATGTATATAACTCTGTACACGAAAAGACTCGGGAGCGCGCTGGAAGGCCAGGGCATCAAAGATCTCTGCGAAGTTATTTTTCAGAAAGATTGAAAACCACTTCAGTAACAGTTTTTTTTTATTATTATTTTTTTTTTTAATGCAATAGATCTTCCTTAACAGAGTCAAAGTAGTACATGCATAGTAACTTACCTCGAGAGTGTATTTTGAAAATCCAGTCCTCAAACTTTCCTTAACTATTTTTCTCTTTCTAATCGGTCTTCTCCAGATTCGTTGTGAACCTCAACTATGGGTCTGATGTTGCTCTGCATGTTAATCCTCGATATAATGGGGGATTTGGGTATGTCACTCACAACACCTTTCGGAACAATGCCTGGGGTGAAGAGGAAAATAAGCACGAAACTCCCTTTCCGAGAGGCCAAACGTTTGCTCTGCAGATCCTCGTCACCCACGAGTCGTATAAGGTTATTGAGTCTGCTTAAGTTCTGCGCTTTTCCATAAGTGCCCTTTCCATCAACCATGACTATGGGCCGTTTTTTTTTTTTTTCAAGCAAATTGATTTATACTGTTTTCGGCTTTTTCTAGATCAGTACCAATGGGAAACCCTTTTTGGAGTACAAGCACCGTATGCCGTTCTCATGTGTGGACAGAGTCGATGTGGATGGGATGGTGGAACTGAGTTTAGTTGCCTTCCAGTATCTTGCAGTGAGAACAATTTATTATTATTATTATTATTATTAATATCGCTATTACGCATATATCAGTATGCTAAATATTGTTTTTTTTCCTGTAAACATTGTATAATACACTTATTGACAAATTTTGAAAAAAATAAACATTGTAGATACTAAATCATTATTACAATAATCACAGCGATCACAAAAAGTATCTGCAGATAAAATAATTAACAAGCATCACTGAATGAAAGAGAAACAACAATAAAAGAAAAAAGACAAATAACTACACAGCAAAAACTCTGTTAAATGAACTCTCCTGGAAGTTTTTTGACTCCACACTCAAGAGTGTTAAAGTGTTAAAATATGAGTGTTAAATGAACACTAAAGGGTGTTAAATTAACACTGAAACAGTTTTAAAATTAATTAGATAATTAAGTGATTAATTGAGTGATGATTGAGCATTATTGAACAAATACAAGAATCAGTGTATGAATCTCAACAATGGTGACAAAAAGAATATTCAATTAGGAAAAGGAAATTACTAAACCAATTCAGATCATAATTTGTTCATGCAGCAATGCATGATGGGAGACATTAATGAGTTTTGATTTGTGGCACCCAGAATGCACTGCAACATGTTTTATTATTGTCACCATTGTTGAGAATCACAGGCTGATTATTGATGTCTGTGTGTCTGAATAATTGAAAGTGTTGACTTTTTTGTTAAAGATTTCTAACAGTACCTTCTTCTGATTACATTGAAAATGTTGATATCCTTAAACTTTGCAAAAATAGTTTTGCTGTACTCAATAAAGTAAATCTAACTCTGGTATTGGGTTATTAATTAGTTCTTTCATTCAGGCCAAATAATGGTTATGTCAAAACATAACAAACACCACCTGTTAATTTAGTATTAAGACAGTGTGGTGCCCCTGGGCACTATACCTCAAAAGGCATCAATTCATTGACAGCGTCAATTCACGTTTGCCCAAAAATAATAATAAATCTATCACGTTTCTTACTTTTAGCAGAACTGCTTCTTCCTTGATTTTGCGCAAGCAAAGGTGTCAACTACATCCCCAAAGTCCATTTCTTTGACCAAGTCCGATTCAATTGTAAGCAGGGAGAGTGCAGTCAATCGCTTCTGTGTCATTGTCGTCCTGAGCTCATTCTTAACTCGTTTCATTTGGGAGAACGACCTTTCACCTTCAGCATTTGTTACAGGCAGGGTCAGGAATATCCTGAGCGCAACAAAGACGCTTGGAAACATGGTTTGGAGGCCATGTCTGTGTAGAAGCTGTAGCATTATTTTAGGAGATCGTGTTTTTTCTTCCTGGACGAAAGTCTTAAATTGGATGAGCTCTTCTCCAAAGTCTTTGTCCAGATCATCCGAATATTTGGAGGAGAGTGCAGCAGCGCATTTATGCACACTATCACAGTCTGCGTCGGTGTTAAACAAAACACTAAATAGTTTGTTCAATTCTGTGTATGCACCGATGCGTTTGGCAAGACAAGACAGCAACTTGTCCAAGATGACATTGTAGGTTTCCACTTTGAATCGTCGGCTGCCATGCAGGCCTAGTAGAGCATCACTTTCTCCTGATTCATCTGGAAAGTATTTTCGTTTTTTGACACTTTTGGTCTCCTCCTCATATAGGTGAGTAACTCCCTCAATATCTCGAGCGGCATTTTCGTACTTCTCAAACTGATCCCTCTGCAATGCCACATAAGAACACAGTGACTCCAAAAGACGTTCTTTTAGACGTTGTCTAAAGTTATGTCATGCTTTTGCAAAGTCTCAGTAGTGGCCTTGAACCTGGTTAGTATGCTATCCCAAACATTTGTCATAATCGCAGTCTCCAATTTATCAAGTTGAGCGCAGAGTGATCTGGCCTCACGTCTGGCGTCCCCCTTCTCCTCTGGATCGATGAAAAATCTGCCCAAAACCTCTCTGATGGCCTTGTAGTTTTCCTTCAATGCCTTGGTTGAGTCCGCTCTGCATGTCCACCTGGTATTGGATAAGGGTTTTAGAGTCCTGATCACATCTGTGTTGTGGAAGATTTTATCCCAGCGGTGTGTGGACTTAGCACAAAACACATAGAGAGACTGGAGCAAGTCGAAGAAATTTCTTGCATGTGGACAACTGTCCTCTATGCTGTTCACCCCCACAAGATTGAGTGAATGTGCAGCACAGGGCACACAATGAATCAGGGGATTTCTTTTTTTAAGATGAGCCTGAAGGCCATTGTATTTACCGGACATGTTACTGGCGTTGTCGTAACTTTGGCCTCTGCAATTTGACAGGTCTAACTCAAGATCATTTATAATTTTCACGACACAATCAACAAGGCTTTCTCCCGTGTGGCTATAGATAGGCTCGAAACCAACAAATCGCTCAACTACTTCACCTTCATCACTGACACATCTAAAGATAAATGTCAGCTGGTCAGTATGTGACATGTCGGCTGTTGAATCTGTGATGATTGAAAAATATTTGGCATGCTGTAGTTCGGATGCGATCCTCCTCTTTACCTTCTCACCCATTAAACAAATGAGCTCATCACACACAGTAGAGGACAGGTGAGATGTGGTGCCTCTTCCCTTTTGACCATATTTCTCCAGGTGCTCTTTAAGAATGGATCAAACTCTGCAATGAGTTCCAACAGTCCGAGATATTTGCCATTCCTCGATGAGCCCAGAAGTTCGTCCTCTCCTCTGAACGCTTAACCTCTCACACTCAAGAATTTGATTACAGCCACAACACGCTGCAAAACCTCTGTCCAATACTTTGCCTCATCATCTCTCTGGTGCCTGAGTAAGACATCCACTGTGCCCACATTCCTTGATCTCCTTAAAAGGACTAACATACTTTCACAATGGCTTGCACTCTTTTCATGAGCCGAAACTCGCTCAGGATGTTTCCAGTCAGAATATCCAGATGTAAAAGCATTTTGCTGCAAGGACAGCAATTTGCATGCAAAGCAATAAACCATGCCTGTTGAAGGCGATTAAATTAACCAATCTCTAGACACCACCTGTTTGTTTGGGAGGTGGCATTGCAAAAGATCATTTGTAAGAAATCGCTTTTTCATACCAGTTTCCCGTGCAGAGGCTGGGTATTTAGCTGCCCGATTGTGATAGGCGGCAGAACCTTTAGAAATAGCCAGTTCTATCATTAGCTCGGTTAGATCTCCCCATAGTGCAGGATCAGTTGAGAGGGTAAAATGATCCACAGGCTTCGGCGGCACATCTGGCCTGGAGGAGTCTTCATTGACGACATCCCTAACGTCCTCATCTTCCCCCAGGTCTTCCTCGTCGCCATCTCCTAGGAGTGCACTCTCATGTAAGTGAGATCTTGTAAAATACGATGTGAGAACTTTCAGAACAAAAAAAAAAAGGAAAAAACAACAAAAAGGTAACTTATATTGTGAAAGGTAAATATAGGAGGTTTGAGGAAATCTGGAATCCTTTCTTATTCTTTCTTGAACATGGTGGAAATGGCGTATGACGTAATGTATCAGCAACTATCAAATATATGAAGTAAATTACAGTACATAAAAAACAAAATGCAGAATTTGATTTGATTTATTTTGGATTAGACAGACAACAATAATCCAAAGGATAACAGTTAAAGTGTAAACACTGATTTCCAACATGGTCCTTGTTACATATTTTAATACATATTTTAAAATTTATAATGAAAGTAGTGGCCCCCTGGAGTTGTCACTGGTGTTACCGTTAAACAAAAATATCTTATTTTGAAATAAAAATCACACTGATGATATCACTTGACTTCCTTCTTCCAGTTTCCTGAATATCTATGAGGGAAATCCCATAGTATATCCACTCTCTTTTTTTAGCTATCAGAAATGTTCTCATTTATCTCATGATTTCATGTGAAGCTTTTAGTTGAAGTCACTGGTATGACCTACTTTATTGTTAGGGAATTTTAAAAAACTAGAATACAAATGGATTAAACTACTTAATTCGGTGAGTATACCATGATTGACAACATGTGGTTTGATACCCTGCAGCAGCCATTTTGTAAAATTAATTTTTGCATGAAAATTGTCATAGTTACTGTCACTGGTGTCACCTTTCTTATGGGTAACACCAGTGACTCCCATTTATAGATAAACTTTATTCAAAGCAATTAATTTAGATTGTATGCCAAATGTTACAATTTAGACTCATCTACTTGAATATAGTTGAAGAATAATGATCTTTGGTCTTTTGCATGTAATTGGTGATTCACTGTGTCACTGGTGTTACTGTCTTCTTTCGTTCACATTAAATAAAATGGCATATGTGACATGATGATAATTTTACATCTATTTAATTCTACCACACTCAAAAGTTAAGATTTAAAGGATTGCATCATTACTTGATTTTAACTGGTTTTCAGATATTGTCATTGTTATAGCAAATAAATGTTAGCGCAGATGAACTAACCTCAACAAACCTGATTAAAATAAATAAAACAATCTCCTTATTTGTTGCATTATTATTATTTTTCTGTAACTCTGAATACATGTGCTGAAAAAAATAGAAATAATATTTCATAAAAACCTTTAATATTGCCAAAAAAGTAAGGTAACACCAGTGACAAAAAAATGGTAGTCTACATGCGGTCTTTAAATAAATGCACACAAAATATAAAAAATCGTTAAGCTGTCATTTATCTGTATTCATAAAGTAAAAGGGTAATCTAATAATGTGGTCTAAGTAAATGTTAGAAAAATAAATCAATTTTAAGACATCTTGCCATACCAAAAGTGGACGTTTCTGTAGAATGATGTTTTGTTCTGCAAGTTATCACATCGTATTCTACAAGCTCTCACATTTTGCACCATATTTACCTTCATTAAAGTCCTCTTCCTCACCCAAGTCTTCCTCACTCCTGTCTCCCCCAAGAAGAATACCCTCATTCGCCTGGCGGTCATCGCCGACGCTAACATTAGCAATAAGGGCTGCAGCCCCGCTAGCGCCGGCGGTACCAACTGAGACGTCTCCACAGTTAGCTCCGGCTTGGTCAGACTCAGCGTTGCTGTTCTCACAAAAAACGTACTCGGTTACTAACGTAACCTCGGTTCTCTCTAGAGAGGGAACGAGTACTGCGTAATATCTTACGCTATGGGGAAAACCTCTTTTCCACGAGATATTGAAGCCAAAAATTATCCTTAATTTTGAATTAATGCAAAACGCTGTGCAGCAGCATGCAGACATAGGCAAGACGGCTTGCGTGCCTATTGGCTGCCCTGCGGCAACAGCAGCAGCCTATCGAGAGTGGCCCTGCGTGACACATACGCGCCCATTTCGTCACGTCCCGCCAGAAAGGGCGTGGTCCCGCCCTTATAAATACGGCTCGATTAGGCTGGTATACTGGTTTTCATCGCCGAAGCGAACCAGAGCTGTGTATGCACGGCAAGATACGCAGTACTCGTTCCCTCTCTAGAGAGAACCGAGGTTACGTTAGTAACCGAGTACGTTCTCTTACGAGAGTATCTCTCGTACTGCGTAATATCTTACGCTATGGGGAACACAATGCAAAACGCTGTGCGTACTGGGATCCGACACCAAAGTCCCAAGGGCAGTAGCCCGGGGCTCATATAGTGCATAATCACCATAGACTCACAGAGAGTCGGAGAAGAGAGGCTGCAAGCATCATTCCCCATAAAATAGCATCCTACAGGAGCTAGTTATGTTAACAGTGTTTCATGCAGACAGGGTGAACGTGTTCAGCCTGAACTGGGTAATAGTACGGGTTATTCAACACCCAAGGGGCAGTTTCTATCGCTCAGTGAGCGATGCACAGGCAAACTCAGCATCTGGGCCGCACTGCGGGGCAGATAGCACTGAATTCTAAACCGACAGAAGCTTGGCTTGTAAGGCGGGAACCTCTAGGTTATAAAACCTTATAAATGTAGACGGCGAGGCCCAGCCCGCGGCCGTACAGATATCTTGCAAGGTAACCCCACTATACCACGCCCACGACGAGGCCACGCCTCTTGTGGAGTGCGCTCTGACACCCAAAGGACACTGCAGGCCCTTAGAAGTGTAAGCCAGTGCTATGGCGTCGACTACCCATCTGGATAGGCTCTGTTTTGATGCGGCCAGGCCCTTGGAGCGTCCGCCAAACAAAACAAAGAGCTGCTCGGTCTGTCTGAAGACAGACGAGCGGGACACATAAGCTCTCAGTGCCCTGACAGGGCAAAGGAGACTAGCATATTTCTCCTCATCATGAACCGAGAGAGCGCACAGGGAAATAACCTGGGCCCTGAACGGTGTGTTGAGGGATTTGGGCACGTACCCGTGCCTTGGTTTGAGTATGACCTTAGAGTCATTAGGCCCAAACTCCATACATGACGCGCTTACCGAAAGCGCTTGTAAGTCCCCTATGCGCTTCACTGAAGCGAGAGCCAAAAGGAACACCGTTTTGAAAGACAGATGCTTCATGTCTGACAAATGGAGTGGCTCGAACGGGGCACCTTTCATGGCTTCCAAAACCGTAGAAAGGTCCCACACCGGGACTGAAGGAGGTCTGGGAGGGTTCAGCCTCCGAGCTCCCTTGAGGAATCGCACGACTAGGTCGTTCTTCCCCAGTGACTGGCCAGACACAGGTTTTATAAACGCTGCTATGGCCGCCACGTACACTTTGAGCGTGGATGGGGACCTGCCCTTATCCAGCAGCTCTTGAAGGAAGGAGAGTACTTCCGTGACCCCGCAGTCTACAGGTGAAAAGCGCTGAGCTTGACACCAAGCAGAGAACACAGACCATTTCGAGGAATAGAGCCGTCTAGTAGACGGGGCCCTTGCCTGCGTGATCGTGTTTAGCACTCCCTCCGGGAGGCTAGCGGGTACCCGTTGATGGCCCATGCATGTAGGGACCATAGTTCCGGGCGAGGATGCCAAATCGAGCCCTCGGCCTGAGAGAGGAGGTCTTTCCTCAACGGTACTGGCCACGGGGCAGTGCTGGTCAGCCGCATCAGGACTGGGAACCAAGTCTGGTTTGTCCAGAGCGGAGCCACAAGCAGCACTGGGCATCCATTTTCCCTGATTCGTTCCAGCACTTGAGGCAGGAGCGAGACGGGGGGAAAAGCATAGAGGGGACAGCGGGGCCAGACGTGGGCCAGCGCGTCCTTGCTCTTGGAGAAATATTTCGGACAGTGAGCGTTCTCGTGGGACGCGAACAGGTCCACTTGCGCTCTGCCGAATGTCTCCCACAGCAGTTGGATCGTCTGCGGGTGCAGCGACCATTCCCCTGCTGGGACATTGTTTCTGGACAGTCTGTCTGGTCCCAGATTCAGGTGACCAGGCACGTGCGCCGCTCTCAGTGAAAGCAGGTTGTGATGAGCCCAGACCAGGAGGCGTTCCATTAGCCTGTAAAGGTTTCGGGACTTGGTGCCGCCCTGGCGATTTATGTATGCCACCACTGACATGTTGTCCGACCGGACCAAGACGTGGTGACCCATTATCTGGGGACAGAAGCGCCGTAGCGCGTTGTCGACTGCCATCATTTCCAGACAGTTTATGTGTAGGAGCTTTTCCTGTTCTGACCACTGGCCAAAGAACGGTCTGCCCTCGAGCAGCGCTCCCCATCCCGAGGTGGAGGCGTCCGTGGACACCACCTTCACACTCGAGGGAGTCCCCAGACTCACACCTGACTGATACCAGTCGGTTATCTTCCAAGGTTCCAGAGCTGAAACGCATTTCAGATCGACCCGGAGGCGAAACCGACCAGCGGTCCATGCCCTGGGAGGAACTCGCGCTTTCAGCCACAGCTGCAGTGGGCGCATGCGAAGCAGACCCAGCTGGAGCACTGAAGCTGCTGAGGCCATGAGGCCCAGCATTTTCTGAAACCTTTTGAGCTGGACAACCGAGCCGCGGCGGAAGGATTTCGCGGCGCTCTGAATGTCCCGTTCGCGCTCTGGCGTCAGACGCGCTGTCATGGATAGCGAGTCCAGCACTGTTCCCAGAAAAGAAATTTTCTGGCTGGGAAACAGCGAGCTCTTCGCCCAATTGACTGTGAGACCCAGATTCTCGAGATGCTCGAGTAATGTGGCCCTGTGTTCTATGAGCTCTGATCGTGATCGAGCTAGAATCAGCCAATCGTCCAAGTAGTTCAAAATTCGCATGCCCTGGAGTCTCAGGGGTGCGAGAGCCGCGTCCATGCACTTCGTAAATGTACGGGGTGCCAGGGACAGGCCGAACGGCAGGACTTTGTATTGGTATGCCTGGCCCTCGAAGGCGAATCTCAAGAATTGCCTGTGACGTGACGCTATTTGTATTTGAAAATAGGCGTCTTTCAGATCTATTGACATAAACCAGTCTTCCCGGCGAACTTGCGCGAGGATTTTCCTGGTTGTAATCATTCTGAACTGGCGCTTCGCGAGCGCTCTGTTCAGCTGTCGCAGATCTAGAATGGGTCTGAGACCCCCGTCTTTTTTGGGTACCAGAAAATACCTGCTGTATAAACCCCCTTCGCTCTGAGCCTGAGATAAAGGTTCTATCGCCCCTTTGCTCAGTAGTTTCGCTATCTCGGCTCGAAGTAGATGAGATACTTCGTTTTTTACCGTCGTTTCGACTCGCGCCGCACAACGGCGGGGGAGTCGAGCGAACTGCAGCGAATAGCCTCTTTTTATAGTGTTCAGCACCCATTCTGATACCCCGGGAAGCTTTGCCCACGCATGTGCGTGAATAGCTAGAGGTAGAATGAAATCTGGGCTCTGGCCGCGGCATAGCGGCGGCCGGAGAGCTCCGGTGTGCTGAGAAATAAACACTGTGTTTGCAATGCGCGAGGCGGGGGGTGCGCTGATCACAGCGGGCAGCCCGACCGCGCTCGGCTTCTCTCTGACAGATTGTGGAGAGAAGGCGAGCGGAACGAGCCCCGTGGGCTTCGGCATGTCTGTGAGGGAATGTGGGCGCGGGATAGCGGGCACACTCACTGCACTGAGAACACTGTCGGCTCGCGCCGACTGAAAATGTGTTGGTTTCGTTTTTACAGAAACCGTGGGACATGCTTCGTGTAGTGTTTGTGGGCACTGTGTCGTGGGCACGTACACTACATTCATTGCACAATCGACATGAGTCGATTTTATTCGTGCTAGCCCTGTATTGTGGTGGGCTGTGTCTGCGTGTGGGAATGGGCACTGAGACGTGGGCATTCTTACAACACTCATAACACCATCGGCCGTGGCCGGAACACCAGAAAATACACTCTTTATTGGATTTATCTGGGTAGCCTTAAAAACGGCTTTTGTGTGCAGGCAAGCGGGCAAATGGACCGGCTTGTTGACTGCTAAGTGCACTGGAACAGTCACATTGCATGGGACTGGACGAGCGAAACGTTTCGGTGAAAATCCGGCCGCAGCGGGATTTGAACACCGTCGCTTTCCTAGCACGGCTAGGAAGGCTTTGAGACCTCGGGCTTGATCTCGATTCTCGGCCGGGGCCCGCGCTGAGGGGGGCGGCGTCCAGCAGAGCGAGAGCGCGGTCTCTGTTCTCGGGCCTGGCGGCGTTGAGAAGCAGCGGCGGCGGGTGGTGTAGGCTGCGGCTGGGAGCTTCGAGCAGGCGGCTGTTTAGAGCGACCTGCTGCGGAACTCGAGCGCTTCGGGAGGAAGTGCTTCATCGCCTGCGATGTCTTTTGAACCTCTTGAAATCTGTCCGCGAAATCCTTGACGGCAGATCCGAAAAGGCCAGCTGACGAAATGGGCGCGTCCAGGAATACAGAGCGCTCCGCCTCAGTCATTTCAGACAGCGTTAACCACAGGTGTCTCTCAGCCACGGTGAGAGAGGCCATGTTCCGCCCAATGGCCTGTGCAGCGGACTTTGTAGCGCGTAGAGCCAGGTCCGTAGCGCTCCTTAAATCCGCGACACTGATCAATTCCGCGCCTTCCTCGTCCATTTTTCGGAGAAGGTCGGCCTGGAAGATCTGCAGAATGGCCATAGTGTGTAAGGCTGACGCGGCTTGCCCGGCGGCGGTGTATGCGCGACCGTGCATGGCTGATGTCACTCGGCAGGCTTTAGATGGTAGCGTTGTCTGCGCTCGCCGTCCAGCAGAGGGCGGGCAGAGATGAGAAGCTACCGCTGCTTCCACTGGGGGAAGAGAAAGGTACCCTTTGTCTTTCGCACCGTCCACAGTGGAGAATGCAGCTGAGACAGAAGTACGCACCCTGGCCGAGAGGGGGGCGCCCCAGGACCTCGCGACTTCTTCGTGAAGCTCAGGAAGAAAAGGCGCGGGCCTGGATTGTGACGGCGCGTGGTCCTTCTTGAGGAAGCATCCGTCCAGTCGGTTGCGCGCGGGCTGCGCGGGCGCCTCCCAGTCGAGGCCGAGGTTGTCGACGGCTTGAGAGAGCAGACGCATCAGCTCTGATTCAATGCCGGCTCGTTTTCCTGAAGGCTCACGGATAGCAGAGGGGAGGTCCACAGAGCTCGCCCAATCCTCACTATCTGATGCCAGGAGAGAACAGGCCTCGGCTGTTTCGTCGACCTCTATGGCGGAAGCGGCGGCGAGCGGCGGCCGCTGTCCGTCGGGGAGGGACTCGAGCGACGCCGGCGAAGCTGGCGGGCGAACCGGCGAGCTTTCGCGGGCAGGAGAAGGCTCGGGGCCGCGCTGGGCACGGCGCTACAGCGGGCTGAAGTGCAGGCTCTGAGAAGGATGCCAGGCGAGTCCTCAGAGTCACCATAGGCAGTAGCTCACAGTGATGGCATCCGCCGTCGACGAGAGCGAGAGCCGCATGATCCTCACCCAGGCAGGAAATGCAGATGACATGGCGATCCTCCTCACTGAGTGTGGCTCGACACGAGCCGCAGGACCTATGCATCTTGAAAAAGACGCAGCTCTTTTAGGAGAGAGAGAGACAGTGAAAAAATGTGTGTCGCAGCGGCGAACACACACACACACACTTGCAATAAAGGATATGACGCCGGTAAGCGTAGCAGGTACGGCGGCTAAAGGCGGCGATGCCAGCGACTTCAGACTCAAAGGCTCGTCCCGCTGCGTGCTTATCTCAACGGTGCGGCTTCTCACTCCGGATCCAGCGATGCGTGATGCTTCGCTGAAGAGATGAAAATCAGTATACCAGCCTAATCGAGCCGTATTTATAAGGGCGGGACCACGCCCTTTCTGGCGGGACGTGACGAAATGGGCGCGAAGTGCCCCCATTGGGTATGTGTCACGCAGGGCCACTCTCGATAGGCTGCTGCTGTTGCCGCAGGGCAGCCAATAGGCACGCAAGCCGTCTTGCCTATGTCTGCATGCTGCTGCACAGCGTTTTGCATTAATTCAAAATTAAGGATAATTTTTGGCTTCAATATCTCGTGGAAAAGAGGTTTTCCCCATAGCGTAAGATATTACGCAGTACGAGAGATACTCTCGTAAGAGAACTAGTGATGTTTTCACAAAAAAACTTTCTATCCCTGTGTTAAAGTTAATGAGATAATTAAGTGATTAATTTAGTGAATATTGAGCATTATTGAAGACAGCTGATGATAACAAGCAGAATCACTGAAGGAGAAAATCTCAAATTGTAAGCCACCGTTATGGCAATCAATGTTTGCTTTAGTTGGACTCTTGACCCTTATACATTCACTTTAAATTTTGTTTGTCTGCTGTTAATGATTTATAACAGTCAAATGAACAAAGAAAAGTGTGATCTGATAGTGTTGGTTATGTTTTGACATAATCATGCTGTGATCTGAAAAATAAAACTTATTGAGATAGTTTGGTTTATGTTGTTAGCAGCAGCTTTGATTCTACATATGCTTTCAGTATTTTTCTTATAATCCTAATAATAAATTTAATAAACTTTGTTCTGATCAAAACACTTTCAAATGAATTTATTTAGAAACACATACATCAATAATCAGCCTGTGAATCTCAACAATGGTGACAATAATAAAGCATGTTGCAGTGGCTGCCACCAATCACAACTCACTAATGGCTCCCATCATGCATTGCGGTATGAATAAATTATGATCTGAATTGTCTATGTAATTTACTTTTCCTAATTGAATATTCTGCTCGTCACCATTGATGAGATGCATAGACTGAATCTTGATGTCTGTGTGTGCCTTAAAGAAAGTTTTTTTTTTAAACAACTTTTAAGAAATCCTTTATATTATATCTAAAATTCTGGATATTTATGCAGAATCACAGTTATGCTGTAACCAACAACATTAAACATAAAGTTCAAATGATGATTGTCATAATATAACCAACACCATCAGATCACTTTTTCTTCTTTGTTCATCTGGCAGTAATAACTCGGATACAACAGCCAAACAAAATCTAAAGTTAATAATATAAGGGTCAAGAGCCCAACTAAAGCAAACGTTGATTGCCATAACGGTGGCTTACAAATTTGAGATTATCTCCTTCAGTGATTCTGCTTGTTAACATCAGGAGCCGATTGCACAAACAGGGCTTACGCCTGGTCTTAAGGTAAGTAGGTCTTAACTCAGCATTCTAAGTCCGACCTAATAGTTACGGCCGTTGCACCATCCAGGCTTAAGTCCTCTTCTCGCTAAGACCGGGCGTAAATCTTACGCCTAGTCAGTAGCAGGCGTAAAGTCAAAATCTAGGCAAGTTTCTATAGTAACCACTTGATAACTCAGCAGTAAAGACATGGCGCGCCTTATACACAGACTTTACAATGAGCGGGCTATTAGACGGGAGAGAGTTATTAGGGACAGAAACAATCCATTGGACATTTACAATGATGAGGAGCTGATTGAGAGGTTTCGATTCTGTCGAAGAGATATATATGAACTTGTTGAAGAGCTGTCACCCGACTTACAGTTTGTGTCGAACCACAACGCAGCATTGCCACCGGCATTACAGCTGTTAATAGCGCTACATTTTTATGCAAATGGTGCGTTTCAAAACACTGTTGGAGACATGATTAATGTCCACAAATCCACCGCATGTCGGGCCATCCGCAGAGTATCACTGGCACTGAGCCGCCGCCTTCCGCGATCTGCTCACCTCCCCACTTAGGCTGAGTGTGGGGTGATGAAACACCGATTCCGCCGGGCCTCTGGCATTCCTGGTATTGTGGGCTGCATCGATGGGACTCACGTCCAGATCCAGGCACCATCTGAGCATGAGTATCTGTATGTCAACCGCAAGGGATACCATTCAATCAATGTGCAGATTGCGTGTGACGCCAATTATAACATCTTTAATTTGGTGGCGAGATGGCCTGGATCTGCCCATGACGCACGCATCCTCCGGGAGAGTGCGTTATACCAGGATTTCGAGGCTGGAAGAGTAAACGGGCTGCTTCTCGGCGACAGTGGATACCCACTGAAACACTGGCTGATGACGCCAATAATTGCTCCGAGGACTGAGCAAGAACGACGGTATAACACCATCCACACCACCACTAGGTCACTCGTTGAGCGGTGCATCGGAGTCCTCAAGCGCAGGTAAAATCCTTTGCCTGTGCCGCTATCAATGGTACTGATATAGTGCGATCACTGAAAACTATATAAATAGACTAGGCCTAGGCTATATAACAAAATATAAAATTGCGTCTTTAACAGTTGCTGTCTGTCGCATCCTGTCACAGTAAACTGACCTGCCCATCATCTTGTCGCAGTTAAAATCCTCCACATTTCGTTTAATTAACGTTTTTAATTAATTTTAATTAACGTTGATCTGCAGTCGCGGAGAGTCTCCTCATATTAATGCATAATGATACATTTAAAAGTCAATGGCCAAACGGATCTTTATAAAAGCCCACATTGTTATTGCAGATACAATATAACACGGATTACATTAAATTTTTTTTTATTTTTTATCAGGTTAAACTTTGATTAGTCACCAATCAAAGTAAGTAATCATTAACTATTTTTTCTAGGTTTCATTATCTTCATGGAGAGATACGGATGCACCCTGAGCGAGTCTGCACCGTAATAGCAGCGGGCACTGTCCTCCACAACATCTGTGTCACCAAGAGTATCCCTCTCCCTAGGCAACACTATCAGCCGGTGCCGGAGGAAGGTGTCGAACCTGTGGACCATGCAGGGCATGAAGATGTCGGTGGACGACTAGTCCGTACACGCATTATTAATTCTTTATAAATGTAAAACTATAAAATGTAAATGTAAACTATTATAAAACTATTGCTTCACTTAAAATAATTCTACTAATTATCTGCAGGTTGTAAACCATAAACCATAAAAAAATAAACCACAAAGAAAGTCCAGTAGGTCTATAATAAACTTTTTTTTTAATTTACATATAATTGTCATTGATTCATTGCACACAATTTGTCATTAGGCTTATTTACAGAATTACAAAAGACCGCCCATCCTCTTCAGAAATAGGCGAAGATGATCTGTTTAGGCCTATCTGTTGTTGGAGCAACTGTATTTCTAATGATATTTTTCGCTTTTCAAGTTCCAGCTTTTCCTGCTCGGTCTGTAATTTTTTAGTTTCAGCCTCCACTCTAACAATTTCTTTTTCAAGAAGTGTCTGCTGCAGATTATCCAGCCTCCTCATCCGTTTCGCCGGCGGTGCACCACTGCTGCCTTCATACGAACTTTGTGGAGTGACTGGCGGCTCTATCGAGTCTGAAAATACAGAGAATCTGTCATAGGGATACTGGTTATCTGACAACTACTAAAACTGTTATTGTAGGCTACTCTAATATATAGGCTACACACCTTCACAATTCACACTCTCGCTTGAGTGGTCGTCATCCATCTCTGGAGAGACGGCAGTTTCTAGGTCGGTACCGCCACTTTCCGCACCGACCAAACCAATAAAAGCCGGGGAATCCTCTCCAAAGATATCAACAATTATGTCACTGTACACAGACGTTTTTTGGGGTGGACCCCCGCCGGTCGGGTGGTGTTTTTTTGAAGAAACATCTTTTTTTGCCTTGCTCAGGAGGTCTTTCCACTTTTTTCTTACATCGCTCTCTGTCCGAAAGCAGCCGGAGTCAGAGCAATCGTTAATCGCTTCCGTTATCTGTCTCCATGTTGTTTGTTTCTTCTTGTTAGTTATTGCGTTTGATTGCTTGGCAGTCAGTGTGTGTCTGTGCTGACTGTACAGCTCTATTAGTTTTCGTATCTCAATGTCGGTGAAATTTCCTTTCCTTTTTCTTTGATCCTCCATTGATACGGCTACAAGTTAACCAAACAGCGGAAGATAGTTTACAACGTAACCACAGCAACGCACGCTGCTAGGCAACCGCTATAGTTCCGTGGCCATTCACAGGAACGCACATCGCTAAAACCAGGCATAGTTATGCCTAGGCTTTCACGAGTTCACACTTACATATACTTTGAGGGAGTAAGATTTTAATGCGTATTTGGCGTGCTGTCCGGAGGGAGGGCTCCGAGCTCGGAATTCAGCCCGAACCCAGAGTACTCCCCCCCGCATGTAAGTGTTTTTTGAACTAGGAGTGTGGAGAAGGGGTGGTGGGGGGATGCTGCAAACTGTCAATGGACCGAGGTAAGACTGCTGAGTCTATATATGCCCTCTCAACATTGATTGCTAAGTGCTGTCCACTCGTGTTAATTATCTGAACGTGCTCCTCCCGAACTTAGTTAATAAAACTTCATTTCACGAGTTCACACTTACATATACTTTGAGGGAGTAAGATTTTAATGCGTATTTGGCGTGCTGTCCGGAGGGAGGGCTCCGAGCTCGGAATTCAGCCCGAACCCAGAGTACTCCCCCCAATAGGCTAAAGAGCAGAGGACAGCCGCTGGACTAAAGACCCCCAAATGAGTGCCGAGATTGGCGGGCTGGCATCTCGAGAAGGGGCCTGTATGCTTGAACGGGGAGGCCCGTGATGGTGGCTCACTGCCTGGACTGACGGCCCCTGTTTGTCTGCGAACGGGGAGCAGTTGTAGTGTACTTGCCCGGGAGATTTTCTCGCACTGCATCTGCTGTGAGACCAATGCTCGCTGGACAGAAAGAGGAAATTGAAAGAGGAAAAATGAGTGCTTGCCCGGGAGATTTTCTCACACTGCATCCGCTGTGAGACCAAATGCTCGCTGGATGAAAGAGAAAACGTAAGTGCTCTACTGGGAAAGTTCTCACTCCGTCCGCTGTGAGACCAATGCTCGTTGGACGGGAGAGAGTAGGGATAAGTACATAGTACGTCCGCTGGGAGACCAATGCTCACTGGACGGGAGAGAGTAGGGATAAGTACATAGTATGTCCGCTGGGAGACCAATGCTCACTGGACGGGAGAGAGTAGGGATAAGTACATAGTACGTCCGCTGGGAGACCAATGCTCACTGGACGGGAGAGAGTAGGGATAAGTACATAGTACGTCCGCTGGGAGACCAATGCTCGCTGGACAGAGAAAGAAGGAACAGATGCATGCAACATCCGCTGGGAGACCAATGCTCGCTGGATGGAGAAAGAGGAAATAGATGCATGCAACATCCGCTGGGAGACCAATGCTCGCTGGACAGAGAAAGAAGAAACAGATGCATGCAACGTCCGCTGGGAGACCAATGCTCGCTGGATGGAGAAAGAGAAAACAGATGCATGCAACGTCCGCTGGGAGACCAATGCTCGCTGGACAGAGAAAGAAGAAACATAGATGCATACAACATCCGCTGGGAGACCAATGCTCGCTGGATGGAGAAAGAGAAAACATAGATGCATGCAACGTCCGCTGGGAGACCAATGCTCGCTGGATGGAGAAAGAAGAAACCGATGCATGCAACGTCCGCTGGGAGACCAATGCTCGCTGGACAGAGAAAGAAGAAACATAGATGCATGCTACGCCCGCTGGGAGACCAATGCTCGCTGGACAGAGAAAGAAGAAACATAGATGCATGCAACGTCCGCTGGGAGACCAATGCTCGCTGGATGGAGAAAGAAGAAACAGATGCATGCAACGTCCGCTGGGAGACCAATGCTCGCTGGACAGAGAAAGAAGAAACATAGATGCATGCAACGTCCGCTGGGAGACCAATGCTCGCTGGATGGAGAAAGAAGAAACAGATGCATGCAACGTCCGCTGGGAGACCAATGCTCGCTGGACAGAGAAAGAAGAAACATAGATGCATGCTACGTCCGCTGGGTAGACCAATGCTCGCTGGACAGAGAAAATCATCAATTAGGGGTTTTAACGGGAATATTAATTCTGAATAGTGAGGTACTGGAGAGAAGACATCACTGCTGTGGCAGTGGAGAAAATTAGCCAGAGAGAAAGAGCTTCTGCGGGAGCAGAGGAGACATCACTGCTGTGGCAGTGTAGAAAATTAGCCAGAGAAACAGAGCTCCTGCTGGAGCGGAGGAGACATCACTGCTGTGGCAGTGGAGAAACTTAACTGGAGAAACAGAGCCCCTGCGGTAGCAGAGGAGACATCACTGCTGCGACAGTTGAGAAAATAGCCAGAGAAACAGAGCTCCTGCTGGAGCAGAGGAGACATTACTGCTGTGGCAGTGTAGAAAATTAGCCAGAGAAACAGAGCTCCTGCTGGAGCAGAGGAGACATCACTGCTGTGGCAGTGGAGAAACTTAACTGGAGAAACAGAGCCCCTGCGGGAGCAGAGACGACATCACTGCTGCGACAGTTGAGAAAATAGCCAGAGAAACAGAGCTCCTGCGGGAGCAGAGGAGACATCACTGCTGTGGCAGTGTAGAAAATTAGCCAGAGAAACAGAGCCCCTGCGGGAGCAGAGACGACATCACTGCTGCGACAGTTGAGAAAATAGCCAGAGAAACAGAGCTCTTGCTGGAGCAGAGGAGACATCACTGCTGTGGCAGTGTAGAAAATTAGCCAGAGAAACAGAGCCCCTGCTGGAGCAGAGGAGACATCACTGTTGCGACAGTGGAGAAATTAGCCAGAGAAACAGAGCTCCTGCTGGAGCAGAGGAGACATCACTGCTGTGGCAGTGTAGAAAATTAGCCAGAGAAACAGAGCTCCTGCTGGAGCAGAGGAGACATCACTGCTGTGGCAGTGTAGAAAATTAGCCAGAGAAACAGAGCTCCTGCTGGAGCAGAGGAGACATCACTGCTGTGGCAGTGTAGAAAATTAGCCAGAGAAACAGAGCCCCTGCGGGAGCAGAGGAGACATCACTGCTGTGGCAGTGTAGAAACTTACCTGGGCAAATTGAGTTCCTGTGGTGTGAGGCTGTGCGAAAGGAGGAGTAGATTGGGGCCTGGCAGGCCGATGCTCGTTTTCTTGCGCGTTAATCAAAGACGCGAGGAAGAGGAGTTGAGAGATTAAATCCTTGCAGGATTATGCGCATCTGAAGTTTAAGTGGCCGAGCAAAGATAGCAGTTCGTGTTTAGAACAATTTAGACTGTCTGGGAAGGTGGACAAGATCAGAAATATCCTATCGATCTTCTTGTGCAGTGAGGCCTGGAAATCAACTGTATCCAAGTTAATGCATAGAATTCAAATGGACGAGGTTGAACCCATGGTTTTAACCTGTGCAATTGGAATCCCGAGCTCAGCAGAAACTGTGCGGGGCTGAGAGATCGATTATTAAACGTTTTGAAAATGTTCTTATTTCCTCAGTTTATTTAGTTTATTTTCATCATTTCTATTTTCTCAGTTTATTTAGTTTATTTTCATCATTTCTATGGGTCACATTCCCTGCCGATTTGTTCGTTCTAAATCAGAAAAAACAACAGTGAAGCTGTGGGTTTAAATTACCTACTTCAAAAATGAAAATATATTTATGCTATAACTTTAAGTTTCGAAGCGATTTTTGTAAATAAATTCCAGGACAGTGTTAACGAAAGGTTCTTAATGATTCTGTGTGCAATCTGCACGTAATGTGCGACCTACTGTTTACGTGTGAGTTTACGCCACAAGGAAGCATCGCGTTAATGAACGGCAAATCATTTGTACAGAAACTATTTAAAACGCGTGTTCCCCCGATCAAAAAATTAGTATCCAGATAGCATAACTTGCTCGTGATTCGACAACTGAAGCGATGCGAAGTTCAATCCGGGACAGAAAAAGGTTTTGAGCCGAGCACTCACGGAGTTGACCCGGCAGACGTTGAGAGTGTGGACTGACCGGGGCTGAATCTGCAGCGCGGCTTACTTAGGGCCTGCTGCGGCGGCCTGACGCTGGAGGAAGGCCTGTTCCTTTGCGTTAAGAGAGCGGCATTGCCTTATTGTCCATTTCTCTATGGCAGGAATTATTGAATGGTCCGGTTTAAAGAAATACGCGGATTTAGATTGCGGATGTAGATTGCGGATGTTTCGCCCGCAGTGGCGAGGACCCGTTTGTTTGGCCTGACGCCCACGAGATAATACCAGAGGATTGCGGCGAAGATTCCTAATTCTGAAGGACGAAAGATTCTTCATCGAACGGGAAGAGCTCGATTCGGACATGTTAGGAAGGTACTGCAGGGCCAAATGCTGCAAACTGTCAATGGACCGAGGTAAGACTGCTTAGTCTATATATGCCCTCTCAACATTGATTGCTAAGTGCTGTCCACTCGTGTTAATTATCTGAACGTGCTCCTCCCGAACTTAGTTAATAAAACTTCATTAAGTTTGGTTGGTGCAACCGACGTTAGGTCAACTCTAAAGACTGGTCTTAACTAAGACCTACTTAGCAGTTAGGACCAGGCTTAGTAAAGCCCTGTTGGTGCAACTGGCTCCAGGTGTCTTCAATAATGCTCAATCATCACTCAATTAATCACTTAATTATCTCATTAACTTTAACACTCTTGAGTGTGGACTCATATACACTCCCAGGAGTGTTAATTTAACACTGGAGTTTTTGCTGTGTACAAAGAGCCGTAGTTAACTGACAAGCTGAGCCATATCGCATTAATTATCGCTGGCGATACGTCCGTGATATTAATGCGATATGGCTCAGCTTGTCAGTGAACTACGGCTCTTTGTAGTAAATGCCGCTCCATCTGAAAGCAGGTGAAGGTGATTTACTACTAATCAAGATGAGTTGAATCAGGTGTGTTTGATTAGGGAGACACAAAATGTGCAGTGTTGGTTATTAGATTTTGGATGAGATCAGTGAATCAGGAAACTTAATGATAAACTACCATCATAATTAACCAACAACACCTTACCTTGGCTTTTTTTGCACAATAAATGCATATTATAAACACATATCAGAAAAAAACAAAAATGTAAAGTCAAGGGTCAAGAGCTCAACGAATATTAACACTAATCACTAATCAGTAAAAAACATTAACCACTTAATTATCTCATGAACTGCAGCACAGTGTTGTACTTCACTTTCAACATTGGATTACTTGATAAAATACAGGCTGGTGAGTTTGAATGGGGTTGGAGCAGAAAAAATGCAGGATGGCAGAGCAGGGTTGGGGACCCCTGCTATGAAATACAACTGGTCACAAATAGCACATCTATGACACAAATTGTATGATTTATGACACATTAGTGTGTTAAATATTTTAACACACTCCCTGCACTGTTAACCCTTGCTGTAAAAAAAGGCCTAATTCTGACAGTATCATACCATTTTCCATTAAAACAGTAATATACCGTAGAAAACAAAAATAGCGCAATAGTGAATGAGATTATAGATTGTGATTGTGAACACAGCATCTGAGTGTCGATTTTGAGCGCTGTTAATTTACAGTATATTCCTGTAGGCTATTTTTGTTTTCTACAGAATATTACTGTTTAAATGGAAAATGGAATGATATTGTCAGAAATGTGCCTTTTTTTTTACAGAAAGGGTTAACAGTGTGTTCTAAATACACTGTAAAACACGGGTTTTGGGGCTTATTGCTTTAATCCTTGCCCTAAATATCAGATTTTTTTGTTTGTTTGTTTACAGCCCCATTATGCTGCAGCTCCAGGATCTTTTGTAAGTTACCTGAAATATTTGGCAGACAAAAATTAGATAAATCCCTAATATAAACTCTAGATCACACACAGCAAAAACTCCAGTGTAAAATGAGCTCTCTTGGGAGTTTATTTGGCTCCAGACTCAAGAGTGTTAAAGTTAATGAGCTAATTAAGTGATTGATTGAGTGATGATTGGGCATTATTGAAGACGCCTGATGTTAACAAGCAGAATCACTGAAGGAGAAAATAATATTTTTATTATATTATATTTTATATATATTTTTAAGACACCGTTATGGTGATCAGTTTTTGCTTTAGTTGGGCTCTTGACCCTTAAACTATTAACTTTAATCTTAGTTTATTGTAAACTTCCAGGAGAGTTCTTTTAACACTGGAGTTTTTGCTGTGCATGAATCATCATGAGACAGCATTGTGGTGATAAAGACTATTTACCTTTTATTTTTGAAAGGTTGAAGTTCTCTAGCACTTCAATAATCGCCAATTATTGGAAAACTTGTTGATTAAACCAGTGTTTCTCAACTCCAGTCCTCAGGACCCAGTGCTCTGCACATTTTGTATGTCTCCCTTATTTAACACACCTGATTCAGATCGTCAGCTCATTAGAAGAGAGCTCCATAAACTGAACAATGTGTGTCAGATGAGAAAGAGAGAGAGAGAGATACAAAATGCGCAGAGCAGTGGATCCCGAGGACAGGAACTGAGAAACACTGGAATAAACCAATAGTTGTACTGGTACTAATATTACATACTATGGACAGTGTGGACTGGACATCACATTTTTTAACCTACAATTAATATTTTATGGATTATCTTAAGTAGATTTGACTTGAAGTTTGGCAAGGGACTAAATTGTTAATATGCTATACAGTATTATCGCAGTGTAATATACATGTCTTTAATTACTTTGACCCAGGATCAGATGGTCCCGTATAAATGCATTATCAATGGTGGAGTGCAGCCTGGCAAAGTCATCATCATCCATGGAGTCATCAGTCCCCAAGCAAAAAGGTTTGACAATATCATCTCTCTCCGACACAGAAAGATTATAGAACTTATTTTACAATTTTTTTTACATCCTCCGTAATCAATAAAACTGATTTTTTTCATATAATTTCCCCTCCTTTCCTTTCTTCAACAGAGTGTGGTTTACACTAAGGCACAAATTTGGAATTGCGTTTGACAACTGTCTTTGTTTTGATGAGAATGTGGCTGTATGCAACAATTATGAGGATGGAAAGTGGGGAAATGAGGAGCGATCTGAATTCACGCTGTTTAAAAAAGGGGAACTGCTGCAGGTATGTGTACATAGCTTTATGATGCCTATTAAAGTGGAAAATATAGAGATTTGACTTTCCAATATAGGTTGGGGAAAGTTTTTAAGAAAGTATTTAAAGTTTGCAATGTTGATGATTTCACATTTTTGTCTGCAATTGCATTTCAGGTCACCATTTTCTGCAGTCGTCATGATTATGAGGTGTTTGTTAATGGTGAACAAACTCACACTTTCAGCCATCGTTACACTAAACTGGAAGAGATTGATGTTTTAGACATTCATGGAGATGTGCGTCTGATCTTTGTGCAGCCCTGACAAAGATTTAATCTGAGATTCTGTTTTAAAAGCAAAAACATCAACATAGGACAGAAAACTGGTCATTAATCGCTCATTATGGGGTCTTTGAATACATAAAATCACAGTGTTTCTACACTGTAAAATCCAACAGTGATTCTACTAACACTTTTTAGTTAACTTTGCATAATATCTTTACTTAATTGTAACATCTGGTAATCACATACTAGGCCTTTTTTACTCAGAAAACCCAAGTTAAGATTTTTAATAGACTTTTCATTTCCTCCACTTCTGCAGTTATTTTTCTCTGTTTGCATTCTCTGATTTCCCAAAAGTCATTTTAAATGTTCAATTGTCCATACAACTGAAACACATCCAAGAGAACATCACATAAGCTGACTTCATAAATTGATTTTCATTTTCCTAAAATGTTTTAGTTTGAGATAATTGAGTGATGATTGAGTATTATTGAAGACACCTAATGTAAAAAAGCAGAATCACTGAAGGAGAAAACCACAAATTGTAAGTCACCGTCACTGTGATCAGTGTTTGCTTTAGTCGACTGCTTTAGTCTTGACCCTTACATTTCTACCTTTAGATTTAGTTTGGCTGCTGTAATTGAGTTATTACTGGTTGGAGTAGCATAAGCCCGATAAGGGATGATTAAAGGAAAAGGAAACAAACTGAATTATTAATCCAGGACTGAATGTAGGCTAATTGTTAAATAACAATTTAACAGTGATAATATTGTAGCTATCATTAGCCTAAAGGTTAGCTAAAACTTCAGCCGGTAGGGTTGGGAAATAGCCAATTGCCAAATAAAAATGAATTTTTGGGCTAAATGGCGATGTATGGTATAATCTGAGTATTTAATTATTATTTTTCTATTTGAATAAAAAAAATAAATTGTATTTAATTTTTTTTTTTTAATATTTAATATCCTGATCAATATTGTCCTACAAACAATGTTCATATTGAAGGTTATAAAAACAAATATATTGTAACCTTGCTGTCTATATGCAGTCTATCCAAAAAAGGGCTCAAATCACATTACATTCTAACAGTGGCGTAACTTTGTTTTAAAAAGGGGGGGGGGGGGGGGGGTAACACAATGCTAAATCATAAAACAGATGTATGTAAAATAACATTAAGATGTCCAGCAATCGATTTAAATAGTACATTGATTGGGTTTAATTTGTCATTTAATGAGGCCAATTATATGTTGTTAGTGGCGAGAATTTTCACGTGAATAAATACATAGATCCGACTATTTTATACGTGTATTTATATGGTCCATGGGCAGAACTTTTGCCAAGCGTGTCAGAGGTTCTGGGTTCTAATCCACACTCATATAGTTTTTTTATTTAGTTTTTTTTTTTATCAAAACCGATTATGTTTATCAGTGGTTTTATATCAGGCAGAGACACGTTTGTGTGCAATTTGTTTTGTAATTTCACCGGAATGAATAGAGAGTCAACAACGGATTGAAGTGCGCGTCCGAGTGAAGACTGTGCGCGAGCCACAAGAGAACACAGTATCCGCGTCACTGATCGCAGCGGCAACATGCACTTTGATCAATTGATTTCAGAAACAACACATTTCAGCGCTAGATCGCCCTTATTTAACAAACAAACGAAATGAATGTTCTGCTAGTTAACTGGAGATGTTTTGTTTTATTTGTATTGGTACATTCGTGCCACGAGATGTTTCAAAAGTGGTGGAGGCAATATCGACCTTAGCAAAAAGTGGTGGGGACACGTTCCACCCGCAAATTACGCCTATGCATTCTAACATTGCAACATTACAATCTAAAAACAAAATAATGCTTTTTAAAGAAGTAGTTAAATTTACTAAACTAAAAAAAAACAAAAAAAACAAAGCTAATATCATAAAAAATATCACATGTAGGTTTTGAAATTCTCTAGCACATTTATGTTCACAAACAGCAACAAAAATTCAACAACAAATATTTTAGCTAAATATATTTATAATTTAGTGCTAATGTACATTTTAGTCAGAATAATTGCGCTCCTATTCTATTGCGCTCCGTCTGTTGCATGCACGCGGCGGCGCTCGTTCTCGGAAGTTTAGCTTGCAGAAAGCTCGCCCACTCATGACAGCAAACTGGAAATATTGACTTTCTAACATTTACAGATGGAGAATATGTCCGTGAAATCTAAGTTATGCACTGAGGAAATGATTGGATGTCACTTCAGCTTATGGCTAAATATTGTTAGAGGTATATTTTTTTCCACCGATCGCAACACAAATAAAGCAACATGCAGCTAGTGATGTGCCGTTCATGAACGATTCGTTCATTTTGAACGAATCTTTAATATGACTCAGCACTACCGAGTTGTCTCAGAGAGTGATTCGTTCATTTTGTGTTGACCGCGCATGCGCATTGCGCAACATATGGGTTCTGAATCTGTACTGGAAACAGGAATGATTAGTTCATCTCTCTCTCGAGTCTTCGGGTTCGGGACGGGTCCGAGTCTTTCGTTCTTCCTGTCAGTCCCATAGAGACTATGCTGTCAGTACCGGAAAGAGAAATGATTAGTTCATCTTTCGAGTCTCGAGTTCGGGTTCGGCCGGGTCCGAGTCTTTCGTTCTTCCTGTCATTCTTATAGAGGCTATGCTGTCTGTACCGGAAAGAGAAATGATTAGTTCGTCTGGTTCGGGTTCGGCCGGGTCCGAGTCTTTTGTTCTTCCTGTCAGTCCCATATAGGCTATGCTGTCAGTACCGGAAAGAGAAATGATTAGTTCATTTTTTCGAGTCTTCGGGTTTGAGTCCTTCGTTCTTTTGTCACGTGACTTGTAAACGTATTGAATAGCCTACTAATTCACAACCTTTTTACAAACAAGCACGTAGTTAATGTATAATTTAATAGTAGTTAATTAATGTATAATATATAATAAAACACACCACAGATGCACAAGAAACATTTAGAAAAGAGACGGACAGGGACAATAGGCTAATAAGATGGAACTTTTATTTTTCAGATAATGTTTATCTGACTGACAGGAAGAACGAAAGACTCAGACCCGGCCGAACCCGAACTCGAGACTCGAAAGATGAACTAATCATTTCTATTTCCGGCCCTGCTGTATCACACACGGCACGGTCGGCCCAGACAGATCCGAGTCAGACACTGGCGAGTCGCAAAGTTGCAAAGGAAAGAACGTCTCGGATCAGGAGGTGAGGTGAACCAACAGAATCAGACTGCAATAGCCTGAACTTAAGACCCAACAACTATCAATTAATAAAACATTTCGGTTTCTTATAATTTGGCTTTGGCTACATTACCCTATAGTTTATTTTTATTCTTTTTACAAATGTAATCAACATTTTCGTAAGTACTAGATGTGTTGTGATATGTAACATGCCATTTTAATTATATTATGCTGAAATGAACGAAATGACTCGAAAAAAGATTTGTTCATTTTGCTGAACGAGACTCAAATATCCGAGTCAGTAAAATGATCCGAACTTCCCACTACTACATGCAGCGTATCATCAATGTTTGTAGATCTTCTCCTGGACTGAAGCACAGGCTCTACTATTCTGCACAACGGTGACCCAAAAAAACAAGATTTTACAGTAAACTACTGGCAACAGTGTTACAGTATAAACCTGTTTTCTAACTTACAGTTTATTACTATTAAAATACATTCAGTGGGTGTGTCTTTGTATCTTACACTCTTAACCCTTTCAACCCCACAGGAAAATCCACTCTACAAAGAGTAAAAAGTAACATTGATGCAGTTTTGCAGTGAGATAATTAAGGCAATATGTAAGTGATTTTTGAGCATTAGTAATGAACACCTGCTGTTAACAAGCAGATTCACTGAAGGAAAGAGGAACACACGAACAGAAAATTGAGAAACACAAGAACTACAACTGACTTCCAGCCATTACACATTATTGCACTTATTATTAACCAGTATGACTTTATTTCTGTCATACATTTACAGAAGTTGTTATTGAGATGTTTAATTGAAAATGTTTGGTTTGAAGTTACCATTATAGAGATCAGTGTTTGCTTTAGTTGAGATGCTGATGCTAAATTATTAATGTTTCTTTTGCTGCTTGAGCTGTGTTTTTGCAAGTCACACTTGTGCACATCATACACAGTTTATGAATGATTGTGGTTGTAATGATTATGATGACAAAATCATCATATTGCCTGTTCATTCACTAAGGAAAATCATTCTCACTCATTCAGAGTTTAATCCTCAATCAAAAGAGTTACATTACCACCACTGTGAAGCCACAGCAAATCATTTCAATGACATTTTTTAACACATTATTTATAAACAAAAAAAAGAGCTACACTGTCTTTCAGAAACACAATAGTGATGTCCGGTTCGTGAACAAATTGTTCTTTTGAACCGGTTCTTTTTAGTGAACTGGTCGAACCAGTAGCCTACACTAAATCGGACTGAAATGTTCGAAACAGTTCGCGTCTTGTTGCGTCAGCACTGATCCACAAGTTACTAAAGTTACTCACTTTCGGACATGCCTAAGTCCTGACAGTCCCTTCAACTCAAAATAAACCAATATCCCGGAGTATATTTTACTCCAGTAAATCCAACCGCTCACTGAACTGAGACATGTCGTGCTGAGAGAAGTGATGAGCACGAGCAGCTGATACTGCGCATGCGCGCACTACCGAATCACCGAATCACTACCGTGTACTCGGATCACCAGTACAGAACCGAGAACTGTTTATTTCGGACGTGTTCGACATACTGAGAACCTGATGAGCTGTTGAGCTGAGCATGCGTGCAATTTTTTCAGAGGGACGAAATGCATGTTTCTTAAGTATTTTGTTGATTATCAATAAGTGTAACAAAATAAAACATGTTGGAAACAGGTTTATCACATACTGTCTTTTCACTGTATTATTTTAAAGAGTGGAAACACAATGAATGAATTATAAAACTAAACATTTATTATTATACTAAAACATTATTTTCAGGAACAGCTCATTTAATTTCTAAGTAAGTTGATATACATTTTGCCAAATCTTGCCATGTTAAACTGGTTTGTAAACTGGTTTCACACTCAGTGTTGCTGGAAGTCAGTTGTAGTTTTTGTGTTTCTCTTTTTTCTGTTCTTGATTCTCTGTCCTTCAGTGATTCTGCTTATCAGGTGTTCAACAGTGTCTCAATTCACTCACTTCTTTTCATTCACTCTGTCAAGTGGACTATATTAGTGAACTAATGTAGGGAATAGTGAATGAGGGTATAGGGTGTGATTGTGAACACAGCCTCTGAGTGTCGATTTTGAGCACTGTTAATTCACAGTATATTCCTGTAGGCTATATTTGTTTTCTACAGTATATTACTGTTTTAATGGAAACTGGTATGATATTGTCAGAATTTGGCCTTTTTTTACAGCAAGGGTTAACAGTGTACATATAGGTCCAACTACAGAGTGTTAAAATGAACACTGAAGCAGTGTTGAAGTTAATGAGATAATTAAATGATTAATTAAGTGATGATTGGCCATTAGTGGTGACACCTAATGTTAATAAGCAGAATCATTGAAGGAAAGAGAAAAACAAACAGAAAAAAGAGCAACGCAATAACTACTGATTTTGATCCATTATAGGCCATGAGACGGGACCCCAAATTTGGGCTACCGGTACCATTTTGAGGGATTAAATTTCTTTTTGATTTTCATGAAGGTACACATCTCTAGTGTTGGAAAATGTGTGATAGCATCCGATCCAAGGTAGCTTTCATGAGAAATCAACACTTATATCATCCTGTCTCAAGGTAAGGTGTTCAGTGACTACAAGAGAGAAAAATGCTTCTATAATCCAAACGGTTGTTTTTTGCATTGGAAGAGGCAGTGTCGGGGCTTTAAAATGATGTGTCAACCACCTTTCTAGGCCTCTGGGGCACTGGAGTAACTTTGAGTTGAAAATCGTTTAAAAAAATATTGAACTATATTCTATTGAATTCTATCTATATTCTATTGAACAACAGTTTATGGTGATATGGCTGTTTTGTTTTGTGTTTTGATCCCATTCTTTTTCTGATTTGGACTTTTTCACGGAATTCTACTTGAGAATTTTGTGCAAGTACTTTTCTGGAGGTGTGATAATCAAATGTTTTATGCTGTTTCAGGCTTAGTGGTGGTGCTATCCACGTCAACATGGAGAAGGGAATGCCAGAAGACAAGTGTATCATACACCATGCTTCCTCAGGCTCTGATACTATACAAATACAAATTATACAAATTTGTACAAACTCAATACTCTTATACAAACTCCTATACAAATTGCATTTATCCTTTTTCTTGACATATGTTTCTTCGCTGAGGCCGCCCTCGCCCTCCGTAACCAAAAACTACCTTGAATCTAATGCTATCACACATTTTTCAAATACAGGGTCATATACCTACACAAAAATCACCATGCGGTTTAATCCCTCAAAAAGTTACCGATCAAATGGTAAATGGTAAATGGACTGCATTTATATAGCGCTTTCACAGACCCAATGGCCACCAAAGCGCTTTACATGTTGCCTCACATTCACCCATTCACTCACTCATTCATACACCGACGGCGGTGTCAGCCATGCAAGGCGCCATCCAGCTCGTCGGGAGCAGCTGGGGTTAGGTGTCTTGCTCATGGACACCTCGACACTTGGTCAGGTGGAAGCGGGGATCGAACCACCAACCTTTCGGTTTGTAGACAACCTACATGAACCACTGAGCCACTGCCGCCTGCCGTTTGATCAACCCTCTGTCTCACGGCCTATTACACATTATTGCACTTAATATTACCAGTTGGACTTTATTTCTGTCAAATATCTACACACGGTCTTATTTAGATTTAACAGACCTTTAGACGGTTATGTTTTATGGAATATTTCGTTTCATGTCACCATTATGGTGATCAGTGTTTGTTTTAGTTGGGCTCTTGACCTTTTACTTATTTTACTTATTTTTTCTGTTTGCTCCAACTCTGTGTTTATAAAGCACATTTGTAGTGGTAAGAAAAACTATGACCTGGATTGTGTTTCCCGGAAGCATCATAAGCCTAATTTGATCGTACAGACCATTTGATTGCAATTGTTCTACAATCAAGTTATGCTTAGGGTGCTTTTGGGAAACAAATCTGAGGTCATGATGGTTGTGTTCAGATGAGGAATATTACAATCTTGTAATGGCCTGATTCACCGAATCAGCATTATTAACTTATTATACAAACAGTTTTTTTCATAAGCGTTACAGTAGCTTATTCTAGCAGTGCTTAAAAAAAAAACAGTACGATTTTAAACTCTCAACAATGGTTTCAATCACACAAATGGTTCATGGTGCAGTGCATGATGGGAGCCACCAATCAAACGCATCCATGGCTCACATCATGCATTGCAGCATGAATAAATTATGCAGCTGAATTGTCCTGTAATTTTCATTCTGTTTTCCTGTTTGCTTTTATTTTGCTATTGTTTTGTTCTGACTTTAGTAGCTTGTTTTGTGATGTTCAGAGATTATCTTTGTATCTAGTTTGTCACTAGTTTGTTTATTTTCAACATTGTTGATATTCATATGCTGATTATTGAAGGCTGTGTGTCTAAACACAATACTTTCTGTGCACAAAGTATTTTCAAGATTGTTCATATTGTGGATCTCAAACTGAAAAATCTCAGGGCTACAAATCACAAATACTAAAATGCAACATCAAGCATATAGTCAAAGATTTAGACTCTGAATGTCATCAGTAAATCAGGTCACTACATGATGAGAATGTCATCATCACAACATATTGTGAGCAGGTTTTCCCTTGCAGAAACAAATGTGCTTTATAAACACAATGTTGGAACAGTCAGAGAAAAACTGACATTAAAGAAAGGGTCAAGAGCCTAACTAAAACAAACACTGACCACCATAATGGTGACTTTAAATGAAAAATTACATAAAACATTACCGTCTTAACTTCTGTTGAATCTCAAGAACTTTTGTAGATGTATGACAGAAATAATAAAGTCAAATGGTAATAATAAGAGCAATAATGTGTAATGGCACAAATTCAGTTGTAGTTCTTGTGTTTCTCTTTTTTTCTGTTATTGTTTTTTCTCTTTCCTTCAATGATTCTGCTTATTAACATTTTGTGTCACCACTAACACCCTGTAGTGTGGACACATGTACACTGAAGAGTGTTAATTTAATACTGGGGATTTTGCTGTGGCAGTGCTACATGTAATTAAAGTCGTCTTTCATATAATGATAGGAAATGCCGCAGGACATGTTGTTCAAGTCTGTGTGAACTGGAAACTAAACAAACAGTTGTACACTGCTTCGAACAGGCACTGAATGTCACTCGGTAACAGTTTAAGACAGACAGCCCTACTTTAAATACACCATGAAAGAACGTAATTGAGTTAATTGTAAAGGCAAATTATATTTATACCATTATAACCTATTTATTCTGTGAGAAGTTTCTATCATTTACTTCCATACTAAAACGTATATACAGCCAAGACATCCAGACAGCTTGCTAATTATAATAAATTATAAATGTACTCCTAAAAAACATAGACAGCGCAACAAAAAATCATAAGTACTATAGGGGAACCTGGGGATGGTTGTAACATGTTTTGCTTCAGCTCCAATAACTCGCTGAAATTTTTAGCTTAAGTTCTCAAACTTTTGTGTTGCTCAAAAGTGTTGCTCTGTCTCCACCTCTCCCTGGTCACAGTACGGGCAGACGCGTCTCTCTCGGGGCAGCCAGTTCTGTCTGTATCTCTCTCTCTCTCTCTCTCTCTCTCACACACACACACACACACACACACACACACACACAGTAAATTCCCCGGTGTTAAATTAACACCGCTCGGTGTTCATTTGGGAACCACCAGCAGGGTGTTAAAAGTAACACTGATGCAGTGTTACCCCGGATTTCCACCAACTGCGGAACAGCTGCGGATGGGCTCCGCTGCGTGTCGGCTCCGTGCTCCGCTGTCCTTCCTACAAGATGGGTTGGAGCGAAGGCTGTCTCCCTCCACCCTAAAAGTCTATGTCGCCGCCATTGCCGCACAGCATGACTTTGTTGAAGGTAAGTCTTCAACAAAATGACCTGATCGTCAGGTTCCTGAGAGGAGCGAGGAGACTGAATCCTCCTCGCCCTCCTCTCGTTCCCTCTTGGGACCTCTCAGTGGTGTTAACTGCCCTGCAGAGTGCTCCCTTTGAGCCTCTGCAATCAGTGGAGCTTAAGTTCCTGTCAATGAAGACAGCGCTCCTGGTTGCATTGGCCTCCATCAAGAGGGTAGGGGACCTGCACGCATTCTCCGTTGACGAAGCGTGCCTGGAATTCGGGCCGGCTTACCCTCACGTGATCCTGAGACCCCGGCTTGGATATGTGCCCAAGGTTCCTACCACTCCCTTCCACTCCCTTCCGGGACCAGGTGGTGAACCTGCAAGCGCTGCCCCTGGAGGAGGCAGACCCAGCCTTGTCACTGCTCTGTCCAGTACGAGCTCTCCGCGCCTATGTAGACAGGACGCAGTGTTTCAGGACCTCAGACCAGCTCTTTGTCTGTTATGGTGGGAAGCTGAAGGGAAAGGCTCTATCCAAGCAAAGGTTGTCTCACTGGATAGTGGACGCCATTGCTTTGGCATACCAGCAGAAAGGTCGACCGTGCCCCCTTGGTGTGACTGCCCACTCCACCCGGAGTGTGGCGTCCTCTTGGACTCTAGCGCATGGCGCCTCGCTAACAGACATCTGCAGAGCTGCAGGCTGGGCTACACCGAACACATTCGCCAGATTCTACAATTTCCGAGTGGAGCCAGTGTCCTCTCGTGTACTCGCTTCAACCAGCTAGTACTGGACCCGCTCAGGTGTCTTCACTTGCTCGCCATTCCACTCCACGGACTGGATACGTGCGATATTCTCCTCAGGTGAGCTTCCCCGAAAGCCCTGAGTTCCTCCAGCACTCCTGACGTCGGCGCCAGTGTCTATTGCCTGTGCGTCGGCTAGGTGCCTCCCGTGTGCATGGTCCCTCCCCTGAGTGACCCCCACATGTGTATTTCCACTGTAAGCCTCTCTGAGCATGTGTCTTTCCCTTGGCAAGCCACCTTGCCACCCCTGGGGTTGAAATATTCCACCTGCGGCTGGACACCCCAGTGTTCTCCATATGCATCCTTCGGGTCATATGTGTTTTCTCTAAGTCCCCCCCTCTGGGTTGGCAATAAGTGCATGTTCCCCTAACCTTGGGATATGCTCCCCAGTGTACCTTGGTATTCCTGTGCTAAATAGGAGTCCTTCGTCCATGCCAGTCTCACGACAGGGATCTCAGATTTACGCAGGGCACTGGTAGACAGCTGAGAAGGTGGCGTGATTAGACTGTAACCCCATTTCGTCGTCACGACGGAAGTCGTAGTGACTACGAAAGGGAACGTCTCGGTTACGTATGTAACCCTCGTTCCCTGAGTAGGGAACGGAGACGTTCCGTCTTCCTGCCACTTTCCGCTGTACTGCGGGGATCGCCTGAGCTTAGTCTTGGCTCCTCAGCGAAGAAACATATCTGCATGTTGCCAGCGTCTTCCTTTTATACCCACGAGGTAGGGCGGAGATACGCTATGCAAATTCCGCAGACCCATGGCATTTCTTTGCCATTGGCTCGTTTTGTAATACTCGAAGTTGATAGGCTTTCTAAGCGAAACCCCATTTCGTCGTCACGACGGAACGTCTCCGTTCCTTACTCAGGGAACGAGGGTTACATACTTTAACCAAGACGTTTTTTACTCAAAGTCACTGTAAGATTTTCTATAAGCACTGTATTTCATTATGTAACCAAGAAAAACAACAGATATAAATTGCAATTGCAACTCAGTTTTATTAACACTACTGCAGGAAAAACAACAATAACGTAGTATACATTAGAACATTATAAAATGACTGAATAGGTCATCAAAATAAAATATATAACGTGTGTATGTGTGTGTGTATGTGATAGTTGTCAAGATGGCGCCGCGCATGGCTGCCGTGGTGTGTCGCTCTCCAGCTATTGTGTTGTTTTTGTTCGTTTGTTCTGCGTTTAGTCATTCTTTTCCTATCAGTTTCACCAGAGACGAACTACTGGACATTAGGAAACACACACCAGATAACTTTTCTACAGTCTTTGATTATTCGGACGTCTTGCTGGACATTCTCGTCGGTGGGGCAGCGTTGTTGTTCAAACGCGCGGTCAGACGCAAACGCGGGAAGCGCGCCGGCGCGCTGGTTAAACTCCGCGAGCGCGGCATCCGCACTGCACTCCCCAGTATTCATCTTGCGAACCTCCGATCCCTTCCTAACAAAACGGACGAACTTCTTCTCCTCACAAGCACTAACAAGGATTTTTTAAACTCTGCTGCTCTGTGCTTCACTGAAACCTGGCTGAGTGAAGCCATACCGGACAACCCAATACATCTGCCGGGCTTCCAGCTGTTCAGAGCGGATCGCATCGCGGAGCTAACGGGGAAAACAAGAGGTGGTGGATTGTGTTTCTACATTAACGAAAGTTGGTGTTCAGATGTAACAACACTGAAGAAGATGTGCTCTCCTAATTTAGAGGCACATTTCATAAACTGTAAACCTTTCTACTCGCCTCGGGAGTTTTCCTCTTTCATTCTCGTGAATGTTTACATCCCTCCAGACGCGTGCGTGAGTGCGGCGCTACAACAGCTGGCTGAACAAATAGCTGAAACAGAACAAAGGTATCCTGACTCTCTTTTAATCATTCTTGGGGATTTTAACAAAGCAAATCTTTCCCGTGAACTACCAAAATACAGACAGCACGTTACATGTCCCACCAGAGACAGTAATATACTGGACCACTGTTACACCACAATAAAAAATGCGTATCACTCCGTTTCACGGGCAGCTTTGGGGCTCTCTGATCACTGTTTGGTTCATCTCATACCGACCTACAGGCAGAAACTGAAATCAGCTAAACCTGTAATAAGGACTGTAAAAAGATGGACTAATGAAGCAGAGCAGAATCTACAGGCCTGCTTTGATTGCACTGATTGGACTGTTTTTGAAGCTGCTACCAACGATCTGGATGAGCTCACAGATACTGTAACATCATATATAAGTTTCTGTGAGGATACATGCATTCCTACCAGGACATTCTTATCATTTACTAATGATAAACCATGGTTTACTGGGAAACTCAAACACCTTCGTCATGCCAAAGAGGATGCCTACAGAAGTGGGGATAAAATCTTGTATAACATGGCCAGAAACAGACTGACAAAGGAGATCAGAGTTTCTAAAAGAAGCTACTCTGAAAAACCAGTTTTCATCCACCGACCCATCATCAGTCTGGAATGGCCTGAGGAACATCACCAACTACAAGTCACCATCCCCCCGATCTGTGGACAATCAACACCTGGCTGACGATTTAAATTCATTTTATTGCAGGTTTGAAAAGCCCTCATTCTCACCACACACCGGCTCTAACCTGCACTTCACACATTCACCATCACCTCCTGCACTTCCATTACTCCCCCCTCCTGCCATCCAACCTGAGCTTAAGGTCTGTGTGGAGGATGTGAGCCGAGTCTTCAAAAGACAGAAGACTAGGAAAGCCTCAGGCCCAGACGGCATCTCATCTGCTTGTCTTAAAGCCTGTGCTGACCAACTGGCCCCGGTCTTCACGCAGATCTTCAATAGATCATTGGAGCAGTGTGAAGTTCCCTGCTGCTTCAAACGCTCCACTATCATTCCTGTCCCCAAAAAACCCAAAATCACTGGACTTAATGACTACAGACCTGTCGCTCTCACGTCTGTGGTCATGAAGTCGTTTGAAAGACTGGTGTTGGCCCACCTGAAGGACATCACTGGACCCCTGCTGGATCCCTTTCAGTTTGCTTACAGAGCAAACAGGTCTGTGGATGATGCTGTCAACATGGGACTGCATTATATCCTGCAACATCTCGACAGACCTGGGACTTATGCAAGAATCCTCTTTGTGGACTTCAGTTCGGCCTTCAATACCATCATGCCTGGTCTTCTCACAGCCAAACTGACCCAGCTCTCCTTACCATCCTCGATCTGTCAGTGGATCACCAGCTTCCTGACGGACCGGCAGCAGCGAGTGAGACTGGGGAAACACACATCCAGGACTCTCACCACCAGCACTGGTGCTCCCCAAGGGTGCGTTCTCTCCCCACTGCTCTTCTCCCTGTACACTAATGACTGCACTTCTAAAGACCCCTCTGTCAAGCTCCTGAAATTTGCAGACGACACCACTGTCATCGGTCTCATCCAGAACGGTGACGAGTCTGCTTACAGACTGGAGGTTGAACAGCTGGCTGTCTGGTGCAGTTATAACAACCTTGAGCTGAACACGCTCAAAACAGTGGAGATGATCGTGGACTTCAGGAGGAACAGCTCAGCACTCCCCCCACTCACCATCATGAACAGCACTGTGGAAGCAGTGGAGTCATTCAGGTTCCTGGGCACTACCATCTCTCAGGACCTGAAGTGGGACAATCACATTGACTCCATTGTGAAAAAAGCCCAGCAGAGACTGTACTTCCTTCGCCAGCTGAGGAAGTTCAACTTGCCACAGGAGCTGCTGATTCAGTTCTACTCAGCCGTTATTGAGTCTGTCTTATGCACTTCCATCACTGTCTGGTTTGGTTCAGCTACCAAATCAGAAATCAGGAGACTACAACGGACAGTCCGGACTGCGGAGAGGATTATTGGTGCCCCCCTGCCATCCCTCCAGGACCTGTACTCTTCCAGAGTGAGGAAGAGAGCAGGCAAAATCATCACAGACTCCACTCACCCTGGACACCACCTGTTTGAACTGTTACCGTCAAGACGGCGAATTAGATCACTGGCCACAAGAACATCTCGGCACAGGAACAGTTTCTTCCCACAGGCCATTTCCCTCCTGAACAGTTAACACACTCACAAGGCATATGCCTTTAAGTGCAATACTCCCACTGTTTAGTGCAATATCCTACAACTCAGGTGATACTCATATGTATGTTTTTTATTTATAATATTCAAAACACTGTAAATATGTTCATAGTTCATAATCTGTAAATCTGAAAATGTCTATTCTGACTAAACCCAACTGTAATACTTTTATTCTCATATATTTATATTATATTATATTTTTATTTTTTATTCTTATAATTTGTAGTATTATGTTTCTTGTTGTATTTGTATATGTCCACTGGAAGCCTCAGTACCAAAACAAATTCCTTGTGTGTGCAAGCACACTTGGCAATAAAGCTCTTTCTGATTCTGATTCTGATTCTGATTTCTGTGTGTGTGTGTGTGTGTGTGTGTGTGTGTGTGTGTGTGTGTGTGTGTGTGTGTGTGTGTGTGTGTGTGTGTGTGTGTGCGCGTGTGTGTGTTTGGGTTGAGTGTGACATTGTGATTTTTTGCTCAAAATGGCCACTGCTCTACATGTAGTGAATAACAGGAGAGCACATGGCATGCATGATATTAAGAAATCATGTATATTGTTGAAATAACAAAGATAATTTTCACAAGTAATAGAATCCTATCTTTATTTGATGTAACAGGGTTGAGTCGTTGAGTTTGACAACCACAATATCACAATTCTACATAAGTTATAGTTATAAAAGAAGGTGGTAACTTGCCTGAGTCTGCACACAATGTTGTTCAGAGGACTTCTATGATATCACTTCCTGTTGTTGATGTCACATAAGGATCTGTTCATTATTTTTATGGGGGGAGAATGATGTGTGTAACAAGGGTTTAGGGATTACTGGGGTACGGAATAAATCACATTATTTTATTTAGAAATAATGTGATTTTAATGAATAATCATGAATTTACTTAGAAGAAAAAAAAAAACATTACCAGCAAAAAAGCACAGATAGATATTGATGGGAATGGCAAAATGTATGGACTTTTTTTCTAATTTCATTATTCATATCCCAAGTACAGTTTCATAGAAGGCCATAAGGGACATGACAAAATAGTTGGTGTCAACTGAAAAAACAAGATAATTTCTAATATAAAGATAAAATGTATGTCATTATTTTAAAACTTTATTAAAGGAGACATTTCAATTGATGATAATGTTCCTCCTCTATTATTATGAAATATTGTGCCAATGTTTTACTGAGAAGATTGTATAATCTGTGATCTGAACAACATTCCCAAAACATCCTCAAAAGGTAACATATAAAATGTTCTAGCTTTGTGTTTAACACGTTACATTACTAGAACGTTTGGTTACACTTTATTTTAAGGTGTCATTTTTACAGTGTAATTAAATATTTAACCTGTTAAGCTGCAAGCCCACTTTTGAAAAATCCCCAGAAATGGCATACCCAAACTAAAACACATACAGTTCCTGAACCTTTTGTACTAAAAGCACAAGTATGATCTCATTTGAAAGCTGAGACCTGGCAGTTTATTGTAAATGTAGAATTAATTATTGTCATAATGAAAAAATAGTTTGGGTAGCTTCAAAGTTCCCTTTCGGGACGCGGCGACGCGGCGACTCAGATCGTGGGGTTCGCAGCGGGATCTTGCAGATGAGAATGAGACTGCTGGGGCACTTTCTCATCCTTCATCTGAGGATCCCGAAGCCCCTGTGAGTGGTGCAGAAGCCCGCGCTGCGGCTTCTTCTGCCCACGACCAGGTCCCGGTGCTTGAGCTCTCTGCTTCCGAGGAGGTAGAGGTGATCAACATCGAGGATGACCGTGAGTCAAGCGCGCCAGTTCACGGCCAAGCTTATGAGGAGCTGGTGGAGGTTGTGACTCGTGCCGTGGCCAGACTTAACATAGGCTGGCCACAAGATGAGCAGGGAACGCAAGTCAGAAGCAAGTTAGACGAGCGTTTCCTGCGGCACAGGTCACAGCCTCAGCGCCGGGGTTTGCCGTTTTTCCCCGATCTCCACAAAGAGATCTCGAGATCGTGGGATAAATCGCATTCGTCCCGTGTCTCCTATCCATCTGTCGTTGATTATAGCAATGTTGTTGGGGCACGGGATATGGGTTATGGGAAGATGCCTAGAGTAGAAGAGGCGTTAGCAGGATATCTCTCTCCTGAGGCGGCATCTTCCCTTAAAACCCCGGCGCTGCCTAGTAAGCCCTGCAGAGATACATCTGCTTTAATAGGCAGGGCTTACATGGCGGCAGGTCGGGCTGGTTCATGTCTGCACTCTATGGCTATCTTGCAGGCATACCAGGCCGACCTCCTGAAAGATTTGGACGAGGGGGAGGGGCCAACTCCTGAAGATATAGCGGAGTTGCGTAAGGCCACAGATTTGTCTCTCCGGGCCACTAAAGAGACGGCCCGCGCCATTGGCCGCTCTATGGCAGCTATGGTGGCCACGGAGAGGCATCTGTGGCTGAATTTATCAGGTCTAAAAGAAAAGGATAAATCTGTTTTGCTGGATGCGCCGCTTTCGCCTTCTGGCCTGTTCGGCGACGCCGTTACATCGTTCGTCGACAGGTTTCAGAGCAGTTCCTCCCCCGTAAATCCAAGTCCAAATCCAGTTGGGTGGGGCAAGAACATCAGCCCCAGCCATCAACCAGCTCCTCACACCGTGCAGAGCAAAGGGAGAGCGTTTCCTCTAGAGCCCCTCCTCCGGGAGCTTGGCAACGGAGGAAACGCTCCCAGCAGAAGCCCCCCAGCCAGAAGGGCGATTTGAGGGATGTCCTTCAGGCTAGGAGAGCTTCAGGAAAGAGGTCCTAGCCAGGGTGGTGGGACCTCTGAGGGCTGTCCCCTCCGTTGCAGAACAACCTCGGTTGTTCTCACAGCGGAGCCCTCAAGGAAACGATGTGAGTTGCCCGCCGTCGGTGACGCTTCGGGCCGCATCATCTTCCAGCGAACGATGCGTCGTTTTTCTCAAAAAATAAAAAACGAGGATCAGTTATGGTCACGAAAGCCGTATCGACTACAGCCTGCCGGTCTTCCGCTTCAGGGGGTTGAGAAGGGTGCTCGAAAAACACCAGAGGCCAGTCTCGAGAGGCTGGTTCCCTTAGTAGATTTTGTAAAGGCATCATCTTCCCAACATATCTGCATGGGTCCTGCATATAATAAAGTCAGGGTACAGACTGCAGTTCGGGCACCGCCCCCCCAAATTTTCTGGGGTGGTGCAGACTACAGTGGTTCCAGAGCAGGCTCAGGTGATGGAACAAGAAGTGCAATCTCTGCTGCTAAAGGAGGCCATAGAACGTGTTCCTCATTCAGACAGGGAGTCCGGATTTTACAGCCAATACTTTATAGTTCCAAAGAAGGATGGGGGGTTGAGGCCAATTCTAGATCTCAGGGTTTTGAACAGGTCTCTGAGGAAGTTCAGGTTCAAAATGCTCACTATTCCTGTCATCGTGAGTCAAATCAGATCCGAGGACTGGTTTGTCACGATAGATCTAAAAGACGCCTATTTTCACGTATCCATCCTTCCATGTCACAGGAGGTTCCTGAGGTTTGCTTTTGGGGGCGAAGCTTACCAATATCGGGTTCTTCCGTTCGGCCTAGCACTCTCTCCCCGCACATTCACCAAATGTATGGATGCAGCACTTGCTCCACTAAGACTTCAGGGCATCCGCATACTGAATTATATCGACGACTGGCTCATTCTGGCCCAGTCTCGAGAAATGGCAGTTCGGCATCGAGATGTCGTCCTTGGCCACATTCAAAAATTGGGGTTGAGACTCAACACAATGAAGAGTGTGTTAGAACCGTCCCAGTGCACAACGTTTCTGGGAGTTGTGTGGAACTCGACTACGATGCAGGCACGCATGTCTCCAGCGCGTATCGAGTCCATTCTGGCGATGGTGTCCAAGTTAAAGCTAGGCCAGGCCACCACTGTAAAGCAATTTCAAAGACTGCTGGGCCTCATGGCAGCGGCATCCAACATTATACCTTTGGGCCTTCTACACATGAGGCCCCTTCAGTGGTGGCTGAAAGCCAAGGGGTTTTCCCCCAAGGGGAATCCATTTCGTATGATCAGAGTAACGCGCAGATGCCTTCGTTCTCTAATAATATGGAAGAAACCTTGGTTCGTGTCCCAAGGGCCAGTGTTAGGAGCGTCATGTTGCCGGAAAACCGTTTCGACAGACGCCTCCCTCACTGGCTGGGGCGCGGTCATGGACGGCCGCTTTGCCAGGGGTCTGTGGCAGGACCATCATCATTTTTGGCACATAAATTGTCTAGAGATGTTGGCTGTGTTCAGGGCTCTGAGGAGCTTCCTTCCAGACATCAAGGGTTACCATGTCCTAGTACGATCGGACAATACATCAGTGGTAGCTTATCTGAACCGACAAGGGGGACTCAGATCGCGCCCTCTGTGCAGACTGGCGCATCAGGTTATTCTTTGGTCCCAAGGGAAAATACTGTCTATCAGAGCTATGTATATTCCGGGGGTTCAGAATCAGGGAGCAGACATCCTGTCAAGGCAGGGGCTGAGGCCCGGGGAATGGAGACTTCATCCAGATGTGGTGAAGTTGATATGGGAGAGGTTTGGACCCATGGAAGTGGATCTATTGGCGTCTCGAGAGACGTCCCACTGCCCACTTTGGTTCTCCCTCTCACATCCAGCCCCACTGGGGTTGGATGCCATGGTACAGGCCTGGCCGAGGCTTCGCCTGTACGCATTTCCCCCGATCGCTCTGCTTCCGGGAGTCCTGGAGAGGGTCCGTCAGGAGGGCATCAGTCTACTTCTGGTTGCCCCAATGTGGCCGACCCGAGTATGGTTTTCAGACATAATTTCACTCCTGATAGCTCAGCCATGGCAGATTCCTCTGAGGAGGGATCTATTGTCTCAGGCGGAGGGCACAATCTTCCACCCTCACCCAGAGCTGTGGAAACTGTGGGCCTGGCCTCTGAGGGGGTTCAGTACCTAAATGCTGGTCTATCAGCCGGGGTGGTTGAAACCATACTTAGCTCTAGGGCTCCGTCTGCTAGGAGATTATATGGCCTCAAGTGGAATGTTTTTGTCACTTGGTGTAGAGAACACAATTTAGACCCAGTTAACTGCCCGGTGGCTTCAGTTCTGGAGTTTCTTCAAAATCGTTTCTCTGCGGGTCTCTCCCCTTCCACGCTTAAGGTATACGTGGCTGCCATTGCGGCTTTCCACGCGCCATTAAGTGATGGGCCTCTGGGGAGGCACCAGCTGGTCATTCGTTTTCTCCGTGGTACTTGGAGGATGAGACCGACAACCAGGTCCAGGGTTCCTGCCTGGGACCTGGCAGTGGTTCTGAAAGGGTTATCCCTGGCCCCCTTCGAACCTCTTCAGTCGGCTTCGCCTAAAGATCTTACATACAAATTGGTCTTTCTCTTAGCCATCACCTCTCTTAAGAGGGTGGGAGATCTCCAAGCCCTGGCAGTGACACCAGCTTGCTTGGAGTTTGCCCCTGGCAAGGTTAAGGCCTTTTTGCACCCGAGACCGGACTATGTGCCTAAAGTGCCTGCTAATACGGCTAGGTCTACGACCCTTCAGGCGTTCCATCCTCCACCTCATGGCAGAAGAAGAGAAGCTTCATTTGCTCTGTCCCGTCAGAGCTTTGAGTATTTACCTCGAGAGGTCCTCTTCTTGGAGGAGGTCGGACCAACTGTTAGTGTGTTTTGGTTCACCTAGGAGAGGGCTCCCGGCATCCAAGCAAACTATTAGTAATTGGATTGTGCAGGCTATTGCCTTGGCTTATGAGGTGCGCATTTGCCTTCACCTCTGGCCATAAGGGCTCATTCGACTAGAGGCATGGCGTCCTCTAGGGCCCTCCTCTCGGGAGTTCCCCTCCAGGAGATCTGTGAGGCAGCTGGTTGGGCTACCCCGCACACTTTCTTTAGGTTCTATAGTCTACACCTCCCTAGTACGCCTGGCGCACATGTGCTCTCGTCCTAGCTGAGTGCCTGAATCAGTTTCACACCAGGGCAGGCCTGTTTCGGTGCGTGGCCTAGTGGGCATTCGTTCCCCAAAGAGTCGTTTTCAACGACGCAGTGCGAGTTCCCTCGAAAGGGAACGTCTCGGGTTATGACTATAACCCTTGTTCCCTGAGAAGGGAACGCCCCTTAGGGCCTGAGAGCGTCTTGCTTCATCGCTAGGCTAGTGTGTGTGTGTGCCGGCGTCGCTTTTATGCATCCGGTTATGCCGTCACATGTTACGTCATGACGCAACACCAATCAGGATTGGAATAGTTTCATTCATACTTCAGAGACGCACGCTAAGGGAGCGTCCCCCAAAGAGTAGTTTTCAACGACGCAGTGTCTCGTTCCCTTCTCAGGGAACAAGGGTTATAGTCATAACCCGAGACGTTTTTTAAAGTTATTAGAAATTTATATTTTTATGAAATATCTTCATAAAAATAATATTGAAGTTGGCATTGTATCAATCTATGAATGCACTGCAGCTAAAGCCACATGTCTGACCATGTTATATTTAAAATTTGAAGATGACAAGTCTAAAACTCTGTATTTAGTTAAATGTTTTTCAAGATCATGTCATATGACTTTATTTTGATTAGACTCTAAAATGCAAACTGATGTTTATTGTCATCTTCTAAGCATCTATTCAGTTTATTGTCTCTATTGTTTTGTGGTGCAAACGAGCCCCATTCAGTCTCAGTCTCCCCTGCACACATTCACACCTCTCCGGCCTGGTTATGGCTCTAAATATGTTTTTCTGTTGTCTTCATTTTAATTACTAACGACTGGCTATTCACGCTGTTTTAATTCCTAATTTCTTTTTTCAAAGTTCTCAGTTCACATTTGAAACTGTATCAAATGTCCTTCTTGAAAAAAGAAACATTTCAGTAAGCATTCCTATTTAGAAAAAATCATAAAAATAACAGCTAGGTGGCAGGTGCACCTAGGCCTAGCTAGCATGTTAGCTTAGCACAACATCAATACATGACAATTTATGAGATTAAAACCATGTTTGTTCTCCAAATTTACTTTATAACGCAAGTCGAGTGTTTTAAATAACCTTCTGTGATCTGATTTGGCTTCAGATAAAAAAAAATCAGACAGAAAATATATTATTTTATAGTATTCTGCACAATGATAAAGTCTATATCGATTAGCATTACATTATAAATATAATATATTATTATGAAAATACCTGACATGGCTCGAAGAACACAGGTAAATCAAATATCATTGCAATCATGTTTATTGTCTTCAAACGTCTTTATCTGCATGTTACAGCGATCTCTGGAAGCTTTGTTTATGCCGGGATGTCACATGATTATGGCACTTCTTCGTGTGTTCCATATATGGACTGCATGTGCACACGGCGCCCTCAGGCTGCCAGTATGGATTGAAAACACAGTACATCAGAGTATCCAGCGCTCGTAATGATTACATCGACCCATTTGGGTATAAATTCCATAAATATTATTCCTGTCTATATAAATCTGATGTAAACCTATGAGAATCTATCAATATTTCTCAAAATCTGCACATTTTTGAGGTAAAAGCCCTGAGGGACGTTGTTTTGTCAAGCGATGTCATGACGACCTCACAGGAGTTTTTTTCTGAATGAGAGCGGCTGACGCTCATAATTCATATTAAAGGTATCGACTCATTTTTTGATTACATAACTCCTGACACAAATTAAGACATAACTGTCACTATAAGTTTCTCAGAATACAATAGTGGTCAAATACTGAAACCTGAGTCTTATATCTTTTTAATGATGTATAGTTTGTCAAGGTAATAACTTTAAATCTGATAGTAACTTTGAACTATTTAAACAAAAAAACGCTTCAGTGCGCCGACGCTCTGGCAACGGTTAACAGGTTAAGTTCAAGTGGACACACTCAAACTTTCCCTTGTGGTGAAAAAGGGAAAGTTGAGTGATCGGTGGGAGTCTCTACCCTATGTAGTGCAAGGTCAGACCATGTTCGGACATTCGGACCAACCGGTCTATACCATCCGCCCGGAGGGAAGAGCAGGCCCAGAGCGGGTGATACACCGCAACCTGATCCGCCCCTGTCCAAACTATCCACGGCTTACAGCAGACACTCCCCTGCCGAGGTGACTCCGGGGCCTCCCTTGGTAGGATGGGCAGTGGTTCCAAGGGGCCCAGGTGTGGAGCCGAGAAGGGCAGACCCCCCTTCACCCCTGCGGCGGTCCCAGCGGGACAACCGGGGACAGCCCCCGATAAGGTACGGAGACTGGGTCTCGGAGCCGCGTTCTAGGGACTAGAACGGTTTGGTGGGGGAGGATGTCACGGGGTGACCTGAAATAAGCGGTACTAAAATTTCGCGGTAAATGTTTCCCCATCGGAACGGCCCCGGTGTAACACCAGGTCGGTTCCGGCCACTTGCGAGTCATCGGGAGAGCGGCCGCTGATGAGGAAATACACAACAGGTGTGCACGAGAACCCCGCGATCGATGATTGGGACACGTATGAGGAATCCGGCTGATAAAAAGGGATCGCTGAGACTGAAGAGGGTGTCCAATTCGGCTGGAGAGACAGGACGATACGGTCTGAGTTTTGTTCATGGGCTGGCTATTATTCATCGTCTCCAAGGAAGATCATTGAGGAGTGTTGTTCTAACTAGAGGGAGAGGAATCGGGTGAACTGGAAAACATCGTTGCACTTTAGAAAGATAAGTACTCATTGACTTTATCTAAACCATCAGTACTGCTGTTATATGGATAAGGGGAATGGAAGATGTGTTAATGGAGAAAGAAATACTGCGTAAAATCCAGTCTTGGGGATAACTGGCTCATGATCTTTTGCTCTCTTCTCCCAGTATTTTTGTGTATGCATCACCTCTATCCCAGACCGCTGCCCCAGTGCGCTTGGACAAAGTGCTGTAAAGTAAACCGTAATTGTGTGTCTCCTGGGCCTCCAGTTCACCCCTCGTATACCCAGACCCCGTTCCGGATTGTGGCAGAGGAGTCAGGTTAGAGTGTGAGCGATGGCCTTATTTCACCCAGTGTGCGGATTGCAGTGTTGAAGTTGATGTGTGTCACGGAAGTTTTGTTGAAGTGGAAAGTTATTGAGTGTGGAACATAACCTTGCTGTTGCTCACAATTCTGACCCTCACGGTGCTGTCCAGTCAAAGGGGAATAGAGAAGATCAGCCCAGCTTGAGGGCGCGTCCGCTGAGGATCAGTGTAAAACCCACCTTTTTATCGACCGGAGCGGGTCCATTCAATCGTAAGTCTTTGTCCCGTGTTATCTTGAAGTTCGTCTAAAGAGGAACCATACCGGCCTACTCACCTCGTCTGGCTTGAGTGTGTCCATCCAGCTGTACGCCCCTGTCCTGTCACTTGAAGTTCGTCTAAAGAGGAACCATACCGGCCTACTCACCTCGTCTGGTTTGAGTGTGTCCATCCAGCTGCACGCCCCTGTCCTGTCACTTGAAGTTCGTCTAAAGAGGAACCATACCGGCCTACTCACCTCGTCTGGCTTGAGTGTGTTCATCCAGCTGTACGCCCCTGTCCTGTCACTTGAAGTACGTCTCAAGAGGAACCATACCGGCCTGCTCACCTCGTCTGGCTTGAATGTGTCCATCCAGCTGTACGCCCCTGTCCTGTCACTTGAAGTTCGTCTAAAGAGGAACCATACCGGCCTACTCACCTCGTCTGGCTTGAGTGTGTCCATCCAGCTGTACGCCCTTGTCCTGCCACTTGAAGTTCGTTTAAAGAGGAACCATACCGGCCTACTCACCTCGTCTGGCTTGAGTGTGTCCACCCAGCTGTACGCCCCTGTCCCGTCACTTGAAGTTTGTCTAAAGAGGAACCATACTGGCCTACTCACCTGGTCTGGCTTGAGTGTTTCCATCCAGCTGTACGCCTCTGTCTTGTCACTTGAAGTTCGTCTAAAGAGGAACCATACCGGCCTACTCACCTCGGCAGCTTGAGTGTGTCCATCCAGCTGTACGCCCCTGTCCTGTCGCTTGAAGTTCGTCTGAAGAGGAACCATACCGATCTAACTACCTCGTCTGGCCGAAGTAGGCCCATCCCATCCGCTGCTGGTTAGGAGACCTGGATGACCCAGAGTATTTTAGCTAGGACTTTTTCCTTTTTAATAAATAAAAGATTACTTGTACCTTACTCGGTCTGTTGCCTCGTCTGTCTGGTCTCTGTTAGCTCCTTGAGGTGGTTCTGGGTCCTAGGGGTGGGCGCGGTCACAGTCGACCACCCCGACCTGTGACAATTTCTTCTTCTGTCTGCTATGACTCTTAACAGAACTGAAGATGTCAGTAAGCGGATGGAGTGTTTCAGCTGGATATGGCAGTGGACCGGCTTGGCAAAACTAAAACTTTCTTGACTGACTACCACGGTAAAGGCTTTGCTTTAGCTTCAGCTTTAGCAAGAGAGATGTGTTGAGAAATGAAAGTGGATGCTGTTCTCCAAGAGAAGAGGCTGTGATCGACACGTAGACAGTTCTCATATGAATGTCCAGATGAGCATCAGTGATGCACTGAAGAGGATGGAGAACATGTTTAATGTAGTGGTGGATGTGGCCATTGTGTCACTGGAGGAGAGGATAAAGACCTTGGCAGAGGTCAAGGAGAAGTTTGCTGTTATTCTCAACTTCCCTAAGATGAAAAATGAAGAACTGATGCAGTGTGTGAAACACTAAGCGGCACTTTAAGTAATGGTGGACAGTCAGACATAGATGGAAAACAACTCGCCCTTGAAATGAGAAGTTTCCCTGACCTACCATCATCCAACATGACCACCATGGAGATTCCTGAGTTTTATCATGAACAGCGACTGCAAGAAATCTGTCCAAACGTGTGTGTGCACTGAGAGTATCAGTGACTGTAGCAGCTGCGGAGACGAGCTTTTCAAAGATCAAGCTGATTAAAACACACATGAGGTCTACCATGACCCGAGAGAGTCTCAGTGGACCTGCAGAGATCAGCATCCGTCATCATGTGTCTCAAAACTTGGCTTTTGATTCTGTCATTCATGACTTGAGACAAAGAGCTCTAGTTTCTCACATTTTTGCACAAATAAATTGTGAATAACCTCACAATTTTTCTCTGTAATGTGCTGAAATGTATCATGTAATACAGTTTTTACACCTTTTGTCGATTAGTAGTTTAATTATTGTGATTTTTTTTTCTTCCAGAATTGTTGTTTATTATTTATTTGACCATTTATTTACCTTATGCATATGTTAACATTGATCAATATTCATGCTATATTATTGTAAATTGTAATTCATATGAAAGATCTGTCTAATATCTGCATGTCGGTCCTGCATTTGAGAGAGATACACACATGAATGACAGTAATAGTCAATGAACAATTAACTGGGTTAATGTATTTTAGCATAAAGAACATTTTATATTACATTTACCTTTAAAATCTTTAGAAAGTTTGCTAAACTTTGATATTGTGTAGTTTGTGATCCTCCATCAGCAGCTGCAGTTTCTCTCAGCTGTATCAGTGCAGTCACTGTGACGTCTGACTGACAGAGGTTTTTGTACGACTCTTTATCACTGTGTGAACACCCATTTACTGTTGATGGAGTGTAAACTCTGACAGTAATAATCTCCTGTATCTTCAGTCTGGACTCCACTGATGGTCAGAGTAAAATCACTGCCATAGTCAGATCCACTGCCACTGAATCTAGATGGAGTTCCAGTATAACGGCTTCTTATGTCATAAATCAGGAGTTTAGGAGCTTCTCCGGGTTTCTGCTGATACCAGGACACACAGTCTCTACAGCCAGAAATCGGCTGACTGGTTTTACAGCTGATTGTAACAGTTTCTCCTTGTTTGACCGGGTTCATTGCTGGACTCTGAGTCACTGTCACTTGTCCCCAGATCTCTGAAATTAGACAGTTTAGTCATTAATTGTTATTGGACTGTAAATGAGATGTGATTGTTTATTTTGCAGTATAATTATAAAAGATACTTACCCTGAATGCAGAGAGTCAGCATCCAGATGAAGATGTTGATTGTGTTCATTGTTGTAGTTTAGTCTTGTGTGATGATGAAGAGTGTGTTGTGTTCTGCTCTCAGTCATGAAGTGTTAAACTCACAGCACTATAAACACTCTCAGAGCACTGAAGCATGTGCTGACAATGCAAAGAAGTGGGCAGGATTTACAACAGCTTGTGCTGAGAACAAACTCATATACACTAGAGTTACACAATCATGACTTTATTTAATATGTTTATTGTGACTCCTGAGACACTGAGGATGTGCAGATGAACGTCCATCTCTGTGTCCATATTCAGTCATGTGACCATCATCACTGCTACACTTCCACTAGATGAAGCGCCATCACTAAAGTAAGATCATGAATCATGAGTCTGTTCAGAAAGTATCAGGACTGATTGTGAATCTCTAATCAGAGTTCATGGTGTCACTCCATCTATCATGAAGCCTCATGTGTGTCTGAAATCATCAGATGGAGAAGAAACAGGCTGTTAAAGATGGAGACATATTAGAGCTTGTTCACGTTTCATGATCTTGTGTGGAGATTCATAACCAGTCCAGATACTTTTATAACAGACCTTGAATATGAAAACATGCTTGACTGTGTAGAACATGCAAAACACCTTTTATATCTTCATTGTCAAACTTTCTATTGACTTTGGCTCTAATATTCAATAAACTCATTATTTGAACAGATTCTCACTGAAGATTGAAGTGTGAAGCTGCAGGTTTTTCTGTCAATCATGATGATTGATCTGCATATGAAGAACAGAAGCATCATTATGAGAAACTCCACAACATCATCCATGATCAAAGAGGTCAAAGGTCACCTCAGAGGTCACAGCTCATCAAATATATTTCTTTAAACAGTGTTATATCAGAAAGCATTTAGTCAAATCTGAATGAGTGAGTGTTGAGAAGAGCTGAGGATCTTCTAATATCAGTGTGTTGAAGTGTTGTTTCTCTCTCTCTGCTGGAGTGTGTGTTCACTCGCAGGCCAGCTGACAGTCTTGCCTGGGCCCGGGACAAGATAATATTAGATGCCCCCCCCCCCCCCCCCCCCCTTCTAAGTTTTTTTTTTATAAAACACCATATAGCCTTCTTTCACCTAAACTGAATAATAAAAACACGTTTAAATGGGTACATTTTCTATAAATGTCTTCATTTTCTTTTCTTACATAGCCTACTGCAGTGCTAAAACACAGTAGACATGCAAAATCTGTGCATTTTGGGCACTTTTTGTGTGAAATCATATTTATTTTTTGTCCATCAAAAGTGTGCTTTCACTTTTAATTAGCTAAGCATGAGCAGCGCAGCAAAAATAGACTCGGATCTGGCCCATTATCTGTTCACCGATGCCGACAGTGACACATTTCAGCCGGCTTTTTATTTCTCATCTCCATAAATATATCTAGTAGTAAAGCTAATGCAAGGGCTAGGATTTCAATGAATTCTTTGCTAATACTTCCTCATCATCATGGAGATCGCAGTTCGCACCGCGTTCTTCTTTCCACAAGCGCGTGCTCTCCCGTGGCGTCTGTCGTTGCTATGCAACAATGAACTTGCGCGCCAAAATATTTCCATATGTGGCTCTTTCCTCCTTTCTTATCAACAAGTGGATTTACAGCCACCACATCAGCAGCACCGCCGGTCGCAATGTCTCAGCACTTTTATGAAGAGGTCGCAACTGCACGCGCTTCGGGCATGCACGCGCATCAAGTACCGGGTTTGAGAACGTTTAAAAAAAAAATTAGTACCGACTTGGTACCGAAGTACCGGGTCTTTGACAACACTCATAGACGTTGGCTGCGCTGTTTCTTACCTTGCTCTACGTTGACTTTAAGTTACTAATGTTAGTTCCAGCTTCACCGTCACCACCTTTTTAAAAATATTTGTTTAGGACATCTCGACTCGAAGGCCTCTATTTTCTTCTTCTCTTTTCTTTTCTGAACACCGGACTTGTGCTGACCGGACATTTTAAGCGTAACGTTAGCCTACTGAACTTCAAATCAAATGACAACATCAAATTTCGATCAGTGGCCAAACCATTTTTGTTTTGGGGGTGGGGGGAGTTCTTGACCACTATTTAAAGGACAATTAGGAAGAAAACAAATAAAAAGCTTTTATGTAACTCAAATATTAGATATTTTTTCCACAAATATGCCTATTTTATTTATTTTTTAACAATTATTCCATAATTTAATGAGGGCCCAGTTCTGGGCCCCCCCCCAACCCTGGGCCCGGGACAACAGACCCGTTTGTCCCCCCCTGTCGGCGGGCCTGTTCACTCGAGTGGAATAGAGGTTTTTGTACGAGCGTTTCATTAGATTGTATCACTGTGGTGGACATTCGGTGGAGGAACTAAACTGGTGATCGGTAAGTCTGTCTATTTAATCACCTAATAAAAAATACAATTTAGATTTCAGAAAGTGATTTACAGTTGAAACAAGAAAAACATTTATTAATAATAATGATTATTAGATATTGTGGTAAAACTTTACTTAAAGCCTTTATGTATAATGCATTATAAAGGTATCAATAATGTAGATTATAATGCCTTATATCTTTTCATAAATAATTCTAACCAATCAAGTTAAAATGCATTAAAATATTTGCAAATTCCTTGTTACATCTTAAGTGGTTGTTTAAGTGTAACAGTGAATAGATAATATTATAATGTGTTATAACTGCAGTTACAATTATTGATGAGATCATACATGCTTTATAATGTGTATGTGTAATGTGCTTAATGCATTGAAAATACTTTTAGAATGGAAATATATAAAGGCTTTAAGTAAAGGTTATATCGTTGTATAATTATTTAATCTAAAAAATAATATTGTCATGTTTATTCATTCAAAAGAACAGCATTATTCCTTTCGACAACAACAAAAAAATTAATTCTAGACATATTTCCATAATGTGTCTCACTATGAGTTTATTCAGTTTATTACATGTTTGTTTTCCCTTCATTTATTTCTACACTGAGTTCATATTTAGTTCATCTTTTATTGTAGAAATCATACATGTAAAAAAGAGATTTGACATCAGAATGTAAATGTTGCTACTTTCTGTAGTTCAGTCAATGATACTGAATCTCTTTTGCTCATTTTGTGCTTATAATTCAATGTTTTATAAAAGGAATGCAATTTATTTATGATTCAATTGTGTCTCAATTCTGTTTTAAAAATGAGTTACATTTTGAGTTTAATATCTCATGTAAGTAAAATTTAAGGTCTTTACGTTCAGAGTTAAAAACTGCTAGAATTAAGTATCTTTAGTTTCAATTGATTTAAATGTATATAGTGATTGTGTAGTTTGTATATTGTATATATAATATAAATATTCACTGTAGTGAAGCTGAAGGACATGAAGGATCAGATGCTGGTGATTTCTCCTGCATTCCTCATGTCTGCTGCTTCAGTCCTGTTGAAATGCTGTGAATGTGCAGTGCAGTGTGTTGTGTGTGTGTTTGTGAATGTGTTGTGTTTGTCTCCTACAGCTGGTCCCACAGTGAAGCCCTCAGTGTCTCTGCTGCCGCCCTCTTCTCTGCAGATCTCTGGAGACTCAGCCGCACTGCTCTGCCTGCTCAGCTCTTACTCTCCACAGGGGGCGCTGGTGAGCTGGACACTGGACGGGTCAGAGGTCACCGAGGGGGTTCTGACCAGCGCAGAGAGCCAGCAGGACGGCCGCTACAGCCGCAGTAGCGTCCTGACCCTCAGCAAAGCACGCTGGGAACAGGGAAAGCTGTACGTCTGCAGAGTAACACATGATGGAGCTCCTCATGAGGTCTCGTTCCACAAGAGCTCTGAGTGCTGATGTTTCTCTCCTGAAGATGAGCCGTATCTGAGTGTCCTGTGTCAGGCAGGATTCACATGAGTCTAGTGCTGCAGCTGTAGTGATTTACAACTCAATACTGAAACAGTGTGTGTGTGTGTGTGTGTGTGTGTGTGTGTGTGTGTGTGTGTGTGTGTGTGTGTGTGTGTGTGTGTGTGTGTGTGTGTGTGTGTGTGTGTGTGTGTGTGATCTTTCAATCTGCTGTGTTTGCTGCAACATTCAATAAAGCTTCTCAACAAGTTCACTTTGTGTCTGACAACATCATTGAACTAACAGATGAAGATGCAGGTGCTTTTCAGAAGGTTGATGTAGCAGTAAATGTCAAATAAAGCTCTTGGGGTTTGAACATGGTCTCTGGAGACAGAGCTGCTCTATTCTGAGAGATCACAATCACTCCACCCTGACAATGCAAATGGGCTTTTCAGTCTCACTCTTTGATTGGTTACATGATCTGGACTGGAACAGTTTCACTTCTGCTGAAAAGATAATGATGAAAATACGCTTATGAAAAAGAAGTTTATTCAAGTGTGCTATTAGTATACATCTATTAAACTGAAAATAACAAAGTAAACTTTCAGTCTACTTTTTATGAACTTCTCAGAAATATCCTTAAAATTGTTCTTTCGTACACTTGATTTATACTGACAGAGAAGTCAAGAGTATTTGGACTATAGATGTATTCAAGTATTGTATACTTTTTCTACATTTTATGTACTTCTCAGAAATAGAAAAAGTATTCTTGACTTATACAGAAAACAGAAAAGCCAAGAGTATTTGGCCAATACTTGCTGCACTCCACATGCTATGTTTGTTGATGAGAAAAAGGTTTAAAATGTACATTTTTCGGCTGATCTCAGCGGTCTAACAGCGCTAATCAATGTCTAAATGACTGACTCAATCAAAGGAGACGTGCGTCACTGCTCACTGAAGACCAGCGCCAACTCCAGCTTTAGTTTCAACAGCAAAAGAGTGTGTGGTAAGGTGTATGTAGATAAACATTTAATATTTAACAACTGTTTTACAAACACAATCCAGTGATGCAAACTACTCAACTTTATGACATTTCACTGTTTTGAGAACATGCTATTATTTACATGATTCATGTAATGAATGAGACAATAAACATTTTGCGTTCTTGACATACGACATACTGAATGAACGTGTGCATATTTTAAAATAAAATATAATTCACAAATAGTTTAAATGGATAAATTTAAACTATAACTTTAAAAAAGTTAAAATACTTTATAACTACTGTCACATCCTCAGTCACCAGCCTATCACCACTGTGCACTACATTACCCAGAATCCTCCCTGTTCACCAGCTGCACACACTCCAGCATCACACACACCTGCCAGCAATTACCCTCGTCAGCACTCGTTATTTCAGCAGTCTCCATACACACCACACCTGTCTGATAGACATGAAGATCAAATATAGTAAGACTGAAATTCAATGTTTAATTAAACAATATTTGAAGAGTAGATGGGAAAAACAGTTCGGATCATTTTACTTACTCTCTCGTTCATCAAAATGAACAAATCTTGATTCGAGTCATTTAGTTTATTTAAGTGGCTTTAAATGTTATACGTTTAACAGATAAATTCCCCGAACACATCCTCCTATGCAATCTTGATCATATTTTGGAAATCATTATAATGCAGCCAAAGATAATTTACAGGGAACATAAATATTTAATTTACCTTCCGAGTCTTTGGTACATTTGTCATGTGACACACGATCGTTCATGAATGACCCATCACTAAAAAACAGTGGGAGGAAGAAAGAACAGGAAGATGTTTTTTGTTGAGCTGAATCTGAAATTAATTCTCAAAGAACTACATTTCCCAGAATGCACCATCAGTAGCAAGCCGGTTGCTTGATTAGGAGCACCTGTTCAGACATGGAGGTTCTCAGTCATTCAGACAAGCACACTTCAGAGAGAAGACACTCCAAGTTCACTCATAGGTTCAGTCCAAAGACGCCAATGGTCGGTGAAATGTTTACTTTACTTTTACGATGTTTGAAATACTGCTAAATGTGTTCAAGCTATGTTTAACTGTGTGTAGATTGGTTAAGAAACTAGGGATGGGGGAATTGACCCTTCACTAAGCCCCGCCCTCCCTAGTTACTGTTGCTACGCCTGTCAAGCTTTCGCGCCTGGCACGTCTATTACAGTATGTATGCACCGTTATCAGACATTCCCAAGGAGATATTTAGTAATTTTTGGCGAACAGGTCAAATATCTGACAGAGCCAGACAAAAGGGACTGCAGTATGCATTCGAGGGATATATCCACGACATTATTTGCAACCGATTAGAGAATAATTGACTCAAAATTGAAGCTAAAGCCTATAGGTCCCAACGAAAGCAGCAGCCGCCTCATACGCTGACAATTCAACTGGGAAACGAACAAATTGAGGAACAGCTGTGTTCGTGCACAGCAGGGTAAGTGAAATTTGAAAATAATTTAATAATTATAAATCAAACTTATCTTATAGCTTATCCATACGTCTTGTGGAATAAACACAAGACATTAGCCTGACCACTTTGCAATAATAACATTTTCCCGCTTATATTTTTAGCGCGCCAGGCTACTGCTCACACGTCGTGGGTCTAATCTACGCCTTGGACCTGGCAAGAGCCAGAGATGCATCAACAACACATACAACGTCCCCCTGCACGAGTCTACCACAGCAGTGGCACAAGCCAAGGGGTAACAAAATAAGGGCAGTGCCAATATCATCGGTAGTTGTCGCTAAAGCTAATGAAAACCGTATGCGGCGACCAATCGACTGTCGGTATACAGGAAGCAGGTAAGTCGATTTGGTTATGGTTATAGTTATGTGATTTGACAGAAGCTTTTGTCCAAAGTGACATAGAAATAAAAACAACACAATAGTTAAAAAGAACAGTGACAGTTTTAAAATGTTAGTAAGACTACATTATGGAGAATAGAAATAATAAACAATAATGTCAATGCAATCAATAGCCTAATGAAAATAAGACAATACTATAATATACAAACAATAACATTAGAGAGGCAGGTTTCCAAGTACAGCAACATTTTGTCATATAAAACCCCTAGCTTTGTATTGATAGGGTATTCTCTTTCAGGACCTTCTCAGTTACTGAGGAGAAAATTGCTTGATTAAAAAGGCAGACAGGAGCACCCATCAGCTACTTGATAAACCGACCCCCTGTTGACATAACTGTAGGAGGAGAGAGATACCCACTAGGAAGTGGTTTGAGCCATCAGGTAAATGAATGAGATGAGGCAGTATTAAAGCTCCAGTCGGCAAGTCTGGCAGATTGAGTGGACTTAGGCAAAATTTTGAATGTTTACAACTCTCATGCCCCTCCCCCACTATCAACGAATACCCTCCCACCGAGTTCGTGGCTTCGTGCTCGTCAGTGCCTGTGCACCAGATTTTCTGTGAACACGCCCGTCTCATCAGCATCCATCAACACCATGGAGTATTTTGTTATTGTTGTTTTGTCATTTTGGAGTAGATTGTTACGAAATGGATTACCCACCAATTAAACATAAATAAACACCATCGTCTGTCTGAAACGCTATTATTGCTGTATGTGGCAGACATGGTCATTGTACATTTTTCTATTGCTTATATATCAGAGCTAGTAAGATAGCACATACAATAACAGTAGCTTTACTACTGTTCTTACTCTCGTAAGAAAGATAGAGTAGCAATGATTCTTCCAAAAAGCCGAACTTTATCCCTTCATCTGGACATGTTTATCCACCTTCCGTTACATTCACACGGAGTTCAGTGCAAACAAACGAACCTGCCCAACAAGTGCTAACGTTAGCTATCCATACCAACACATTTGGGCAAACATACTTAGATTACTAACATAACACTAAGAAATAAAGTAACTGGTTGATAAAGCACAATTACCTGTGGAGATTACTAACATAACACTAAGAAATAAAGTAACTGGTTGATAAAGCACAATTACCTGTGGAGAAGAAATGTTGCAAGCTCTGCATCCAGCTTGAACCCAATTAAATCACGTAAATCTCTCCACCTTTCAAATGCCGATCCGATGTTGATCCTGGTTTATTTACGCGCTTTCTTTCTTTACTTCTTTCTTTTCAGCAGGTGTTCTCTTTTCCTGTGTTGTTTTTGACCTCCTAGCTCTTGAGGTTAACCAAGGAATTGGAATCTTTTCCGCCATCACTCTTCATTACTGCGCGAACTTCAGGCGTGTGCATGTGATTGTAACGTGCGCGAGGGGTGGCGTGTGCACGACCTGTGATTGACAGTCAGATCTCACACCCCCCTGCGCTGATTGGACCCGATGATCCGGGACGGGTGGATTTTTCCAAAACAAATAACACGCTCCAGCTGGAGTTAGAAGCTCGGGTTTTTTTCTAAAACCACTTTATTAATGTTGTTCTGTCGGATTATAGTGTCGATTTCACTGAATATGATCAAAAAATTGTTGCCGACGGCAGCTTTAAAATAGATATTCTTTATTGTGTACTTAATATGAAATTCACAAAAAATGTAATGTACAGGACAGTGCAGGACATTGCACCACATCAGTGTAATCTTCCTTGACCACTTAGCTCTTCTTCACACAGACAACCTTAATCTTTGATGATATGTGGCTGGAAGTTAGACAGCATGCTGACTACATACCATATTTGATTTATGTTCATAAGCCGGGAAATCGGGATTTGGCCTGACACAATTGTAAACTTCTTTATCTTTGCAATAGCTCTTTCAACATGAACCCTGTGCTTGGCTATTATTTTGGTCATTTCAACATCTGCATGTGGAATCTGTATGTTTGCTCTTGCAAAAGGTGGAATGTTAAGTTGCAAACCAATCTCCTCAACTTCCTTCTCTATTAGAAAGCCTTTATCAACCATCAAGCCATCTCCTACATTGAGATAGCCACACTGAATGTACCCCTTCAAAATGTCAAGGATGTTGCACTCATTGAAAATCTCTTTGTCAGAAATGGCTGCGGTGAAGAGGGCAGACACATAAATGACTGCACCTCGTGGATCACAGGCCACTAGAGACTTAAGGGTGTTAGTAGACTTGTAGGTGGAGTAAGTCTGACTCTGAAACACTAGTGAGCTTGGTCTCTGAATCTTAAGTTCAGTGCAGTCTAAGATGGCAAAAGTATTTTGGAAATTCTTCTTTAAATTTAGCTGGCATGTTCTCAGAAATAACATCCCTGTGTGGCCAAATAGGCAATTTGCCAAGACTATAATACATATAGTCCACCCAGGAGTTAATCAGTGTGCTGACACTCTGTAAACGGATGTTAAATCTGAAGGCTAGGTCTTTGTGGTCCAAATTTTGTCTTAATTTCATTAAGGTCAGTAACAATTGAGTATGCAGTGAAAGTTGTTTGATCTCATTATTGACACGTTTGTATGAGAGAGGAATGTGTGTTTGTGGTGCACTTGGGTCAGTTGGAATGTTAAAAAATTCACACAAGCTGTTAAATTGCTCATAAGAAAACCCTGTGCAGTAGTGGAAATAATCAGGCACATGGCTTTGGTTTATAATCTCTGGGTTTAAAGCTGAGGTGTGTGCATACTGAAGTTCCTTTTGAAGATGATGGAGTTGGCCATCCTTTGCCTCGAGTTGAAGCTTAAGATTTATGATGTCCTGCTTGTGATTGGCTAATGCGTCCTGCAGAGTTCTCAGTTCCTCTCCATGGTCGCCCATATCATGTTCTTCTGTAAATGACAAAAAAGAGAAAGAAAACATGGAATGTTACTAATTTATGCTATTTTCCGCTGTTTTACAGCTTCCTCTCCTTGACTCTCCAAACGACTTCCCGGATTTCCCTCTGCCAACACAGCCGTCAAATTTCTGTGCAGTGCTGCATGAAAAAAACATGTGTAGCTACAGAAAATTGACAATCACACCATCCCAGTCTTTAGCTTTAGAAAGAGAGACCAGACAACAAGATACAAATCACATCTGGCATCTTGCCCGGGCTCCCCGACTAACGTCAAGTGTGTTCAAGACAATATGCTCTAGGAGAGCTGACTTTGACACCTTGGCTGTGAGAATCAAGGGCACATCCAAAATGCACACCAAAGCAATGAGGAGAGGGGTAGAGCTAGAACCTGTGGCAGCTCAGCAGTACTCGAGCGTAACAAGTAATCTGGTATACCCTTGCGCCTTGAACCCCCATGCTCCACACCTCGGCACATCCCCAGACCGGAAGGTCGTAGATGGTACAAGTTTTGGCCTTTTGGAAATTAAATGTCCAGCAAAGAACAGCTGCCAAGACTGTCCCTATCTCCAAAGACAGGCAGATGGTGGTTACAAGCTAAGTCAAGTCAAGTCAAGTCAAATATATTTATATAGCGCTTTTCACAATACAGATTGTATCAAAGCTGCTTCACAGTATCAATCAAAACAACTTAATGTTTGTTTATTACTGGAAAAAAGACATCCAAGTTTGGTAGAGCTGATCAATGGTATGATTGGTTAATTAATTTGAATATCCCCAACTGAGCAAGCCTAAGGCAACAGTGGCAAGGAACCGAAAAACTCCATCCAGTGACCTAATGGTGTCCTAACACCCCATCAGATGACCCAATGGAGAAAAAAAAACCTTGGGAGAACCCAGGCTCAGTCGGGGGCCAGTTCTCCTCTGGCGTTTATGAACTAGAGGCCGAATTTACAGTAACTGTAAGATAAAAAATTTATATGATTTTTATAAATCATAGTTTATAAAAATCATAATCCGTACGCACAACGCTTTGGCATGTGTCCCTCGCTCAAAAGCTTGACAGACCTCCCGCGCCTAGTTACGGTTGCTAAGCCACGATTGGCCTGTGGCGGTTTTCGGGCGTGGCTTAGCTAAGAGTCAATTAAGCCTCATGAAGCAATGATGTTTTCCCCTGACTGTTTCAGGAAAAGATTCAAAGCTTTGAGAGTGTCGAGAACAGCGCCACCTGGTGATTATTTAAAAAGGAGAGCCACGCGTATTACTACCAAATAATAGGGCAGCTGGGACTCACAGGCCTTGATGTGTCTTATTTGTAATGTGCGCAGAAGACTACCACTTGCAGTGGATATATTTAGATGTAGAAAAGTGGGGTGAGATGAAAGACAAATTAGATTTTTTTTCATTGATTACTTCCTATTTGCAATCAGTAACCAAAAACAGATACAAATAGCGATTTAAAACTTACCATAAGTAGAGTCACTCTGTTGTGATGTACTGTGAAATGTGTCCTCAGTGGAGTTTGAGGTGCTGGCTTCCTGCTGAGTTTGAGGTGCTGGCTTCCTGTCACACATGATTCAGTAAATAATCAGTTTAAAAATTGTTTAGTTTAGTTAATTGTTTGAGCAAACACTTCTAATAACTTAACTACTGATATCCCCATGGAATAAAAATGTATTACACTATTGTTTTGATCCTGTATTGGTTTCTTACAAGAAACAAATAAAATGCACTTTGTATAAAGCACAACATAATGTTGTGTTCTGTAATAAATCTCACTGCCCAAATAAAGTCTACATGGTAGTAAACAGGTTTGACAGCACATAAGGGACTACTGTTAATGAACTGATTAAGTTTGCATACCAACCTTTTCCTTGGAGATCTCCGGCAAGCCCCCTGATGTTCCCTCCTTAGAACTGACGCCGGGAGAGCCGCGATCGGATTGGGGTACTCAGAGGTAGGTCGTCGATTAACAAATGCTGAAATATATTTTTAAGTATGTCAGTGAGCCTCCGTCTTGCCTTTAATCATCTTCATTTACGTCCAAATATATGCATTATGAACAAAGAACCGTCATTATTTTCAAGCAATGCTGTGCTGAGTTAGCTAGCTAGCTAACATTAGCGTGTTCTTACCTTAGAGCAAACGTAGGTGTTTTTGTTAATCCTGTCGACATTTAGTTGTGCATGGGGTCTCCCACACTGCTTTATCCAAGCCCTGCATTTATCCTCTTGGGTTCTAGGTTTCGGGAAGGGAAAAAATTCCACCCCCCCGTCCAAACTTTTAGGATAACGGATATCAGATTTGCACAATCCGTACGCACAACGCTTTGGCATGTGTCCCTCGCTCAAAAGCTTGACAGACCTCCCGCGCCTAGTTACGGTTGCTAAGCCACGATTGGCCTGTGGCGGTTTTCGGGCGTGGCTTAGCTAAGAGTCAATTAAGCCTCATGAAGCAATGATGTTTTCCCCTGACTGTTTCAGGAAAAGATTCAAAGCTTTGAGAGTGTCGAGAACAGCGCCACCTGGTGATTATTTAAAATAAAGCAGCCAGAAGCCTTTGTAAGAAGCTGTCAGATGAAGCAACCGTAACACACTCCATAGTTTCAATGTTATGTGTACAAATAAAAGCCTTACACGTTTGTGTTTGATTTGTCCGTTAAATAAATTCCTTTACCCATTAAAATGAGACTATAAAATGGGCTTAGCTATATGATTCAATAAGATCTAATGTAGGCCTACTATCTCTCTCTCCACACACACACACACACACACACACACACACACACACACACACACACACAGAATAAGGACATTATGTGATAGGATCATCTGTTATTAAATGTGCTTATGACACTTGGCAGTGATAGTGATTATGTAACTGCAGGAATGACAGAAAGGTGATAAAGTTTTTAATTATTTTTATTAAGAAATAAAAGCTGTTTCCCAGTGTTGTGGCTGAGTCTACTTCTCCTGTTCTCCAGTTCTTCCCCAGCCTTATGGTGCGTTCACACCGGACGCGAATAGAGCGTCTAGCGCGAGTGATTTCAATGTTAAGTCAATGCAAAGACACGTTACACACGTAAAAAATTCCTGTGGCGCGAATGAGGCGTAGAGCGCGGCGCGGTAGACTCGAATTCGCCTCATTCCCGCGTCAAGTTCACGCGAATGGCACGAATAGCGCGAATTGAGCGTCTGGTGCGTTCCGCGCGAATGATTTATTTAGTGCTTTTTGCGCATTCACGTGTTTGACGCGAATTCGCGTCTGCCGCCCGAGTTGAAAAATCTGAACTTCTGCATCAAATTCGCGCCACGTTAACCAATCAGGAGCCAGCTTGCAGCTGTCACGTGGTGAAGTAAATATTTTACAACATAAAAACTTGATTTTAATATGAGACATTAATTTTGTAAGCTATTTATTCCATATCTAATCTAGATGATATGAAACATTATTATTATTCTAATGTAAAGAGAACCAACATACTTTAGTGCAAGAACATAGTTAATCGTGTCTGTATTGTGTGAGGGGAAAAAAACACAGGACAGTTTAATCACTTTTGTAGTAGCCTAGGCTGGCTCCATTTATCATCAAAACAAAAATAAATTACAGATTAGGTGGGTGAGGGCGAGGGTGATCCTCGCTCCGATGCGGGACAGCAGGTCATTGAACTGGGCGCGGGACAGGCGGAAGTACCGCTGAAAGCGGCCGTCATCCAGGCGCAGCTCCTGGTGCAAATGGTGAAACTCGCTGAACTGGGTTCGCCTCCGAAGGGTCTGGTGGAGCCAAATACGGCGATGATGATCCCTACGCCACTGTTCTGCTCTCCAGAGCAAATACAGAGCGATGACTCTCTCGATAAATGACCCATCAAGAACAGACATCTTGTAAAAAGATGGCCGCCAACGGGGTTCGAAACTTTTGAAACTTTCGCCTCTGACGCGCGTGATGCGCGTAAATTTCGCTTCAAACTTTTGTTTTTACGCGCGTCAGTTTCACTCTTGTCGCGCGAATTACCACAAAGTGGTCAAGCGTCAAACTAGACGCGGTAGACGCGAATTTGACGCGCTATTCGCGTCCGGTGTGAACGCACAGTAAGAGACACTCTTTCACATGTACAGAGGAGGCCAGGGACACAGAAACTGTAATGCCAGTGTATATAGATGTGGGTAGACATGTTTCTGCATTCTCCAGTATTCAAGTGCATCTTCAGCTCTTTGTATGTTTGTTTGTAAAATTTTAAATAATAAATAAATAAATACATATTTATTTTTTAGAAATGCATACATATTGGAAGCTATAAGCTCAAAATATTCCCAGATAGGGGAAGTCTTCCTTTTTTTGGCTGTTTCCAAACAAACCCTTCAAACACCAACACCCTCTCCCCTACGCCCAAATAACAATAATAATACCTAAATAACACCAAAAGTGCAAAGATTTTACAAAAACAAAAAGACACAACAACAACAAAAAAGAATAAGTAGTTTTGGTTATTTAAATGTAATGTATTGATTAACTTTCAGAGTACAGCACTCTCCTCACAATCCCATCAACCAGACTGAGCCGACAAGGACTCGTTCAGGAAGATCTGGGGTTCGAGTCTTCTTACGCCCAAAGCGAAACGCACACGTGATTGGACAGAAAGTGAGGCTTCATTTGCAGGGTTGTGTTGTGGACTCGAGTCGCATGATTTGGACTTGACTTGGACCCGAGTCCCAAATTTGATGACTTACGACTCGACTTGACATAATCAAAGATGACTTGCGACTCGACTTAGACTTTGACAACAATGACTCGCGACTTGACTCGGACTTGAGCCCTGTGACTTGGGAAGACTTGACCTTCTAAAACCACAGATCAGAGTTGTAATAATCACTGTAGTTTAGCACTGTATCATTGAGGCATGATCACAGCCAGTGGCGGCTCGTCAATAGAGAATCAACATTCCAGAAATATACATGTATACAAAAATTATATACAAATGAACATTCAACTTTACGCTCTTGGCCACTACTGCGAGTGTGCAGGCGACTCCGCCAAAACCTTGCTAGGCTAATCTCTTTCGTAGAGATAATGGCAGCAGCTAAACCAAATGCTGTCATTGATTTACAAAAAAACCCTTTCACAAGGCGTTCGCTGGAAGAAAAGAAAAAGGATAAAGGATCTCGGACTGGACCAACCCGATTCACAAATCCAGCAGAAGGCCAGTGACGGAGGACGAGCTTCACCCACGCTTGTCATGAGAAACGTGTCGGCACTGAAGTTTTGTGCACAATAACGGTGGTAAGAGACCTCAAACAGCTATCTGAAATTTATTTGTATTTATTTTCACCCCGCCCCCCCAAAAAATTAATTATCACCAGCCGCCACTGGTTCAGACAGTTTTCAACCAAATAATGTTTTTTATTTTTTTCAGGCATTTAAATACACAAGTACTAGCGAACCATTTATAATTTGAGAAAAAACACACACTAATGTCTAATCAAGCTGAAATAAATAATAAACCTTTCAAATATAATTTTGAGACATGTTTTTTTTCCCCCACAACAAACACACATTTTAGCCTATAGGTAACTATAAAGCCTTCTCCCTGTTCACCAGCCACTCACTTTCATGTCATTCGGGAGAAATGGATGGATTTACGTTTTGTAAATGACAGGCTCGTAGCCCCAAAAAGTGTCACGTGACGCTACATCGCCATGGAAATAGAAATGTTCTACAATTACTGTTAACAAAATAATTTAACCAGGGACTCAATATTTTTGAAAATCGCGCATTCATGGACTATTCTGCCAAAATGATACCCAGGGTAATTTTATTTGGATATAAAGAATATAAAACAACGAGCAACAGGAGGACTGCATTATGTAGAACCTGTGGTTCAAAAATAACAGATGCTTTGTCAACAACGTCCAATTTTATGAGGCATCTGAAAACCCACAGACAGCGGTAAGTTGACATTGTTACCTGTTACACGTCATAGATGGTTCAGTATTTAATCTATCATGTTAGCTAGCTAGCTACAGTTACACAGACTCAGTAGACAATGGACATCAACTACAGCTTTGTTCATAATTTTGCCTCATTGATGAATCCAGCTAAATTGACCAGTGTGGAACCAGTGCCAATTAACCAATGAACATTATCTATTTAATACTTAAAGTACCATAAATATTTTGAAAATATACTGTAAATTCCTAATAATCATGTCAAGAAAGCTTCGACTTCTTTATAGTATTATTAGTGCCGATAAATGAAGCGTCAGTTTTACATGTTAGGTTGACTTATTCACTATCAGAAACACATTGCAGCATTGACTTCATTGATTTTGCGTTAAATGGGTTTGTGCTAAGAAATATTTCATTTGTGTTTGGGAAAATTAAAAGTATAAGATTTGAAGGATGGTACAAAGTTAAAAATGGTAAAATATTAAATTTCTGGTAGATGTTAAAAATTTACAAATTAATTTGAATTCATGAAATCATAATTTTTCTTTATTTAATGTAAAAGGAATTAAATGTTTAAACTAATTTAAAATTCATTAAAAATGCTTAACTAAATGTTTAATTAAAATGGTAACGTTTGTTCTCTGTTTTGAAGGTTTACAACCTAACACGTTACAACCTTACAAGCTGAACAGACCAATCAACTGACAAAGCCAAATGAAAATAGAAGTGATTGAGTCGGGACATTGAGTTGTCCTTTGGATGTTGAACTGGAGAAGGACTTGACAGTTTTATACATTCAAAGAATCGTAGATAAAGGCAGAATAACAGGGAGAAATAGAAATGAGGGAACAATAATATCAAGACTTAGATTTGGGAATACTACACTTAATAATACATTGAAGACAAAAGGGAAACATGAGACAGGAAAGTGTGAAAATTGTAATCAAAAGAAAACTGTAGAGCATGATATATTAATAGATCCTACTTATAGTAATGAAAGAAATATGTTAATTTACAACCTCAATAAAATTAAGATGAATTTAGAGCTTACAACAATCCTACAAAAGACACCATAGGGAGATATATTGCAAAGGTAATTTTTCTCTCAATTTGTATCATAATCACTGCATTTATGGTTTTAGAACATTGTTAAGGGTTTCTGTCATAATGAGCATCAGTGTGATTAGTACATTTCCCTTAAAAATGGTGCTTTTAACCATTTTAATTGTAGCGTCTCATTGGTACGTGTGTCTTTCTATGCAGGGATGAGAGAGTAGGCCTTCTGATGTGAAGTGTGTGACATTTCTCTTTATAGATGCTCGTTGAAGTGCCCAGAGAAACTCTCTTGCTGACAGAGAGGAACTCAGTGATATAAAGATGTTCCTCTAGTGGTGAAGCATCCAAGTGCAATTATTACATTGTAGAGGCTTTACAAGAACAACAAGTTTTACAAGAACAACAAGTTTTACAAGAACAAGAACCACTCACATTTACTACACATTTTATTCCAGTTTAGTAATGGATATAAGATTATATGCTTACTTAGTACATCATAATAATAATGAATAAAGTGTGTGAAAGGTTTGATATTGTGTAGTTTGTGATCCTCCATCAGCAGCTGCAGTTTCTCTCAGCTGTATCAGTGCAGTCACTGTGACGTCTGACTGACAGAGGTTTTTGTACCACTCTTTATCACTGTGTGAAAACTGAACCACTGTGAAAACTCTGACAGTAATAATCTCCTGTATCTTCAGTCTGGACTCCACTGATGGTCAGAGTAAAATCACTGCCAGATCCACTGCCACTGAATCTAGATGGAGTTCCAGTATTACGGGTTGTTGCATAATATATGAGGAGTTTAGGAGCTTCTCCAGGTTTCTGTGAGTACCAGGCTAAACAATGATAACGACTATTATACACATACACATTACTGCTGGTTTTACAGTTTATTCTGACTTCTTCTCCTGGTTGAACTGCTGATATTGATGGACTCTGAGTTACAGTGATCTGTCCTCTACACTCTGAAAGAAAACACAACTAAAATGAGAAGTATATATATGATGCTATACAGTAAATGATAATATATATATATTTCACATTTTAAGATAATTAATAATCATTATAAAAACTGTATTACACAAACCTTGAATAAACAGTGCAATGGTCCAGATGAAGATGTTGATTGTGTTCATTGTTGTAGTTTAGTCGTGTGTGATGATGAAGAGTGTGTGTGTTCTGCTCTCAGTCATGAAGTGTTAAACTCACAGCACTATAAACACTCTCAGAGCACTGAAGCATGTGCTGACAATGCAAAGAAGTGGGCAGGATTTACAACAGCTTGTGCTGAGAACAAACTATTAAACTCTCTACATAGAAGATTTTACTCTCAGAATAATGTCATTCAATCATTTAGTGATTAACTGTACATATTTATTAATTGTGAAATATTTTTGCTTATGTTTGTCAGGCTGATAAGACACTAGGGTTTATCTGGAGAATCATGAATATAGATCATTTTACATATTCATGTCAAATATATGTCAAACGCAACAATTTCTCTTTATGCGTACAGTTCTGTGCTACACCTTTAAAAGCATGTTAACAATAGGCGCGTTTCCATTACAGATTTGCGCAAAACTTTTGCGATTTTTTTCCATTAACTGATGTAATGCGACTAAAACGTCATTTTTCCTCTCCCGATAATCATTCCAAATATCATGGCGATGGATGTTGGTAGTTTTATCAAATTTTTCTTTTTCGAATTGCCTGAAAAACCTTCTCATGTGAGCGTAAAAACCTTTTTGCGATAAATGGGAGTTTTTGCGAAATTTACGTGTTTCCATTGAGCGTATTTTCAATTCGCAATTCAATTTGCGCAATTTGAAGGGTAATGGAAATGCGGCTAATGAGAAATCAAGAACTAAATAAGTTTTACTATATTTGGAGTAATCCAAAAATAGTCCATTATAGTCTTTGGAATCAATGTTGACGTTGCAATCTGGGAAATATTTTCATGTTGCCTATTTTCCCCACATTTTCCACATTCATGAAGTTCATCAGGACTCATAATCAGGTCATATGAGACTATATTAAACAATGTGGATCTGAAATGTTCATAATTATTGATTAATGTCAACGTCATCCATGATCAAAGAGGTCAAAGGTCACCTCAGAGGTCACAGCTCATCACATATATTTCTTTAAATACATTTACATTTTAAACTTTTAAACTAAATATCAATAATAATTTAACTTTCTATAAATGTTCAAACAATATGGAGTAAAATGTAAATATAATAAATATTAACAAAATAAATAAATGTATTAAAATATCAATATTTTAACTTTCTATAAATATTCAAACAATATGGAGTTAAATGTAAATATAAATAAAACAAATATTAACTAAAATAAATGTATTAAAATGTCCATATTTCTGGATATCCTATGAAGGTATGATATCTGAGTGAAAAAACCCTTTAAGATTCAGTCTTTTGAATCAAAGCAAACGTCCCTGTGTAAATCTCTCCCTCCACAGGTGTTCCTGCAGCAGCAACAGCTTGGTCAGTTTGATGACATTACTGTTCTGAATCTTCACCTTGAACAATTCAGTCTCAATGAAACGCTCCTCCAAATCCTGCTGATCAATGAGCAGAAGAAGCGCACTCTCTTTTGGCAGATACTTTTTGATGAGCGTATTGGAGAGGGCCACATCCTCAGTATTCCCCACGAGATTGATGGACAGTTGCTTGTTAATGACTTTGTTATATTGTTTGCTTTGAAAATATGTAAATAATATAGTCCTTAAACGATTTATTTATTGGTTATTTTTGTATGTTTTTTAATTTTCTGATCTTGGGTTTCATTTGTGTTATGTGTCACAGTCTTCATCTGCACTACACTTCCCAGAATCCTTCTTGTCTTCACACCTGCACATCCTTCACCTGCCAGCAATCATCATCATCACCACTCACCGTCTTCAGCTGTTGTCCTCATCATTCCTCTGTGTATTTAAGTTCCTCTCATGTCAGTGTTCAGTGTCGGTTATTATTTGTGTTAACGTGTATGTGTTACTCCTGTGTGTACTATTAAATTCCTTGATTATATGCAAGTCCTTCATCGTGCGCTTTCTACAACCCAGAAAAGTTACATTATGGTAACAGAGGTCTTTTATTTTGACGTTCACTGGTGTGAGCGGATATAATGCGCATATGGTCCAAACATTTCAGTACGGAACGAGACCCAGACACACATGGTTATGGTATCAAAGGTTTACGGTTTGCAAGGAGTCTAAAAGGATTTAGCTCCTGGTTTAAATGGAGAACAAAGTACGGTTATAGACATCCTGTTATCATTATGTCCTTGTTTTGATTTATATTATTTGTATCAAGATGACTTTTTGGTTGTTGCTTTGTATAATGTTTAAGTCATTAATCTTATTTGGTTTTGATGGAGGTTTATTTCAAGGTTTATTCATTTTGGTATTTTGTTTTCTTTTTGTACAAGCTTTTACGTTGATTCTAAACGTGTCCAACGGTGATCTTATCTGTGATGACGGACATTCAAAATAAAGTGTGGGAATCATCAGTCAAAGAGTCCAACCTTTCTTAAACCAAGCAGATACATTGCTTGTCCTTCATCCACAATGAAGATAACTTCTGATCCCAGATCACTCAATGGATCAATCTCTTGAATCTCACTGTACTCACTGAAAAAATCTTGAGCTCAAGTTAGAGATTCGGTAACAGCGTCCTAGAATAAGCCTTCAATCAACCTCTCCCACGGCTGTAGTTTCGTTTGGCCAGTTCTGTCTTCATGTCTGTCTCGACAAGCACTCCATTGGACTCAACACTTTCAGTTCCAGTGCTTGCATGGACCACTCTAGCTTCAATAGCCCCACCTACAACAGTTAAAAGACTGAATTCATTATCACCAACTTAACCAAAACACACTCCAGACTGTAAGAGGTAGCCAATGAGTGAACCACTAATGTTTAATATAAGGGATCAAATATCTGTGTTGTCATTTCCATAATAGAAGGAGTGTGCGAGAGCTAATTTCTATAAAGACCCATTCAAATGCGTAAAGAAGTTCTTCACCAGTGAGAAGAATGGCACATTAAAAGCATCTAAGGTTGAGCTGGAGAGATATTAGGAGGAAACACATACAGATGAGAAAAGGCATGAGCCTATGTTAATTCAGCTTTCTTTGGACTCAAATAGATGGCTCCCTTTGACGGCCATTATATGCCTCACAGAGGGAATTACAATTCTCACAAATTAAAGCATCCTGCAATAGTTTAGTATTAAAATGGCAAAAATAATTTGGTTTTGAAGTTCTCTTCATATTCAAAGCAAATAATATCAAATGGTGATCTGAAAACCCAACGGGTAAAATAGAAACATCTGTAATTTTATTGTTCCATTCTCTACCTATATAAAATATGTCTTATCTAGCTCCACTAACCCTATTGTTAGATGCTTTGAGCCTGGTATACTGTTTAATTCCAGTGTTTCTTCTTCTCCAAATATCTATTAATTCAAACTCTTTTAAAACTTTTGACAATTCAACACTTGATTCCTGATGGGGTTCTTCTCCATTTCTATCAATAATAAAATCAATAGTGCAATTCCAGTCACCTCCAATGATAGTACAAACATTGAATAGCACTCCTTAACTTTCAACAATACCTCACACGCTCAGGTCCATTATTGGGTGCATATACATGTGTGACCGATCACGGAAACTAAGGACACAAGTCGGCAACACAACTTTCGAGCAAAATGAGAAAGAAGCGTTTTTTTTTTTAAAATTGGTGAATTTCAATTTTTTGCAGAATCTGTTAGTTGAAATCACGAAGAAGCCTCTCCATGTTTGAGATAGCAGTATTGGTATATTTAAAAGCTTACATTTTGAGGTTGAAATCGGCTTGTTTTCGGAGATTCTAGCATGCAGTAGGGGCGTGGCGTGTCATTGTCTGTGTGTATTTCCATACTGGATAAGCCGGCTTTTGCCCCCGCCCTCCAAGTGAACAGCGTGGCTACTTATTATGCTGCGCTCTGGCCGGCTCTATGATAAAAAAATTCAATGAAGATGGACGCCGCAAAGATTGTCGCAGACGAGCTGAAGCGTGGCAGTTACACCGAAAATGTTTTGAAGTACTTCTTCGACAAGCCGCGCTGAAATAGCGAAACTGTTGTGCAAAGGGGCAATAGAACCGGCTGTAAAAGCCTGACTCGCTCAGAGAAGGAGGTACCGGTTCTATGGCCCCTTTGCATTCTGATATGGCCTCCGGGTTCCGATCGCCGCACTTCGTGGGATCGGGAAACTGAACCGGAGGTATGGGCGCGGTGCGCGCGCCCTCGGTGCTTGAATACGGCGACTCGCTGACAGCGGTGGCTGGCTGTTTCATATGTGACGTCCCGATTGCTTTGAATGGAGAACGTTTTGTGAACAGGGAACAGACTTAATGGACTGGCAACAATCTCCATAGAACATGAACTGGCACAGAGAATCGAAATAGAGGATGCAGTTAAGACCTTTGCTGCGATGAAGGCCCGCCGTGCGCGCTTCTGAAACGTAAGTTAAGCTTCATTTGCTCTTTAGTCGTTATTTAAGATGCTGAACCTGCTGATGATATAATGTGCTTGCGGACATTTCATTTGTGTGTGTTTTACGCACATAAGAAAGTGGTGTAAAGAGATTTGCAACAGTAATTTGAGGAGGTGAAATGTGATTATTTGGAAAATTCCTGTCATAACTGCTTAAAGAAAAATGCCAGCAGGCATTTGCCTCCTGCATAAACTTTAATATTGTTGACATTTTTGGCACACGCGCGTTGCGCACTATTTGCGTTATATGTAGGCCTATGGCTTATTGGTCTTTGTGTGTTGTTGCTGGTTTTGCGTTATATGTATGGCATATTGGTCTTTGTGTGTTGTTGCTGGTTTTGCGTTATGTATGGCATATTGGTCTTTGTGTGTTGTTGCTGGTATACGTTGGAAATAGAGGGGCAGCACAATTGTTTTTCGCCTAGAGCGGCAGAAGTGCATTCGCCGGTCCTGGGGGTGAGTTTCCATAAATATCAAAGTTTGTCGGTTTGTGTTCATTCTAAGAACACGTACACGTTACTCATGTTTAGTCCATGTTTAGACCTTCCCATACCTACCTATTGTTATTAGCTAGCTCAGGAAAGAAAAAAAAGCTGTAAAGCACAGGGGGGGAGCTTTACAGGGGGTATGGCTTATCTAAATGAGATGTAAATGAGCCCTATTGTCACTCCTAGCAGCAGAGAGAGGTGAGAACTGCACAATCTTTAGAGGCCGTTATCTAACCTTTTAGCTTTTTTGACAGCCTACCTTCAAATGGCCACAACTTCTCCAAATATTATCAGATTTCCATGTGTTACACATCGTTGGAAAGCTTGGAAACTACACTTTCAGAATCTATGAATAACTTAAAATGCCACAGAACCGACTTGTGTCCCTATTTTCCGTGATCGGTCACATTTATCAGTACAAACACACATCCTTCATATTCCATTTTTAACAGCAACATTCTTCCTTTTACAATTTATTCGACAACCAAAATATTAACATTCATTTCTTTAGAAAATAAAATGGCTATGCCAGCACTTGTATTTGTCCCAGGACTTAAACCACTTTTTCCCTCCCACCATCTACTCCATTAAGATTCATTATCTAAATGAGTGTGTGTTTCTTGTTAGATAGCTACATTTATTTTAACTCTGGTAACTCTGATACCATTGCTAATTTATTACCATCTCTACCCCATTCATATTTAAAGAGTCCACCCTCAACAGCCCCATAGAAGAAAGACAATATGAAGAGGATAGAAAAAGAACAAAAAGGCAAAGAGAAATATTCACCCCTTGAGACTTAAACATTTGATTTGTTTTGTGAAGTATTCGCGGTAACACTTTACGGTAAGGGTACATGAATTATCATGAATTCATGTATAAATTCATGCATGAATTCTGCATTCATTCATGCATTCATATCTCATGAATAATCAGGAACTAATACAAGTTCAACGTTTTTCATTCATGACTTCATGGATGAACAACACCTTAATTAAAACATTAACTAAGATGAGCACATCATCATGAATTATGATTTATTTCGCATGATCATGATGTTTTCTTTGTTCACAGTTATGCCACCATTAATAGCACATTGTTCATCAGTGTTTCAAAGGACTAGTCACCACTTTAGTTGAGGGGCCACACACATGATGAAGTCATTGATTGATAATGCTTAGTTAATGATGACTACTGTATTTGAATGTCAACAGAATTTGTGTGCTATGAGTTGTGATTGGTCTATTTTGGGGTCTGTCCAACAGTAGTCATCATTAACTAAGCATTATCTACCAATGACTTCATCATGTGTGTGGCCCCTCAACTAAAGTGGTGACTAGTCCTTTGAAACACTGATGAACAATGTGCTATTAATGGTGGCATAACTGTGAACAAAGAAAACATCATGATCATGCGAAATAAATCATAATTCATGATGATGTGCTCATCTTAGTTAATGTTTTAATTAAGGTGTTGTTCATCCATGAAGTCATGAATGAAAAACGTTGAACTTGTATTAGTTCCTGATGATTCATGAGATATTAATGCATGAATGAATGCAGAATTCATGCATGAATTTATACATGAATTCATGATAATTCATGTACCCTTACCGTAAAGTGTTACCGTATTCGCTTTATCCCTTCTTAGCTTTGTTAACATCTTCCTCAACCTGAACCTTTCTTGTTTCCTTAAAGCCTCATAACTAACATTTCTCTGCAACAATTTCACTGTATGAATGATTTTATTTTCATCAGGAAAAAAATATTTACCTTCAATAGTTCTACCAAAGGTCACTTCTGCTGCACATTTACATTTAAAGAAGGTGGCGAACTTTAATATATAAAAATATAATAAAAATAATTTTTAAAAAACATGGTCACCAATCAAGAACGTCTCAGGTTACGACTGTAACCTATGTTCCCTGAGAACAGGGAACGAGACAATACGTCATCGACGCTATGGGGGAACGCCTCAGGCGTGACAGGTGTCTGAAATCACTATCAAATCACGTCAATCATATTGACCGGCGACAGCCCGTGAATCATTACCGTGAATGATTAACATGCGACCTGGAAGTATATAAGGGCGCCTTGCAAACATGACAAATCACCTTATCGTCTGAAGGGACTGTACGGAAGGCAAGCCCCGAGGCATGGCAGGGAGACGTATTGTCTCGTTCCCTGTTCTCAGGTAACATAGGTTACAGTCGTAACCTGAGACGTTCCCTTTCGAAGGGAACTCAACAATACGTCATCGACACTATGGGGAACGATAAACCAACGCCGCCATGCTAAGGGGAGTGCATGCCAAGTGGCAGTGACAACTGTCAGAACCAGCAACTTCAAATGAAACGCTAGAACCACTCACCCTCAGGTCACACTGGGCTGTCAGTGACAGCATTCCCTTCGGTCATAGCCTAAGCTACAGCCTCACAGAAAAACCCTCATAAACATGGTTAAATGAAGGGTCTACCTGGGCCGGCTCCGGGCCTGGAACCGCAACTTCCAATTAGAAGGGGTCCCTTCTAGGGAATGTGGCTAGGGAACCGAAGGAACCCCAGCCAATCACTATTCAGGGGAACGTACTCACCCCGAAATGCCACCAGGACGGCCTGACCTGGCGTCAGTACATAGACACTTAGTCTAGCCACATCCTGTCTGTCCGAAGACAGAGCCTCTGGACAATTGCCTTAAGTAAGGCATCCAACCCGAGGGACTGCGAAGCTGGCAGTGAACCACTCGGCCCGGATCTCAGAGACGGGATATCCCGGAGAGTATGACTCAGCATAGTGCTTTCCAACCCTTGCTAGCGAGGGGAGTTTCTCTACTCGATCCACGGATCTACCCAGTGTCTGTGTTTCAAAACACTGAGGAGGCCTTTGAAGGCCTAAGGGCTGATCTAACTGGGAGGCCTCACGAGAGGCCTACGACCGTCTGACCAGACTCAGGAGGCCGCATGCTCATAGTGACCCTCGGTGAGGGGAGCACAAGGTCCGCCTGGTAGGCAAACCAGGCTGTAAGCAGGAAAGGTTCCGGGAGGGAACCAGTAGCAGAGAATAAACACTTTAGTGAGCCAGGGCACAAGCTCGCCTTCAGCAGCTGCCTACTAAGGCTAGCTGAGACTGATAGCAAGAGGCCACTAGCTTCATAAACCCAGCACCATGGGGAACCATTCACAGGGAGGCCTGGAGAGGCCTACTACCTGATAACCACAGTATGTGGGGAGCTCACCTGAAGGGAGGCCTGGTAAGGCCTACTACCTGATAACCACAGTATGTGGGGAGCTCACCTTCAGGGAGGCCTGGTGAGGCCTACTACCTGGTAACCACAATCTGTGGGAACTCACCTTCAGGGAGGCCTGGTGAGGCCTACTACCTGACCGTTCTCATTCAAGGAGGCCTGGAGGAGCCTACTACCTGATAATCACAGCATGTGGGAACTCACCTTCAGGGAGGCCTGGTGAGGCCTACTACCTAACCGTACTCACTCAAGGAGGCCTGGAGGAGCCTACTACCCGATAACCACAATGTGTGGGAACTCACCTTCAGGGAGGCCTGGTGAGGCCTACTACCTGACCGTCCTAATTCAAGGAGGCCTGGAGGAGCCTACTACCTGATAATCACAGCATGTGGGAACTCACCTTCAGGGAGGCCTGGTGAGGCCTACTACCTGACAGCCAAAATATTTGGGAGCTCACATCCAGGGAGGCCCAGAGAGGCCTACTACCTGATAGCCAACGTAAGTGGGAATTCGACTTCAGGGCGGCCGGGTGAGGCCTACTACCTGATAACCATCTTACCACTGGTAGCTATGAGCCCTGAGTCCGGGTGATAGTACAAGGTGGCCTGCTAAGACCAGCCAGCAGGGGACTCGCCTATCAGGGAGGCCTGGTCAGGCCTACTAGCTAATAGCAAGTCATATTCTGCTATAAAGTACACTGTTGGGAACCATACTACACAAGCATAATTTACTATTGGGCTTCCAGTAGCGCTATAAGGTATGCCCCACAATGTTGGGACTCACCTCCGAGGAGGCCTGTTTAAGGCCTACTACCCATCAGTGAGTCAACTGCCCGAACCACCAAGGCCAACCACGTAAAGTGAGCTGGCCTACAGTGCCCTCTTGGGGGCTGTCCAATCAAGGAGGCCTGCTGAGGCCTACTACCTAATGGCGCAGCCTTCGTTGGCAGAAAAGCTGTTTACACAGCGCCTACAGCATCCTGGTGCCTAATCACATTGCCCATGGCAGTGTACTCCGCAAAAAAGCTAGCACCCTTAAAACAAGGGGAGTACAACATACGCCACTCTGCCTCAACGGAGGCCCCAGTTAGTCAGGGGCCTACCATCTATGCATGGGCGTCAGCTCAGGGCAAAGCTCTGGCTTCAGGGGAGCGTACTTCGACCAAAGAAGAAGTGAAGCTTACTTCATACTCGACCCGAGCCATAGTGGTGCGAGGTAGGATAAAACAGAACTGGGAGTGAAGTGCTCAGACCTCAGACCCAGGGGAAAACTCACACCTCACCCTGAGGTTACCAGGGTGCGGGCCTGCCAGCGGCTCTAGGGGTGACAGAAATGTATCTGTGCTCAACCTAGGGGAGTGGGGCTTGAATGAAAGCCAACCACCTACAACCTAGCGCTCGAGCAGTAGCTCAGCGAGGTGAATGAAGCCTAAACTGGCGGCCTAAATCCGTAGGCCAGTTCTGCACGGCAGGGTCGGACAGGAAACCCAGTCTTCGTGAAGCGAAAGACGGCCTAACCCTGCTCAATAAAGACATATATACCACGGAGGCCTGTTTGAGGCCTACCATGTCCTTATAAACCATCCTCTGCACCATGCTGCATTACTCTAGTCACCCCAGAATGCAGAGAAGGGGGCGGGCCTTGGCCTAACGACTCCCATGGGAGGAGGCTGTTTATACAGGGATGCTAGAAACCTACATTCACAAAGTGAAGGGTCAGAGGAAGAAATGCTAAATTTTTAGCAGAGCGCCTTTATTATCCCTGGCACAGCCTAGGCCAGCTACAGAGGCGGCCCTGGTGAGGGCCAGCCTGCAGGCATAGATCTATCTGAGGGCTCGGAGGAGCCACAGCCTTACTAAAGAATATAGTCTGTATTATTCCATACAAAGGGCTGCATGATCGCTCAGCCTAATGAAAACCCAAACAGAGCTCAAGGGGCGAAATACTCAGGAAGAAGTCAAACGGACCCGTGGGCCGGACATAAGATCTATCTGAAGCTCTAGCGTCAGTCAACACTCTAAGTAAAAAATTCTAAGAGAGAGACCAACTACTCTACCCTGAGGTGGCTAACAGCCCGAAGGCTAGCATAGTTATCGTTCTGGCCACCTAATGGGGAACTTCAGGGCCCTAATAATCCAGGAAACTTCTCTTACCTTATTACCTGATGACATGGCAAATGACATGACCCCATAGCTCTATACAGGGAACGAGGTCTGTAGAGAGATACATTTCGGAATTTTAATTCACAAAAATTTACTCTTAAAAAGACCAGTCAGCTCACCTGCGGCGTGCGGAGTGAAGACTCGCCAGATAGTTCTTTATGAACCTGGGGTCCACCACTTTACATGCCTGAAAGAGGCGTTTCTACTAACCAAGCCTAGGCGGGCCATTGGAACATCGTTCTTATCATAGGCCCAGCCCCGGGCCTGATGTAATGAACGTCTGGGGAGTCAGAAGAGAGGAGAGGGCTGGATTTCTTTTTAATGAAGCCCTCCGGGGAGATTATCAATCAGCGACGCTGTGTGCGCTTGTGCTGGATAACCTCCCTCAGATCCCTCTTCTTGCGGGAGTCACGCCTTTTCTGCGCCCTGTTCCTCCACGGAGGGGGCGCACGAGAGGCGACACTGGCTCTCTGGCCCTGTCTACGGTCCTCAGACCGTGAAGGGCCAGGCCCTCCCGCCTGCCTGGGCGTGGAACCGGATCTCAGCGGTATGCAGGTCCTAAAAGCAGCTGAGCGCCTTCGCCTCCCTGAACTTCCCAAGCACCGCCTCCACGGAGGGGCCAAAGAGTTCAGAGGGCGAAACCGACGAATCGGGGAGAAAGGCCTTCTCTTTCTCCTTGACGTCGGCAAGGTTTAACCAAAGATGTCTCTCCGTGGCCACCATCGCCGCCATCGACCGACTGATCGCGGCAGCAGTTTGTTTGGTGGCCCGGAGCGCAAGAACCGTGGTTCGGCGCGGCTCAGTAACCGCCTCAGGGGACATCCCTGCCCCCTGGTCGAGATCCTGCAGCAGGTCGGCCTGGTATGCCTGCAGCACCGCCATGGTGTGCAGGGAAGCACCAGCCTGAACTGCTGCCGTGTATGCTCTGCCATTCAAACGCGCTGTTGTCTTTAGCGGTTTGGATGGCAGAGTTGGAGCTCTCAGTGTCGACGCCTGCCCAGACACGAGATAGTTCGCAAATGACTCGTCAAATGGGCGGCATCGACACATACCCATGCTCTGCGATCCCCTCAACATCAGCGAAATTAACCCGCTGATGTCGGTGAATTCGGGCAGAGTATGGGCTCTTCCATGCCCTCTCGATCTCCGTGTGAAGATCAGGAAGGAATGGAAGGCTCACCTGAGCTGGTGGTGTATGGCCGGGGAGAAACCGATCGCCGAGCCTACCGCGAGCGGTCTCTCCTCTAGCGCGTCGCCATGGCAGCTACAGCCTGTTGGCGGCGCGCTCCACAACATCCACCAGACCTGCATACACGGGGCAGGGTGGCTGAGAGGGTTCAGGATCTACCTGATTATAAACCTCCTCAGCCATCTCCTGCTCGTCCTGAAGAGCAGCAACTGCAGGAAACCGTCGGGTTTTTTTTATTTTTTTTAAATCCTCATCATCGACCTGCAGTTCGCCCTCGTCAGCCGTCGAATCATCTGAGAGGTTTACAGCACTCTCAAGATGATCGACGAGCTCTATCTGGAAGCCCATGATGCAAGTCGCCGCTCTGCCTCGGCACGAGCGGGACCACGAGGACCAGACGTTGAACCCCCTTCACTCGAGAAGAGGGCCAGACGAGAGCGGAGCGTTTTAAGAGAAAAACGCTCACAGTTCACACAGAGGATTCCCTCGAGAACCTCCCGTGCGCGCTCTTCTCCCAGGCAGGAAGAGCACACTCGTGTGCTGTACATTTAATTTTCTTACCGTTTCATTGAGTAGCGTTTTCAAACAGACAGTCCCTGAAGACGATGAGATGATTTGTCATGTTTGCAAGGCGCCCTTATATACTTCCAGGTCGCACGTTAATCATTCACGCTAATGATTCACGGGCTGTCGCCGGTCAATATGATTGACGTGATTTGATAGTGATTTCAGACACCTGTCACGCCTGAGGCGTTCCCCCATAGCGTCGATGACGTATTGTTGAGTTCCCTTCGAAAGGGAACCCATCACTCATATTGGATGAAATCCTCTGGCTTTTAGCCACAACTGAAATGGTCTCATGTGCAACAGCCCCAGAGGAATCACCGTGGATGCTGACGCCATGAAACCTAAGATTTTTTGGTACTGACGAACAGTGAGTTCTTGGCCTAGCCTGACTTTGCCCATGGTCTGCCGAATGGTCTCGATTCGAGCGGGAGACATTTGTGCCCGCATCGTGATCGAATCCCAAACGATCCCGAGATAAGTCGTTCTCTGGGCAGGAGAAAGAACACTTTTCTTGGTGTTGAGTCTCAACCCTAGAGAAACTAGATGAGCCAACACAATGTCTCTGTGTTGAAGCACCATCTCTTGCGATTGTGCCAGTATCAACCAATCGTCGATGTAATTCAAAATGCGAATGCCCTGGAGTCGTAATGGAGCCAGTGCTGCATCCATGCATTTTGTGTATGTGCGGGGTGACAAGGCTAGGCCGAATGGAAGAACCCGAAATTGGTACGCTTCGCCCCCGAAAGCGAACCTCAGGAATTTCCTGTGTTGTGGCAATATTTCTATGTGAAAATAAGCGTCCTTAAGATCGATCGTGACGAACCAATCGTGATGTTGAATTTGCGTCACGACCGTCTTGACGGTTAACATCTTGAACTTGAGCGCTTTGACTATACGGTTTAAGCCTCGAAGATTTAAGATTGGACGCACCCCCCCCATCCTTTTTGGGAACCAGGAAGTATCTGCTGTAATAGCCTGACTCTCTCTCTGGAAGAGGAACATGTTCTATGCTCAGAAGAGTTTGCAGCTCTTGTGACAGTACATGCATCAGCTCCGGTTTCACGGAAGTGAAAACCACGCCGTTGAAACGTGGAGGACGACGAATAAATTGGATTCTGTATCCTATCTGAACTGTGCTTAATACCCACACAGAAATGCCTGGCAGAAGTTTCCACGCTGCCAGAGTTTCTGAGAGTGGTATCAATTTTAATACTTCCTTTTGAGGGGATGTTGGATGTTCCGTGTCCTGAATGACGGCAGGAAACAACGGAACATCCAACATTTCGCTGGAAACCGCTGCCCCCCGAAGCACGAGAGGTGGCGGGGATGGAGAGGTTTTGTGAGGGTAACGGGAAGGGGCGAAAAGATCTTGAAAGCGCCCCATCCCGTGGGGGGCTACCCCCACCAGATTGGGCACCAGACCATCAGGACTTTCTCTTTTTGTTAATAATAGTCCTGAGGTCTGGCTTGGGAGGTTGCTGAGCACGGCCCGCTACGCTCTGCTTCTTTACCTCCCTAGGTTTTGAAGGACCGGGGCGGGGCTGGGTGGCAGACGGCCCCTCCCCTTGAGTGCGACGAGGAAGAAACTGGACAAACGCTTCCTCGTGTTTCTTAACTTCCTTAAATCTGGTGACAACGGTGTTCACTGAGTCACCAAACAGCCCAGATGGAGAAATAGGAGAGTCAATAAGAAATAAACGATCTTTTTCCTTATTCCCTGTCAGATTAAGCCACAGATGCCTCTCCGTGCTAACCAAAGCAGACATTGAATGGCCGATGGCACGGGCCGTCTGCTTGGTCGCACGGAGAGACAGATCTGTTGCACGACGAAGCTCAGAAAAAGATTCTTCGTCGATCGTACTGCCCGCACTCAAATCCTTCAGCAGGTCAGCCTGGTACGCCTGTAACACTGCCATAGTGTGCAGCGCAGCACCAGCCTCACCTGCAGCTTGATAAGCTTTTCCCACTAAAGATGATGTAATACGACAGGGTTTAGTGGGGAGAGTAGGTTTCTTTATTGAAGATGCCGATTCGGGAGAGAGATAGCCCGCGAGCGTCTCTTCAACCCGAGGCATCTCCGTATACCCCCGCGTCTTCGCACCCACGATAGTCGAAAAAGTCGACGTCGAGGGCACAAACACGCGAGAAGTATAAGGTTTACTCCATGATTTCGACAACTCATCATGGAGGTCCTCGAAAAAGGGGAGAGACTGATGTTTTGGTCCCTGCCACCGGACAGAAACCTATTCCCTAGCTTAGACTGTTTGGGGGTCTCTTGTTCGCGTGGCCAGTCAAGCTGTAACCTGGCCGCCGCGAGAGTAACCACCTCGAGCAATTCCTCGACAGATCTTTTTTCGCGAGAGGAATGCTCAGAGGCTGGTTGCTCGCGGTCCGAAGACCCAAGAGATACATCATCCCCCTCGTGAGTCGAAGAAACACCGGAGCGCGCTTTGAGATCACGAGAAGGGATGCGTGGATCTGGTGACGCAGCAAGCGAAAGGGACGGACCCGTCTCTTGCTCATCATGCAGATCCATACGAGAGCCCCACGATGGTAATGCGGGTGCGGACTGGAAATAGTTTAGACGGGAGCGAAGCATCTTAACTGTGAGCTGGTCACAATGCTCGCACCCGCCTTCCTCTATAGCCAGAACCGCGTGCTCTTCCCCCAAACAGACAAAACAGTAATCGTGTGTATCCATCTCAGACATGGGACGGGAGCATGGAGGAACACAACGCTTACTGCTTTGTTGGCTCATTTCTCCTCTTTTTTTACTTTCAAAAACTCTGTGATGTAACTTGAGAGAAAAAGATTTTAAGAAATCAGAAATTTTCTGCACACTGCCTGACAAAACTAACTCCTAACAAAGATCTGAGAACAGATGAGAGATAGAGAGAGTGTTTGCGTTCACACATGCACAGAATGGTCTGAAGACAAAAGACCTGATGATGCACCTGCGGCTCATCTATTTATAGCCTCGTGTTGCGGGTGCGCGCCGATGACGTCATCGACCGAGGCTATATTACCTCCGGGTCAATTCTATCGACGTGTTACACACAATATTCACAGCTGGTCAAGATTAAAGACGTTCCCAATGCGCTGAGCAGCGCAGCATCGATTGTAGCTTTCGAAAGGAAACTCAGTGATATAAAGATGTGTCCTCTAGTGGTGAAGCATGGAAGTGCAATTATTACATTGTAGTGGCTTTACAAGAACAAGAAGTTTTATAAGAACAAGCACCACTCACATTTTATACACATTTCTAGTACATCATAATAAATGAATAAAGTGTGTGAAAGGTTTGATATTGTGTAGTTTGTGATCCTCCATCAGCAGCTGCAGTTTCTCTCAGCTGTATCAGTGCAGTCACTGTGACGTCTGACTGACAGAGGTTTTTGTACGACTCTTTATCACTGTGTGAACACATACTGACTGACTGACACACAGCCACTAATACAGTGAAAACTCTGACAGTAATAATCTCCTGTATCTTCAGTCTGGACTCCACTGATGGTCAGAGTAAAATCACTGCCAGATCCACTGCCACTGAATCTAGAGTGAGTTCCAGTATTACGGGTTGTTGCATAATATATGAGGAGTTTAGGAGCTTCTCCAGGTTTCTGTGAGTACCAGGCTAAGTAATTATTACTATACACATTACTGCTGGTTTTACAGTTTATTCTGACTTCTTCTCCTGGTTGAACTGCTGATATTGATGGACTCTGAGTTACAGTGATCTGTCCTCTACACTCTGAAAGAAAACACAAACAAAAATTATATATATGATGATATACAGTATATGATAAATAAATAAATAAATAAATAAATAAATATATATTACATTTTAAGAGAATTCATATTTATTGTAAAAACTGTATTACACAAACCTTGAATAAACAGTGCAATGGTCCAGATGAAGATGTTGATTGTGTTCATTGTTGTAGTTTAGTCTTGTGTGATGATGAAGATTGTGTTGTGTTCTGCTCTCAGTCATGAAGTGTTAAACTCACAGCACTATAAACACTCTCAGAGCACTGAGGCATGTGCTGACAATGCAAAGAAGTGGGCAGGATTTACAACAGCTTGTGCTGAGAACAAACTCATATACACTAGAGTTACACAATCATGACTTTATTTAGTATGTTTATTGTGACTCCTGAGACACTGAGGATGTGCAGATGAACGTCCATCTCTGTGTCCATATTCAGTCATGTGACCATCATCACTGCTACACTTCCACTAGATGAAGCGCCATCACTAAAGTAAGATCATGAATCATGAGTCTGTTCAGAAAGTATCAGGACTGATTGTGAATCTCTAATCAGAGTTCATGGTGTCACTCCATCTATCATGAAGCCTCATGTGTGTCTGAAATCATCAGATGGAGAAGAAACAGGCGTTAAAGATGGAGACATATTAGAGCTTGTTCACGTTTCATGATCTTGTGTGGAGATTCATAACCAGTCCAGATACTTTTATAACAGACCTTGAATATGAAAACATGCTTGACTGTGTAGAACATGCAAAACACCTTTTATATCTTCATTGTCACACTTTCTATTGACTTTGGCTCTAATATTCAATAAACTCATTATTTGAACAGATTCTCACTGAAGATTGAAGTGTGAAGCTGCAGGTTTTTCTGTCAATCATGATGATTGATCTGCATATGAAGAACAGAAGCATCATTATGAGAAACTCCACAACATCATCCATGATCAAAGAGGTCAAATGTCACCTCAGAGGTCACAGCTCATCACATATATTTCTTTAAACAGTGTTATATCAGAAAGCATTTAGTCAAATCTGAATGAGTGAGTGTTGAGAAGAGCTGAGGATCTTCTAATATCAGTGTGTTGAAGTGTTGTTTCTCTCTCTCTGCTGGAGTGTGTGTTCACTCGAGTGGAATAGAGGTTTTTGTACGAGCGTTTCATTAGATTGTATCACTGTGGTACACATTCGGTGGAGGAACTAAACTGGTGATCGGTAAGTCTGTCTATTTAATCACCTAATAAAAAAATACTATTTAGATTTCAGAAAATGTTTTACAGTTGAAACAAGAACAACATTTATTAATAATTATGATTATTAGATATTGTGGTGACACTTTACTTAAAGCCTTTATGTATAATAATGTAGACTATAATGCCTTATATCTTTTCATAAATAATTCTAACCAAAAGTTAAAATGCATTAAAATATTTGCAAATTCCTTGTTACATCTTAAGTGGTTGTTTATCATGTGTTTTAGTGTATTATATTTCTTAAGGTGTAACAGTGAATAGATAATATTGTAATGTGTTATAACTGCAGTTACAATTATTCATGTGATCATACATGCTTTATAATGTGTATGTGTAATGTGCTTAATGCATTAAAAAGACTTTTAGAATGGAAATATATAAAGGCTTTAAGTAAAGTTTATATCTTTGTATAATTATTTAATCTAAAAAATTATATTGTCATGTTTATTCATTCAAAAGAACGGCATTATTCCTTTCAACAACAACAAAAAATTACATTCTAAACTTATTTCCATAATGTGTGTCACTATGAGTTTATTCAGTTTATTACATGTTTGTAGTTCAGTCAATGATACTGAATCTCTTTTGCTCATGTTGTGCTTATAATTCAGTGCTTTATAATACACAATATATGTATGATTCAATTGTGTTTTAATTGCGTTTGAAATATCTCACTTAAGTAAATAAAGTCACTTTATTTTGGGATATAAAAACTGTTAGAATTAAAAAAAGGGGTGTGTATTACAACGTTTAGTTTGATTTCTGAGGTTTGATTTAAATGTATATAGTGATTGTGTAGTTTGTATAGTGTATATATATATATATATATATATATATATATATATATATATATATATATATATATATATATATGAGCTGTAGTGAAGCTGAATGACATGAAGGATCAGATGCTGGTGATTTGTCCTGCATTCCTCATGTCTGCTGCTTCAGTCCTGTTGAAATGCTGTGAATGTGCAGTGCAGTGTGTTGTGTGTGTGTTTGTGAATGTGTTGTGTTTGTCTCCTGCAGCTGGTCCCACAGTGAAGCCCTCAGTGTCTCTGCTGCCGCCCTCTTCTCTGCAGATCTCTGGAGACTCAGCCGCACTGCTCTGCCTGCTCAGCTCTTACTCTCCACAGGGGGCGCTGGTGAGCTGGACACTGGACGGGTCAGAGGTCACCGAGGGGGTTCTGACCAGCGCAGAGAGCCAGCAGGACGGCCGCTACAGCCGCAGTAGCGTCCTGACCCTCAGCAAAGCACGCTGGGAAAAGGGAGAGCTGTACGTCTGCAGAGTAACACATGATGGAGCTCCTCATGAGGTCTCGTTCCACAAGAGCTCTGAGTGCTGATGTTTCTCTCCTGAAGATGAGCCGTATCTGAGTGTCCTGTGTCAGGCAGGATTCACATGAGTCTAGTGCTGCAGCTGTAGTGATTTACAACTCAATACTGAAAGAGTGTGTGTGTGTGTGTATGTGTGTGTGTGTGTGTGTGTGTGATCTTTCAATCTGCTGTGTTTGCAACCTTCAATAAAGCTTCTCAACAAGTTCACTTTGTGTCTGACAACATCATTCAACTAACAGATGAAGATGCAGGTGCTTTTCAGAAGGTTGATGTAGCAGTAAATGTCAAATAAAGCTCTTGGGGTTTGAACATGGTCTCTGGAGACAGAGCTGCTCTATTCTGAGAGATCACAATCACTCCACCCTGACAATGCAAATGGGCTTTTCAGTCTCACTCTTTGATTGGTTACATGATCTGGACTGGAACACAACAGTTTCACTTCTGCAAAAGAAGCTGATGGTATTTAAAAAATAAAAATATAATAAAAATAATTTAAGTTTGATAGACAGGGATCATATATTACACCTAAAACATGATGATCATATAAAAAACTGACTCATTCTCTTCATAAACACAAGATTGATGTTGATTGTAATAATATAGTGTTATTAGTGTCGGAAAATACAATCATAAATCATTCTTCAAACCTGGACTAAACACTGGCAGAGTCAAGAGGAAGATGATGCTGAAAGTCATGTTTGTTGGTTGATGAAGAAGAGCTCTTGATCATGTCATGTTCAGTTCATAGAGCTATAAACACATGCAGAGTGAAGCATGTGCTGATCATATAAAACACCCTCTGAATGCAAAAGCTGCTGTAGACTGTGAGCTCACGACGAGACCGAAGAGAGATCAGGACGAGATACAGACTCACCTCAGACTCATCAGAGTCAAAGAGCTTTACTGACAGGGTTAAAGAACGGCTTTACATGGCCGAAGCACAGTCACATTACATATACTGACATACACATTTACACACAAATACACACAGGTAAAATATATATATGGAGTTCAGTCATGAAACTCTAGATCAGTGTTTCCCCAACAATGTCTCTCTAATCTGACAAATATTTCAGGTCTTGGAGTCTCTACTGATGATCTGATGAGTTGAATCATGTGTGTTTGATGAGGGACACATACAGAATATGCCCAGTTGGCGTCTCCAGGACTGGCACAGGCTTTTACATGCAGTCTGTAAGCAATCACAGCTGATTGGCTCTGCTGTTCCTGTAGCCAATGAGATTGCTTGCTCAACATTTAAATAGATTTAAATCTAATCTAAAAACTGATGTTAAATAGACACTGAATGCCCCAGAGACCCATCTCTTCCTGATGCTCTCAACACTTGTTAAGCTGGCTTTGAGGCCTCTAACAGCACTCCTAGCATTAGCCTCACTACACCAGCTGGTGAGACACTCAGTGTAACCACAGAAGACGTTAGGAGGTCCTACAGAGAGTCAAGCCACGGAAAGCTGCAGGCCCAGATAACATCCCAGGCAGGGTCCTGAAAGACTGTGCACATCAGCTCTCAGAGGAACTGACTGACAGGTTTAATATCTCACTCTCTAAAGCAGTTGTACCATCATGCTTCAAATCTGCTGCCATCATTCCTGTGTCTAAGACTACTAGTGTCATTCAGTCAGTCAGTCATATTTATTTATAGAGCACATTTAAAAACAACAGCTGTTGGCTAAAGTGCTGTACAAAGTGTAGACAGGTAAGTAAACATACAACACAAAAATAAACAATACACTACAACTTATACCACTAGGCCCACTCATGACCATAGGCAACAGTAAATAAGTGGGTTTAAGCAATGATTTAAAAGCAATATATGTTGGTGCAGTCTTTATGTAAAATGGCAGATTGTTCCAGAGCTGTGGAGCGGCCACTGAAAAGGCACGATCACCTTTCAATTTTAAACGTGTCCTTGAAACAGTCAGCTGTAGATTGCTGGTTGACCTAAGTTTTCTAAAAGCATTTTGGTGGGATGAAAGGAGATCAGAGATGTATGGAGGAACCAGTCCATGCAATCCCTTATAAGCAAACAATAGTATTTTGAACTCAATATGATGTTTAACTGGGAGCCAATGGAGAGAGAACAATACTGGCAAAATATGTTTGCTTTTCCTTGTTCCTGTCAACAGTCTTGCCGCAGCATTTTGAACTAGTTGAAGACGTGACAAAAGGGACTGTGAGACACCCAAGTATAATGCATTGCAGTAGTCTAATCTTGATGAAATAAAAGCATGTATCACACACTCCATATCTCTGTGTGATAAAAATAACTTAATTTTTCACAATATTCTTTAACTGATAAAAGCAACTTCTGACCACACCACTGATCTGTTTGTCAAAAGTCAGAGCAGAGTCAAAAGTAACGCCCAGATTTCAAACATGTTTATGGAGATTGCCAGACAGGTCCCAGTTTACTGGCAGCGACCTCTGTGGAAGTAGACGAGCCAAAAATGAAAACTTCCGTCTTGGAAGTTCCGTATTGTTCAGTCACCGCCGATGAAATCTCAAAGGTCGCGAAGGCGACCGTATCAGAGTGCCACATCCCTCACAATTGACAGGTTGGGTGGATGACATGATGTCACGATGCACACACGGGAAACAGAGAGATCCAATTTGCAGTTATTTATTAGGGTAATCCAAAAACATAAATCCAGTCCAGGCAGGGGTCAAAACCAACGTAGCAATCCAAAAACATAAAACAATAAACAAACTAGCACAAAGCAGAACAGACCTCAAAAGTGACGTGATGAATAACAAGGACTCCGTAACAAACACTAAACAGGCAGGGTATATATAACACAGAACTAACAATGATAATGGGGAACAGCTGAGTGCAATGATGATGGGGAACAGCTGAGTGCAATGATGCAGTGATGGGTACAGACAAGGATTGTGGGGAATGCAGTTCATAAAGTGGATGACACCGTGGGGAAGGAGGACATCTAGTGGACACCTGGGGAACACAAACCCAACACTGTGACATAACCCCCCCTCTACGGAGCGGCTACCAGACGCTCCAAGACAAAAAAGACCACAAAACAAAACAAGAGTCCAGGATGGGAGGCAGAACAGTAAAGGCTCAGGGGGAGGGATGGGGGGCCAGGTCCGTGGAGGGGAACAAGCACAGGGGGTGATGGTTTAGCTGGTGGCCAGGGCGAAGCGGACAGTCCATCGGGCGGCCATGGCGGAGAAGAAAGTCCATCGGGCGGCCAGGGCGGAGAAGACAGTCCATCGGGCGGCCAGGGCGGAGGAGACAGTCCATCGAGCGGCCAAGGCGGAGAAGACAGTCCATCGGGCGGCCAGGGCGGAGAAGACAGTCCATCGGGCGGCCAGGGCGGAGAAGACAGTCCATCGGGCGGCCAGGGCGGAGAAGACAGTCCATCGGGCGGCCAGGGCGGAGAAGACAGTCCATCGGGCGGCCAGGGCGGAGAAGACAGTCCATCGGGCGGCCAGGGCGGAGAAGACAGTCCATCGGGCGGCCAGGGCGGAGAAGACAGTCCATCGGGCGGCCAGGGCGAAGAAGACAGTCCATCGGGCGGCCAGGGCAAAGAAGACGACCCATCGGGCGGCCAGGGCGGTGAAGGTGAAGGCCCCTCGGGCGGCCAGGGCGGTGAAGGCCCCTCGGGCGGCCAGGGCGGTGAAGGCCCCTCGGGCGGCCAGGGCGGTGAAGGCCCCTCGGGCGGCCAGGGCGGTGAAGGCCCCTCGGGCGGCCAGGGCGGTGAAGGCCCCTCGGGCGGCCAGGGCGGTGAAGGCCCCTCGGGCGGCCAGGACAGAGGCTCAGGAACAGCAGACACCGGCTCAGGAACAGCAGACACCGGCTCAGGAACAGCAGACACCGGCTCAGGAACAGCAGACACCGGCTCAGGAACAGCCACAAGAACTGTAACAGTCACAAAAACAGACACAAACACAGAAACAAACACTGGCTCTGGCTCTGGAACAGGCACTGGCTCTGGAACAGGCACTGGCTCTAGAACAGGCACTGGCTCTGGAAAAGGCATTGGCTCTGCCTCTGGCTCTGGAACAGGCATAGGCTCTGCCTCCGGCTCTGGAACAGGCATTGGCTCTGCCTCCGGCTCTGGAACAGGCATTGGCTCTGCCTCCGGCTCTGGAACAGGCATTGGCTCTGCCTCCGGCTCTGGAACAGGCATTGGCTCTGCCTCCGGCTCTGGAACAGGCAATGGCTCTGCCTCCGGCTCTGGAACAGCAGACACTAGCTCCGGCTCTGGAACAGCAGACATGGGCATGTCCAGGATCCGAACCAGACACTCCAGATAATCCAGATCCAAGAAGGCAGACGGCACTGGCTCTGCCTCCGGCTCTGGAACGGGTACTGGCTCTGCCTCCGGCTCTGGAACAGGCATTGGCTCTGCCTCCGGCTCTGGAACCGGCAATGGCTCTGCCTCCGGCTCTGGAACGGGCACTGGCTCTGCCTCCGGCTCTGGAACGGCCATTGGCTCTGCCTCCGGCTCCGGCTCTGGAACAGCAGACACTGGTTCCGGCTCTGGAACAGCAGACACGGGCATGTCCAGGATCCGAGCCAGACGCTCCAGATAGTCCAGGTCCAGGAAGGCGGATGGAACGTGAACAGTCTCTCGCTGGGCAGACGTGACGTGAACAGTCTCTCGCTGGGCAGACGTGACGTGAACCGTCTCTCGCTGGGCAGACGTGACGTGAACAGTCTCTCGCTGGGCAGACGTGACGTGAACAGTCTCTCGCTGGGCAGACGTGACGTGAACAGTCTCTCGCTGGGCAGACGTGACGTGAACAGTCTCTCGCTGGGCAGACGTGACGTGAACAGTCTCTCGCTGGGCAGACGTGACGTGAACAGTCTCTCGCTGGGCAGACGTGACGTGAACAGTCTCTCGCTGGGCAGACGTGACGTGAACAGTCTCTCGCTGGGCAGACGTGACGTGAACAATCTCTGACTGGGCAGACGGGACGTGAACAGTCTCTGACTGGGCAGACGGGACGTGAACAGTCTCTGACTGGGCAGACGGGACGTGAACAGTCTCTGACTGGGCAGACGGGACGTGAACAGTCTCTGACTGGGCAGACGGGACGTGAACAGTCTCTGACTGGGCAGACGGGACGTGAACAGTCTCTGACTGGGCAGACGGGACGTGAACAGTCTCTGACTGTGCCGACAGGACGTGATACATCTCCCTTTCACCTCCTCTGCGGCGACCTCCACGGGTCCCGCGGAACTTTACCAACCGGGTCCCCTTAAACAACTCCCTTCTCTCCCGCTCGGTGGCTGGGGAAGAGATGTTGCAAAACATACCGCTGGATCTCTAATGACGGAGTCCTTCTGTCACGATGCACACACGGGAAACAGAGAGATCCAATTTGCAGTTATTTATTAGGGTAATCCAAAAACATAAATCCAGTCCAGGCAGGGGTCAAAACCAACGTAGCAATCCAAAAACATAAAACAATAAACAAACTAGCACAAAGCAGAACAGACCTCAAAAGTGATGTGATGAATAACAAGGACTCCGTAACAAACACTAAACAGGCAGGGTATATATAACACAGAACTAACAATGATAATGGGGAACAGCTGAGTGCAATGATGATGGGGAACAGCTGAGTGCAATGATGCGTGATGGGTACAGACAAGGATTGTGGGGAATGCAGTTCATAAAGTGGATGACACCGTGGGGAAGGAGGACATCTAGTGGACACCTGGGGAACACAAACCCAACACTGTGACACATGAAGCTATGGCCAGGAGTTAGCCATATTGACATCATTCATTATTTTATCTTTTCAGAGGGTGTAGATCATGAGGAGATGCGCAATTACAAAAGCACGAGGCCTTCAGTAACTTCTATAGTAATAAAGTCGGGCGCGTGTCTTTACTTAAGCAATGAGACTATGTCTTTTTGAAAGCAGAGGTGGACAGGAGTCAAAGTGCTAACCAGCCTAAGCTTATTGCTTGGGTTATACTTTATTTACAAACTTCACTTCTATAAACATACAAGAACAAAGGAAAGGAAACTCCAGGACTTCAAAACACACAACCATACATCGACGACGACCAACCAACACTGAGGGAAAACACAGGGCTTAAATGTGACCCGTCACGGAAACCAGTGACACAAGTCGGCAGCACAACTTGCGAGCAAAATGAGAAACAAGCGTTTTTTTCCAAAATTGGTGATTTCCGCTTTTTTGCAGAATCTGTTAGTTGAGATCATGAAGAAGCCTCTCCATGTTTGAGATAACAGTATTGGTATATTTAAAAGCGTACATTTTGAGGTTGAAATCGGCTTGTTTTTCGGACATTCTAGCATGCAGTAGGGGCGTGTCATTGTCTGTGTGTATTTCCATACTGAATAGCCACCGGCGCTTTTGCCCCCGCCCCCCAACAGCGTGGCTACTTATTATGCAGCGCTCTAGCCGGCTCTATCTGATATCAAAATTCAATGAAGATGGACGCCGCAAAGAATGTCGCAGACGAGCTGAACCATGGCCGTTACAACGAAAATGTTTTGAAGTACATCTTCGACAAGCCGGATGCTTATGAACAAGCGTTCACTGATTCTGAAGACGATCTGAGCAACGATGAAAGTGGCATGATAAGACTGAATAATATCCCTAATCTACAACTGAGCGAAGATGAAGACGAGGAAGAATGTATCGGACTGGCGTCAGAATTGGACCGTAAGATATCAGAGGCTATATCGATAGTAACATTTGATGGGGATATAGATAGAGAAATGGGGAAAATCCGTAACTTTGACTGTAAATGTTACACGAGGAGAAAAGAGAACTCTCTGCATGGGAGACAGACTTGTAGCCAGAAGCTTTCTCCAGACATTATGTACAACATACGGCTGGATTCTTTAGCTGCGGAAAAAGAGTGGCAGGACATGCGAATTATTGGACATTTAAAGGCAAACAGACGCACAGTGCAAACTTCGGAGATGGTTACATCCACAAAGAAGACCCCGACAAAGAGAAAGTGTGCCCGAACGACTTATTTCATTGGAGGCAACGAGATCTGCAAGAATACTTTTCTGTTTCTTATGGGGTGTTTTTCCATAAACATCAAAGTTTGTCGTTTTTTGCTCATTCTAAGAACACGTACACGTTATTTCATGTTTAGTCCATGTTTAGACCTTCCAATACCTACCTATTGTTTTTAGCTAGCTCAGGATTGTCGTTTTAATTGTAACGTTAGCTGCTAATCGTTAGCATCATATCACTTGCCAAAACCCCCATTACTATAATGAGCTTTAAGATGGTAATGTGAGCTTCTGCTATTAATTTGAATAATGCTTCAATTGCTTGAATTGACTGGTGTTAATGACTTAACTTAGCCCACGTAAACCTGCCTGTTAGCATTCTTGAATTGATTGTGATGCTAATAATTTTAGCCAGTGGTGGAGGAAGTACTACTTAATATTCTTACCAAGCATTTACTAACGTAATCGTAAATGAATCAGATTAAATTCCTACTTAAGTAAAAGTATAAAGTATACGTAGCCGTAAAATGTGCGTTATAAGTCAAAAGTAAAAGTATTTATGAAGAGTTTAATGTACAGGATTTTTTTAATCCTTTGACTCGAACCAGGTCTAACCACTAACTGAGGTCTAAACCAGGACTAAAACAAGACTAAACCAGGAAGTACAGATACAAGCTCTAAAGTAAGTAAAAGTAAAAAGTATTCATCATAAAATTTACTTCAGTAAAGGTACCTATAATTTGTACAATACATTTTGATATAGGTGACAAGATGCCTGTTAGCAAGACCATGATGTTAAACGTTTTTTCTTTTTTCCCCCCTTTTTTCAGCATTGGCAGAGACACCCTGGCTGATATAGTCAAACACTATGAGGAGAATGGGGCAAAACCACGTTTGAGGAAGAAGCACTCACTGCCACGTCCACCAGCCAGGATCATCAGCCCTGAGGATATCAACAGAGTTGTGGACTTCATAAAAAACTATGCAGAAGACAATGCCATCATGCTGCCTGGCCGACAGCCTGGGCATAAGGATTGGCATGTGAAGTTGCTGCCAACTCATGTGTCCAAGGCCTCAGTGTGGCATCTCTACGTGAAGTCTGCTAAGGAGCTTGGTATGTGTAAACATTGATTTAAAATTGAGTGCTTATAAAGTGAAATAATGCGGAGCACTATTAGCAATTACAATACAATTAACCATAAGCAATATCTGTTTTTCAGGTGAGCGTGCCGTTTGTAAAACCAGCTTCAAAGCACTGTGGAACCGACTTCTCCCACACATCAAAAGTTGCCGGCCACGCACAGATCTCTGCTGGCAGTGCCAAAGCAATAACAAGCAGCTGATACGAAGTGCAAACCTCCCAGATGATAGAAAGTCTGAAGCAGTAAAGAAGCAACAAGATCATCTTTCCCTTGTGCAGAAAGAGAGGGCTGTGTACAACGACATGACTGCTGCCTGCAGAAAGATTTGCTCTGGCTCTAACCTGTCTTTTGGACCATCCCTACCAGCAAGCAAGAAGATTAGGATGCATTACAGTTTTGATTTTGCTCAGCAGGTAATATTTCACACACATTTACTTCACTTTACTTTATTAATGTCCCTTAAAGGGCGATTTGGTGCATGAGAATAAATAGTGCAAATGCAGAATAGCATCAATATAGTAAGTTTTATCTTTATTAGACAATTATGAATAGATGCAAATTTAATTTAATCTAATCCAAGTTCCCTCTCTCCCTCTGTGTCCTACAGTTACACTTTCCCTCAAACCCTCTCCAGCCAGGACCAATGTACTTCCTGACCCCACGGAAATGTGGCCTATTTGGTGTTTCATGTGAAGGGCTGCAGAAACAGGTGAATTACCTGATTGATGAAGGCATGTCATCTACTAAGGGAAGCAATGAAGTCATCAGCTACATGCATCATTTCTTCGGCAACTTTAGAGTTGGAGAAACAGAGGTGGATCTTCATTGTGACACCTGCAGTGGGCAGAACAAGAACAACTTCATGCTCTGGTACCTTGCCTGGCGGGTTGGACACAAGCTTCACGATAAAATTGAAATCCACTTCCTTATTGCTGGCCACACCAAGTTTTCCCCTGACTGTGGCTTTGGACTCATCAAATAAGCCTACATGAAGACAAGAGTCAACACTTTGGCAGACATCGCTGAGGTACTTTAACTTTACTTTGCTTTAATGACTTCAGTGCTGTTTTCTGTTCTGCTTCAATAAAGCCTTTAACTGAAGATCTTTTTTTTTCTTCCTCTCTTCTCTTTTTTGTCATCAGGTTGTGGAAAACAGCTCTCCTGTGAGTCACCTCAATATCCCACAGCTTGTTGGAACGGCAGAGGGCAAAGTTTTAGTCCAGACCTTCGACTGGCAGCAGCATCTGACTCGCCACTTCCGTAGACTCCCACAGATCAAGAGTTATCAGCACTTCAGGTAATTGAAACTTTCACATTGTGTACATACAATATAACATAGCAACAACATACACATGACAGTTTTTTATAAGAAAATACTTTGCCATGTTTAAAATGTCTTATGTGCTTTTTCTGTCACAGCTTTGAAGCCAAGAGACCAGGTGTGGTGCTTGCAAAAAGTCACCGTGATGCACAACCTGTCGAATATCAGCTACTGCGCGACGGAGCAGATCTGCCCCCTGTCGACGGTCTTCCTGTCCTGGCCCCACCTGGACTGAAAATTGACAGGCAGACCTATCTATATGAAAAAATCAGGCCATTCTGTGCTGACGAGGCAAGAGACATCACATGCCCAGCGCCAAGGGTCACAACACAGAAGAGTCCACAGAAGAGGATGCGAATGTAATTTCATTGGACTGTGTCACAAAGACCTTTTTTCTTGTTTACAACACCTGCAATGTCACTTTATCAACCAACCACCTGAATTTAGTTTTACATTCTTGTATGAAAAGCACTCTAAACAATGTTTGATTGATTAGGGTTAGGTGTTGCATGAGTACACCGAAGAAAATTCTTAGTCTGTAAAACCTTTCATTGACAATGGCAATAAAATCTATTCTGATTCATACTCCTATACTGTATGTATATATATATACAGTGGTGTGAATAAGTTAGGCCCCCCATGCTAAAGTTGCCTAAAAAGAGGAATAAAATATCATCTTTTGGAAATTGATCTTAATGGCTTAATTGGAAAAATGAGGAAACCTTTAAGGACACCAATTTTCTTTGTGTATGAATAATGTATCATAAATAAATAAATGTTCTTCCTTAAAATACAGGGTGCATAAGTCATTGCCCCCCTATGTTAAATTCCCACCCATAGAGGCAGGCAGATTTTTATTTTTAAAGGCCAGTTATTTCATGGATCCAGGATACTATGCATCCTGATAAAGTTCCCTTGGCCTTTGGAATTAAAATATCCCCACATCATCACACACCCTTCACCATATCTAGAGATTGGCATGGTTTTATTTCAGTTAGCCTAATAGCTGGTTTGATTTGCATTGAAAGATGATCTTATGGAAAGTGCCCCATGCCAATCTCTAGATATGGTGAAGGGTATGTGATGATGTGGGGATATTTTAATTCCAAAGGCCAAGGGAACTTTATCAGGATGCATAGTATCCTGGATCCATGAAATAACTGGCCTTTAAAAATAAAAATCTGCCTGCCTCTATGGGAATTTAACATAGGGGGGCAATGACTTATGCACCCTGTATTTTAAGGAAGAACATTTATTTATTTATGATACATTATTCATACACAAAGAAAATTGGTGTCCTTAAAGGTTGGATTTTTCCTCATTTTTCCAATTAAGCCATTAAGATCAATTTCCAAAAGATGATTTTTTATTCCTCTTTTTAGGCAACTTTAGCATGGGGGGCCTAACTTATTCACACCACTGTATATATATATATATATATACAGGGACGGACTGGGACTAAAAAACGGCCCTGGACTTTGACTAGGCCCGGCCCAAAGCAATCGGCGCGCAGAAACTCGACAACAACAACAATAACGCCTGCCATGAGTGTCACAAGACTTTAATTGTGGCTCATGGTACTATACCATCCAAATTATAGCTAACAGCATATTCTACAATCTATTCCATGCTGTCTTAAAATGAATTTATTACTTAATAATTTTAATTAATTTATGCAGTAATTAATCTTAGCTAGTTTTTTTGTAAGCATTAACTGTAACGTTACCAACATTTTTAAAAGTAAAAGCACAACATATTTCTTAATATTAGCTACTGCCCAGCATATATATATATATATATATATATAATCACATAGCACATCCTGTTTCTGATTTTAACATTCTCTAGAGTTTATCTTATTTTTTATTCAGTGTACATAAGAGTTGCCTATACAGTTTTATCGGTAGATGCTAAGAGACATTTATTTATTATCTGTTTGCAAACTTTTTTTTTTCTTTGATGGCACATTTTCCTGACCTTTTTTCTATTTTCCTATTTTCCTGACCTTTACAGGGGGTATGGCTTATCTAAATGAGATGTAAATGAGCCCTATTGTCACTCCTAGCAGCAGAGAGAGGTGAGAACTGCACAATCTTTTGAGGCCGTTTTCTCCCCTTTTAGCTTTTTGGAGTGCCTACCTTCAAATGGCCACAACTTCTCCAAATATTATCAGATTTCCATGTGTTACACATCGTTGGAAAGCTTGGAGACTACACTTTCAGAATCTGTGAATAACTCAAAATGCCCCAAAACCGACTTGTGTCCCTACTTTCCGTGATCGGTCACAAATGTACTGGGACTAATGGGATAATTAACAGAACACAGGTGATGGGAATTTCTAATTAAACAGACAGGGAAAAACTAACAGGACTAAACCAAAATCACAAAGACAGGGGGAAACAAGATCACAGGACTAAACTGAACATATCAAAACTGTGACAGTACCCCCCCCCTCCCCGAAGGCGCGTCCTCGCGCCGTATAACATCCAAAGGGGTGGGAGGGTGGGCGCCCTGGAGGCTGACAAGGGCGTGGTTGCACAGGACGGGAAGCCTCCAGGGCGGAGCTGGCAGCTCGGGGGACCAGGGCGGAACAGGCACCGGGTGTGTCCAGGGCGGAGCTGTCGGACCCTCGGGCGTCCAGGGCGGAGCTGTCGGACCCTCGTGCGTCCAGGGCGGAGCTGTCGGACCCTCGGGCGTCCAGGGCGGAGCTGTCGGACCCTCGGGCGTCCGGGGGCGGAGCTGTCGGACCCTCGGGCGTCCAGGACCCTTCGGGTGGCCATGGCGGTGAGGACCCTGTCGCTACGACCTCCATGGTCCCCTTACAGGGCGTACTGCGTCCCCCCAAAATTTTAATGTGAAATTTGACAGGTACAAAGATTGGTTCTTGGTGCTCAGGAACAGACACCGGCTCAGGAACAGAAACTGGCCTAGGAACGGGATGCAGGATCAGCGGGCTCTGGCGCAGGATCAGCGGGCTCTGCCTCGAAGACTGGCCTTGCAGGCGTGACGTGAAGATCTGGGCTGGGCCGGACCAGCGGCGAAGGAAGCTCTGGGCTGGGTTCATGGGCTGTAGCTGATGTGTGTGCTGCCCACACACACAAAACAGCCATGGACCATACAATGAGCGCTGTGTCTTCCAGAGCAGACTCAAGTGCAGCATGAACAGTCTCTGGTAGGGCGGACAACACATGCTCAGACTCTGGTGGGCAGGCGATGGGTTCAGGCTCTGGTGGGCAGGCGATGGGCTCAGGCTCTGGTGGGCATGCGATGGGCTCAGGCTCTGGACTTACTGGACTTGGAACGGACTGGAGTGGGAGATCTTCCACCACGTAGCTGGATCCACACGCCCACAGCGTGTGATCCACGAACTCCAGGAAGGTCAGATCAAGATCTCTTACTAGAAGTATCTGGGCAAGCGGATCCTTCAGTCCACCCCAAAAACTTCGTTTAAGTTCCTCTTCATCCAGAGTCACGTCATCATAAAGGCCTAAGTAAAGACCCGCATACTCTTCAAGTGAGCGCTCACTTTGGAAGAGGATCGGTGTTTCCATGGGGCTCACCTTTTTCTTCTTGTTTCTTCTTACCCCGCTCATTTTCAGTTTCCTTTCTTCTTTTTGTAGGGTTGGTCGTTCTGTCAGGGTTGCTGTAGGCTGCTGAAGACGAGGACACGGGATCTGTGATATAGGTACTTTATTTACAAACTTCACTTCTATAAACATACAGGAACAAAGGAAAGGAAACTCCAGGACTTCAAAACACACAACCATACATCGACGACGACCAACCAACACTGAGGGAAAACACAGGGCTTAAATGTACTGGGACTAATGGGATAATTAACAGAACACAGGTGATGGGAATATCTAATTAAACAGACAGGGAAAAACTAACAGGACTTAACCAAAATCACAAAGACAGGGGGAAACAAGATCACAGGACTAAACTGAACATATCAAAACCGTGACACTATGGAAGCTATGAAAATAGAATTATTAAATCAGAATTGGCAAAATGTTTATGTTAAAGATGTTAATGATTCATATAATGCATTTTTGGAAAATTTACCCAAATTTATGATAGTCATTGTCCTTTGAAAAAATGTAAACAGAAACAAAAAAATAGGTTGTTACCTTGGATGACAAAGAGTTTAGAAAAGTCATGTAAAAAGAAGAATAAGTTATATATGGATTTTATTTAGTGTCCAACCAAGGAAAAAGAGGAACAGTATAAAAAAATATAAAAACAGACTAACATCAGTACTAAGAAAGCAAAAAAAAAAGGATTACTATGACCAGCTATTACAAAAATATAGACATGATATAAAGGGTACTTGGAGGATTATTAATAATGGAATGAAAAATTATAAATACAAAGACTTTCCATTGTGTTTCATAATAACACAACAATAGAAAATAAAGAGGCTATTGTTGATGCCTTTAACCAGTATTTTGTCAATATTTTGGCTAATGAGCTACCAAAGTTTAAAAAGGAATATATCAGTCCTACATTTAATAATATTAACACAATGTTTCTTGGATGAGTATGTGATAGTGATGTTCTTGAAGTAGAAAGAAAGTTTAAAGATAAAAAGTCTACTGATTGCAATAATATTGATAAGGCCTTTATAATATAAGTTATCCATTGTATTATTAAACCTTTCAGCTACATTTGTAATAGATCTTTCTTAACTGGAACTTGTCCTGATAAAATGAAAATAGCTAAGGTGTTTCCAGTTTATAAAAGTGGAGATAAGCAAATACTAACTAATTATAGACCTATATCACTGTTACCTCAGTTTTCTAAAATACTTGAAAAATTGTTTATAAACAGGTTGGACTCCTTTCTTAATAAATATGATGTACTAAGTGAGCACCAATATGGATTTAGGAACAACTGCTCCACATCCTTAGCTGTGATGGAGCTTGTTGAACATGTTGCAGCTGCAGTTGACCAAAAACTCAACACAGTGGGTGTGTTTATTGATTTGCGTAAAGCATTTGACACTATCGATCATGCTTTATTGTTGAAAAAATGTGAACAATATGGTTTGCGAGGGGTCACACATCAGTGGTTAAAGAGGTATTTAAGTAATAGATTTCAGTATGTACAAATTAATAATACACAGTCTGAATTAGAAACAGTAATATGTGGTCTTCAGCAAGGCTCAGTTTTGGGACCAAAATTAATTATTCTCTATTTAAACGACATCTTTACAGTATCTACAATGTTGAAATTTATAATGTTCGCCGATGACACAAATATTTTTTTCTCTGGAAAAAAGATGGATGAATTATTGCAATTGGTAGAAAAAGAATTAATTGTGTTAAAGAAGTGGTTTGACTATAATAAGTTATCTTTAAATGAAAATAAAACTAAATTTATGATATTTTCTTGTAATAGGACACATGGCAATGCAAACTTACATTTAAATGGAGTTGAAATCGAAAGAGCCTATGAAACCAAATTTTTAGGTGTGATTATAGATAATAAATTTAGTTGGAAACCACATATTGAATATATTAGAAGCAAGGTAGCAAAATCAGTAGAAATATTGTATAAAACAAAAGATCTAATAAATAAAAAGGGTTTGAGTATCATATATATTCCTCCTTAGTAATGCCTTATTTGTCATATTGTTCAGAAATATGGGGAAATGCAAATAAAACAAATATAGCTGTATTAATTAAGTTACAAAAAAGAGCTATTAGACATATTAATAAAGTAGGATATCGCGAACCAACTAACAAACTCTTTATTCAAAGTAATACCTTAAAATTTACAGATATTGTATATATATAAATATTGGAAATAATGTATAGAGCACTAAATAAAAGTCTTCCATCTGGTATTCAGAAATTATTTAAGTTAAGAGAGGGAAGATATAATTTAAGAGGCTTGTTTATGTTTGAATGTGGAAAAGAAAGAACTAATGTAAAATCGAGATGTGTATCAGTTATGGGTGTGAAACTATAGAATTTACTAAAAGATGATTTGAAATTATGTACTTCTCTGTTTAGCTTCAAAAGATCTTTAAAAAAGAAAATTGTTAATGATTATTTAGTTAGTATGTAAATCTTGTTAATATTTTGTAAAAAAAAATGTATGTGCAGTATTGTATAATTATGTATACAGTTTTTTTTATAATTTATAATGCTGATTCTTCAGATATATGGTTAAATAGGGTAGGCAAATATAAGCCTCGGCTTCAGCCTACTCCTTTTTTTGGTTATTTCATTGTAAATTTAATTACCAAAATCTGGTAAATTACCAAAAAAATAAAATAAAGATAAAAAATAAAAATAAAAAAGGTGATTGCTGGTGATGCACTTCGAGAGCGGCATGAGTATTACACATAGGGGCATCGTTGTTAGTGTCACAGAGCCGTGGTTATCAGCCAGCCCAGATCGGGTAATCGACTCATCTGTCCTACTCCAAATAAAATGTCCCGTCCCAAGTAAACTCCATTGTACCCTCTTGGATCAACTTGACCATAACTGCAGTGATATCAAGCGAGTAGATGGAGTACCACAACTTCAGAAAACAGGTAGCCCAGGATATTACATGCAGGTACAATTAGGCATGTTTTGTGCCGGTCTGAAGATGGCCAAATTGTTTATCTTGAGCCCAACTGACTCAGTTATGTTCATGGGCTGGCTGAGGTGGAAGTTGTCTCCAGCTACAAATACCTCAGAGTATACATAAACGACAACTTCATTTGGAAAACCAACGGTAGTATATGGGGGTAGAATTGTTGCATTATTCCAAATAAATAGATTATGATCCACAAATAAATGTAAAGAGATTCACAAAAATGTATCAAATTCACAAATAAATAGATTAAGATCCACAAATAAATGTAAAGAGTTTCACAAAGAATTATAAAACTCACAAATAAATATAATGAGATTTGCAAATAAAAAATATATTTACAAATGTTGTTTATACCACAAACACAACTCTGCCTGGCATTTATTTGTGAACCGTTTTTTGTGCATTTGTAAATCCCCTCACGCATTTGTGAATCGGTTCCTGTGCATTTGTAAATCCCCTCACGCATTTGTGGATTTTGAAACACTTCTAGCGTCGACGTGCAGACAAATCCACAAATAAGTGGACTCCACCCACCCTTTACCTAAGCCAATCAGATAACGGCCACATTGAGCTGACCAATCGTAGCACGTTCTCGCTACAACCAATCACGTTTGGCTTTACACTCCGGTTTGCTGAGAACAAACTCATATACACTAGAGTTACACAATCATGACTTTATTTAGTATGTTTATTGTGACTCCTGAGACACTGAGGATGTGCAGATGAACGTCCATCTCTGTGTCCATATTCAGTCATGTGACCATCATCACTGCTACACTTCCACTAGATGAAGCGCCATCACTAAAGTAAGATCATGAATCATGAGTCTGTTCAGAAAGTATCAGGACTGATTGTGAATCTCTAATCAGAGTTCATGGTGTCACTCCATCTATCATGAAGCCTCATGTGTGTCTGAAATCATCAGATGGAGAAGAAACAGGCGTTAAAGATGGAGACATATTAGAGCTTGTTCACGTTTCATGATCTTGTGTGGAGATTCATAACCAGTCCAGATACTTTTATAACAGACCTTGAATATGAAAACATGCTTGACTGTGTAGAACATGCAAAACACCTTTTATATCTTCATTGTCACACTTTCTATTGACTTTGGCTCTAATATTCAATCAACTCATTATTTGAACAGATTCTCACTGAAGATTGAAGTGTGAAGCTGCAGGTTTTTCTGTCAATCATGATGATTGATCTGCATATGAAGAACAGAAGCATCATTATGAGAAACTCCACAACATCATCCATGATCAAAGAGGTCAAAGGTCACCTCAGAGGTCACAGCTCATCACATATATTTCTTTAAACAGTGTTATATCAGAAAGCATTTAGTCAAATCTGAATGAGTGAGTGTTGAGAAGAGCTGAGGATCTTCTAATATCAGTGTGTTGAAGTGTTGTTTCTCTCTCTCTGCTGGAGTGTGTGTTCACTCGAGTGGAATAGAGGTTTTTGTACGAGTGTTTCATTAGATTGTATCACTGTGGTGGACATTCGGTGGAGGAACTAAACTGGTGATCGGTGAGTCTGTCTATTTAATCACCTAATAAAAAAATACAATTTAGATTTCAGAAAGTGTTTTACAGTTGAAACAAGAACAACATTTATTAATAATTATGATTATTAGATATTGTGGTAAAACTTTACTTAAAGCCTTTATGTATAATGCATTATAAAGGTATCAATAATGTAGATTATAATGCTTTATATCTTTTCATAAATTATTGTAACCAAAATTAAAATGCATTATTCTATTTGCAAATTCCTTGTTACATCTGAAATTGGTTGTTTGTCATGAGTTTTAAAGTATTATAATTTCTTATGGTGTAACAATAAATAGATTATAATGTGTTAAAACCTTGGTTACAATTATTGATGTGATCATACATGCATTATAATGTGTATAACAATATATAATTAATGCATCAAAAATTATTTCATAATGCAATATGTATAAGGGCTTTAATTAAAGTGTTACTGATATTTTTGTATAATTATTTAATCTAAAACAATGATATTATTATAAGAATAGCATTATTCCTTTCATCAAAAATAAAAAATTAAAAAATGAAATACAATTCTAAACATATTTCCATAATGTGTCTCACTATGAGTTTATTCAGTTTATTACAGGTTTGTTTTCCTTCATTTATTTCTACACTGAGTTCATATTTAGTTCATCTTTTATTGTAGAAATCATACATGTAAAAAAGAGATTTGACATCAGAATGTAAATGTTGCTACTTTCTGTAGTTCAGTCAATGATACTGAATCTCTTTTGCTCATGTTGTGCTTATAATTCAGTGCTTTATAATATAAGCAAGATTTATACAAACTATTGGTATGTTAAGAAATGTTTATTCAGTGTCTTAATTCTGTTTGAAATTGAGTTTTTTTGTTTTGTTTTGTTGAATGTCCAAGTAAAAATGTACTTTATTTTGGGATATAAAAGCTGTTAGAATGAAAGCATTCAGTGTATTACAATGTTTAGTTTGATTATGAGGTTTGATTTAAATGCATATAGTGATTGTGTAGTTTGTATATTGTATATATATGTATATATGTATATATATATATATATATATATATATATATATATATATATATATATATATATATATATATATATATATATATATATATATATATATATGAGCTGTAGTGAAGCTGAATGACATGAAGGATCAGATGCTGGTGATTTTTCCTGCATTCCTCATGTCTGCTGCTTCAGTCCTGTTGAAATGCTGTGAATGTGCAGTGCAGTGTGTTGTGTTGTGTGTGTGTTTGTGAATGTGTTGTGTTTGTCTCCTGCAGCTGGTCCCACAGTGAAGCCCTCAGTGTCTCTGCTGCCGCCCTCTTCTCTGCAGATCTCTGGAGACTCAGCCGCACTGCTCTGCCTGCTCAGCTCTTACTCTCCACAGGGGGCGCTGGTGAGCTGGACACTGGACGGGTCAGAGGTCACCGAGGGGGTTCTGACCAGCGCAGAGAGCCAGCAGGACGGCCGCTACAGCCGCAGTAGCGTCCTGACCCTCAGCAAAGCACGCTGGGAAAAGGGAGAGCTGTACGTCTGCAGAGTAACACATGATGGAGCTCCTCATGAGGTCTCGTTCCACAAGAGCTCTGAGTGCTGATGTTTCTCTCCTGAAGATGAGCCGTATCTGAGTGTCCTGTGTCAGGCAGGATTCACATGAGTCTAGTGCTGCAGCTGTAGTGATTTACAACTCAATACTGAAAGAGAGTGTGTGTGTGTGTGTGTGTGTGTGTGTGTGTGTGTGTGTGTGTGTGTGTGTGTGTGTGTGTGTGTGTGTGTGTGTGTGTGTGTGTGATCTTTCAATCTGCTGTGTTTGCTGCAACATTCAATAAAGCTTCTCAACAAGCTCACTTTGTGTCTGACAACATCATTCAACTAACAGATGAAGATGCAGGAGCTTTTCAGAAGGTTGATGTAGCAGTAAATGTCAAATAAAGCTCTTGGGGTTTGAACATGGTCTCTGGAGACAGAGCTGCTCTATTCTGAGAGATCACAATCACTCCACCCTGACAATGCAAATGGGCTTTTCAGTCTCACTCTTTGATTGGTTACATGATCTGGGGCCTCATTTATAAAACTTTGCGTAGGATTTGCGTTAGAAGTGGCGTACGGATGAAACATAGGACGTGCGTACGCACAGAAATATTCGGATTTATAAAACCGTGCGCACGCACATCCTACGCATTTTTCCCTTAATAAATCACAATCAATTCTAAATGTAGCGCAGCTTTTGCGGCTTCATGTCACGCCCATGGTTGCCCATAAATAGTCCGTAAAACGCCCACAAGTTAATATATCACGATTGCGAAATCATGGCAAACACAGAGAGGAAATCAAAAAAACGTAACTTCACTCAATGTGAAGTAGAAGTTATCGTTGGCGAGGTGGAAAAGAGGAGAAAAATGTTGTTTGGAGGGCACAGTGTGGGCATTACTAATGCCAAAAAGGCACTTGAGTGGCAAAAGGTTGCAGACGCCGTAAATGCTGTAGCCTCACAACCTCGGACTGTGGCCGAAATAAAAAAGACATTGTCGGACATCAAAGTTGAGGCAAAAAAGCGTCTAGCGCTCCATCGCCAGAGTGTGTCTGCCACGGGTGGGGGAAAGGGGACACCGGAGCTGACCCCTCTTGATGAGAGACTGGCGGCAATTATTGGGGAATCCCTATTAAGTGGAGTGGTGACTGAGGCGGAGGGTGACACTGACGCGCCAGATGCACCGAATGACACAGGTAAGTGAAATAAGTAAAATGAATGCAGTCAAGTCACATGTATGTAGGCTACACGATTACAGTTTATTCATATAGAACAATCTTTATTTCAGTCGCTGGGTGTTCCAGCAGGGCCAGTGGTTACGATGCTGCAGCTGAGCAGCCATCTGGACCCAGCGTCTCCACGGCACGCGGCTCTCAACCCTCCAGCAGCGGACGTGTCCTCACCGATGCAGTCCTCGAAATGCAGAGGGAAGTCATTAATTCAGTCACAGAGGTGGCCAAGGAGTTGGGCGAAATGAAGACTGTCCTAACTGAAATAAACTGCACAATGAGGGAATTCTTGAATAAATAATATATTTTTTCCACACCTTTTTTTGTTCTTTACAAGCGACGCATCACTTCCAAACGCTGGCGCACAGCAGCAGCATTTGGCTCAAATGCCTGGGGATGGGGGTCAGGGTCGGGGCCAACATAGCAATCGGCGTCAGGGGGTAGAGGCACGTTTTTAAGCTGTGCCACATTGTGTAGCACAGCACATGCCAGCACGATTTGGCACACCTTTTCAGGAGTGTACAATAACCTCCCTCCAGTGCAGTCGAGGCAGCGCCATCTGCCCTTAAACAGGCCGATGGTGCGCTCCACTATAGCGCGAGCTCGGCTGTGGCACATGTTGTAGTGCCTTTCCTCTGCACTATGTGGGTTGAGGACAGGCGTAAGCAGCCACTGTTTGAGGGGATATCCACTGTCCCCTGCAAGGATAGTGAAAGGGTTAAGACATTGAAGTACAGTAAAATGTGAAATGTCTATTAATCAAACGTACCTAGAAGCCAGCCATCACGCACAGCACCAGCCTCGAGTCTGCGTCCAACACTGCTGTGTCTTAAAATGAATGAGTCATGGGTTGACCCAGGCCACCGAGCTACTACATTAGTGAGCAACATGTCTGCATCACAAATAATTTGGGCATTGATTGAATGGAAATGCTTTCGATTAATGAAAGTATTTTCATTAACATTCGGTGCCCTTATGGCAACATGAGTGCAGTCAATAGTGCAGTCAATAGCACCGATTACATTTGGGAAACCGTACATAGCTGTAAATTGAGCTTTCTTGTTTGCCTGTTCACCCGCCGTGTATGGAAACTTTATGGAATCATGGGACAAAGCTATTATGCCTTTTAACACGTCTGGCATTACCCGGCTAATGGTCGGCTGAGATATACCTGACCTGTCAGCCAATTCCCTCTGAAAAGTGCCAGTCGCCAGGAATCCTAGTGTTGTTAGGACTTGAAGTGGGACTGGCACGGCGTGGTTCCTCCGAGTGCTCCTCTGTAACGCTGGGCCCAAAAGACCGCAGAGGTCCAACAGGACGGCTCGAGGAAGTCGGAACCGGCTCATAAGCCACTCGTCCTCATTTGCCAGCAAGTCTTCTTGCTGTCTGAAGATGCGTTCACTCCGAATCCTTCCATTTTCCACATCTTCTAAGAGCGCAAGATCAGCCATTGTGCGTCATTACGCATTGTGATGGGGCATTTTATTTCCATCCATTTAATTGCATCTGACAAGCTACAGATGTCAGTTATAATCTACTTGGAAATGGGAAATAGTTCAGCGCAAATGTAATTTCTAGCAGCTATCTGAATGGTTGAGACATACGTCATACGTTATTTTATCTAAAATAAAACAAACTAAAGGCATATGCATGAATACCATGATTCCGTAGCTGATGAAGACATTTTTACTATGAAAACAACTTTCCCCAGTGGACAAATAATACATCTATCTATATATCTATCTATCTATCTATCTATCTATCTCCCTAATTATCTATCTATCTGACTGACTATCTAATTGCATCTATATCTGCTCCGCCAGACGGACACATTGGCGAGAATATCAGTTTTGCACATTATTTCGTTCTGTTTACCATCTTATTTATGAGGATGAATTGTATAACATGCCAATATTATTGCAGAACATATTTCACTTTTCTTTTTGCAAATATGTGTTAATTAGCATTTCTGTTGTAGATCGATTAAATGGGTGTTCGTGTAGGCTGTTAATTGTAAGACTTGCTTTGTGAAGTCTTCGTTTTATTTATGAGAGGCAGTATTGCCATTTATTTTACACAACGGTCTACAGTTTCACACACTTTCACGTGTTTCTTCCATCTGCCGACGGTGTCGCCATTTCTCATTTCACCCGTTTTTGTGCGTACGCCTGGGTCAGAGCTTGCGTGAAGGACCGTACATTTTACCGTCAAGTTTGCTTTTTATAAATACCAATTATTGCGTAGAGAGCGGCGTACGCCTTCTTCTGTGCGTACGCAACGTATATAAATGAGGCCCCTGGACTGGAACACAACAGTTTCACTTCTGCAAAATGGTATTTTAAAAAATAAAAATATAATAAAAATAATTTAAGTGACTGAATGCAGTCTATTCAGTTTGATTGACAGGGATCATATATTACACATAAAACATGATGATCATATTAAAACACTGACTCATTCTCTTCATAAACACAAGATTGATGTTGATTGTAATGATATAGTGTTATTAGTGTTTGAAAATACAATCATAAATGATTATTCAAACCTGGACTAAACACTGGCAGAGTCAAGAGGAAGATGATGCTGAAAGTCATGTTTGTTGGTTGATGAAGAAGAGCTCTTGATCATGTCATGTTCAGTTCATAGAGCTATAAACACATGCAGAGTGAAGCATGTGCTGATCATATAAAACACCCTCTGAATGCAAAAGCTGCTGTAGACTGTGAGCTCACAACGAGACCGAAGAGAGATCAGGACGAGATACAGACTCACCTCAGACTCATCAGAGTCAAAGAGCTTTACTGACAGGGTTAAAGAACGGCTTTACATGGCCGAAGCACAGTCACATTAAATATACTGACATACACATTTACACACAAATACACACAGATAAAAATAAATATATGGAGTTCAGTCATGAAACTCTAGATCAGTGTTTCCCCAACAATGTCTCTCTAATCTGACAAACATTTCAGGTCTTGGAGTCTCTACTGATGATCTGATGAGTTGAATCATGTGTGTTTGATTAGGGACACATAGGCTGCGTTTACACTTGGCATTAACATGCGATCTCCGTGATCATAAGCCAATCAGGACACGGTGCGTTTACACCTGTCCTCATCAAGGGGCTTCTGAATCTGGATAACTGATCGGATCTCGCATTCTCGCGGAAAAAGAAAATTAAATAAAAAAAAGGATGGCTCCGGTGCAAAGTCGACCTGAAGTGGTGGGTTTTCTTTTAAAAACAGTTTTTAGTCGGGGGACATTTTACAAATCCCGCAAAATGAGGAGGATAAAGAGGCTGCAAGTGTTAATACTGTGGATAGATGCCGTAATGAAAACGGTACAGAGAAACCTATGGGTCAGAGAACGTTGCCAGCTGTGGTGGGAAAAATGCGCGTTCTTTACTGAAAATGAATGGTTTTGCAACTTTCGGGTGCGGAGGCAAACATTTCAGTACATTTGCGATGTACTTCGCACTCGACTGTATCGCAAAACCACACAGCTACGTGCAGCAATTCCTGTGGAGAAAAGAGTTGCTGTGGCCCAGTATTGGTTTGCTACAGGTGACTGTTTCCGCACACTTGCTCATCTCTTCGGTGTCAGCAAAGCTGTAGTTTGGCAATGTGTGCATGAGGTGGCATCCGGGCTGAAATCGCTGGCTCGTCAGCACATAAGTATACCCACAGGAGAGAGACTGAATGAGGTGACGCACGGGTTTGAAGAGAGATGTGGCTTCCCTCAGTGCGCTGGAGCGATAGATGGGACCCATATCCCAATTTTATCACCCAGAGACAACGCATCAGACTACTACAATAGGAGAGGCTGGCATTCCATCCTACTACAAGCAGTTGTTGATCATCGAGGCAGGTAATATTGGAAGCATTTATTAATAAGACATAAAATAATGCTGCTCACTATACTTAACATGCAGTTGATAACAAAAATTCTAGAGTAACATTTAATGCACTTATACACAGAATTGCGCTTTCCATGATTGATGCACTTTAAAGCTATTGAACTGAACCGAATAAATACTGAACTGAATTGAGCAGAATGACAACCTTTTTAGAGCTGATTTGAAGCAGATTTAATGCATCATTTATCATTTTATGATCTTTATAACCATTACTGTGCATCAATGTAAAGCTGCTTTGAAACAATCTGTATTGTATAAAGTGCTATATAAATGAAGGTGAGTTCACTTCCTACTTTCAGTTTCACAAACATAAACATTGGATGGCCAGGCAGTGTACATGACGCACGTGTGTTGCGGAACTCTGTGATATTTGATCTCGCAGAACGTGGAGAGCTTTTCCCAGCTGTAAGTCTTGTGCATTTTACTGAGTATTTTGGAATTCAATTATATACCATAGTCAGCAAAAGCTGCACAGTTGCAATTTATTCTTATCCTAACCTTTTTATATTTTTAAGGTCACAAAAAACATATCAGGAACAACTGTTACTGGGTGATCCTGCTTACCCAATGTTGAGTTGGCTCATTAAGCCTTACCATGACAATGGGAACCTAACAAGGGCACAGAAGTACTTCAACCAGAGGCTCAGCAAGGCACGAGTATCTGTCGAGTGTGTGTTTGGCAGGCTAAAGGGAAGGTGGAGGTGCATTAGAAAGTGACTTGATGTACATCTGGAGAACGTTGCAAATATTGTGACTGCTTGCTGTGTTCTTCACAACATTTGTGAGATACAAGGAGATATGTTTGAAAATGAGTGGCACACCCACTGTGGCAACACTTCTGACACTACTGATGTTATGGACAACCACAATGTACTGGGTCCAAATCACATTCGGGAAGCTTTAACAGCTTTTTTTAGCCAGTACCTGTGATGTGCCTAGACAAGTAGAAGTCAGATGTGAGTTGTAAACGTAAACAGAACAAATGAGTATGACATAGGCTGTGATCAACTTTGTCTATCAACTGTGTTTGTGGAAATTGTCCAAAAATACAATAAAAGAAAAATATTCTTCATAAAGGCTTTAATTTCACATTGGTCAAGTAGCAACAAAAATGTACATTCAGTATGTCAGAAAAGACCAAACCACTTTCTTTGCATAATAGCATTCAAATATTGAACAAATACAGCAGACTGGGGGTGAAAAAAAAAAACCCTCTTGAAACAAGAAGCTTATTCTGCTGGTTTTAAGAAAAATAATAAATAAATAAAAATATAAATATAAAAGGAATGAACAAGAAAATACTAATGTGATAGCCATTTAAACTTATCACAGGTTGTAGTGTGTACTACTCTCACCCAAACTACTCTGTTCATCGCTGTCGTTCAGCTGCCTTGGGGTAGAGGACAACCTTTGAAGGTGAAGAGGCACAAAGTGAGTTTGGGGAAAAGGAAAATGAGTAGCTGGTGGAGGTTGGAGATCAGGGACCCTGTAAAAGGGAGTTGAGTTGTGCTGTGGTGCAAGATGTGCGTGGAATGACTGTTGACCAGCGGAAAAAGCATTCACAAAGATATTGAACAGCTTTAATTCATGTTCAGGAGTAGGAGGAGGAAGAGTAGATGAGACTGGAGGAAGAGGTGAAGGAAGAGGTTGAGGACAGTGGAGTGGAGGAGGAGGAGGAGGAGGAAGAGTAGATGGGACTGGAGGAAGAGGTGAAGGAAGAGGTTGAGGACACTGGAGTGGAGGAAGAGGAGGAGGAGGAGGAGTAGATGGGACTGGAGGAAGAGGTGAAGGAAGAGGTTGAGGACGCTGAAGTGGAGGAGGAGGAGGAGGAAGGTGAAGGGCAAGGAGACAAAGTCTCGGATGAAATTCGTGCCACTCTAGTTGCCCATATCTTTGTCCATGGTTTGACTATGAGGGAGGCTGGGAAATGAGTACAGCCAAACTTGAGTCGCTCTCTTGAGAACCACAAGCAACATAAAGGTGATGATACACAGGGCAACTTTTTGAGCAATGTTGCTGGGCAATCTTGCCGAGCGATTGTTGCTTGGGCACTTTCCCATTGAAAATGGGCAATACATTTATATCTGGATAATTTAGATCGGTCGTGGGCCCTGTGTCTCATCTGGTTGCCCTGTTGACGGCAACATTGCCCAGCAACATTGCTCAAAAAGTTGCCCTGTGTATCACCTTAACTTACCAGTTTTGGAGATGTTGTTTTGAATGTATTGCACCAGTGTGTTAGACTATGTTGTAGTGTGTGTGTTTGTGAGGGCTTGTGTGTGATGTCTCATGGCAAAGTTTGGCTTTTCAGCAAGAGTGAATGGTTTTGAGTGTAGAGCTTCATTTTGACCTGAAAATATGATGTTTGGTAATTGGGTGAGACGTTATGGATTTGTGTTTACAGTTTTGAGAATACGAGACATAGTTTCAAGAAATGTGTTTAGGCAACCAAGAAAAACTGTAAGAACATTAGTAAATAAGGAAGGGCACAACTCAATATAGTTTTGTATAACTGTTCATTAGTTAATTCTTAGTTATTTTTCCTGAACCTTAATTAGTAGATAATTAATAGTAGTTCCCCTTCGAGGGAACTCGCACTGCGTCGTCGTCGTGACGACACTAGGGGAATGCCCCCAGCGTAGCGCGTCTGAAGCATGAATGAAATCTGTCCAATCCTGATTGGTGCTGCGTCATGACGTAGTAGATGACGGCATAACCGGAAGATACAAAGGGACGCCCAGCACACACACACATTAGCTTTTTTGCTCTTCAGCTAAAGCGCTCTGTGTGATCTGTTCGTCCTATTTACTGTTGTTTGTCCCATATATATTTGCAGTGACATCAAGCACAATATATAAGATGTCTAGCGAGCAATTTAGACAGTGTGTACATCCGTGTCCGCGCTACATTACGGGCACGGACACACACCAGCCTGTGTGTGTATTGTCTGGGCGCGCAGCACGCTAGAGCGGCTCTCGAGGGAGCCGCTTGTAGCGAGTGTGAGAAGCTGCCGCTCAGGACTTTACGCTTGCGGCTGGCCGTGTTTGATTCAAGCGGCCAGGCTCGCGAGCCTCGCGGTTCTGGGCCCGCGGTTGCCGAGGCAGCGCGACGCCGCAGATCGTGGGGCTCGCAGATGGATCTCTCAGGGGGACACGGGACTGCTCGGGCATCTTCCTCGTCTGAGGATTCAGAGGTTCTCCCGCCCCGTGCGGAAGCCCGCGAAGCGGCTTCTTCCCGCGAGGCGGAGGACCCGATGTTTCAGTTATCTGGATCTGAGTCAGATAATTTAAACATCGAGGCGGGTGATGTGGACATTAATCAGCCACTTCACGCGCCTGCTCAAGAGGAGCTAGTGGAGGTTTTGACCCGCGCTGTGGCAAAACTAAGAATTGATTGGCCACAAGAAGAATTGCAGATCCAGCCACCAAGCAAACTGGATGAGAGATTTTTTAAGCGCAGGTCTCAACCTCCACGCCGGGGCCTTCCGTTTTTTCCTGACTTGCACAATGAGTTGTGCAAGTCATGGGTGAAACCGTATTCAGCCAGGCTCTCCAATCCCCCAGTACTTGATTTTGCTAACGTGTTGGGGGCGGCTGAGCTTGGTTATGGGACAATGCCGCGGGTAGAGGAAGCTCTCGCGAGCTATCTTTCTCCCGAGGCCGCATCGTCCCTTAAGGCCCCGGTACTGCCCACTAAGCCATGCCGCGATACATCCGTGCTGGTGGGCAGGGCTTATATGGCGGCTGGGTGGGCTGGTAGCTGCCTGCACACCATGGCGGTGTTGCAGGCCTACCAGGCCGACCTCCTCAAGGAGCTTGATGAGGGTGAGGGTCCCTCTCCTAGGGATATCACGGAACTGAGGAAGGCCACCGACTTGTCCCTCCGCATCACCAAGGAGACGGCCCGTGCCATCGGCCGCTCCATGGCTGGTTTGGTGTGTGTGGAGAGGCATTTATGGTTAAATTTGTCGGGGATGAAGGAGAGAGAAAAACATTTTCTCCTAGACTCCCCGATTTCACCGTCTGGCCTCTTCGGCGGCGCGGTTGATACCGTCGTCGGGAGGTTTCAGGAGGTTAAAAAACAGTCGGCGGCCTTCCAGCAATACCTCCCTCGCCGTTCTGGCTCCTCGAGGAAGGCTGCCTCTAAAGGGCAGCCTCGGCCGCCTGCCGGCTCCTCGCATCGACAGGTGCAAAAGGAGAGTGTCGCCTCCCGCGCCCCTCCCGAGGGAGCTTGGCAAAGGAGGCGGCGCTCTCGCGGTAAGCCTTCCGAGCCTAAGGTCGATCTGAGAACCGTCCTTCAGGCAAAGAAGGCTTCCTCCAAGCGGTCCTAATTGCGGCCGGACCGCTGAGAGCTGCCCCCCCCCCCCCCGGGGTGGGGCGATCGAGGTCGCCTCCATCCCGGAGCTCTCGGGAAATTAGTGCTGTGTTTCCGCCATCAAGTACGCTTCGGACCTCACTGCTTTCCCGCGTACGCACGCCGCTCCAGCCATCTCTAGTAAGACCTGTGGCTGGGCAGCGAACGCGTCCGCACACCGAAAATCGTTCTCGACTACTCCCTGCCGGTCAGCCGCCTCAGGGGCTCGGGAACGAGTCTCGATTAACACCCGAGGCCAGCCTCGAGAGGCCGGTTCCCTTAGTAGATTATCTCGGCGCATGGTCATGCCTTCCGAATATATCTGCGTGGGCCCTGCGTACTGTAGAGCTGGGTTACAGGCTGCAGTTCAGTTCCCCTCCCCCGAAGTTCAACGGGGTGGTCTGGACTGTGGTCGGCCCAGAGCAGGTTCGGGTTATGGAACAGGAGGTTCAATCCCTGTTGGTCAAGGAGGCCATAGAATGTGTTCCTCTGCCAGACAGGGAGTCCGGGTTCTACAGCCGGTACTTCATAGTTCCCAAGAAGGATGGCGGGTTGCGTCCAATAATAGATCTCAGGCACTTGAATCGGTCCCTGAGGAGATTCAGGTTCAAGATGCTCACAATTCCAGCCATCGTGAGTCAGATCCAGTTCGAGGACTGGTTCATCGCGATAGATCTGAAGGACGCATACTTCCACATTTCCATCCTTCCATGTCACAGGAAGTTCCTGAGGTTCGCTTTCGGGGGCGAAGCGTACCAATATCGGGTTCTTCCGTTCGGCCTAGCTCTCTCCCCTCGCACTTTTACAAAATGCATGGATGCAGCTCTAGCACCCCTGAGGCTCGAGGGCGTCAGGGTGCTCAATTACATCGACGACTGGCTGATTCTGGCCCAGTCGCGAGAGCTGGCGATTCGGCATCGAGATGTCGTCCTCGCCCACATCCAGAGTCTGGGGTTGAGACTCAACACAAAAAAGAGTGTGTTGACACCCTCCCAGAGGACTACGTTCCTGGGAGTTGCATGGGATTCCACGATGATGCGGGCACAGATGTCTCCGGCACGCGTGGAGTCCATACTGGCGATGGTCTCCAGAGTGAAGCTAGGCCACAACCTCACTGTGAAGCAGTTTCAGAGACTGCTGGGGCTCATGGCAGCAGCGTCCAACATCATACCTTTTGGTCTGCTACACATGAGACCCCTACAGTGGTGGTTGAGAGCCAAGGGGTTTTCCCCGAGGGGAAATCCGTTCCGTATGATCAGGGTAACGCGCAGATGCCTTCGTTCCCTTGTCATATGGAGGGAACCTTGGTTCCTGTCCCAGGGACCGGTGCTGGGAGCATCATGTTGCCGGAAAATCGTTTCAACAGATGCCTCTCTCACTGATTGGGGCGCGATCATGGACGGCCGCTTTGCGAGAGGTCTGTGGGAGACCCGGCATTTTTCCTGGCACATCAATTGCCTGGAAATGCTGGCGGTCTACAAAGCTCTGAGGAGTTTTTTCCCGGACCTCCGCGGCCACCACGTCCTGATACGCTCGGACAACACTTCTGTAGTCGCGTATCTGAATCATCAGGGGGGTCTGAGGTTGCGCCCTCTATACAGATTGGCACACCAGATCCTTCTGTGGTCCCAGGGGAAACTGTCGTCTCTCAGAGCGATGTATGTCCCCGGGATCCAAAATCAGGGAGCAGACATCCTGTTGAGGCAGGGGCTGAGGCCCGGGGAGTGGCGACTCCACCCCGAGGTGGTGGAGGCCATGTGCGTGAGATTCGGCCCAGTGGAAGTGGATCTGTTTGCGTCTCAAGAGACGTCCCACTGTCCACTGTGGTTCTCTCTCAGGTATCCAGCTCCGCTGGGGCTGGACGCTATGACACAGACGTGGCCGAGGCTGCGTCTGTACGCATTCCCCCCGATCGCTCTGCTCCCGGGAGTCTTGGAGCGGGTCCGCCGGGAAGGGATCAGCCTACTTTTAGTAGCACCCCGCTGGCCGACCCGGATATGGTTCTCGGACATTGTAGCACTGCTAGACGGCCTCCCGTGGCAGGTCCCTCTGAGGAGGGATCTGCTGTCTCAGGCAGGGGGCACAATATTTCACCCCCGGCCAGAGCTGTGGAACCTCTGGGTTTGGCCCCTGAGGGGGCTCAGTACCTAGAGGCTGGCCTGTCAGCAGATGTTGTCGAGACCCTACTCAGCTCCAGGGCTCCTTCCACCAGGAGACTGTACAGCCTAAAGTGGAATGTGTTTTCCACTTGGTGTAGGGAGCGTGAGGTGGACCCAGTTAACTGCCCAGTGGCTTCAGTGCTGGAGTTCCTCCAAGATCGTTTCTCCGCCGGACTTACCCCGTCCACACTTAAGGTGTATGTGGCTGCCATTGCGGCTTTCCACTCGCCTATAGGTGCTGGGTCCTTGGCAAAGCACCATATGGTTGTACGTTTCCTCCGTGGGGCTCGTTGGGACCTGGCGGTGGTTCTTGAAGGGTTGGCTGAGGCCCCCTTTGAACCACTGGAGTCGGCTGAGGCAAAGAACCTGACCTTCAAGGTGGCCTTTCTCCTTGCCATCACCTCTCTGAGGAGGGTGGGGGATCTCCAGGCCTTGGCTATAACGCCAACTTGCCTGGAGTTTGCCCCTGGCGGTGTCAAGGCCATCTTGCATCCTAGACCGGGCTATGTGCCCAAGGTGCCGTCTAGTGTGGCACGGTCGGTGGTTCTTCAGGCCTTCCATCCTCCACCTCATGGGACGGCGGAAGAGGGGAGACTTCACCTGCTCTGCCCAGTCAGAGCTCTAAGGGTTTATTTGGAGAAGTCTTCTCAGTGGAGGAAGTCAGACCAGTTGTTGGTGTGCTTTGGTTCACCCAAGAAAGGGCTGCCTGCATCTAAACAGACAATCAGCAATTGGATTGTCCAGGCGATAGCCACGGCTTATCAGGTGCGCAATTTGCCTTCACCTATGGCCGTGAGGGCACATTCCACCAGGAGCATGGCCTCCTCGGTGGCCCTCCTTTCTGGCGTCTCGCTTCAGGAGATCTGCAAGGCGGCCGGGTGGGCTACCCCGCACACCTTCATACGTTTCTACAGTCTGCAACTCCCCCTGACGCCTGGCGCCAGAGTGCTCGCGTCCTAAAGTGTGCCTGGTCTTCCAGCTTCACACTAGGGCGGGCGTGATTACGGTGTGGCATAGTGGGCATTTCGTTCCCCTAGTGTCGTCACGACTAGGGGTGCGCCGATCCGATACTCAGTATCGGTATTGCTCCGATACTACCAATATTTGCTGGATCGGGTATCGCCAGACGAGACCATCCAAATCCGATCCGATATTGTATAGCCTACGTATGTTATTGTTATACAACACAAAAGGCACAAAAACATTATAACGCACTATAATGTTTTCGTGTACTGTATTCCAAGATTTCTGAAGCCATTACATATAGTTTAATGTGAGGTACAGATTTAAATCGTTAAATTAATCTTCACCTAAGTGCTTCCCTCCGCTGCGGCTGTCAGTCATTCTCAGCACTCAAACAGCGCATCGCGCTCGGGTAAAACAGTCAACACGATGAAACTCTCTCCAAGATGAGTCAATGTTCCTATTATTATACTGTAGATATGTAGATAAAGGTCTATGGTTTGCATAAAAGGACTTTAACGTGCTGGAGTTTCACATGTTACTTTCAACCCGGGTGTCTGTTAGATCATAACACAACTCCTCAGTGATCACAACACTGGAGTAGAGAGCGATATAATTGCTCTTCACACGCACATTAACTGAAATTTAAAACTGTTAAAAGGCTCAAACTAATGAATAAATAAAGAAATATATGTATATCTTACTTTTGTGCTTTGAACTTTTCAATGCGACGCGCTGCGCGCCGTGACTCCATGTTGCTTCGAGCGCATCATTCTGCGCACGGGATGCGCATAAGGTTTCGTGCCGCTCTGAATTGGAGCCTTTCATATTACAATACTTTTGCGCAATGGCAGTTTATTGATAGCCTTAGTTGTTCTGTCCAATCTATGTATCATATGTTGCTGCTTCATTAAAAAGTTGCGCTTAAAATTTTAAAATAAATGTATTTTAATTATATAGTATATATTTTGTCTGTATTGTTTTACAAAGTAAGGAAAATAATGTTTAAGTCAAGCTTTGATGCCTTTAACAAAAGAATAATCCCAGTCTCTTCCCCACAGTGAGGCATACAGATACAGTTTATTAGGTAATTTGGCACTGTTTTTTTAATTATTATTTTAGTATTGGATCGGATCGGTATCGGCCGATACTGAGTCCCAGGTATCGGAATCGGTATCGGAGGCAAAAAAAGCGGATCGTGCCACCCCTAGTCACGACGACGACGCAGTGCGAGTTCCCTCAAAGGGGAACGTCTCGGGTTACGACTGTAACCCTTGTTCCTCGAGAAGGGAACGAGACACTGCGTCTCGTCGCCACACCTATCACGGTCAGAGCGCTTGCTTCATCGCAAAAGAGCTAATGTGTGTGTGTGCTGGGCGTCCCTTTGTATCTTCCGGTTATGCCGTCATCTACTACGTCATGACGCAGCACCAATCAGGATTGGACAGATTTCATTCATGCTTCAGACGCGCTACGCTGGGGGCATTCCCCTAGTGTCGTCACGACGACGACGCAGTGTCTCGTTCCCTTCTCGGGGAACAAGGGTTACAGTCGTAACCCGAGACGTTCTTCAGGAGGTATGACAGAATTCATTAGTTATTGATTAACTAACTGATACTTAACACAATCATACAATTATATTACATACTGATTAGTTAACATCTTCCTTTCTTCCTACTTTAACAGTAGTGAAGAAGTAGTTCATGAAGAATTACCCATTAGTTCTTCAGTAATTCCTTATTAGTTATGCAGTAAGAAACAGTATTCTAAAGTGTTACTACATTTTCTACACATTTTAGTCCAGTTTAGTAAGGGATATTAGATTGTATGTTACATGTTTACTTACATCATAATAATTAATTCATATCATATTAAATAAAGTCTGTGAAAGGTTTGATATTGTGTAGTTTGTGATCCTCCATCAGCAGCTGCAGTTTCTCTCAGCTGTATCAGTGCAGTCACTGTGACGTCTGACTGACAGAGGTTTTTGTACGACTCTTTATCACTGTGTGAACGCACCACTGTTTGTACTCTGACAGTAATAATCTCCTGTATCTTCAGTCTGGACTCCACTGATGGTCAGAGTAAAATCACTGTAAGATCCACTGCCACTGATTCTAGATGGAGTTCCAGTATAACGGTATGTTGCATAATATATGAGGAGTTTAGGAGCTTCTCCAGGTTTCTGTAAGTACCAGGCTAAACGATCACCATAATACACTTCACTGCTGGTTTTACAGTTTATTCTGACTTCTTCTCCTGGTTGAACTGCTGTTATTGATGGACTCTGAGTTGCAGTATACTGTCCTCTACACTCTGAAAGAAAAAACAAAAAAAAATGAAAATGATATATGATGATATACAGTATATGATACAAATATATACATTTCACATTTTAAGAGAATTAATAATTATTGTAAAAACTGTATTACACAAACCTTGAATAAACAGTGCAATGGTCCAGATGAAGATGTTGATTTTGTTCATTGCTGTAGTTTAGTCTTGTGTGATGATGAAGATTGTGTTGTGTTCTGCTCTCAGTCATGAAGTGTTAAACTCACAGCACTATAAACACTCTCAGAGCACTGAAGCATGTGCTGACAATGCAAAGAAGTGGGCAGGATTTACAACAGCTTGTGCTGATAACAAACTCATAAACTCTCTTCAAAGATTTTACTTTCAGAATAATGTTATTGAACCATTTAGTGATTAATTTTACATATTCCGTGTATATAAAAATATTTTTGTTTATGTTTGTCAGGCTGATAACTGATGACTCTAGGGTTTGACTGGAGAATCCAATTAAGATATTTCTAGGCCACTGAAATGACTGGAGAATCATGAGTGTAGATAATTTTAAACATATTTGTCAAACTCAATAATTATTTCTTTATGCAGATGTGCTACGCCTTTAAAAGCATGTTAATAATGAGAAATCAAGAAGTAAATGAATAGTTTTTATTATATTTAGAGTAAACCAGAAAAATATATTATATATTATTATATATTAATATATATATTTTATATATATATTATATATTAAATATTAATATATTTACTGTGCATGTCATTATATATTAAACTGTGCATCTGAAATGTTCAGAATTGTTGATTCATTTATTTGAAGCTGCAGGTTTTTCTGTGAATCATGATGATTGATCTGCATATGAAGAACAGAAGCATCATTATGAGAAACTCTACAACATTATCCATGATCAAAGAGGTCAAAGGTCACCTCAGAGGTCACAGCTCATCAAATATATTTATTTTAATAGTGTTATATCAGAAAGCACTTAGTCAAATCTGAATGAGTGAGTGTTGAGAAGAGCTGAGGATCTTCTAATATCAGTGTGCTGAAGTGTTGTTTCTCTCTCTCTGCTGGAGTGTGTGTTCACTCGAGTGGAATAGAGGTTTTTGCACGAGCGTTTCATTAGATTGTATCACTGTGGTGGACTTTCGGTGGAGGAACTAAACTAGTCTGTCTATTTAATTACATATTTAAAAAAAAATACGATTTAGATTTCAGAAAGTGTTTTACAGTTGAAACAAGAACAAGAACCAGCGGCGAAGAAGGCTTTGGACTGGGCAGGACCAGCGGCAAAGAGGGCTTTGGCTCGGCGGGCATGACACTTGCAGTCTTGGCTGGACTGGCGTGAAGTGCAGGCTCGGCTGGACTGGCGTAGGATGTGAAGGTTTGACTGGGCAGAAGTGACGCAAGCAGTCTGTGGATGGGCAGAAGTGCCGTGATGAGCCTCTGGCTGGGCAGATGTGCCGTGAAGAGCCTCTGGTTGGGCAGACGTGCCGTGAAGAGCCTCTGGCTGGGCAGACGTGACGTGAAGAGCCTCTGGCTGGGCAGACGTGACGTGAAGAGCCTCTGGCTGGGCAGACGTGACGTGAAGAGCCTCTGGCTGGGCAGACGTGATGTGAAGAGCCTCTGGCTGGGCAGACGTGACGTGAAGAGCCTGTGGCTGGGCAGACGTGACGTGAAGAGCCTCTGGCTGGGCAGACGTGACGTGAAGAGCCTCTGGCAGGGCAGACGTGACGTGAAGGCAGACGTGACGTGAAGAGCCTCTGGCTGGGCAGACGTGATGTGAAGAGTCTCTGGCTGGGTAGACGTGACATGACCGGCTGAGAGGAGAGACACCGGCTCAGGAGCAGACAGCAGGGCAGCATCCATCTTGTCCGAAGACACTGTCTCGGCGGCGGCCATCTTGTCCGAAGACACTGGCTCGGCGGCGGCCATCATGTCCGAAGACACTGGCTCGGCGGCAGCCATCTTGTGAAACGCTTGGCTGGGCGGCGGCCATCTTGTCGAAGACACTGGCTCGGCGGCGGCCATCTTGTCCGAAGACACTGGCTCGGCAGCGGCCATCTTGTCCGAAGACACTGGCTCGGCGGCGGCCATCTTGTCCGAAGACACTGGCTCGGCGGCGGCCATCTTGTCCGAAGACACTGGCTCGGCGGCGGCCATCTTGTCCGAAGACACTGGCTCGGCGGCCATCTTGTGAAACGCTGGGCTGGACGGGACCAGCATCTCGTGAAACACTGGGCTGGACGGGACCAGCATCTCGTGAAACGCTGGGCTGGACGGGACCAGCATCTCGTGAAACGCTGGGCTGGACGGGACCAGCATCTCGTGAAACGCTGGGCTGGACGGGAACAGCATCTCGTGAAACTCTGGGCTGGACGGGAACAGCATCTCATGAAACTCTGGGCTGGACGGGACCAGCATCTCGTGAAACTCTGGGCTGGACGGGACCAGCATCTCGTGAAACTCTGTAGGACCCCTTATCCATAAAGCCCACTGTGAATGATGAGGCACTTAACCGGAGAGCGAGATCAATATATTGAATTAAAGTCCATTGAGGGGTGTTATCAGGCATGAGGTAATCAACAATGTCTGTAAACAGAACTCCTCCACATACCTCTCTATAGGGCGGTCACCTTGGCTGAGACGGAACAGACAAATTATTGGTTCCATGGTAGGTCTGGATCTTACTTGGCTACTGGATCTGTAGTTGGCGAAGTCTTCTGTTATGAATGCTCCGAGACACAAAGATTGATCCAAACGCAGCTTTATTAAATAAGGGTAATCCAAACTAGTAATACAGTAAACAGGCTGTGGTCAAGGCAGGCAGCAATAAACAGAGTCCAATAAACAATCCAGATAGGGGCAGGCAGAACAGAGTCAGAAACGATAGGCAGAATAGAGTCAGAAACGATGGGCAGAACAGAGTCAGAAACAATAAACAGTCCAGGGTCAAAAACAGAAAACAAACACGGGAAAACTGCTCAGAAATGCAGACTAACAGTACAACAAAACTTCACAATGAGTGAATGTGAAAACCAGGTATTTATGGTGTGAGTGAAACAAGGTGATGAGAAACAGGTGAAAGAGATGAGTGCTGATGAGTCCGGGCAGTGCGTTATGGGAAATGTAGTGTTTGAAGGAGTGATCACAGTCTAGTGTGGAGTGGCCTCTGGTGGCTCTCGAAGGTACTCCAGCTGGTGACCGTTACAATTAGATATTGTGGCGAAACTTTACTTGAAGCCTTTATGTTTAATGCATTATAAAGCTATCAATAATACATTATGTATGTTTTCAAAAATAATTGTAAGCAAAGATAAAATGTTTTATAATATTTGCTATTGGTTGTTTGTTTGTTTTGGTGTATTATAATTTTTTGAAGGGGTAACACTGAATAAATAATATTATAATGTGTTATAACTGTAGTTATAATTAGTGCTCAGTAAGTCTATTTAATTATTATAATATTCCTAAACATACAATTTAAAACAAGTTGAAACAAGAACAAAATTTATAAATGATAATTATTATTACATATTATGTTGAGACTTAAAAGCCTTTAATGCATTATAAAGTGTTTCATAATGTATGTAACAATGCCTTATATCTTATCATAAATAACTGTAACCAAATCTAAAATGCATTATAATATTTGCTATTACATTGTTTCATCTCAAAAGGGTTGTTCTTCATAAAGGTGGATCAATGAATAGATAATATGTTATTTAACTGCTGTTACACTTATTGATTAGATCATACATGCATTTTAATGTATATAGCAAAGTGTAATTAATGCATTTAAAATACTTTTACAATGCAAAATGTATGAAATCTTTAAATAAAGTGTTACTGATATTGTTTTATAATGATTTAATCTAAAACTAGAGCAGCATTATTCCTATGCTGTGAATGTGCAGTTCAGTGTGTTGTGTGTGTGTGTGTGTGAATGTGTTGTGTTTGTCTCCTGCAGCTGGTCCCACAGTGAAGCCCTCAGTAGCTGTGTCCCAATGTGAAGGCTGCGTCCTTCGAAGGCCGTATTCGAAGGCCGATTGCGTCACAGCGGCGCGACGAAGGATGTCCCAATTCAAAGGCTGCATCTTCGAAGGCCGCATTTGAAGGCCGATTGCGTCACCGCGGCGCGATGAAGGCGGATGAAGGCTGTCCCAATTCAATTTCGCATCCTTTGAAGGCCGTATTCAAAGGCCGGTTGCGTCATCGCGGCGCGACGAAGGCTACCCTGATTCAAAAGCGACGCCAAATGCACCCTTCGTTTCCCCGTGAAAGGAAGGATACATAAATGGATCCTTCACGGTCTGTCCTCCCCGATCCTACCCCATAAGTCATTGCGCGCCGGTGACGACAGCATTTTTATTTTAAAAAAATGACGGATGATTGTTCTTGTCGCCTAGCAACTGTGACAGCTACTGATGACGTGCGGGAGTAACATTTGAACTGCACTTTTTTATATTCAACTGGGTTTTATATTCCCGTAGTACGGACTGGAGCCCAGAAAGTCTCCTGTGGGGGAAAAAAACAATCCGTGGCGACGGCTGTCCAATCCGTCCCCTCAGTTTATAAACTGTACTCACGAATTCTTAAACTGTTCCCTCGGTTTAACAAATCGTGCCCACGATGATTCAACCAGATCACCTGTTTATGAGGGATGCTTTGCATTGTGTTTAAACTTCATTTTTTAAAATGGATAATTTCTTCAATTTTCTAAAACTCCATTTTTGGGAGGAAAAAGCTCAGTATAATAGAATAAGCAAAAAAAGACTTCACATATAAAAAAGAAATATAACACAAACACAAGGTTAGGTTTTATTATATAAAAATAAAACATTCATAAATTATTTTATGATTAACATATTAGCCTACTGTCTTCAGTGAACTCATTTATAGTTATAATTATAAACACAAATAATAATAATACTAATTATCATTATTATTATTAGTAGGCCTAGGCTACATTTAGGCTACATATTTAGAAGCCGGTTTTATCAAAAAAAGGAACAAAGCAATTCGTCAAATGTCAGTCATAATACAGGTTAGACAATAATAATACAGGGCTAAGATTATCATAAATAAACACAAGATTTTGACGCATATCCAAGTGTTTGTGTGGAGTGTGGAGGCGCGGGCGCGGACACTTGCATTTTTCTATCAACACTGGAAACAACTTAAAATAGGCTACTCTATCATTTCTGGTCATACAGAAAATAATAATACATCATTCGCAACTACTTTTATTTGTGCAAAAACGAATGGACGCAAAAGTACACGGACCCAACACTAACTTTTTCTACAAATAGCCTACATTATTTGAAATATTTAATAATATAAGGTCCGTGTACTTTTGCGTCCACTCGTTTTTCTTTTTTTAACCCGTAATTGAAAAACGAAAAATGAACGGTTGTTTGGCTATTTTTAAAACGCAAAGTTGAGCACCAAAATTTGAATTTGAACTGTACACACCAAATGCTGCGCAAAAAAAATTTATATTGACGTATTTTCAGATTTTTGTTTATGACTTTTTTCCCCTTTATTAAATATTTGAAATATTCACAAATTAATAGGGGGAAAAATGTCGATTTTACTGGTTTTCTAAGGCCAAATTAGAACCTGGAAATTAGATTCGAATTTGTTCGTTTAAAAGTGGACATTTCAAGCTTGTATAGGTGCTATATTTTATTTCAGTTCATTTTTGACACGCACTCCAGTTTACGGAGATCATGAAAGCGCGCCTGATTTTTTCTTTTATTTACAAAAGCACAAAGTTTTCTTGTTATTGTGAGTTTACACCAATAAAATTGTGTATTTTTATTTACACATAAAAAATATTGTGAGTACAGTTTATTAACTGAAGGGACGGATTGCACAACCGTCGCTACGGATTGTTTTGTTTTTTTCCCACAGATGGAGGGTTTTTTCCCTCCATAATACGGGGTTTAAATATATATTTACCATATTCATATTCATAATTTATATTGTCCATTTATGCTACATAATAAAAAGAATACACTAGCCTACAAAATCGCATCAAGGTAAGATATAAGTGAACATTTGAACCATATGCCCATGTATGTTTTCTTTTCTTTTCATTACACTATTTACGTAAGTTAACACCCAATACTTGAACAGTTTAAAGTGTAATCTGGCAATTCAGGAAGCAGCTTCTGAATTGGGACGCAGAAAACCTCTGGCCATGATCCGGCTATTAAAACTGAAAATACATGACTGAAAAATCCTCACCATGTCCTCCAGTAAAAACAAAATACTGTTTATTCAATTATATAAAATGATTTATCAGGATGGCTGCTGTAGGCTACTCTCGCACCGTTGCTTGGCGCCAGGAGTTGTAATCGGGAACACCTGGATGCGCAATTCGGGAATCCTACAAAGGCTACATGCGGAGCGTCCTTCGAAGGCTGGGTAGGCTGGCTCCTTCGAAGGACGCGTCCTTCACATTGGGACACAGCTGTTGTGTGTGAATGAGATGCAGGTGTGTGTAATCAGCGCCGTGCAGGTGTATGGTGTTTGGTGTAATCAGACCAGGGAGGTGCATGATGGGAAATTTAGTCCGTGATAACCCAGGGAGTGTGTGGCTAATCGTGACAGTAACGTTTGTTCTCTGTTTTGAAGGTTTACAACCTAACACGTTACAACCTTATAAGTTGAACAGACCAATCAACTGACAAAGCCAAATGATAATAGAAGTGATTGAGTCGGGACATTGAGTTGTCCTTTGGATGTTGAACTGGAGTAGAACTTGACAGTTTTGTACATTCAAAGAATCGTAGATAAAGGCAGAATAACACGGAGAAATAGAAACGAGGGAACAATAATATCAAGACTTAGATTTGGGAATACTGCACTTAATAGTACATTGAAGACAAAAGGGAAACATGAGACAGGAAAGTGTGAAAATTGTAATCAAAAGAAAACTGTAGAGCATGTTATATTAATAGATCCTACTTATAGTAATGAAAGAAATATGTTAATTTACAACCTCAAGAAAATTAAGATGAATGTAGAGCTTACAACAATCCTACAAAAGACACCATAGGGAGATATATTGAAAAGGTAGTTTTTCTCTCAATTTGTATCATAATCACTGCATTTATGGTTTTAGAACATTGTTAAGGGTTTCTGTCATAATGTGCGTCAGTGTGATTAGTACATTGTCCTTAAAAATTGTGCTTTTAACCATTTTAATTGTAGCGTCTCATTGGTACGTGCGTCTTTCTATGCAGGTGTTGTCACGGGCTTGGTACGAATGACAGGAAGCAAATGCAAGTTAACAGTTTATTAGAGTCTCACAGAATCGGCAGTGCAAACAGATGGTAACGGTGACGCAGGGACAAGATGGTCAGGATCCGTGAAGTGGTGCGATGAAGAGATGATGGTGAGACAAACGTAGAAACTCGAATCCAGACGAAGAAACAGGAACACAAGGCAGGGACTGGACACTGGAACACCAACACGAACCACATGAAACAACGATCTGACAAGGATGAGAGAACAACGGTGAGTATAAATAGTGTGGTGATGATCAACTGCAGCTGGTGATGTGATTATTCGAGACGGATCGGAGAGGAATGTTCTTGGTAGAAAGCCACACTTTAGAACCGACGACGTATACGGGAGGTCTCCGCCGGTGGCGATCGGCTTTGACCTTGGTGCGTGCTCCCACTTGGAGTAGAGTCTCGCGGGCTCTAGTCCAAGTGCGATGACACCTCTGGATGAAGGCGTGGGCGGAGGGGACCGCGACTTCAGACTCCAGACTAGGAAAAATTGGTGGCTGGTAAACTACACTACACTCAAACGGAGATAGGCCCGTAGATGACACTGGTAACGTATTGTGGGCGTACTCCACCATTGACAGTTGCTGACTCCATGAGGAAGGATTCTTGGAAACCAAACATCGCAACGTTCTTTCCAAATCCTGGTTGGCTCTCTCAGTTTGACCATTGCTCTGGGGATGAAACCCAGAGGACAGACTAACAGTCGCCCCCAGTAATCTACAAAATTCTCGCCAAAATTTGGACACAAATTGGGGACCCCTGTCGGAAACCACGTCTATTGGGAGGCCATGTAACCGAAAGACGTGATCTACGATCGTTGCCGCTGTCTCCCTAGCTGAAGGCAATTTGGGTAGGGGAATGAAATGTGCTGCCTTCGAGAATCGGTCCACCACAGTTAAAACCACTGTGTTACCCTGAGAGGGTGGGAGAGTGGTAATGAAATCTAGAGCGATATGGGACCAGGGTCTCGAAGGCACCGGCAGCGGCTGAAGTAACCCATCTGGGGGTTGATTGGAAGACTTAGCAATGGCACAAACTGAGCAAGCCAAAACAAAATCGTGAATGTCGCGAGCCATACGTGGCCACCAAAATCGTTGCTTGACTGAAAACCCAGTGCGATTAACTCCTGGATGACAAGCTACGTTGGAACTATGACCCCACTGGATAACGTCAGACCGTAATCCCTCCGGCACAAACAAAAGGTTCGGTGGGCATCCGGGCGGAGGCGTTACCCCTTCTAAGGCTCTCTTGACCTTCGCTTCGATCTCCCATGTGAGTGTTGAAACAAATATGGTTT